>LR989956.1:11226106-12452212 GCA_905147015.1 Laspeyria flexula
AATATATAAATAAATTAGTAGTATATGTACCTATTATATAATTATGTATGTTAGGATATATATATATATTATACACGTATTTAAGTATATTGTATATGTATGTTTATGTATGTCTATTTAATATATATATAGCATAGTGGTATTCGTACCACAATAATATAATAATCCTTTCCTCTACTTTTCGTTCTATTTTACTTTCATCCTCTTTATTTCTCTCTTTAGTTGTACACTTCATTAATGCTCTCTTCTTTACGCTTATCTCCTCTACACTCTAAGGTTTGCTGTAAGAAAACTCAATTCTGAGTTAAGCTCGCCTTTGTACATGCTTTTTGTATATACTGTAATTGTATTTATTATTTTCTTGTGTGCAATAAAGTGTTAAAACAATAAAACAAACACATTGATCATATCACAAAGAGAGCCTCTAAATCACTTGGTTTTGTCTTAAGAGAATCTGCGTCTTTTAATCATTAAAAAGTGTCAAAATATTTCTCTTATGTACGCAGCCACCTGGAGTACACAAGCCAAGTGTGGAATCCGCAGTACCAAACGTAAGTTTATTTATACTATAAGGCTTGTCAACAATCTATCAACTATATAATGCTCAGTGGAAACCTTATCATTTCTTGCCGTTAGATACAGACGGAGTATCAGTGACATCAGTTACTTGATTAACGTCGCTAATGGCTTTATTTTACGCTGAGCTGTTGTAATAAATTTTCCAAAAAACTTAGATTGGATTTATTTTTACCCGACTGCCAAAAAGGAGCGTTATGTTTTTCACACGTATGTATGTATGTATGTGGGCATGAATGTTCCATCGTGACCTTTTGGAGCCTAAACGGCTTGGCTGATTTTAAAGTGTGAGGTGTCATTAGATTTGTATTTTTCCCCCGAGTGTCATAGGATATGTGATGTCAACAAAAAACCAATATGGCGGACGTAAACTGTCAAAACATACTTTTTTTTGTGCTATCGCAATATGGGTATCAGATGAAAGCTAATTAATAGCCTAATTCAATTATATATGCACTAACTATTGCCTATGGCTCCACTTGTCTCTTATAACCCAAATAGCTTAACCGATTTTGAAGTGCAAGGTGTTGTTATATTCGTATTCTTCACCGAATCTCTATTTGGAAGCCTTAGCTTTTACTAGTGTATTCTTCGAATTCATTGCTTTAAATTGACTATCACAGGCTACTTTTAGGCAGTCGGGTTATTTGGTTTTTTTTTAATTAAGTAACTCTTGTGTACTAAGTACTTCTAGTACTACTAAAGCTAAAAAAAAGTGAGGATTTTTCACATCAGACCAACAAACAGATCGAACTTTAGCAAATATTAATTAGCATTAATACTTTATAGACATGTTACTTAATTTACCTACTATTTTCTTAAAAAAAACCTTTTTTGTTGTTTGTTTATCTAATTATATATAACTGGTGTAACAATTATTATTTATACACGAGATTAACATGTGAAAGCTTGTTATTAGCAATTCAAGTTACTTATTTATAACCACATATGTTTAGTCTGTAAGCTTTCTGAACAGAAATATATAAATAAATAAATAATTTCAGAAACCACCAATACCTACAAGTTACAATGAAAACTGCAATGATTGTCTTCTTCTTGGTCATTGCCTTTTGCTCCGTAATCAAGCTTACAAGCGGGCGACGAAAAGAGGTCTGTGAGAATTCCAAGGAGTTCGGCAAAGTCTGCAACCCACACAACCGAGAATGTCACAAGTACTGTTTATTATTCGAGGACGCAAAGCGTGGAAGATGTATTGTTAATATTGCCGGCAACGTTTGTCAGTGCTGCGTAGTTCAAAAAAAGAAAATCAGCATCAGCAACCCATTAATTCCCGATTCTGGGCTCGGGTCTCCTCTCGTCTATCTAGAGAGCTGAGGGGGTTTAGGCCATAATTCACTCATGCAGGTCTAGTGCGGGTTGGTGGATCAGACATACTCATAGAATTTCATCTAGGGTATGTGGGTTTGCTCATGAAAAAAAAAATAAACATAGTTAATTGAATCTAACCTAACAGCAATTTGTTTGAAAATTAACCTATTTTATAAGCAAAATACCGATTAATAAGGCGTGACTTAGTGACGTCATGTTGTTTTTAACTTCGACATAGCAAATACTTTATAACATAGGTAATACTTAATTAGCATTAACATAATTACAAAGGTACTTTTCAATGTCTTAGAAAGCTGTTTTTTTTTACGGAGGCTAGTATTTATATACAACGAGCAGCAATTTTAAGAAATCTGTTTGAAATTAGTAAAGCTAGGATACTTCCCGAAGTCTCTAGGAACTAGGAATCTAGGAAGAGAGGATTAATAATTTTTTAATAGATTACTTTTACTCTCCCACTCCCATTAAGTGAGCCAAGGCCCAGTAGGTGAGGGGTTCTAAATATTCAAAAAAAAATAGTTAAACTAAGTTACAGTCCGTGTATTTCTAGTAAGTAGTACCTATACTCGTAATGTCGTATTTAAAATCTGTATTATCCTTACGTGTCTTAAGTACGTCGGCAAAAAGTGTTGTTTGTATCTTTTTCTGTGCTAATCTGAAATCTATAATTATGTATGGGAAATTTCATACATCATGTAGGTATGTATGAAATTTCCCACACATAGATTCATCAAATATCCATCAATCGTATAACTTTTGTATTTATAATTATTATCAAGGAGGAATCATTCAGAGGAGGTTCGATAGCTCGTTGATAATGTGTAAATAATACGCGTGGACTATATACGTATATATAAAATAATATTATGTCGCACATGGACGCTCAAACAGTGTCTCAACTCAAAAAACTTTACCCTCATTTTTGGCAGTCGGATAAAAAAAAAAAATTCTGATGAATATTACGTATTTTTAGCTCAAGAAATATCACAAAATATATTTCAACAATTGACCCTAATGACTTTATAATGTTATAAAAAATTTAAGACTTAGCGAACTTATACAGTGTCATGCCACGACAAGATCGGGGTGTTAGTATTTATGAGTGTTGTATACCTACACTGATGTTTCTCGACTTGTGACTATCGATATTCATACAATTTTTGAAGTATGTTCAAAGTCAAAGTCAAAGTCAAAATCATTTATTTGCTAGAATGTATGTATACAAAGTATGCTGTTATAGGTTTATATAAAGTCCATTTACATTCTACCAATATTTGGTGTGCAAACATTTTCACCTACCTAACTAAAATAATTATTATTAAGCTCATAATGTCAAATCATCATAATGTCAAATAAGTAATAATAATAAAAAGATATGTTTTGTCATTTATACAAAGTGAATAGTGTCGCCTTAAGACAGTTCTTAATAACAAGGTTAGGAAAATTTATTTTAGATTTTTGCAATTAAACTGATGCTTGTCGACTTATTCCTAGTTTTTATGCAGACATTTTTAATAATTTTTAGTTTAATATTTTTTTATTACTCTATTCTCTTTAGGTTTAAACATTTTGGAGGTGTTCCACTTTACTAGTTTTTGTGAACTGTTGACTATTTTTATGCTAGAAGTTCGTTTATTCCTTTATTTTATATTTATATGGTTGAAAATTTTAATTACTTCATATAATAATATTCTACCACTTTCACACAGCGCCATCTAGTCCCTAAGTAAGCAATTATATTTGCTTGTGTTATGGGTACTAAACAACTGATATACTACTTAAATACATTTATTTTATATTTTATATTATTGTAAATATATACATCAGCATCATCATCATAATCTTAGCCTATTGCAATATATACATATTATACATAGATAAATTACACCCAGACACAGAACAAACCTTTATGCTCATCACACAAACATTTCTCCTGGGTGGGGATCGAACCCACGACCTCCGGCTTAGCAGTCAGGGTCACCAACCACTAGGCCAACAGGCCAGTCAAAATGTCCGAAGTTTTTGAGTTTGTATAGTAAGTTTTGATAAGTAGGTAGGTATAATAGTAGATTTATGTTTCTATTGTATTAAAATAACAAAAGTAACATAAATAAAAATAATAAAATAACATGTGAAAAGTTTTGTAACAAATATACAACATTTTTTAAATCATTTGTTTTATTTTATCATTATAATTGTGAAAACTCCAAATTTTTCATTCAATTTCAGGATTTTCAGGATAAGTAGTTAAAATATGAATTTTTAGAGCTTCAAAAATAATGCTAACTTGCTGAAAACGTATTGTTCTAAATTCGTCATTTTTTTAATTAAAATTCAAAAAGTGAAAATTTTAGGTAGGATCAATCTGAAACGTCTTTTTCTTCATAATTTGGTTTTTTGACTTGTGACATTATTCGAGCGGAGGTGCGATGTGTATCATTAATATTAGTCAAAATGGAAATTATTAAAAACTTTTTATTTATAACAAGCAACCGTCCCGGCTTCACCTGGATGTATAGTGTAATTGTTGTAATTTGTCAATACTGCCGCTAGATGGCGCTTTACACACAGGTTACGTTTTCATTCGAGTACCTATAGAAATCACAAACGAACTTTGTGAATTGAAATTGAAAGAAACTTGGCAGCGATCTTAAGGAACCCTACACTGTGCGTGGCCGACACGCACTTGGCCAGTTTTTTAATCATCAGAAAGATTGTTTGATAAACATTATGTTTTGACATAATGTTTGAATCTGAATTCTAATAAATGCAATCAAAAGATAAAGCCGTTTATATTCTTTTTGTCACTTACCTTGACAATCAAATATTCAAAACCTATAGGGTACCTACCTACTTTCCTTTGACCGAGAATCATGGAATTTGGCAAAAAGCACTATCAAATTGCACAAGTAAAGGAAGGGCAGTTATATCACTCATTATGCATACATAATATAGAAGGCTTTGTCCTGACTGACTGACTGGCTGACAGACAACGCATAGCCTAAACTGCTGGTCGTAGCGACTTGAAATTTGGAGAGTGTGTTTGTCCTAATGTCTAAAGGTGTACTAAGAAAGGGTTTTTTAAAATTCAACCCCTAAGGGGGTGAAAAGCGATAAAAGCGATTGTATGAAACTTATAGATTTGAAAATTTGATTTCAAGTACTACTATCAAAATAAAAAATACCCGCATCAATATTTTTGACAATGGTGGCTTTGGAAGGGTGAAATTGGGGATGAAACGTACTCTGAAAAGATCTTTGTTTTGAAGTTAACGTTTTGCAAATTAGTATTGGGATAGGAACTTAAAATGTTATTTTTAATATTTTTGATAGGGATGGGTTCAGGGGGTGAAATATTATATATAATAGACAGTTCTTTATTTTTCAAGTAATATGTGAACTTCAGTTAAGAAGTGAGTTATTGGGTTGTTTTTGGTGTTTGAAAAACTTACCCTAAGGGATGAAATAGGTGTAAAAATTATAAGAAATTGATATGGATGTCGTTTTCAAGGTTTTCAGGGACGCTGATTACGAAAATGTTATCTATATTGACGTAAAATGAAATTCAACTCCTGTAGTGGGGTGTTGTGGAATTCATGAATTGCACTTAAAACAATGATCTATGTCATTCTATGTAATATCGAAATCTACGCGGACGAAGTCGCGGGCAAAAGCTAGTAGTACTATAATATGAGAAGGAGTAATAGTGGTAAACCTAAAAAAATCGGGAAAGAGTGAGAGTTTATTCCGGACTGACGTTACATAAAGATGGTGCACATTTATGTGAATAATTAAATCTAAGTTATAGCTATCACGTTACCTACTATACCTTACATTTGATTTTATTTTTCATGTAATATTTACATAAAAATTACATAACAATTTTTTCATCACAAACTTGGAAGATAAGAGTGGTACTATTTTTGATATGTTTGACCCTAACTCAAAAAAAAAAATGATTTTGGAATTTGAAAACAAAACCAAAAAGTTTTTTCTGTAATACAGTTGAATCAACAGTGTTTACAACTATCCCAAATTTCATGTCCATAGCATAAGTAGATTACGTGATATAAAGGTGAGATAGACGGACAGACACAGCGAGACCCTTTTTTTTACCTTTTTTTTTGGTAAGGAATCCTAAAATATCTGCAGAGACAAGTAGTTACCTAATTAGCTCAAAAAATAAAACAAATTATCATTATTCATCACAAATCATGTTATTAATTCCATTCTGCGTATCACTTATACTTATAACGACTGTATAATAAAATCAAAATATAATCTAATGTAGTATATAAGCACCGCAGCTGACTTGATCGAGAACATAACTTTACAAGACGTTGCAGTCTCAATTTATTACTCAGGTAAGTTTAAAAAAAAATTAATAACCCGTCTGCCAAAAATCAACAGAGAGCAACGCAATAAAAAGACCGTAAAATTATTGTAATATAATATAATTATAAAATTATACTTGATTAAATTTAAATACATAACATATAGGTATATTATGTAGGTATATATTTGTAATCTCCATTTGATTCCCTTTATTTTGATACTCTACTCGATAGATTAGGTTAAAAAAAATAGAACTACTTACAATTTGGAACCATTCAATTATGTATAATCTCTTTTTAAATACATATTATCTCCTTTTGATTCTCTTTAATTTGATACCCAACTTAATAGGTTTAGTTAAAAAAAAATATTTAACTTCTTACAATTTTGCGTCAAAAGCCCACCGTTTAAGTCTTTTTATTCTTAAAACATCATATATATCATATATACATCACATATCTAAGGACACTTGGGTTTTCTAGACGAATCTAACGATACCCTAATTTTATCAAAATCCATCAAGCCGTTTGAAAGATTCGTGGGAATAAAGAAATTTACAAACATACAAGATACGCGCGAAAAACAATAGCCGTCCTGACAGTCTAGTCGGGTAAATAAAATTAAAATTAAGTGGGATCTCAAGGAACCTAGGACACTTTAACGTCGTGATGGAGGACTTTAACGTGGAATTGGGGACATTTTGCGGCGATGAGCTGAGGTTGGGGCAATTTGAAGTTGGTCAACGGAACTAAAAAAAGCGATGGTGGCCGAATGAATGAGTGACTGTCATGCAAATCGTGTGGTCCAAGTACCAATGTGGATATCATGTGAACGTGAACGTGAAATTATATGTACTAGTCATAAGACAGACCATGTGCTGACGGACGAAAGAAAATATCATGAGAAAATCCACATACTTACCCTATTCACATAAGAAATTCTAAGTGTCTGATCCACCAACCCGCACTAGGCCAGCGTGGGTAGATTATTGCCTAAACCCTCTCAGCTCCATTAGTCCAGATGGTTGTACCAAAAACGAGATCGACATCATCATGTCGACTAGGAAGCAAGTATTCGATGATGTCTCTCTGATCCACACAGTCAAAACCAGTTGTGCCGTAGATACAAGAGATAAATGTCATAGAGAAATATTAATGTCAAAGAGAATATCAACAAAAATACAACAACAATAAATTTAATAATTAAATAATCATAATAATAATACTTTATTTTAATAATGATATATTATTTAATAATGATATTATAAGTAATATCAAATTAATCTTCCATTTAAAAAGTTACTTACTGATAAACATTCTCTCTAATCCATGATTTCAATTTCTTTGTGAAATGTGTCAAAGGCAGTATTTTAATTGCATCTGGTAATTTATTAAATATCTTTATACACATAGCGTAATAGTTATTATTAAACAAATAAGTTCTAGGTGTATAATCTAAGACAAGACGTTCGGAATTGCGATGTGTTACGTGGATATATTTCTTCAGCCTTTTTAAAGATAAACGATTTTTTTTAAGAACACGCTGATCTTAAAAATGGAGCGGCAATATTTCCGGACTTTTAAAGAATGGTTTGTCTGATTCGTATACCTACAATTGCTCAAATGCCTCTCTTTTGAGCCGAAAATGCCCTAACAGCGTCAGTCGAGTTTCCCCATAGCAATAACCCATAATGCTACATTGCATTGCCAGTGCTACATTGCATTATGGGTTATTGCTATAGGCAATGATATTGTATGTTAATGTTAATAACATACAATATCATTGGCTATAGGGAAACTAGTGGCAGTTTTGTGTAAGATGTTTAAAGCATATACGAAACTGTTTGTTTTTTTACAAACTTGGTCAACATGCGCTTTCTAATTAAAATGTTTATCGATCTGTTACGCGGGACCGTGAGAAAGTCTTTTTAAAAAAATAACTTTTGATTTAAAAATGTTATTTAATTACTTTTATGAAATAGAATAAATTTGACATTGAAAACTTATTAGATTTGGCACACCGATTTAGATAATGCATGCGAATCGAGAGTTGGGACGAGACTGGCATAGCATATGAATTAAACGTACTGGAGACCAAAAGTGCTGAACTGGCACTTTTGGTGTGTAACAGATCGTTATAAGTATATACCCAAAAACTTCACACTTTCGGTTTCTTTAATCACCATACCCTCATAGGATATAATTATATTCTTAGGGGCCAGATTTTGTCCCTTGGTTTGGAATTGAATAAAATTAGTTTTTGACAGGTTAGCCTTCAAGTTATTTTTTTCAAGCCATTCCATTATTAATTTAATATTATTGTTTATGTCAATCATCATTTCAACTCATAAACGTCCAACTGCTGGGCACGGTTCTCCTCCAAAGAATGTGGAGGGAATTTAGCCTACTATACCACGCTGGCCAGATATGTTAGTATAGGGTTTGTTTCGAATTTTCCTTTTCTTGCAGTGTTCTTAGCTGCATAAAGTTACTCCCTTAGTCGCCTTTTACGACATCTACGGGTCGAGATGGGGTAGTGACATTATGTATTCTTAATCCGACACTACACGGACGTTTATGTCAATGTCAAAGTGAATTATTCATTATTGGATGTCAACATTATTTAAAAATCGTCAGCAAATAAAATACATTTATGATTGGTTATGACAGGTAAATCGTTAATATAGGCTAGGAATACTAGTGGCCCTAATACACTGCCTTGTGGCACACCGAATTGATTTAATAGGAATTGCTTAAGATCATGTTGTTATCAAGAGTAGAGAATATCGACACATTGCTTACGATTATTTAGATAACTTTTTAACCATTCGTATGATGGACCTCTGATTCTGTAGTTATCTAATTTTTGTAGACGCAGATTGTAGCAATCGGTGTCAAAGGTTTTCGTCAGATCAATAAAGAGCACTATAGTAGCTGTAGTAAGTTTTTGAACCATACTCAAGGTAGGGTTCTGCAGCAAAAGAGCGTATCTTCATTACACTTACGTAGTGACGTCCTTTTATTGAGAAGCGCAGTTTTTCGGCAATAACTCAAAAACGGTATACCCGATAGGGTTATTAAGCGTTGTTATAAGGATAATGAATGATAAAAATATAAAAAACAAAAAATCTAAAAATAAAAAATACTTTTATTTTTTATTTTATTTTATTTATTAAGGTCCACCAATAGTTGCTTACACTAGAACAATACATGACAAAATGCAATAAAAAAATAACAGTTTAAATGTAGCAACTACTTATAGGTGAACACCGCTTATATTGAGTTAGTATATATGTGTTCACACAGGTCACACACTAGAAAATAACATTAATAAAAACCAGCAAACTAACAGTGGGAATGACACAATTTTATATACAAATTTAGAAGAAAAATAAATATTATGTAGTATTAATATATCTACTATCAGACATCTACTACAATTAATGTCACAGACAAAATTGTTCCCCTATTAATGGAAGTGATTACGAATAATTTTGCGAAACGTTCCAATGCTTACAAAATTTACATCGATAATATCACTCACGCTATTAAGTCTTGCAAAGTCTAGGAACGGGAGAGTTTGAGCCTAAGACTGTATATCTAAAAGGTATTGAAAGTGGAGTAACTTGAGAGCGAGGCAAACGTAAGGGAGTACGAAAAGAGACTTTTTTTAGCAATTGAGCGCAATCTATTTTATTTCGAATAATTTTATAAATAAATATTGCATCCAAAAGACATCTGCGGTCTTCAAGCGTATCAAAGTTATAATATTCTAATCTTTTAGCGTATGAATTTTCTATTTTAGCCCTACCCTCAGAAAAAGAGACATGCCATAAAAATCTCTTTTGAATACGCTCCAGCCGCACACAGTGTACAGCGTAATGTGGCCTCCAGATTGGACTCCATCCATGAAATACTTAAATACTTAAATTCTATAATATATTATTGAATGAATACTATTGAAGAAAATAAAATATATTCAAATAATGGAACATTACAACTGAACAGTCGGAATCCATTGAAAAATTGGATTGGCTGTCGAATAATGGATCCCGACTGTTCAGTTGTTATGTCTGGCACCGACTTCAAACAGATTAGTGATAGGGTATTATACTTTAAACAGGTAGGTAGGTATTTTTTAGCTTGGAATTAAATATCTAATTCAGTTTATTTTTCGCTTTTTAGTACTGATTTGAAGTCGTTTTAATATTTTTTTGTTAAAAATAGTTTATTACATTCCAAAACGTATTTTTATTTACTTTTAAGTCTCACCGTTTTTGAGTAGTAATAAAATAGCAAATAAATAAAAAATCAGACGGGCGGACACAGCGAGAGCAGAGAGTTTTGTACCTTTTTGGTACGGAACCCTACCATATCTACAGAAAGAGACAAGTAATTAGCTTGTTTAGAAAACAAGCTAATTACTTGTCTCTTTCTGAAAAATAACTAACAAAATAACTAACAAGAATATTATTATTATATTATATAAATAAATTAATAATTTCAGAAAGCACCAATACCTACAATGAAAAGTGCAATGATTGTCTTCTTCTTGGTCATCGTCTTGTTCTCCGTAATCAAGCTTACAAGCGGGCGACGAAAAGAAGTCTGTGAGAATGCCAAGGAATACGGCAAACCCTGCGACCCACACGACCAAGAATGTTACAGGCACTGCGTATTAATGGAGGACGCAACGAGTGGTAGATGTGTTAGTAGACCTCCAGTCCATATTTGTCACTGCTGCATAGTTCAAAACAAAAAAAAGAATAACCAAATAATTTTAATCCCACCTGACAACAATTTGTTTGAAAAACAATTTATTTTATAAGTAAAATACCGACTGATGTCACCACGTGGTGTGGACGTCACAAAATAAATGATGCCCCATGGTGTTTATAACATCGACATAGCTAATACTCAAAGTATTAGCATTAACATGACATATACTACTTACTACTTACCGACGTCTTAGAAAGCTGAAGTTCTTGGTACGGAGCCTAGTAGGTATATTAAAGAGCAGCAATTTTAATAAATCTGATATTTAACTAGTACCTAAAGCTAGGATACTGCCCAAAGTGTCTACGAACTAGAAATCTAGGAAGAGAGAATTAATAAATTTTTAATCCATTACTTTTACTCTGCCAGTTAGGTGAGGATAATCTGAATATAAGTCTTTAAAAAAAAAATTCAAGGAAATATATAGTTCAGGATGTTATCATCCTGACAAGAGAACTATATATTTACTTGAAAATTTTTTCGTAAGTCATAATATACCTAACAATATTTCAGGAGGTAATGTTACAGTTTTATATTTAAATAGGCATAATTTTTTCTAGGATTAAATACTGTTAGATTGATTTTGTGTGTTACGGAGTGTTGTGAGTTTGAATGAAAAATGGAAAACATTAAAGTTACAGAGACTTGTAAATATTATTGAATAATAATTTAAATCTTCGTGAAACTGCGACTGAAATAGTGTTAGCCTTCCAATACAAAAGGGTTTTATCAAGTTTCAAAGAGTAAGTAAGGTTATTTACGTAGGTGTGCTTGTGATTGATAGTTGGGGTACCCATTTCCGAATATTTCTTTTTAGAACGATTTGAAAACTGATAGGCAGGTTCGTTGACACAGTTTGCGAAAGAAAAAAAAGTGCAACTTTTATAATAATTTAAAACAACATATCCTAAAGTCAACGTAGTAAAATAAATTAGATAATATAATTTAAAGAAAAGTCTATTCACGTTTATACTTTACTTTATGTAATATCATAGCACCTGGGAAAATTTTGTGAATAAAGTAGTAGATCTATATAAAATATCTTGTAGCTATGATGGCGATATTTGAATCATAACATATGTATGTATATTGTTGGTCATCTTTTAGTATATACCTGATTATATAAAACGTGTTATGTAAAATAAATTAATGTACAAAAATAAGAAAAAGCTTAATTTTGTTTTATTTTATGATAAACTCCTTTGAAATATTCTCATTCTCGATTTATTTTATAATTTAAAAACTAAAAATAAAATACCATAACAATGAAAAATTAAGAGATCGTCTATTCACGTTTATACTTACATAAAAAAATCAACTCTGTACCATAACGGGATCCAGAGAAATCTTAAGAGGTAGTACTGCTTTTTTATGAGGCCGCTCCACTGTGACAGTCGCGCTAGCGAGGATTGGGTCAACGGGCGCGCGGCCGGCATGCGGCAGTCTACTACGCATGTAGGTAGGCCAAAGCGAGCGATTCTATGAACCTACAACTGGTGAGGCATATTATCGTAACTTTTGCAACAATTTGATCCGCAAACTGAAACTTGCCTAAAACAAATCACAAATCGTAAAAACTGGCAATGACGAATTTTCTATGGAAAGCCATTAAAGATGTGTCGTCTACCCAAAAATAACAGTGATGCTAACGATATTAAAAAAAAGGGTAACCCGAAAAGATCTACAACTATGTAAATACTGTTAATATGCAATTAGCACTTTAGTTAAGAAATGAGGTACATTTTGGTTTTTGAAGAATCTACCATATGGGATGATAGGAGTGTAAATTATTAGAAATTGAGATGGATGTCTTTTTTAGGGTTTTCAGGGACGAATTACGAAAATTTTAACTATTTAAACATAAAATGAAATTCAACCGCTCTGCGCTGTAGTTGGGTTACATAAAAATATAGGTACATAAAAAAATCATAAATTGAACTTAAAAATTTAAGCATATAACTAACATAGTGTTTAAGTGCATTCTTAATAACACAATATGGATTTTTAAGTGATCCGAATTAAGTTTATTTTATTTTATTTATTTTAAATTAAGATCTATGTTAATATCGAAATCAACGCTAGTATCCCATAAGACACTATGTAACTTAAATCAATAAACTATTATTTTTGTAATATTTGTATGGTTTTACAATATATTTTGCTATTTTTTGCGCGATCGGCAATCGAATTTAGATTCGTATAACATTAGAAGTAATTTTATCCATAAAATATAATTGAGTACGTAACTAACAGTGCTTCAGTAAACACATGTAAAGATATCAAGAAGTGATTAGGCAAAACGAACTGTGTAACCTTACGGGGAAACAGACAAGATATAAGTGAAGAGAGTCCTTCTTTTATGTGCTCCAGAACACCATCTTTTACACAACAGACACCACTAAGTGTAAAGAACAAACTGGACTTTATAATGTTAATGTTACTTGTTACTTGGAAGTGCATAAATATCTAGATCCACATATTATAATATTATTATAATCAGCATCACATAACATTATCGTTATTACAAAAATACCAGTCAAGTGCGAGCCAGACCAGTCTGTTTTTGTACTATCAGGGATTATAGCAAAGTATTATTATTAGTATTTAAGGCAAAAGAAAAACATAATACACACATAATTGTTTGGCAACATTATTATGATGATTGACACAATGTTCTCAAACAAATTTATTCATGCGGTCGGGCTTATTTGATGATTACTAAAAAAAGTGTGCTAGTTAGTAACATCGTTTTAATTTTCATGTCATATTTACATAACAATCTATTTACTGAAATTATTTCACATTTTTTTCATCAGAAACTTGGAAGATATATATTACATATAAATAAAAATTGGTTTTGGAATGTGAAAACAAGGGCGTTTCATTTGATATCCCACTTTATCTGAAAGTGTCAGTGAAAAAATTCAACCCGCCATTTGGGTCTCTTTTGCAAATTAATGAAAAGCATTTCTCCAAGTTTTTACATCTAAATAGAGATGATTCAACAGTATTTACAACTACTCCAAATTTCATGTCGATCACAGCGAGACCAGAGAGTTTTATACCTTTTTTATACGGAACCCTAAAATATCTACAGAAAGAGACAGGTAATTAGCTCGTTTAGAAACTTTATTTCTCACAAATTTAAAAACAACTCATCAGTATTCATCACTAATATAATTATTGATTCTTTGGATCACTTAACTTGCAATATAATCTTGTGTAGTACTCGTATATAAGCACCGCAGCTGACTTGATCGAGTACATAACTTTACAAGACGTTGCAGTCTCAATTTATTACTCAGGTAAGTTTTACTGAAAATTGCAGCGTTGGTTTATATATTTGAAATTTATTGGAATTCAAAACCAAACTTGTAAATAAATTTAACATTAACTGGGACCTTAAGGAACCTAGGACACTTCATCATCGTGATATGGGATTTTGACGGTGAGGCCTACGTTCAGCAGTGGACATCATTGGGCTGTTAAGATGATATCATAAATCGATGATTTTATTTTTTTGTTTAAAAGGACAATTTAACGCTCTCACTAGCGAGCAAGCCTTGTGTCGTGGAGGACTTCACAAACATATAATACGGACACAAAGGACACCTAGTTTCGAAACAAATAGGTATCTATTAATCACCCAAATATTTATCTCGTGTGGTAAAGAACCGCGTCGTGGGGAGCCGACCAACTTAGCCCACGGTGAAAACTGAAAACTGTTCATGCAAGCTCGCCGGAACGTACACACGTGCAAACAAAGCGGCAAAACTGTACAGATATGGTTGTATATTCATGCAACTATACCTGTACAGTTTTATGGCACACACGCTAGGGCTTGCATGTCGGTTGTGCCTTTTAGGTCAAAACCGACAGGCATAAGCTAATGTGTATGCGGCCTATTACCTGTAGGTAAAACTATTACTTTTTGTTTATCTATTATAACCCGACCTAAATAGAGTTCAATATACAAAGAAATATTATTTTATTATTATTCCAAATAAAAAATAATAGTTATTATCTAACATATAAAAATATATAATAACTAATACAATTATTATTTCAGAAACTACCAATACCTACAAGTTACAGGGAATACTGTAATGATTGTCTTCTTCTTGGTCATCGTCTTGTGCTCCGTAATCAGGCTTACAAATACAAGGTATTACAAAGAGTTCTGTGACAATGCCGAGTCCTTCGGCAAACCCTGCGACCCAAGAAACGATGAATGTCACCAATACTGCACATTTGTAGAACAAGCAGAGCGTGGTACATGTGATAGAAAAAATCCAGTCTACATTTGTCACTGCTGCAAATTTGAAAACGAAAACAGCCCATAAACAAATAAATATTAAAAAACAACAATTTGGCGTCAAAAGCCCGCCGTTTAAATTTTATTCTTAAAACCTATCTAAGGACACTTGGGTTTTCTAGACGAATCTAATAATACCCTAATTATCAAAATCCATCCAGCCGTTTGGAAGATTCGTGGGAATAAAGAAATTTACAAACATACAAGATACGCGCGAAAAATAATACCCGTCCTGACAGTTGGGTAAAAAACAAACCTCACCCATTATCAAAAAAAATGTTAACGTCTATGTTCAGTATAATTTTTTCATAATTTTTGCGAAAACTCAGTCATTATGGAATTAGGAATATTATAATATACGGGATATTTAACATATCCCTTAATTAGTGTGTGTCCAATTATTCGGCACTTGCAAGCGCCAGCCATGATCATGGAATAACTGCAGTTTTACTATATACATATAAAACAACTTTAAAAACTAAATGGTAAAACAATGGTAATTCGCAATGACCTAGAAAGCTGAAATTTTTTGTACGGAGACTAGTATTTACATACAAAGAACAACAAATTGAAGATATCCTCGGTGCACCCGGTTTGGTGTTAGGGCCCGAAATGGCCCGGTGTCGGTGCCCCGTAAGGGGCTGTCGCTGGGTGGGCTGCTGATGTTGTATCAAGTTCCAGGGCACAGAGGGTTTAGTGGGTATTCCGGCAATCAATTAAAAAGCTAGGGACATTTATTTTATTTTAAGAAAATTAGTTTTCTTTTTATTCTTACTTCACTAAACCCAGCACTTCTTCAACCAATTTGAATAATATGTCCAGTTTGCTATCTATACAAGCTGTAGGTATTGGTAGAGAATATCAGCGCTGCCGTCACTACTAGCACTTTAACAGCTTTTTTGCTGTGACCAATTTTGTAACTCAGCTAAAATAATCCGCGTGCGTAAGAATATTTGAATAAGGTAATGGTTTTTTTATGGTTCCGTACCAAAAGGTACAAAAGGAATCCTTATGGGTTCGCTTTGTCCGTCTGTCACAGCTTTATATCTTGGAATCTACCTATGATGTCGATATGAAATCTGGAAATATTGTAAACACTATTTATCCAACTCTATTAAAATAGTATTTGTTAAAAAAATATTTCATGAAATTAAAGATTTTTCTCTTCACATTCCAAAACGTATTTTCATTTAGTTTTAAGCCTCACAGTTTTTGAGTAGTTATCAAAAATAGCAAATATATAACCCCCTCTCTCCCTATTATCTATTATCTTGGACGTTTTGGGACACTTTTTTTACACAGCGACATCTAGTTGTTACGTCAGAACAAATAGATCTCATCTCAAGGTCTAATTTGACCAAATAAACGCCACAGAAAATACGTCCGACGTATCTTTCGTCAGATCTATGCTAACCTTAAACAAACCACCATATTGACAATATCTATGGTTTGATAAATTCATTAGTGATGGGGGTAAGGTAGAAAAAATATATAAAATGAGGTCAGAACACTTCTTGTCAATTAAAATGAATGGGAACAAATACTTTGTTCACCAAAGTTTTTATCTATCAATTAATGTTACTCAAAAAATATGTAAGTATACCAAAATAGGAAACGTGTAGGTACCAAAAACCGTATGCCTAAATTAATGAATTCGCATATCAAATAAATAAGTACCTTAGTATGTGTCGACGCGATCTCCATACCATCGTGCGCTTGCAGATATAGTTATAGTTATGTACATAGATACGTACCACTGCGTAGTGACCGTGATTAGATCCATTATATAACCATGATGACTACTCTTTAGATTTAAAATATAGGTTACAAGTAGCACTTAAAGATAGAAGTAAAGAAAATAGAAAACTGTTATATGATAAGAAATGTAATCCGGTTACTTATTATATAATAAGGATGATTTCGTTTTAGTTAAAAATGAAGGAAATAAGAAATTGGATAATATTTTTGAAGGCCCTTACAATGTATTAGAGGATATGGGTCCTAATGTTAAAATTATAAAAAACCTCTTTGCAGAAGGAGAGCACTGCTCCCCAGTTCGTCTCGCTCTCCAGCATGGCCTTCACCACTGCTGGGAGCGAGAGATCCTCGCCTATGATCGAGGCCAGTGCAGCGCGCTGACCCGCCCACGCCCCGCACACCCCGAGAGTGTGCTGGGCTGTGTCCACCGGGGAGCCGCAATGATGACAGATCCACAAAACCCACCTCCGATAACTTCACGCCGCAACAGTATGTGTATCTGATTTAGTAGATGAGTTAGTAAATGTGCGCCAAATTTTGTGAATTTGCACCAAATTAATTAAGTCATACTCGCGGGTGGTGATTTAGCCTACTACCGTACCTACCTATACAAGGCCAGACGGGTTGGTACAGGGTTTTGTTTCGAGTTTTCCTTCTCTAGTGCAAGTGTTGTGGCGCGATTTTCCCTTTGTCGCGCCTCTTACGACATCCCGGGAACGAAATGGAGTGGTGACACAAGTATTCTTAAACCCCGTCACCACACGGGGAACCATGGTCAGGGTTGCGGGCGGCCGTTGATTGCGGGCGACACAGGACCGTTTGCAGTGGCGTAAATTAGGTGAGGCCTATGTTCAGCAGTGGACGGCGATAGGCCGGTACGATGATGATGATGATGACTCGCGGGTGATTATGTCCCCTACTCCTTTTTGGGAGGATCCAACATAGATAAGTTAGGTTAGGTAAGATACGTACGAACTTATATTTGGGTATCAATTTTACTAAATTTGGTACGCAGTTAGACAACGGCCAAAATAAATTATACCTGAACCACATCACAAACAAATAATTATGAAAAGTAATTTTGACGAAGATTAAGCTCTATGAATTTTATTTATAATTATTATACCTGTGAAGATTGAAGTACTTATGTTTAGGAAAAATGCTGGAGAAATCTCGATTTTGTCTTAGAATCACAAACTATAACACTACAGACTTAAAAATTATCGAGTGACACAAAAGAGTAACACAAAAAAAAACACGCCATAAGCGACGGTGAATTATGTTCTGTCACGGCACGGACAAATTTAATGACGTAAGCTATGCTGGTTTTTTTTTTTATTATTAAAAATATGAAAATTAATATAACTATAAATTATTGAATAAAATAATTTAAATATTCATAAAACAAATAAGTATTGTTTAACATTTACTATAGAGTCGAAAAACAAATTGTCATCTTGACGTTTCATCTCAAACACAAAAATAATTAATTCTTATCTTACTGTCTCTTTTTCTAGTTGTCTCGTTTTGATGTTTTATTGAATTTAACAAAAAAACATTTGAAGATAAACAATAAAGTGAAGGGAATGTATGTACAAGTCTGTACAACCATATTTCATTGGTAATATTGTAAACACCATATAATGTTTCACAAGATTAATACAAGCTACGCTTAGATTGTAGAGGTAGATTCAATCATTATGACATGTATACTGAATGTTTCTTTCGATGAAGAAATGTATTCTTGTCTATGTTAATCTACATTTTATTATATTCAATTCTACCATTTATTTCAAAGACGAAAAGTCTTTGTTATTAAAACGATCAAAAATCTCAATAACCATAAAAAAACGGCTGAACTTACTTAAATGGTTACTTTCCTTTAAAGAATTAAAAATAAAATCTTTAAAAAAAACAGAAACCGACTTCAAGTTCATATTTAGGTAAATGTACAAATATAAACTAAAATATTAGAAAATAATATTTTAATTACTTCAAAGCATCAGCATTAATGTACAATAAATTATTATTATGTTTACATATAATTACCTATTTACTATTTATAAACAATTATTTTTGGAGTCGGTGCCAGCTAAAGCAAAAATAACCTGGATAGATAATAATACATGAATGCGCAATCGAACGAAGGCTGAGAATGCAAAGAAGTGCATCATAATTGTTATGCATAAAGACACAACCATCAACGACGACTGCCCCCGAGTTTCTGCCCGCGTTCGGCTGGCACCGAC
Source organism: Laspeyria flexula (assembly GCA_905147015.1). Taxonomy (NCBI): domain Eukaryota; kingdom Metazoa; phylum Arthropoda; class Insecta; order Lepidoptera; family Erebidae; genus Laspeyria; species Laspeyria flexula. The sequence continues at coordinate 11,245,462 of LR989956.1, forward strand.
TCGGAAAATAACTGTTTATAAATTGTAAATACCTATGTGGTACCTATGTGTAAACATAATTTCGTTTATTGTAAAAAACGCGTGTGTAAACGCGACTTTGTTCGCGTGGACAACTAATCCCGTACTCGTGGAGTTTTTATTTTTTTTTTACGGAACCCTGATATTTTTTAAACAGACAGACAAAAATTGAAAAAAAAGTTTTTTTGGTTTATGTACTGTATATACATTCATATGCATGTAATAGAAAGCGGTTATTTTAATATTACAAACAGACACTCCAATTTTATTTATTTGTATAGATTAATGCTCATGCTTTGACGTAATTAAAATATTATTTTCTACTCTTTTAGTTAAGATTTTATATTATTAACACACATGTAAACATAATTATCAAGAAGTGACAAGATACAACACTAAGTGTAAAGTACAAACTGGACTTCACAATGTTAATGTTACTTGTGGAAGTGCATAAATAAATATCTAGATTCACATAATATATAATAATATTATTACAACAAGCATCACATAACATTAAGGGCGTCACAGACGGTGAAGATGCTATAATATTTCATCTTAAGAAGGTATCACACACGGTTAAGTTACGATAATATATCCGCTCGAATCATTCTCTTTTGACTAGTACAGGAGTCACACGTACAACATTTCGTCACTGATACTATAATACATGGTGATCTAAAATGAATACGGCCATACTATTAAATTTATTAGACAGTTCGTCGGATGATAATTCAGACTTCGAATTTGACTTGAAATTTCGTCCGCACATTTTAAGTGCCGAATAATTTGGGTAGAAAACCATTTAAAGTTAAAGAAAGAGCGCGGTGAATTTAATCTTTACGAAGACCTTTCATCAAAAATGTTTCAAATTTATTTAAAAAATCAAAGAAACAAAATACAAATATGCGTGAAAGCAATTTTATTAGACAAAAAGGCACATTATAACTTATTGAGAAGAAAATAGCAAATCCTTCAACAATCACTTTTCTTTACACTTAATAGGTACACAGTGAATATTAAATAATTATTCATTGGATTTGTCATTATTAACTTCCTTCATATTCATAGAGAGTCATTCTTCGCCATAGAGTTCTTCACTTCGTGCAACCTTTGACTACCTATATTGTTTACTTGATGATATTGTTTTTCAGTTTTGTCACAAAACTACATTTTAGTGCACTTCACTGCGTTCACTATTCAACTATTCATAGCCAGAAAATTGGTATAGAATTAAAAAACTTAGATTCAGTAACCATTGATAAAAAAATTTCAAACTAATAAAAAAGAAGGCACTTTTGTAAATAGAACGTTCACGAACGTAATTATATTATACTCTAATTCAATAACAAATGTGTGTCCTATAAGCTATTTTTAAAAGATGATTTCCCTCAAACGTATAAATAAATAAATGATACCGTCCATTTTGTTAAAGTTTAGTTATTTTATATAATCGTACTGGCTGCATACGGTCTATGAAAAAGTAGTACTTACTATATTTGATTTTGACGTGTGTGACTCTGTCATTGAATTTTTTCCTATACTTAATATGTGCTTATAATTAAATTTCTTCCAAACAACTATTTACCTATTATTTATACAACAATTGGTTATGGGCCCAGGAGCAGAACAGCCCACAGTGTGTTTTTTGTGTATAGTTGTTTTTATTGTGGGGTCTTTTGGTGCGTAAATATTTTTAAATAGACAAAAATATTTTTTTGCGAAATGTCAGTGGGAGACGGTAATAATGCCATGCCTTCGGGCTCTAGGGCTTCACTGACATCCATCAGACAGTTAACTGGAAAAGATAATTACCCACAGTGGAAGTTTAAAATGCGCATATTCCTGTTGCACGAAGACTTATGGTCTGCAATTATAGGGTACGAACAGCAAGACACTACACCTTTAGCCGTAAAAAAGGACAAAGATCTCAAGGCATACACAAAGATGTGTCTTACCCTGGATGGCGGCGCGATCACTCATGTACGGTCCTGCCAAACCGCAAAAGAAGTATGGGATGCGTTAGCAAACGCGTATGAAGATAAAGGTATGGGTAGAAAGTTAGCGTTAGAACGGAAGCTGTATAGATATCAATTACTCGATTTTAATTCAATTGAAGATTATATTAATGCTGTGATGAGCACTGCTCAGGATTTAGCAGACATAGGCCGAGTAATTGACGATATGTCTATAGGAGCAATTTTACTAGGAGGTCTACCATCAGTATTTGATCCCTTAGTTATGGCTCTAGAAAACTCAAATATACAGGTAACTTCCGAGTTAGTGAAACAGAAATTGCTTAACGAAAGCGCAAAGCGTGAGTCAAAGGAATTGGTTCTTGCTTCAAATGAGAGAATGGTGAAACCGCATAAAGCAATAGTGAAAAGCATTGTTTGCTACCATTGCAAAGAACCTGGACACAAGCGACCGGATTGCCCATCCTATAAAAAAGGCAAACAGAAAAATAAGGTAAAAAGTAAGAAACCTAGTAATGAGACAACTCTTATTTCCGCTTTCGGGGTTGGAGGTAATTTATGTCCAACAGACTGGTATGTAGATTCGGGAGCCTCCTCGCATATGACCTGTTCTAAAGAATGGCTTACCAATTTTAATTCTACGAGTGAGAGTAAGGACGTAACTCTAGCCAATAACAGAGAGGTAAACTCAGCTGGCGTCGGTGATGTTTTGCTTGTTAAGGACAGTAAGTTAACATTAAGTAGTATAAAAAAGGTTTTGTACGTTCCTGAATTATGTACAAATTTAATTTCTGTAAATAAGGCTGTCGAGAATGGTATTACTGTTGTTTTTGATAAGGAAGGTTGTTGTATGTATAAACACAATGATGTAAAGGTAGTCGGCAAAATAGTAGGTCATGCTACATGCAACGTTGGTGGTTTGTACAAACTAGACCAGATACCAATTTACCCGGAGCGTGCTATGGTTACTGAAGTGAACGCTACTTCGAGCCTGTGGCATCGAAGGCTGGGACATCTGTGCCGCGTCGCTTTGGAACACCTGCGTCATGGAAAAGCTAAAGGTATTGAGTATTTTTCTTTAGATAAAAACCCTTGTATAGCCTGTATTGAAGGAAAGCAGAGTAGAAAACCCTTCAAAGCTATTGAATATAAGAAAGGCACCAGAATGTTGGAAGTTATACATTCAGATGTGTGTGGACCTTTTGACGTAATGTCTTTAGAGTCAAATAGGTATTTAGTTATTTTTGTAGACGATTTTTCTAGGATGATTTTTTCTTATTTTATACGCTCTAAAGCGGATGTTAAGAAAAAGTTTTTAGAATTTGAAGCTTTTGTTGAGAGGGAAACATCTTATAAGATAAAGAATTTGCGTACCGACAACGGTGGAGAGTATATTAATGCTGAATTTGAAGCGTATTTAGTTTCCAAGGGAATTAAACACCAGACTACTGTCCCGTATTGTCCACAATCCAACGGGGTTGCTGAAAGGACGAATAGGTCTTTAGTAGAAAAGGCTAGATGTATGTTACAAGACAGTAGTCTACCAAAGGCTTTCTGGGAAGAAGCGGTACGTACTGCTACTTATTTAAAAAATAGATGTCCTCATAGAACTTTAGAAAATCGTACTCCATATGAGATGTGGTACAATAGAAAGCCAGATATCTCTCATTTACGAATATTTGGTTGTCGTGCATACGTTCATGTACCGTCTTGCGATCGCCAAAAGTTAGATGCTAAAGCAAAACAGTATATATTCGTTGGTTATTGTGACGATAACAAATCGTATAGGTTTCGTGATCCCACCAACATAAGAAAAAGTATTAAAGGTCGGGATGCAGTATTTTTAGAGAATTGTTTCTCTAATGATAAGATAGATAACAAATCAGATCGTATTGTTCTTTTCTCTGACTACGATAATTTACAGGTGCAAAGCAGTTCAGTTGATCCAGTAGCAAGTACGAGCACTGCTGCTGCGGCTCCACCCTTAACTATGGCTTATCCTCTTCCTTCAACTACAACAGTTCCTGTTGAAGAAAAAGAGACGCCTGTGGAACCAGTTAAGAGGTACAATTTAAGGGAAAGGAAATCTGTGAGTTATTGTTCTGTTTGTTGCTGTTCAGCGATGCAACATGGTGACTTGAATAATGAACCTTGTTCTTATTCTGATGCACTTTTGCGTCCGGACAAGGACATGTGGATAGCAGCAATGGAGGACGAATACAGTTCTTTAATGACTAACGGTACCTGGGACTTAGTTGAAAACACTGGACAGAAGATCATTCCGTGTAAATGGGTTTTCAAGATAAAACGTGATTTTGAAGGTAAAATAAGCAGGTACAAAGCTCGTTTAGTTGCAAAGGGTTTTCGTCAAAGCTACGGAATTGATTACGAGGAAACATTCTCGCCGGTAGTTCGTTACTCGTCGTTAAGAGTTTTGATTGCGATAGCTACAGAACATAACTTAAAAATGCATCATTTAGACATTGACACAGCTTTCCTTCACGGAAAACTAGATGAAAATGTTTTTATGATACAACCCCAAGGGTTTGTAGCTGAAGGGGAGGAGACAAAGGTGTGTAAACTGAATAAATCACTTTATGGTCTAAAACAGGCTGCAAGAGCCTGGAATAAAAGATTAGATGAGGTGCTCCGTGATTTAGGCTATAATAGATTGGAGTCTGAGCCCTGCGTCTACATTAAAAGGAAGTCTACTGATATCGCTATTTTGGCTATTTACGTAGATGATTTAATTTTATTTCATAATAATGGAAGCGAGCTAACATTCTTAAAAAATGGCTTAAAGGATTTCTTCGGTGTTAAGGATTTGGGAGAACTTAGTTATTGTCTCGGTTTGCATGTTGTTAGAGAGAAGGGAACTAATTATGTGAAGGTAAATCAAAAACGTTACATATTAGAGACGTTAGATCGATTTAATATGGCAGAGTGCAAAACAGTTTCTACTCCTATGGACATTAGTGTTGACTTGCGTTCTCAGACAGAACCAGCTGTCAATGTCCCTTATCAAAACTTGATCGGTTGCCTGATGTTTATGGCTATTAATACCAGACCCGATATTTTGTTTGCCGTAAGTTTCCTGAGCCAGTTCAATAAGAACCCCATGCAGGCGCATTGGACTGCTGCTAAACGTGTCCTGCAATATTTAAAAGGTACGTTAGATTACGGTCTTACTTTTAAAAAGACTGGAGAGTTTCTTCGTGGTTTCGTAGATGCTGACTGGGCGAACGGTGGGGACAGAAGATCATATACTGGTTTTGTATTCAAACTGGCGAATGCACCGGTATCGTGGGAGTGCAAAAAACAACCCACAGTTGCCTTGTCCTCCACAGAGGCTGAATACATGGCGTTGTCCAGCGCATCTAAAGAAGCTGTTTATTTGCAGCGTCTTATATGTGAAATTACAGGTCAGTATTCGTCTGTTACTATTTACAATGACAACCAAAGTGCGCAAAAGTTGGCACAAAATCCTGTACATCACAGTAGGACAAAGCATATCGATGTCCGTTACCATTTCATTAGAGAGCTAGTTGAGAATAATAAAATAGTATTATCATATTTGCCTACGGACAAGATGTTGGCGGATGTTCTAACCAAAGGTTTAGGTTCATGCAAACACCAACGTTGTGTGTCTGACATAGGTTTAAAATGATTTAATTTTTGCTAATATTTTTATTATTATTTTTGACTTGTTACGTGTGATTTTATAAATATTATGTCACTGTCATTGAAAGTACAGTAAGGTTGAAATATATGTGTACCTGTCTATGTACAGTAGTGTAACTTAATTTGTAGCCATTTCCGATTAAGGGGAGGATGTTAAAGTTTAGTTATTTTATATAATCGTACTGGCTGCATACGGTCTATGAAAAAGTAGTACTTACTATATTTGATTTTGACGTGTGTGACTCTGTCATTGAATTTTTTCCTATACTTAATATGTGCTTATAATTAAATTTCTTCCAAACAACTATTTACCTATTATTTATACAACACATTTCACATAATCGTATTCTTATTTGATTCGGAAATACGCGTATTTTTTAAATATAAAATTTTTATTCTCGTATGTTTAGAAACAGAGTTAAAATCCTGAAAAAGGGAGCTAACGAGCTAAGCCATATTTTTTAAGCTGAAAATGTTAAATAGGAGCTAAATTTATTTCTAGAGAGAGAGAGCAAAGAGCCAAGTTGGCAACATTAAGAGCGACACGAGTCATGACCAGTCATGTCACACACGCCCTGCACCCCAAATTCTGTGCACACTCTGTATAAGGATCTTGCTATATATTTTGGGCATAAGATACCATCTTAAGATGATATTTTTCCATGTTATGATATATTATTTCGTACCTTAAGATGATATTTCAATGTCGCTCGACATCTTAAGTTACACTGTAACATGAAAATATATATTATCTTAATCGTGTGTGATGGTTCATACAAACCGTATAGTGAACTATAAATATTATATCTTAAGATGAAATATTATAGCATCTTAACCACCTTTTTTTAACATACAATATAATTGATCTTAACCGTATGTGACGCCCTTTATATTATTATAAAAAAACGGGCAAGTGCGAGTCAGTCTCGCGAGCCGAGGTTTTGAAATAATATCAAGAATTATAGCAAAGTATTATTAAGGTAAAAGAAAACATAATACACACATAATTGATTGGAAATATTATTATGATGATTGACATAATGTTCCTAAACAAATTTAGTTATGCGGTCGGGCTTATTTAATGATTACTAAAAAAAGTGTGCCAGTTTTAGTTTTATTTTTCATGTAATATTTACATAAAATCTATTTACTGAAATTATATCACATTTTTTTCATCAGAAACTTGGGGGATATATGTATTATATAGATGTAAGTAAAAATTGGTTTTTGAATGTCAAACAAAGGCGCTTCATTTAATATCCCTCTTGATCTGATAGTGTCAATTAAAAATTTCATAGCGCCATTTGGGCCTCTTTACAGAGTAAAAGAATTTCCTCAAGTGTTTACATTTAAATAAAATTGATTTAACAGTATTTACAACTATTCCAAATTTCATGTCGATAGTTAAGTAGAAAACAGACGGACGGACGAGACAAGAGATTTTTGTACCTTTTTGATACGGAACCCTAAAATATCTACAGAAAGAAACAAGGAATTAGCTTGTTCATAACTTTATTTCTCACAAATATTAAAACAATTCATCAGTATTCATCACAAATATTATTATTCATTCTTTGGATCACTTAACTTACAATATAATCTAGTGTAATATAAGCACCGCAGCTGACTTGACGTTGCAGTCTCAATTTATTACTCAGGTAAGTAACAGTTATTTACTGAACGGTGCAACGTTAGTTTATATTTTTTAATTTATTATAATTCAAAATCAAACTTTGAAATAAATTTAACATTAACTTACGGAACCTGGGACTATCGTCGTGATATGGCCGATTTGGGACTTATACGCGAAATTGGGCACACGGCGATGAGCTGAGGGTGGGTCAATTTGGAGTAGACTAGGTAGCCGACCGAATGGATAAGTGACTGGCATGCAAATCATGCGGTCCGAATTCGATTCCGACTGAGAGTGTCGATGTGGATTTTACTTTATGGAATTTATATTAACTGGTCATGTGAGTTACTATCTGCTGACAGTGAAGGAAAACATCGTGAGATAACCCACATACCTTAGAAGAAATTCTAAGTTTATATTATGTGTCGTGGAGGACTTTACAAACATATAATATGGACACATGAGACACCTAGATTCAAAACAAATAATGAATGAATCACCCTAGTTGTTGTCTCGTATGGGAAACATTCCCGCGTCACTCAGCACGGCGATGTTAGTGGGGAGGCAACCAACTTAGCCCACGATGAAAACTGAAAACTGTTCATGCAAGCTCGCCGGAACGTACACGCGCTAGGCCAAGCATGAGTGCAAACAAAGCGGCAAAACTGTACAGACATTATGGTTGTATATTCATGCAACTATAACTGTACAGTTTTATGGCACACACGCTAGAGCTTGCATGTCGGTTGTGCCTCTTAGGTCAAAACCGACAGGCATAACCTAACGTGTATGCGGCCTATTACCTGTACCTAAAACTATTAATTTTTGTGTACCTATTATAACCCGAACTAAAGAGAGTTCAATATACAAAGAAATATTATTATTCCAAATACAAAAATCATAGTTATTTTACCTAACATATAAAAAATATATAATAACTAATACAATTATTATTTCAGAAACTAGCAATACCTACAAGTTACAATGAAAACTGTAATGATTGACTTCTTCTTAGTCATCGTCTTGTGCTCCGTAATCAAGCTTACAAGTACAGGGCATTACAAAGAGCTCTGTGAGAAAGCCAAGTTCTTCAACAGAGAGTGCAACCCAGACAAAGAAGAATGTCACCAACACTGCACATTACTAGAACATTCGCAGCATGGAAGATGTGATAATGTACCTCCAGTCCACATTTGTCACTGCTGCAATCCTCAATATACCACAGAAAAAGAAAAACCTCAGTCATTATCATTAATCCGTATATATAAACGGAATGCTCAACAGTTGCAAAAAAAATTGATGCGTCTTCTTCATTTGCGATTCAAATAAGTACGGGACTGTCAAATCAAGACGCCATTTTGTTTTCCATTTGTAGATAACTTCATACCTTACAAGTAAGGTGTACAATAAACTATTTTTAACAAAAAAATATTAAAACAACTTGAAAACTTTACTAAAAAGCTAATTAGATTAGATATTTAATTCCGAGAAAAAAATACCTACCTACCTGTTTAAAGTATAATACTTTATAATTAATCTGTTTGAAGTCGGTGCCAAGCCTAAAGAGGTTGTTAAGCTACGTACTAATACGTACATCTGTTGCCGCTCACTACTTCACACCACCTCGCACTTGCATGTGATCGTACCTAGTGGACAGCTCGTACTGAGTGATATGACCTTATTAGGCTGGCACCGACTTCAAACAGATTAGTAATAGGGTATTATACTTTAAAGGTAGGTATTTTTTCTTGGAATTAAAGGAATAAATTTTTAGTACTGTATTGAAGTCGTTTTAATATTTTTTTGTTAAAAATAGTTTATTTTTCCATTTTTAGTGTACTTTTTATCTAGCTACTTTTTAGTAATACTGGCTGACAAACTAAGACGGAAAACCGAAATAAAGAGTCTCCGATAGAAGGAAACGTCTATTTAAATATTCTAGCAACACAACCAGATTGTAGAAAAGAGGTATCCAACTCTCAGCTTTGTATGTCTTTCTTTTTTCCTATAAAATGAGACAGGTAGCAAATATACAGGTATAGAATGCCGAATACAGGCATAAATAAAATATCATCTAAGAAATCCTTTGAATTATACAACTTTATCTTCCATCAAGAGCTCCCACCTCAGACACAAATAATACAACTTAAGGTTTATACATGGATCTGATATTTAATAAATCATCTTCTTACTTCTAAACGTTAAGAGGTGTACCTTCCAGTGATAGCTCACCATTATAACCTACAAGAATACAACTATTGGTTTATAAGAACCTATAATGTTGAAAGAATTATCCTCAAACTCCTAACAGTTACGGAGTTATACCTTCCACCACCAGCTCATCAACATGAGATGATGACTTTCAGAATTGTAAATACTTGAATAACTTTAAAAAATATATGAAACGCTTAACATGTGCCTATAAAATTTGAGGGTTGTCTTCGATTTCCCTGAGATTCCATCATCAGCATTTAACGAGGTAAATAGGGGACCAATTCGGAAGTATACCCTTTCAAACAAAAAAAAAGAATTGTTTTAAATCGGCTCAGGCATCTTCGAGAAATCGTTGAACATACATAAAAAAAAATACATATAGTCGAACATTATAATCGCCTCCTTTTTTGAAGTCATTTAAAAAACGAAACACATTACAAATACATAGTACTAGTACATAGTCATGTATTGTACCAATGGACGCTTGTACCCATGGACATGGATTATATTTTGGAAAGTAGTTGCATTAAAATTTACAATGACAAATGAAACAGCCTCACATTTCAGTTTTTTAATCGCACTGAGTAATTCTTTTCCTTTGACGTTGCTGAGTCTGGAGCCCCAATGTGTATTTTTGGCATTAAAATTGCCTCCTCAAATAAATCGTTGCCCCAGTTTTCAATTCAGAAAGCTAATACAGCCTTCTTTCCTAATAATATATCTTGGGTGACAATACAAGGCAGCTATTGTGATACAATGTGAAGTGGTTTCAACTCTTATAGCTACGGCTTGTATTTCTTGTTCTTCGTGTTTTATGTATTCACTATGTGATATATTGTCTTTAATCACAGCACTACCGACCCTAGCACAATTGTCGGGATGCAGTACGTGATATAATTGAAACCTTTTGAACGAAATAAAATAATGTTTCGTAAAATGGGTTTTAGAAACCAAACAGGCGTCTATATTTTCTGTATCTAGGACTACTTGAAGCTCTTGTTGATGTTTAAGCAATCCATTAGCTTTCCAGGCCATAATTTTAATCATTTTGATGATATTTTAGGAACGAATTCCTTGGTTCCTTGTTCCAATTGTCTTAACCGACCGTCAAAAGAAGACATCATTTATTATTCCGTCCAGCTTTCCTTTAAGGCTGTTACGCGGTTGGTCTATTGCGTTTGTATTCATAGAGTTATTTTCGACTGTAGCAGCTTGCGCGTATGTGATTTTTTGATCACCTTTGACAAGTGCTACTTGTTTTTTTGGAAGAGCTTGTTGATACTTTGCTGCAGTGGTATTTTTTATGTTCTTTTTCTTTAGATTTTGAATTTCTTTCGCTACTATGCAGCCTCTATAATTAGCAGGATGTGGTTCACCACAATGCACAGACTTTGGTTTCTCTTCTGATGTTTTTTTACAGTCACATGTAAGATGTCTGCCTGTACACTTGACACACCTGGGCTCTTTGCCACAGTAGTTTTGTGTATGACCATATGCTTGACATCTCTTACATTGAGGAACTAAGCCCGAAGTTTTAATGGGATGTACTTCCACTTTGCAGCCCAGAATGGACTTGATACTAAATACCTTTGCTGTATCTTCGTCACTCTTGAACGTTAACATGAACATATTAAGTGGTGTCTTGTTTTTCCAGCTCAATTTGTTGGCTGCGTTTTCTATTTTAAATCCTTTATTTTGCAGATCCTCTATAATCCTTTCGGGCTTGCATGTGAAATGCAAATTTTTCACCACGACCCTTAATGGTCTTTCCTGCTTGTTTTCATAAAAATGCCACAGTTGACCATACTCAGACAGTTGCCTTGTTATAGATTTATAAGATTTTTATCTCTGTGCATTTATTTTTACACATTTAGTATTCATAGCTTTAGTTATGGAATCAGTTTGCTTGTTCTCTGAAAGTTTGTTGTAGAAGGCTTGACAATATAATTATCAATACCGTCTACAATTATTGGTGGAGGAAGTGGAAATTTTCTTACCTTAATAGGCTGATTGGTAAAGGTTTTTTTCCGTTTGAATGGGTGATGTACTCAGTTTTATATATATTATATATTATATATATATTTATTTTCTTGTTCCTCCTGGTCTTCACTCTTATCCATTTAGTTTCCTTAGCTAGTTCTTCCTCATCAGTGTGACAGTCATCATGACGAGTAGAACTTTCCATAGGAGTAGCCATTTTATTTTTTTCATCGGCTTCTTGTTTTTGCTGAGTGAGATCTTTACTTGTTGTTGCAGTTCGTCAATCTGAGACTGAAGTTTTTGAATAATTTGGCGTAGGTTTTCATTTTCGGCTTTCTCTTCTGAGTATGCCTTGTATAGAAGATATGCGACGTATCTTCTGTCAGCCGTGGCGACCCTTACAACAATGACATGTTATCAAATTGACTGGAAAAAATAGTATTTTTTGATATTCTCAAATATCGCTGAATCAATTTCAATAAAATTTATATGGGACCAATACTGAAATAGAATCTACCGAACAAAAAAGAATAATCAAAAATAGTTCATTATCGGCTGAGAAATCGAGTAACACACATACAAAAACATACGTGTCGAATTGAGAATGGTCCTTTTGTTCCAACTCATCAGTAGTCATCACAAATATTGTTATTCATTCTTTGCATCAAAATATAATACTTATAATCTAGTGTAGTATATAAGCACCGCAGCTGATTTGATCGAGTACATAACTTTAAAAGACGTTGCAGTGTCTTGATTACTCAGGTAAGTTGTTTACTGAACGTTGCAGCGTTGGTTTATATTTTTAATTTATTGATATTCAATATTAAACTTTTAAATACATTTAACATTAACTGGAATCTTAGGAACCTAGGACACTTTATCGTCCTGATATGGCCGATATGGGACTTATACGCTTTGACTGACCTGTTGGCCTAGTGGTTAGTGACCCTGACTGCTAAGCCGGAGGTCGGCGATGAGCTGAAGGTGGGTCAATTTGGAGTAGACTAGGTAGGAACGGAACTAGAAAAAAGCAATGGTAGCCAAATCGATAAGTGACTGGCATGCAAATCATGCGGTTCGAGTTCAATTCCGACCGACAGTACCGATTTGGATTTTACTTTATTGAATTTATATTAACTAGTCATGTGAGTTTCTATCTGCTGACGGTGAAGGAAAACATCGTGAGAAAACCCACATACCTTAGAAGAAATTCAATAAAATAAGTTTATATGTGTCGTGGAGGACTTTACAAACATATAATACGGTCATATAGGACACTTAGATTCGAAACAAATATCTATGAATCACCAGAAATATTTGTCTTGTGTGGGAAACATTCTCGCGTCATTCGGCACGACGCCGACACCACAGTGTGTAGGAATCTCACAATCAAGGAGGATTTAATTCTCAATTGAATAATAAAAGATTAAGTGAAAATATTTTATTTATTTGTATTCAAATAAATAAAAATACGTGAATAGTTAATGAAAATAAAATTGTGAAAATATATACTGACCGGCAATGTTAGTGAGTAGGCGACCAACTTAGCCCACGGTGAAAAATGAAAATTGTTCATGCAAGCTCGCCGGAACGTACCTACACACGCTAGGTAATGCATGAATGCAAACATAACAAAGCGGCAAAACTACCACTACGGTACAGTTTTATGGCACACACGCTAGGGCTTGCATGTCGGTTGTGCCTCTTAGGTCAAAACCGTCAGGCATAAGCTTACGTGTGTTCGGCCCATTACCTGTAGGTAAAACTATTACTTTTTGTGTAACTATTATAACCCGAAATAGAGTTCAATATTAATTTCAAAGTTCCAATTACAAAAATAATAGTTAGTACCTAAAATATATAATAACGAATACAATTGTTATTTCAGAAACTACCAATACCTACAAGTTACAATGAAAACTGTAATGATTGTCTTCTTCTTAGTCATCGTCTTGTGCTCCGTAATCAGGCTTACAAGTACAGAGGAATACAAAGAGGTCTGCTTGAATGCCGAGGACTTTGGCAAATACTGCGACCCAGAAAACGATGCTTGTGACAAATACTGCACATCAGTAGAACAAGCACAGCGTGGTATATGTAAACCTCCAGCCTGCATTTGTCACTGTTGCAAAGATGAAGTCGACACAAACAAAAATGTACCTTACTCATTATCATACTTACAACGAACTCACCCATAACCATAATTTTTCAGCACTGTTGCAAACGCCATGATCATGGAATAGCTGAAGTCTTACTATATACAATAAGACAACTTTGACACCACGGCCTGTCATGCAGCAGAAGCGCCGGCCGCATTTCGCGGCATGCCAACCTCAATGACATACTTCGTCGGGCTCTTGTCACCGCTGGAGTGCCAGCCGTTCTAGAACCAAATGGCCTGGCGCGCGACGATGGCAAGATGTCATTATTACCTTGGAAGATGGGTAAGCCTTTGGTGTGGGACGCGACTTGCGTCGATACCCTTACGCCATCTCATCTTCAAAATACACCAAATTGTGCCGGCGCTGCAGCTGCATCTGCCGAAAATTCCAAGCGGCGCAAATACAACCTCGCTGGCGAGTATCTATTTGTGCCGTTTGGAGTCGAAACACTTGGGCCGTGGGGTTCAAGTGCTCGCGCTCTTTTTAAAGAGCTATTGAAGTGTTTGTCCGACGCTTCCCGTGAATAGCAGGCTGGATATTTTCTTGCACAAAGAATATGCATTGCCACACAACGTGGCAATGCTGCCAGCCTGCAGGGCACTTTTCCGGTAGACAGTGGCAGCGATGCCGAAGAATTTTATGATGCCATTTTTTAATGATTACACCACTTTTTAATTTTTTGTTTTTTTTTTGTGTTAGGTTGTAAATATTGTTTATTTTTACTTTAAGAACTAAATGGTAAAACAATGGTAATTCCCAATGAGCTAGTAGTATAATGTCGTATGTAATGTACATTATGATATAAGTGCGGTAAGTTGATAATTACAGCCGCGGCGATATTGCTAGCCCGAGCCGCAGGCGAGGGCTACAAGAAAGCAGAGGCTGTGTCGTATGTCATACGACGTTTTATAACATATTTGCGAGGAAATAAATAAAATTCGGACTTTCTTAGAAAAAATCAAATACAGTGAAAAGAAAAAGCGCGCGGATCCTTTTAACTACTTTTACTTACTTTTTTTAAGGCAAATGCACAAAAACAGCCAGTATTACTAATAAAGTAAATTAATATTTTTGTGTTTTATTACAGATAAATGGTTGTAATTTATGGTGTAAATTAATAAAGTTAAACATTTAAATGTTTATTTTATATAATATATAATAATTATTTTATCTCCCAAAGTTAATTTTATTTATAAAATGTTGACCACTTTTCTGACATAAAAACTCTTTGCAAAGACTTAAAAAAGTACCGTTCGTTTTAGACGGAGCATCTTGATTATTAGTCTGTGGTCTTGATAAACCGTGCATTTTACTTTACATTACCGCACAAGTGCGTAATAAGATACATTACGACACTGAAATTGGTGAAATAAGAGACCCTCATAGTAGAATATCAGCGCTGCCGTCACTACTAGTGGCACACTTGTAACAGCATCATACTGAACTATGACTAATTTTGTAATTTATGGGCTCGCTCTGTTCGTCTGTCACAGCTTTATATCTTGGAATCTACCTATGCTATTGACATGAAATTTGGAATTATTGTAAACATTTATTCTATTGATCCAACTCTATTAAAATTCTATCTATATATTATTATAATATACTATTACTAGCTGACCCGGCGAACATCGTACCGCCGTATATAAAAAAAAACATTGTAATAAAAAAAAAAGCGCGCGGATCCTAGGTCTATGGTATTTGTATTCTGCTACTATACTACCTTGATGTACTATACTACTGTAATGTATTTTACTTTTCTACGAAAAATATTTTATTTCATATTTTACAATATCCACAATTGTTTTATTTTTATTAGTTTATGACTTTAGCGGCCATAAATACATAAAACGATAAATTCACTGTCAAATAATAGACCGAAAATAAATGGCGCCAATACATACAATGATAATTCACTGTCAAATGTCAAATGATAGACCGCAAACAAATGGCGCGCGGATCCTAGGTCTATGGTATATGTATTCTGCTACTATCACCTTTATACTGCAATATATTTACTTTTCTACGAAAAATATTTTATTTCATATTTTACTTTATTTCATAATTTTACTACACAATTTTCATAATAATTATATTCTTTGAATTTACTGGTGAATGATTAGTAATATATTCAAGTGATGAGGTTGTATAGTAAGCAAAAAGAAAATAGAGATCTTTGATTTCTTTTTAATCTGTCATTAGGGCTGACGTTGATAAATATAGTAATATACACACACAAAGTTGAAAGGATGATTGTTTGGATGTTTGATAATTTTAACCAAAAAGACACGGGATGGATGTTTCACAAAGAAAAGTAGGTAGGTACTATTCTAATCTATCACATAATATTGGTTATGTTTAATCTAAAGTAATATCTATCTATCTTAAAAAACATTGGCTGAAATTCCCCTCTAAAAGTGAAAAGTTGCTGTGGTCACAGGAACAAAATAACAGGTAAGCGAAGTCACGGGTGACATACAGTATTATTATAAGATTTTTGGGATTATATACATTTCATTTAATATCGTAATAACTTTTAAACTATTTGTCGAAATAACTTAGTGTAAACCACAAAATTTATCTACATTAAATGACAAAAGTGATAACGGTATTTACATTCCTAGGAATTAGTTTAATACCATGAAATTTTTCACTTTAAATGCAGTATCCGATTTAAATGTATTTCTGGCTCACTATTCTCTCTATATCGACTTCCACATAAAAGATAGGCATATCCTGTCGCGGACTTTTTTTTATAACTATTTAAGAGTAACAATTCCTCCATACATTGTCCTCATGTAAAACTAACGGTTTAGGTAGAGGAAGCAGAAATAGCTATAAGATGGCAGATTTTTCTCCGACTTACTTTACATTTGTTGTCATGGTTTAGCCAATTTACGTACGTATAAAATATAGCTTATATGTTATTCTGATGTATAAGGTACATTACTGCAAAGTTTCATTGAAATCTATTTAGTGGTTTTTTCGTTTACTGGTAACAAACATCCAAACATTCTTACAAACTTTCGCATTTATAATATTAGTAGGATTAGATCTAATGAAAGAGCTTTCTTTTCACATTCCAAAATGTATTCTAACAGTTTTTTAGTAGTAATCAAAATAGCTAATAAATAATATTTAGGTAATTTTTAATAATAATAATTTTTAGGTTTTTATGATTTTATTTTATGATTTTATATTATTGTATCTGAATGTTATTTTATTGTATGATATGTGTATTTTTTTCAAACAAAATTTATATTTTTTTATGATATTTATAAATGAAAATGAAATAAAAAATATTATCTAAGAAGTTTGTGATGAGCAAAATGTAAAATATTAAATATTTTTTGGACATTTTAGTACTTTTTTTTTTTACACAGCGACATCTAGCCCATAGTAAGCTTGAAGCTTGTTTATTTCATGCTTATGACGTAATCAAAGATCGATATGCAATCTCTTCCCGGAATTAATGCTTTATCCTAGGTTAGGTTAGTTTAGACTTCAAGTCAGACCTGAGGATTAACTAGGCAAACCTAGGAGCGCTGGAGTTTCGAGGTTTGACTATGACATTTACCCATTTGCCTTATCTGCTAACACCATATTGTTTATAATTTACCGATTGTTACAAAGAGTAGATAAATTA
Organism: Laspeyria flexula; assembly: GCA_905147015.1. Taxonomy (NCBI): domain Eukaryota; kingdom Metazoa; phylum Arthropoda; class Insecta; order Lepidoptera; family Erebidae; genus Laspeyria; species Laspeyria flexula. The sequence goes on from LR989956.1 coordinate 11,262,772, forward strand.
TTATAATGAATATAAGTATGTCGCAGCCAGTACGTCGTGAGGGCGGTACATAGCCGGTACTAGGATGCAAACAAGAGCGGCATGGTTGATCGTCTCAACATCTCTCAGTAAATTAATTAACAATTCTCTAACAAAGTTGCTCCATGTTTGATCAGTTGTCACCCACTCATTGAGCATTTGAGAAAATTAACACACTTTACCAACACTAAATAATATAATTAATTATAACACTTACAAATCGCATCGACCACTACCTGCCTCTTTGAGAGCTAATGAACAAATGACCATTAAATGCGCGCGCGCTACCTTTTCACCGGAGCCCAGCTTTGCGGGACTACTACTTCTGGGTGGTTTGAAAAAAAAATAAACATTACTTAACCAGTCCGAGTCAGAGTGCTCTAAATCGGGGGGGTGTTAAGTTCAGCTATCGCACAAAGGTCGACAAAACCCCGCTTCGCGGGGCTCCTACTTCTAGGTGGCTTGGAAAAGAAAATAACCCTAACCTAACCAGTCCGAGTCGGATTGCTCTGAATCCTAGCATCACGCCTTTTCCCCAAAAGGGTAGGCAGAGGTGTTTCGCACCCACATTTCGCCAGCTATATTTGGTCCCATGAACTAAGGGCGAGCCTATTGTCATCAACCGGCAACATTTGTTTACCAAACTCCGGGAAAAACTCAATACTGGAATTTCATGATAGAAAAGCCCAAGACTATTTTCACCCGACCCGGGAATCGAACCCGGGACCTCTTGCACAGCAGTCGTATACACTTCCCGCTGCGCCACCGAGGCAGTTTGCTCTGAATCGGCGGGTGTTAAGTTTAGCTTCCGCACATTGATTTGCTGCACATGATGATGCTGTATCTTTTGATTGCATTAACTTAGAATTTTCATTTATTTTTACGTCGAGGGTTTGCACACCTGAGTATATGATATTAATTTCAGGTTTATACCTCTACGCGTTCTTCAGAAAAAAAAATCTTGACAGGCGGACAACGGAGTGATCCTATAAGGCTTCCCTTTTTTTCCTTTTGAGGTACGGAACCCTAAAAATCTGCAAAATTGGCCTAAATGAGGGCTGAAATACAGGTACTTAAATTGAGACTATTAGATCATTTTTATTTACTTTTAAGTCTCACCGTTTTTGAGTAGTAATGTTTTTTTTTTTTTTTTTTAAATAACGCCCGCACTAGGGAACAAGCCCTGTGTCGCGGGGAGCTTTACAAACATGAAACTAACGGACACAAAGTACACCCAGACTAGAAACAAATATCTATGAATCACACAAATATTTGTCTCGTGTGGGAATCGAACCGACGTCACCCAGCACGGCGATGTAGTGGCGAGGCGACCACCTTAACCACTGCGCCACGGTGACAGTCAACAGTAGACAGTCATAAAATAGCAAATAAATAAAAAATCAGACGGGTGGACACAGCGAGAGCAGAGAGTTTTGTACCTTTTTGGTACGGAACCCTACCATATCTACAGAAAGAGACAAGTAATTAGCTTGTTTTCTAAACAAGCTAATTACTTTATTTATCAAAAATTTATAAACAACTCATCAGTATTCATCACAAATATTGTTATTCATTCTTTGCATCAAAATATAATAATTATAATCTAGTGTAGTATAAATATAAGCAACGCAGCTGATTGGATCGAGTACATAACTTTACAAGACGTTGCAGTCTCTTGATTACTCAGGTAAGTTGTTTACTGAACGTTGCAGCGTTGGTTTATATTTTTAATGTATTGATATTCAATATCAAACTTATAAATAAATTTAACATTACCTTAATCTTAAGGAACCTGCGACACTTTATCGTCGTGATATGGCCGATATGGGACTTATACGCGAAATTGGGCACACGGCGAAGAGCTGAGGGTGGGTCAATTTCTACTCCAAATTAGGTAGGAACGGAACTAAAAAAAGCAATGGTAGCCGAATGGATAAGTGACTGGCATGCAAATCATGTGGTCCGAGTTCGATTCCGACCGACAGTACCGGTGTGGAATCCTAGAAGAAATTCTAAGTTTATATGTGTCGTGGAGGACTTTACAAACATAATATTATAATACAGACACATAGGACACTTAGATTCGAAACAAATATCTATGAATAACCCAAATATTTGTCCTGTGTGTGAAACGTTCCCGCTTCACTCGGCAGGACGCCATCACCACAGTGTATGGGAATCTCACAATCTAGGAGGATTTAAACCTCAATTGAATAATAAACGATTAAATTAAAAAATAATATTGATTCGTATTCAAATAAATAAAAAAATTAAAAAAATCAAAAACCCAACTGCTTAAAAAACTGAAAAAACAAAAACAAGCACTTAGATGTCCGGTGGTCTAGAATTCTATAATATATTTTTCTATAATATATTATTGAATGAATGCTATTGAAGAAATTAAAATATATTCTAATAATGGAACATAACAACTGAACAGTCGGGATCCATTGAAAAATTAGATTGGCTTGACAGCCAATCTAATTTGGATGGAAAAATATATATAAAAAATATTTATTTTTAATATTTCACCCAATACCAAACAAACAAGTGCAAACCAATTTAAAATAATAAATTTATGCATATTTTATACATGCGGTCTATCAGTGACATCAGTTACTTGGTTAACGTAGCTATATGTAGCTTGTATATAGTCGTGCCACTCAGTTTGGGCTTAGGCAGGGTTGGACGTTACATTTACTACAGCAAAATACAGAGATATTCGTTTCTTTTCTTATTCTTAGCTTGGATCTATTTTGTACTACATTTTTTTCTATCAGATCAACAAACTTAGATCGAACTTTAGCAAAATATATTATTTATCGTTAATACTTTATAGATAATAATATGTTACTTAATTTACCTACTTATTTTCTAAAAAAACTTTTGATTGTTGTTTGTTTACCTAATTAAATATAACTAGTGCAAGAATTATTTATTTACGAGCTCAATATGTGAAAGCTTGTTATTAGCAATTTAAGAGGGTTCATACATTTTCAAGTTGCTCGCAAATAGGTTTTTAAATCACGCACACAGAGCCGAAACATGCACACTTCTCTAATGCTGTGTGGTACAACAATATAGCGCGTACTAATGAGTTTGGTATTTTCTAACCTCGTATTTTGTTAAAGTTGGATTGGACAAAATTTCAAATTAAATTATTCAAAATACAATTTTATTAGAAAGAAAGAAAAATACAATTAATTTTATATAAGACTAACAATTAATTTCTCAATAATAACTGCGGCTGATATGATGATGATGATGAATGTGACTATTTGAGGTCAAAGTGGCGAAAATGTCCGCCATCTTGAACTTAGTTGTTTTTGGGCTGAGTGATACCAAAATCGATATCTGACGATCCCATTGGTCACTGGGCATAGTTTTGAAGTCAAAATTGTAAAAATACCCGCCATCTTGAACTTTGTTGTGTTTGGGCTGATTGATACCAAAATCGATATCTGACGATCCCATTGGTCACTGGGCATAGTTCTGAAATCAAAATTATAAAAATGCCCGCCATCTTGAACTTTGTTGTTTTTGGGCTGAGTGATACTAAAATCGATATCTGACGATCCCATTGGTCACTGGGCATAGTTCTGAAGTCAAAATTGTGAAAATGCCCACCATCTTGAACTTTGTTGTTTTTGGGCTGATTGATACCAAAATCGATATCTGACTATCCCATTGGTCACTAGGCCTAGTTCCTAAGTCAAAATTGTAAAAATGTCCGCCATCTTGAACTTTGTTGTTTTTGGGCTGATTGATACCAAAATCGATATCTGACTATCCCATTGGTCACTAGGCCTAGTTCCTAAGTCAAAATTGTAAAAATGTCCGCCATCTTGAACTTTGCTGTTTTTGGGCTGATTGACTCCAAAATGGATATCTGACTATTCCATTGGTCACTGGGCATTGTTCTGAAGTCAAAATTGTAAAAATGCTCGCCATCTTGAACTTTGTTGTTTTTGGCCTGATTTATACCAAAATCGATATCTGACTATCCCATTGGTCACTGGGCATAGTTTTGAAGTCAAAATTGTAAAAATACCCGCCATCTTGAACTTTGTTTTTTTTGGGCTGATTGATACCATAATCGATATCGGTCTATCCCATTGCTCACTGGGCATAGTTCTGAAGACAAAATTGTAAAAATGCTCGCCATCTTGAACTTTGTTGTTTTTGGCCTGATTTATACCAAAATCGATATCTGACTATCCCATTGGTCACTGGGCATAGTTTTGAAGTCAAAATTGTAAAAATACCCGCCATCTTGAACTTTGTTGTTTTTGGGCTGATTGATACCATAATCGATATCGGTCTATCCCATTGCTCACTGGGCATAGTTCTGAAGACAAAATTGTAAAAATGTCCGCCATCTTGAACTTTGTTGTTTTTGGGCTGAGTGATACCAAAATCGATATCTGACTATCCCATTGGTCACTGGGCATAGTTCTGAAGTCAAAATTGTAAAAATGCTCGCCATCTTGAACTTTGTTGTTTTTGGCCTGATTGATTTGATACCAAAATCGATATCTGACTATCCCATTGGTCACTGGGCATAGTTTTGAAGTCAAAATTGTAAAAATACCCGCCATCTTGAACTTTGTTGTTTTTGGGCTGATTGATACCATAATCGATATCGGACTATCCCATTGCTCACTGGGCATAGTTATGAAGTCAAAATTGTAAAAATGTCCGCCATCTTGAACTTTGTTTTTGGGCTGGCGAATCAGAAAGTAGGCTTGTTTTGTAGAATTTCTTAAAACGCCGTGCGAAAGAACTGTTCTAACTAAAATACTAATATAAATAGTCTGTTTTTCTTAATACACTTTTTAGACAAGAAAACTGTTGTCTATGTATGCCAAAAATTACTTCGCTACATATAAAGACATATTCTGTAGCGAACGTGGAAATCTCGTGATTTCATGGATTTCTATATGAACCCTCTTAAGTTACTTATTTATAACCACACATGTATCCTATTAGTCTGTAAGCTTTCTGAACAGTGTTCAAATGTGGTAGAATATTATTATTATATTATATAAATAAATTAATAATTTCAGAAAGCACCAATACCTACAATGAAAACTGCAATGATTGTCTTCTTCTTGGTCATCGTCTTGTTCTCCGTAATCAAGATTACAAGCGGGCGACGAAAAGAAGTCTGTGAGAATGCCAAGGAATACGGCAAACCCTGCGACCCGCACGACCAAGAATGTCACAGGCACTGCGTATATATGCAGGACGCAAAGAGTGGTAAATGTGTTAGTAGACCTCCAGTCCATATTTGTCACTGCTGCATAGTTCAAAACAAAAAAAAGAATGACGAAATATTTTTAATCCCACCTGACAAGAATTTGTTTGAAAAACAATTTATTGCCAGCCTTGCTATCCAACGCGGTAATGTGGCTAGCAGTGGCGAAGATTTCCTATAACCCGATTCCTACCGGCTTCCCTTTGAAAAATAACAACCAATACTGTGACCTATTACTAAATTATGTACTCACACTCACTCACACAACATAATATAAATAATTATAATAAACAACTGAACTAGTTTAAAATATATAACATTATTTTAAACCATCATTACAAAACATCATTCGTCGAAATACCTAACAGTTCCATAAAACAGCACCTTAGTTTCTCAATTACGCCGCTGCGCTAACCCAGCGCTGTCAATTAGAATCGTAGTATAAAAATTCATTCATTACACATTAGTTTCTCAAGTATGCCGCTGCAATAACCCGGCGCTGTAAATCAGAATCGTAGTATAAAAATTCATTCATTAGATCCTTGTGACGTCACTTATCGAGGGCAACAACCTGGCAAGAAGTTCGCCAAATTAGTTCCAAATAAGCCGATATTCATCGGGTTATTGACTCAAGGGCGTCACATACGGTGAAGATGCTATAATATTTCATCTTAAGATACCTTGATATAAAATATTATAGCATCTTAAGGTATCACACACGGTTGAGTTACTATAATATATATTTTCGAATCATTCTCTCTTGACTAGTACAGGAGTCACACGTACATTTCGTCACTTAACTAGTATACATGGTGATCCAAAATGAATACGGCACTATTAGATATATTGGACAGCTCGTCGGATGACAATTCGGACTTTGAATTTGACTTGCAATTTGCTGCCGCACATTCTAAAAGCCAAACAATTTGGATAGAAAACCATTTAAAGCTAAGGAAAGAGCCCGGTGAATTTAATCTTTACGAAGACCTTTCATCAAAAATGTTCCAAATTTATTTTTGTTAGTTAGAGAGTTAGATTTTTGTTAGTATTCACGATTTGATTAAAGATGACATCAAGAAAAACTTCCATCATATTCATAGAGAGTCATTCTTCGCTATAGAGTTCTTCACTTCGTGCAACCTTTGAGTACCTACCTATATTATTACTTACTCGATGGTTCTTTAGTTTTGTCACAAAACTACATCACTTCAATGCGTTCAGAACATTGGTAGGGAATTAAAAAACTTAGATTCAGTAACTATTCATTTAATTTTTCAAAATAATAAAAAAGAAGGCACTTGCAAATAGAACGCTCACGAACGTAATTACTCTAAATAATTAATTCAATCACCAGTCAAATTCACCAGTCATGAAACACACGCCCTACACCCCAAATTCTGTGCACACCCTGTATTAGGAGCTTGCTATATATTATGGATCTTAAGATGCCATCTTAAGATGATATTTTCCATATTAAGATATATTTCGTATCTTAACATGATATTTCGTATCTTAACATGATATTTCGATATCGCTCGACATCTTAAGATGCCGTAATATGAAAATATATATTAACTTAACCGTGTGTGATGGTTCATAGAAAATGTATAGTGAGCGATATTGTATCTTAACATGAAATATTATAGCATCTTCACCGTATGTGACGCCATTTAACCTGATATTTCGATATCGCTCGACATCTTAAGATGCCGTAATATGAAAATATATATTAACTTAACCGTGTGTGATGGTTCATAGAAAATGTATAGTGAGCGATATTGTATCTTAAGATGAAATATTATAGCATCTTTACCGTATGTGACGCCCTTTATTGGCGGCGCCCGGCGCTGCTGTGCAACATTTGTTTGACTGAGTTTGACAAGTATGACACTGAACTGCATTTGTCAAATCAAAACTTTCCGTAATTTCTAATGTTTATTTGTTTTTGTATCAGCATTTTAAATTCTAAACTATATTAATATTGTTTATTAGTGTAAAATAGTGATTGATTAGTAGGTAATAAGATTGTGTAGGTAGTGAATATAAGTGATTTGTGCTTTTGCCATCTAATATTTGTTGTTGTTATTATCAGTTACTGGTAGGTAAGTGCCTAAGTGTTATATTATTACAGTTTTATTAGACAGAAAGATTTTTACGTGGTAGAATGGCAGCGATAATAGTCGTAGATTGTTGTCTTTAAGGTTATTGCTGAGTGAGGAGACATGTTCTTCAAAGTTAAGTTTTGAAAGTAAAAAAAAACGTTTAATTCAGTTAGGCTTCAGGCCGCGCAGGTTCAGATATTAAATGACTATAATTTACTAGCAAAACGATGTTTTTTTCAAACATTGTGCCATTATTTTTTACAAGAAGTAATAATTACCATACTGTAATGGACTCTCAACTCTCATTTAGAACAAGGTTTATCAAAACAAAATTTATTTGGTCTTTCTAGAGATATTGCGATATTCAAAATGATTTAACGAATTGAAAACAATAGCCGTCATACATTGGATACATGTAAAAAAAATCATCACCATCTAGCGGAACTAAATACACGTTGTGTTTATTGATAGCCTATGAAATGTTTAACTAAAAAAACCAAAAGAGGGCAGTGTAAAGAGTTTTATTTCGTAGAAAAAATAATAATTTCAGTCTATGCGTCACCAAGTTTGTTTTGTGCTTGGAAATGTTCTAGATAGAAGAATATTTTTTAAATGATTGGAACGTAAACTAAACTACAAAACAAATTTAATATAAAAAACCTAGACATTTTTATTTTATATTTGGGAATTCATATTGAAACCTCATAGATTATGACTATTAAAATAGGTATAAGTACATGATCACCTTTTTGTAGTATAGTGGGCAAATTTGCGCGCGGGTTGTGGCGACAAGTACCTCGCTGGATTATGACGAAAATTTAACCGCGCGGGACAGACGTTTAATTAGAGTGGTTAATACCTATATTGCATTCAACACGTTTCGGTTGTTCCAGGGCAGGGCAAGCAAGCATTTTTACTCCGGCTTACCTTTTATAAAAATCCACCCTTCGCCACTGGTGGCTAGCCTTTTGGGTACGTTTCCTCAGGAATCTGATCTTAATCAGATATTCTATTATAGGAATTTCCTGTAAATAGAGTATCTGCTTCTTTTTTCTTTTAATAGGTTAGCTGTGTATGTTTTAAAGTTATGTGTAAATATTTTATTTAAAATAAATGTTATTTATTAACACGTTGAACGCCGAGATTCCAGACACAATAGAAAATCTATTGTTTGGGGGTCACCGGTGACCCCCGTGGCGCTCAAAGACTTAAAAAAAATATATTTTATAAGTAAAATACCGACTGATGTCACCAAGTGGTGTGGACGTCACAGAATAAATGATGCCACATGGTGTTTATAACATCGACATAGCTAATACTCAAACTCAAAGTATTAGCATTAACATGACATATACTACTTACTACTTACCGACGTCTAAGAAAGCTGAAGTTCTTGGTACGGAGCCTAGTAGGTATATTAAAGAGCAGCAATTTTAATAAATCTGTTATTTAACTAGTACCTAAAGCTAGGATACTGCCCAAAGTGTCTACGAACTAGAAATCTAGGAAGAGAGAATTAATAAATTTTTAATCCATTACTTTTACTCTGCCAATTAGGTGAGGATGTTCTGAATATAAAAAAAATATACTTTCCGTGAATTCTGAAAAATATCAACAGTTTTAAAAAAAAATATTTCAAGTAAATATATAGTTCAGGATGTTATCATCCTGACAAGAGAACTATATATTTACTTGAAAATTTTTTCGTAACTCATAATATACCTAACAATATTTCAGGAGGTAATGTTATAGTTTTATATTTAAATAGGCATAATTTTTTCTAGGATTAAATACTGTTACCTAGATTGATTTTGTGTGTTACGGAGTGTTGTGAGTTTGAATGAAAAATGGAACTGACTTGTAAATTTTATTGAATAATAATTTAAATGTTCGTGAAACTGCGACTGAAATAGTGTTAGCCTTCCAATACAAAAGGGTTTTATCAAGTTTCAAAGAGTAAGTAAGGTTATTTACGTAGGTGTGCTTGTGATTGATAGTTGGGGTACCCATTTCCGAATATTTCTTTTTAGAACGATTTGAAAACTGATAGGCAGGTTCATTGACACAGTTTGCGAAAGAAAAAAAAGTGCAACTTTTATAATAATTTAAAACAACATAATGTATGTATATTGTTGGTAGTCTTTTAGTATATACCTGATTATATAAAACGTGTTATGTAATAGTACATTATGATACAAGTGCGGTAGTTGATAATTACAGCCGAGGCGATATTGCTAGCCCGAGCTGCAGGCGAGGGCTACAAGAAAGCAGAGGCTGTAATTATCAAACCGCACGTGTGTCATACGACGTTTTATAACATATTTGCGAGGAAATAAATAAAATTCGGACTTTCTTAGAAAAAAACAAATACAGCGAAAAGAAATAGCGCGCGGAATTATTTTTACTTGTCACAATTTATCGAGGCGCGCGCATCAGCGCTTTTTTTTAAGGCAAAAACACAAAAACAGCCAGTATTACTAATAAAGTAAATTAATATTTTTGTGTTTTAGTACAGATAAATGGTTGTAATTTATGGTCTAAATTAATTAAATTAAAGAATTAAATGTTTATTTTATATAATAATATCATAATTATTTTATCTACCAAAGTTAATTAATTTTATTCATAAAATGTTGACCACTTTTCTGACATAAAAACTCTTTGCTAAGATTTAAAAAAATTACCGTTCGTTACGTACGGAGCCCCTTGATTATTAGTATGTGAGCATGAGAAGCCGTGCAATTTACTTTACATTACCGCACTAGTGCGTAATGAGATACATTACAACACTGAAATTGGTTAAATAAGAGACCCTTTACGAGCAAATATGTTATAAAATAAATTAATGTACAAAAATAAAAAAAAGCGTAATTTTGTTTTATTTTATGATAAACTCCTTTGAAATATTCTCATTCTCGATTTATTTTATAATTTAAAAACTAAAAAGGAGGAGGTTATATGTTCGACTGTATGTATTTTTTTTTTAATGTATGTTCATCGATTTCTCGGAGATGCCTGAACCGATTTGAAAAATTCTTTTTTTGTTCGAAAAGGTATACTTCCGAATTGGTCCCCTATTCATCACGTCAAGTTCTGATGATGGAATCTCAGGGAAATCGAAGGCAACCCTCAAATTTTATAGGCACATGTTACGTGTTTCATATATTTTTTAAAGTTATTCAAGTATTTACGTCTGATAGTCAACATCTCATGTTGATGAGCTGGTGATGGAAGGTATAACTCCTTAACTGTTAGGAGTTAGAGGATAATTCTTTTGACATTATAGGTTCTTATAAACCAATAGTTGTATTCTTGTAGGTTATTTAGGTGAGCTGATACTGGAAGGTTTAACTCCTTAACTATTAGGAGTTGGAGGATAATTCTTTCAATATTATAGGTACTTATAAACCTATAGTTGTATTCTTCTAGGTTATTTAGGTGAGCTGTCACTGAAAGGGAAACTTCTTAATGTTTGGGAGTAAGAAGATGATTTCTTTAAATATCACATCCATGTATAAACCTTAAGTTGTGTTATTTCAAGTGTCTGAGGTGAGAGCTCTTGATGGAAGATAAAGTTGTATAATTCAAAGGAATTCTTAGATGATATTTTAAGTTTTCGATATAGTATCTAACCTGCATTGTATACTATACTTGTTACCTGTCGCATTTTATAGGAAAAAAAAAGATATAAAAAGATATAAAAATAATGTTATATAAACTCTTTAGGCTTGGCACCGACTTCAAACAGATTAGTAATAGGGTATTATACTTTAAACAGGTAGGTATGTATTTTTTAGCTTGGAATTAAATATCTAATTCAGTTTATTTTTCGCTTTTTAGTACTGATTAGAAGTCGTTTTAATATTTTTTTGTTAAAAATAGTTTATTTATGACGCCGCTCCACTGTGACCGTCTCGCTGGCGAGGATTGGGTCAACGGGCGCGCGGCCGGCATGCGGCAGTCTACTACGCATGTAAAGGTAGGCCAAAGCGAGCGATTCTGTGAACCTACAACTGGTGAGGCATATTATCGTAACTTTTGCAACAACTTGATCCGCAAACTGAAACTTGCCTAAAACAAATCACAAATCGTAAAAACTGGCAATGACCCTAAATTTCTATGGAAAGCCATTAAAGATGTGTCGTCTACCCAAAAATAACAGTGGTGCTAACAATATTAAAAAAAAGGTACTTAACCCAAAAAGATCTACAACTATGTAAATACTGTTAATATGCAATTAGCACTTTTTTTTTTGTTAAGAAAGTGAAAATTGAAAGAAGTGCACTTTGTTAAGAAATGAGGTACATTTTGGTTTTTGAAGAATCTACCATATGGGATGATAGGGGTGTAAATTATTAGAAATTGAGATGGATGTCTTTTTTAGGGTTTTCAGGGAAGAATTACGAAAATTTTAACTATTTAAACATAAAAACAAACCGCTCTGCGCTGTAGTTAGGTGATAGGTACATAAAAATCATAAATTGAACTTAAAACTTTAAGCATATAACTAACAAAGTGTTTAAGTGCATTGTTAATAACACAATATGGATTTTTAAGTGATCCGAATTAAGTTTATTTTATTTTATTTATTTGAAATTAAGATCTATGTTAATATAGAAATCAACGCGGACGAAGTCGCGATCAAAAGCTAGTATCCCATAAAACACTATGTAACTTGAGTCAAAATAAACTATTATATATATTTTTATTATTTATTATTTTGTAATATTTGTATGGTTTCACAATATATTTTGCTATTTTTTGCGTGTCCGTCAATCTAATTTACATTCGTATAACATTAGAAGTAATTTTATCCATAAAATATAATTGAGTACGTAACTAACAGTGCCTCAGTAAACACATGTAAAGATATCAAGAAGTGATTAGGCAAAACGGACTGTGTAACCTTACGGGTAAACAGACAAGATATAAGTGAATCCTTCTTTTATGTGCTCCAGAACACCATCTTTTACACAACAGACACCACTAAGTGTAAAGAACAAACTGGACTTTACTATGTTAATGTTACTTGTTACTTGGAAGTGCATAAATATCTAGATCCACCTATTATTATATTATTATAATCAGCATCACATAACATTATCGTTATTACAAAAATACCAGTCAAGGGATTATAGCAAAGTATTATTATTATTATGATTGACACAATGTTCTCAAACAAATTTATTCATGCGGTCGGGCTTATTTGATGATTATTAAAAAAAGTGTGCTAGTTAGTAACATCGTTTTATTTTTCATGTCATATTTACATAACAATCTATTTACTGAAATTATTTCACATTTTTTTCATCAGAAACTTGGAAGATATATATTACATATAAATAAAAATTAGTTTTGGAATGTGAAAACAAAGGCGTTTCATTTGATATCCCACTTTATCTGGCTTATTCCCACGCTCTCCAAATCTATTGTTCTCTAAAACTCATTTCTCCATACATTAATTCCCAGGAGCTCCAAGGATTTTTATTTTAAAATAATAAATAAAGCCTAAATTTTAGTTATGGAGCCCTTGGGAACAAAATCGTGGAGCGGGTGGGAATAAGCCATTTTATTGTATGATATGTGTATTTTTTTCAAACACAATTCATATTGTTTTATGAAATAAATAAATGAAAATGAAATAAAAAATATTATCTAAGAAGTTTGTGATGAGCAAAATGTAAAATATTAAATCTTTTTTGGACATTTTGGTACATTTTTTTTACACAGCGACATCTAGCCCATAGTAAGCTTGAAGCTAGTTTATTTAATGCTTATGACGTAATCAAAGATCGATATGCAGTCTCTTCCCGGAATTAATGCTTTATCCTAGGTTAGGTTAGTTTAGACTTCAAGTCAGACCTGAGGATTGACTAGGCAAATCTAGGAGCGCCGGAGCTTCGAGGTTTGACTATGACATTTACCCATTTGCCTTATCTGCTAACACCATATTGTTTATAATTTACCGATTGTTACAAAGAGTAGATAAATATTATAATGAATATAAGTATGTCGCAGCCAGTACGTCGTGAGGGCGGTAGATAGCCGGTACTAGGATGCAAGCAAGAGCGGTATGGTAGATCCTCTCAACATCTCTCAGTAAATTAATTAACAATTCTGTAACAAAGTTGCTCCATGTTCGATCAGTTGTCACCCACTCATTGAGCTATGTACGAGAGTCACCGTCTAACTAGAGAGCTGAGAAGGTTTAGGCCATAATCCACACACGCTGGCCTAGTGTAGACCTAGACTCCGTAACGGAGTCTGTGTGTGGGCACCATGACTAATGTCACCGTTTGTTCCTTCAATTGTCGTACTAACAGATGTGGGTATATTCGATATGCTAACAGAACTAGACAGTGCTGTCTTAGACATACTGCCAGATAGACTGCAGACAGAGACAGACTGCGGTTCATTTATGGGAGGAGTATAAGACCTTATAGGCGTACTATTCTGAACTATCTGATTAAATTATCATTCTCACTATGCAACGTAAAATTCTTAGTCTTCAATATATTTAAACGTGATAAAATTGACTGTAATGTTTTCTCGCCATTGTCGTGTTTGATCGCGAGACCAATGATTTGACCGCATGCGCGTCCAACTGCTGGATCGAGATCTCATCAAGGAACGTGACCTACTTCTGGAGCGAGACGTCCAAATTCAAATCTTTATTTTGTGAACATAGGTGAAAATAAGATATTATAAAAGGAGTAGTGTACAATCTATGTCCCGCCGATAAGCATACAAAATGAAATTATTTAAGAAGTCTGTTACATAATGAATAATTGTTCCAGAGCATTTAACATTAATATTATATGTCATGCATTACACTTCACAATGTCAAATTTAAAATAAAAATAAAATAGAGATAATTAATAATTCAAATCATGATGACAATTGTCAGTATGTTATTAAAAAATAAGATGTCACTAAGTTTTAACAAATCTTGTCATCAAGATACTCCTTAATAGAATAGTAAACTTTTTCAACGAGTAAATTAAATAATCTATTTCTAAATTCATTTACATTATTACTTTGTCTGATTTCGCCTGGCAATTTATTATACAGCCTTGGTGCCATTGCATAGATACTTTTATTGGCAAAAGTGGTATTGGTAGGTAACAGTTGTAGTTTATCTGAGCGACGTTGACTCTCTACATATTTAAATAAATGCGTATTGGTTCGTACAAACATTGCTACGTCATAAATATACAGGGATGTTACAGTTAATATTTTCAAATTTCTGAAGTGTGGTTTACATGAGTCTGTAGACTTTAGTTTGCAAATGGCTCGGATACAATGTTTTTGCGCCAGTAACACGTCCGAGATATGCGAAGCATATACGTACTTCAAGAACGACATTTATCATGAGATCTGCGATCCCTATCTTGTCAACGCGGCTTCTTGCGAGATTTATGCTGTCTATTATTATTAGATTTATGCTCTAACCATGTTACCACTCAAACCACAAATAAATCTCAAATACAATTCCAAAAATGGAGTGTTGTTTGATGTCTTGTTTTATTTTACTGCCGGTAAACGTAGCATAATAAACTATTTTTAACAAAAAAAATTTAAAACGACTTCAAATCAGTACTAACAAGCGAAAAATAAACTGAATTAGATATTTAATTCTAAGCTAAAAAATACCTACCTACCTGTTTAAAGTATAATACCCTATTACTAATCTGTTTGAAATAACACAACTTAAGGTTTATAGGTACATGGATGTGATATTTAAAGAAATCATCTTCTTACTCCTAAATATTAAGGATTTATACCTACCAGTGACAGCTCACCTGAATAACCTACAAGAATACAACAATAGGTTTATAACTACCTATAATGTCGAAAGAATTATCCTCCAACTCCTAAGAGTCAAGGAGTTATACCTTCCACTGACAGCTCACCTATATAACCTACAAGAATACAACTATTGGTTTATAAAAACCTATAATGTCGAAAGAATTATCCTCCAACTCCTAAAAGTTAAGGAGTTATACCTTACATCACCAGCTCAACATGAGATGTCGACTAACAGACGTAAATACTTGAATAACTTTAAAAAATATATGAAACACGTAACATGTGCCTATAAAATTTGAGGGTTGCCTTCGATTTCCCTGACATTCCATCATCAGAACTTGACGTGATTAATAGGGGACCATTTCGGAAGTATACCCTTTCAAACAAAAAAAGATTTTTTTAAATCGGTTCAGGCATCTCCGAGTAATCGTTGAAAATACATAAAAAAAAAAATACATACAGTCGAACATTTATGTCGGCGTAATTGATAGACACACTTCTACAAAATTACAGCTTTCTAGTACTAACGGTCTCTTATCAAAACCTCGGACAGACAGACAGACGGACATAACGAAACTAAAAGGGTTCCTAGTCAGAACTACGGAACCCTAAAAAAGACACATGTATGCGCGGTCATTTGTTATAACACCTCAATTTAAAGGAGTTCGTTCGGCGTTGAAATTTCGAACAAAGTCCAGTTTGGAGGACGAAACCAAATTGACGAGCAAAAAACTGGGTGTCCTGAATAGGGCGAAGCAGTACTTCAAACCCAAACAGTGGCTTGTGCTGTATAAAGCACAGGTTCGGCCGCATTTGGAGTACTGCTCTCACCTCTGGGCGGGAGCTCCAGTAAGTACCAGCTCGACCCACTTGACTCCCTTCAAAGGCGGGCTGTTCGCATCGTCGATGATCCCAATCTTACGGACAAATTGGAATCGTTGGAGCAGCGCAGAGACTTTGGATCACTCTGTGTGCTCTATCGACTGTTCCACGGGGAGTGCTCCAAAGAACAACCAACAAGGTGCCAACGTCGCATTTACCATAGCACCACTCGACGCCGCTGTAGACTTCACCCACACTACCTGGAGCCAATATCGTTCAACACGGTAAGATTTCAGCGGTCATTCCACATACGTGCCGGCTCTGGGGTGAATTTCCTGCAGCGGTGTTTCCTGAGCGTTATGACATGTCCTTCTTCAAACGAAGTTTAAAGAGAGCTATCCTCTCTAGGTAGACAGCTGCTTGGCTGTGCCCCTAACATTGCCAACGTCCATGAGCGGCGGTAATCATTTACCATGATGGCCCGCAAGCTCGTCTGCCAGTTCAGCCAATAAAAAAATAAAAAACAATCTAATTATAAGAATTAAGACATCAATCACTTTACAAAACAAAATAAAGTATTCACAGGATTTAAACACACTTTAACAACACTAAATAATATAATTAACTAGATGACCCGGCGAACTTCGTACCGCCATTTAATTATAAAAAAAAACATCATAATAAAAAAAAAGCGCGCGGATATTTGTATTTTGCTACTATACTACCTTGATACTGCAATATATTTACTTTTGTACGAAAAATATTTTATTTCATGTTTTACTTTATTTCATATTTTACAATATCCACAATTGTTTTATTTTTATTAGTTTATGTCTTTAGGGACCATAAATACAGACAATGATATTCACTGTCAAATGCGGATCCTAGGTCTATGGTCAAATGTCAAATGATAGACCGAAAATAAATGGCGCGAATACATACAATGATAATTCACTGTCAAATGTTAAATGATAGACCGAAAACAAATGGCGCGCGGATCCTAGGTCTATGGTATTTGTATTCTGCTACTATACTACCTTGATACTGCAACATATTTACTTTTCTACGAAAAATATTTTATTTCATATTTTACTTTATTTCATAATTTTACTACACAATTGTCATAATATATTCTTTGAATTTACTGGTGAATGATTAGTATTATTATATTCAAGTGATGAGGTTGTATAATAAGCAAAAAGAAAATAGAGATCTTTCATTTCTTTTTAATCTGTGTCATTAGGGCTGACGTTGACAAATATAGTAATATACACACACAAAGTTGAAAGGATGAATGTTTGTTTGTATGTTTGATAATTTTAACCAAAAAGACACGGGATGGATGTTTCACAAAGATAAGTACTATTCCAATCAATCACGTAATATTGGTTATGTTTAATCTGAAGTAATATCTGTGCTTAGAAAACATTGTCCGAAATTTCCCCTCTAAAAGTGAAAAGTTGCTGTGGTCACGTGTCATGCTCCGGGGCAGGACAGTTGACGATTTTGGGATTTTGTCTCGGTGAAAACAATTATGCATAATGGGTGCATAATTAGTACTACCTTACAATAAATAGTGCTTCTGTAGTTTAAGAGCACATTAACTTGAAATTGGGACTGCTGCGGAGCATCCTCTACAGCAAACCATAATGCAAATTAGCGCTTCTGTGAATGATTTTAGCACGAAAGTAGTATAAAAAAAATGTACAGGAGAGATATATAATAGAACATAAAGAATTGAATTAATTGCAGGCGCCGAATAACAACATTTTTATATTTCAATTTATAATATGAAACTGTGCCTGATCCAAATATTATAGCAAAGTTTCATTTAGCTAAATTGAATATTAATGTAGGCGCTTATCCTTATACTGGGTGGCGCAAAAGTAGTGGCACTAAAGAAAATGCTTTTTTTTTTTTTATTATACATTTTCTGTCATTCTGTTGTTGAAAATTGTGTAGTGAACAAATGTAAAATACACTGAAAATAAACATGGACCGTTTTACTCCCCAAGAACGTGGAATATCAGTGATAAGAACACAACGTGAATTTCGTCGACGATTTCCCCACCGTCCGGCACCGATTGGTCGCACAATTCGACGCTTTGCCACACACCCACTAAAAGTTACTGTATGGTGTGGCATCTGTGTTGACAGAGTGATCGGACCCTA
The DNA here is from genome assembly GCA_905147015.1 of Laspeyria flexula. NCBI lineage: Eukaryota > Metazoa > Arthropoda > Insecta > Lepidoptera > Erebidae > Laspeyria > Laspeyria flexula. The sequence goes on from LR989956.1 coordinate 11,280,952, forward strand.
TTTTTTCGAAGACGCTGGAGGCAATGCGATAACTGTCACTGGAGAACGCTACAGAACCATGTTACGTGAGTTTTTGATACCCAGTTTGGACGAATTGGGGCTGGAGCACATCTGGTTTCAACAAGACGGCGCTACGGCACACACAGCGCGCGACACTATGGACTTAGTGAGGGACGCTTTTCCAGGCCGAGTTATCTCTCGTTTTGGCGATTTGCCTTGGCCTGCAAGATCACCCGATCTGACCAGTCCAGACTTTTTTCTTTGGGGTTTTTTGAAATCTCGGGTGTATGTGAACAAGCCACAGACTCTCGCAGCTCTAAAAGAAAACATTCGTCAAGAAATAACGAACATATCGCAGGAAGTGTTACGGCAAGTTATGCAAAATGTCATAAATAGGGCTCAAATGTGTATCAACTCTGGAGGTCACCATTTAAAAGACATCATCTTTAAATCCTAATGGTACGAAATTTAATGGCACAAATATACATTTAAAAAAATCTAAATCTAGTTTTCTAATTTAGAAAAAATGTTATAGCTGAACCAAATAGGGTCTTTACTTTTGCGCCACCCGTTATATAAGAAACTTTGCTATAATATTTGGATCAGGCACAGTTTCATATTATAAATTGAAATATAAAAATGTTGTTATTCGGCGCCTGCAATTAATTCAATTCTTTATGTTCTATTATATATCTCTCCTGTACATTTTTTTTATACTACTTTCGTGCTAAAATCATTCACAGAAGCGCTAATTTGCATTATGGTTTGCTGTAGAGGATGCTCCGCAGCAGTCCCAATTTCAAGTTAATGTGCTCTTAAACTACAGAAGCACTATTTATTGTAAGGTAGTACTAATTATGCACCCATTATGCACAATTGTTTTCACCGAGTCAAAATCCCAAAATCGTCAATTGTCCTGCCCCGGAGCATGACACGTGGTCACAGGAACAAAATAACAGGTAAGCGAAGTCACGGGTGACATACAGTATTATTATAATATTTTTGGGATTATATACATTTCATTTAATATCGTAATTACTTTTAAACTATTTGTCGAAATAACTTAGTGAAAACGACAAAAATTATCTACATTAAATGACAAAAGTGATAAAGGTATTTGCATTCCTAGGAATTAGTCTAATACCATGAAATTTTTCACTTTAAATGCAGTATCCGATTTAAATGTATTTCTGGCTCACTATTCTCTCTGTATCGACTTCTACATAAAATATAGGCATATGCTGTCGCGGACTTTTTTTTATAACTATTTTAGAGTAACAATTTCTCCATACATTATCCTCATGTAAAACCAACGGTTTAGGTAGAGGAAGCAGAAATAGCTATAAGATGGCAGATTTTTCTCCGACTTACTTTACATTTGTTCTCATGGTTTAGCCAATTTACGCGATATTTGTATAAAATATAGCCTATATGTTATTCTGATGTATAAGGTACATTACTGCAAAGTTTCATTGAAATCTATTCAGTGGTTTTTTTGTTTACTGGTAACAAACATCCAAACATCCAAACATCCAAACATCTAAACATCCAAACATCCAAACATTCTTACAAACTTTCGCATTTATAATATTAGTAGGATTATATCACTTACAAATCGCATCGAACACTACCTGCCTCTATGAGACTAATGACCATTAAATGCGTGCGCGCTGCCTTTTGGCCGGGCCCAGCTTTGCTTTTTCAAACCACCCAAAAGTAGTAGTCCCACTACTTTTGGGTGGTTTGAAAAAAAAATAAACCATACCTAACCAGTCTGAGTCGGATTGTTCTGAATCGGGGGTGTTAAGTTCAGCTATCGCACAAAGGTCGCCAAAACCCCACTTCGCGGGGCTCCTACTTCTAGGTGGTTTGAAAAAGAAAATAACCCTAACCTAACCAGTCCGAGTCGGATTGCTCTGAATCCTAGCATCATGCCTTTTTCTCCGAAGGGGTAGGCAGAGGTGTTTCACACCCACATTTCGCCAGCTATGTTTGGTCGCATGAACTAGGGGCAAGCCTAATGTCATCAACTGGCAACATTTGTTTACCAAACTCCGGGAAAAACTCAATACTGGAATGTCATGATAGAAAAGCCCAATACTATTTTCACCCGACCCGGGAATCGAACCCGGGACCTCTTGCACAGCAGTCGTATACACTTCCCGCTGCGCCACCGAGGCAGTTTGCTCTGAAATGGCGGGTGTTAAGTGTAGTTTCCACACGTTGATATGCTGCACATGATGATGCTGTTTCTTTTGATTGCGTTAACCTAGAATTTTCATTTATTTTTTACGTCGAGGGTTTGCAGAGTATATGATATTAATTTCAGGTTTATACCTTTCTCCTTTCCTTTCCGCGTTCTTCAGAAAAAAAATTCTTGACAGATGGACAGACAGACGGACAACGGAGTGATCCTATAAGGCTTCCGTTTTTTCCTTTTGAGGTACGGAACCCTAAAAATCTGCAAAATTGGCGTAAATGAGGGCTGAAATATAGGTACCTAAATGGACACTATTAGATCAATGAAAGGGCTTTCTTTTTACATTCCAAAACGTATTTTTATTTACTTTTAAGCCTCTCCGTTTATGAGTAGTAATAAAATAGCAAATAAATAAAAAATCAGACGGGTGGACACAGCGAGAGCAGAGAGTTTTGTACCTTTTTGGTACGGAACCCTACCATATCTACAGAAAGAGACAAGTAATTAGCTTGTTTTCTAAACAAGCTAATTACTTTATTTATCAAAAATTTAAAAACAACTCATCAGTATTCATCACAAATATTGTTATTAATTCTTTGCATCAAAATATAATAATTATAATCTAGTGTAGTATATAAGCAACGCAGCTGATTTGATCGAGTACATAACTTTACAAGACGTTGCAGTCTCTTGATTACTCAGGTAAGTTGTTTACTGAACGTTGCAGCGTTGGTTTATATTTTTAATGTATTGATATTCAATATCAAACTTATAAATGAATTTAACATTACCTTAATCTTAAGGAACCTGCGACACTTTATCGTCGTGATATGGCCGATATGGGACTTATACGCGAAATTGGGCACACGGCGAAGAGCTGAGGGTGGGTCAATTTGGAGTAGATTAGGTAGGAACAGAAGTAAAAAAAAAGCAATGGTAGCCGAATGGATAAGTGCCTGGCATGCAAATCATGCGGTCCGAGTTCGATTCCGACCGACAGTGCTGATGTTGAACCCTAGAAGAAATTAAAAAAGTTTATATGTGTCGTGGAGGACTTTACAAACCTATTATAATACAGACACATAGGACACTTAGATTTGAAACAAATATCTATGAATATCCCTAATATTTGTCTTGTGTGTGAAACGTTCCCGCGTCACTCGGCACGACCCCATATCACCACAGTGTGTGGGAATCTTACAATCTAGGGGGATTAAAAAAAAGATTAAGTGAAAAAACTATATTGATTCGTATTCAAATAAATAAAAATACGTGAATAGTTAATGAAAAAACACTGTGCGGCGATGTTATTGGGGAGGCGACCAACTTAGCCCACAGTGAAAACTGAAAACTGTTCATGCAAGCTCGCCGAAACGTACCTACACACGCTAGGTTATGCATGAATGCAAACACAACAAAGCGGCAAAACTGTACAGGCATGGTTATATATTCATGCAACCATACCTGTAAGTACAGTTTTATGGCACACACGCTAGGGCTTGCATGTCGGTTGTGCCTCTTAGGTCAAAACCGTCAGGCATAACCTAACGTGTGTGCGGCATATTACCTGTAGGTAAAACTATTACTTTTTGTGTACCTATTATAACCCGAAATAGAGTTCAATATGAATTTCAAAGTTCCTATTACAAAAATAATAGTTATTACCTAACATATAAAATATATATATAATAACTAATACATTTAAACTATTACAATTGTTTCAGAAACCACCAAAACCTACAAGTTACAATGAAAACTGTAATGATTGTCTTCTTCATAGTCATCGTCTGGTGCTCCGTAATCAGGCTTACAAGTACAAAGCAGAACAAAAAGGTCTGCTTGAATGCCGAGGCCTACGGCAAACCCTGCGACCCAGACAACGATGAATGTGATGAATACTGCACATCAGTACAAAAAGCACATTATGGTGTATGTGAAAGTAAACCTCCAGTCCACCTTTGTCACTGCTGCCAAGGTGAAGCTGACATCGACTCAAACGAAAATGTACCTTACTCATTATCATACTTACAACAAAATCACAAAAACCTAAGCTGGTACTATGATGAATGATAAATGCAGGTGTTATACAATATCAAAAAAATTTTTTTTTTAATCCCTGGGTATTCAATGGATGCTATTGGTATTTTCTGTGATCTTTGTGAACATTGTTAACGACTATGTTCAGCATAATACATTTTTGCGAAAACTCAGTCATTTTGGAATTAGAAATATTATAATATTCGGAATATTTAACCCCCCCCCCCCCAAATGTCCCCGCAAGCGCCATCATCATGGAATAACTGGTAAAACAATGGTAATTCCCAATGACCTAGAAAACATTTTTGGTACGGAGCCTAGTATTTACATACAAAGAACAACAAATTTAAAATATCTGTTATTTTGATCACATCAAGACAGGGACAGGTGTAGGGATTGCAATCCGGCGTCATGTGACATGTGATTGGTCAAATGATGATTTTCATTTTTCGTTTCAAAATGAACAGTCAGTTAGTAAGTTAATCGGGTGTCATTGTAGGTACTTATGATAGGTAGTTTATAAAAAAATAAAACATACGAGTATAATCTATAAATATAAATTGCTTTGTCCTGAATGACTGACGGATCAACGCACAGCCTACACCGCTGATCGTAGACACCTGAAACTTGGAGAATGTGTTCTTTGTACGTCGTAAGCATCCGATAAGAAAGGATTTTCCGAAATTCTACCCCTAAGGGGGTGAAATTGGGTGTAAAATCTGTATGGACATAAATATAACAAGATAACGAGCAAACAATTAAAATCTAGTAGTGTAGGTTACTATAGTAGAATTAGTTGGTCCGTGCAGTTTGGGTCATAAATCATTGGAGTATTTCGCTCTCTCTCCCTCTCACGGGTCTTATGGGCGGGCATAGTGCTGCACATTATTGTTGTCGATAAGCGTTATCGATAGTGTATTTAGTTTTGTCATTATGCGGATTAGTGATAAAAATGAAAGAAAAAAATAGATAAAACAACATATTTACTAAAATAAGAATAATAATGATTTAAAATAATTTAGGTATATAATATATAATTTGTATATTTATATCTAAAATATACGAACGGATTTTACAACCTGAGTTACTCAAGAACATAAATTTAAATGACTCACAATTCGGGTTCCGTGCAGGATTATCGACCGATATATATTACGTAGTAAATATTATCTAATCTGTGCCGATATGGCTATATTTTCATTAAAAAATACAGTTAAATATTATAATAACAGAAATACAACTGTATATGCCTGCTACCTCGACTTCTGCCGCGTGATAGATTACTCGAAATATTTTGTCTAAATATTGAAACAAATATTCAAATAAGAGAAACAGAAACGATTAAATATGTGTGTGTCATTTGTAAGTACCTACCTATTTATTCCTGTAGTAAGTCTATTTACCTGTGTTATGAATCTGGCTAGATTCTAAATCATTGATAATTTATAGGTTAAATTTAAATGTCAATTATTGTATAGCTAATTACTATAAATGGCAATTACTGAAATAAATACTATTTAATTGTTGTCAACAAGTAACGGAAATTGAGATAGTAATGTCTTCGTTTTATAACTGTCATTAGAGATGTTTGAACACTTCTTGTTTGGCTGCCGACGGGATCACATCAATTCAGAGTTAAGTACCTCTCTTGTCACTTTTTCTTGTAAATTGTTATAATATGGAATTTGTTAGGAATAATTGAACATGGTCTATTAATTGTTGATAATATTATAAATTAATATCCATAATATCATAATTAATTACATTAAGTTTTAAGGTTGGTTGTTATATCTAAATAAAGTTTATGATATGTGTTTATTAAGATGAAAATTATTCATATTACTATGTAGCTGGATATTAAAATTCATAATATGATTTTGATAATTTCTGATATATTTATTTATGGCCTACCTTAACCTATTGGTTATATTATAACCTATTGTTAGGGGTATACAGTACCTCTTGTTTCATTATGTGCAATATGTTGAATCTGTTGTATTGAAATAAACAGTACAATGTTTCTCGTGGTTTCCTTATCATATCATCACTGATAAATTACTATATATTTCATTTAGTTTACTCAAAGTAAATAAATAATACTTGATTATATAATTTTATAATTATTATACCATTTCCTGACACGCGCATTCGATACCATAAATTATAGTGTATTATGGACTAAAATGGGGGGTAGGCTGGTATACCACTTGATATACTGACACTGTTTAAATACTGGTACGGATCCCAGACTAATGTGGTCAAATGGGGCAACACAGGCATATCTAAGGATTATACGCTTGGTTGTGGAGTAAGGCAGGGTGGCCTCACATCTCCGATATTATTCAATCTGTATGTAAATAGTCTGATCGAGGAGCTCAGTGGTTCAGGAGTCGGGTGTCACATGTGCAATAAACCAGTAAAAAACTTGAGCTACGCAGACGACATGGTCCTACTGAGCCCCTCAGTCGATGGCTTACGGACGCTTCTATCAATATGTGAAAGATATGCTATAGGTCATGGGCAAATTACAATGTAAAAAAGACTGAAATCATGATATTTAGGCATGACAAATATGATGACTTTAGTCCAATAATCAACTTAGCTGGCTCTCAATTAAAAATTGTATTCTGTTTCAAATATCTTGGGCAAATAATTAAAGATAACTTAAAAGATGATGAGGACATGGAAAGACAGAGAAGGTCCATTGCTACAAAAAGTAATATGTTGGTTAGGCGGTTCTCTCGCTGTAGTAAGGCTGTAACAATCACACTGTTCACGGCGTACTGCCAGTGTTTCTACACTTGCTACTTATGGCAAAATTACACTCAACGTACATATAACGCACTTCGAGTGCAGTACAACGACGCATTTAGAGCTATGCTTCGACTACTGTGGCGGTGTATGTAGTGCTTCTGGTATGTTCGCTGAGAACAGGGTCGACGATTTTTATGCAGTGATGAGGAAAAGAGAGCCCTCTTGTATGTACCGTGTAAAAAACACAAAAAATCTGATTGTTGCGGCTGTGTATAATGCATGCAAGTTTAATATCTGTAGTATACCTATAGCACTGTAAAATTCTGTAAGACTGTACCTAATTTGAATTTTATGAATTTTAGTTTTATTTTTTATATTTTTTATTTTATTTTATTTGCCACTCAAATTAATGTATCTGTTTTAAAAAAATTGTATATGGATGTACCTAATGTCTGAAATAAATGTTTTTTTTTTAATTTAATTAATTAGTTATCTATATTAGGTATTAAAACAACAACAAGTACGAAAGTTAAAAATGTAACAAGTTAGGTATATTAAAAATAAATATAAAAACTAATACATATCTAAGTCTAAAGTTCACAGCAAAAAATATATTAATGATATTTATATAAATTATTACTATGTATTAAAAAAGTTATAAGTACAATTTATAGTTCAGAATGTAACAAGTTATGTTGAAATTATTCTTATATCTAAAACTATTTACATTAAAATTCTACATCAGAATCATCAGAGTCATCGTCATCCACATAAATTATGAATTCTTCTGCCAGATAAGATTTCTTCAAGTCTACCTCTTGGAGTTTGTCATTTGTTTTTATCGATAATGGCGTTACGCCCGCGCAACATGCTCACCACCTTAGCTGGGCTGAGGCCGAGCTATGATTTAAGACCCAAACTGCAAGGACAAACTAATTCTACAGTAGTAAAATTTTAACAAAATTTAAATTGTTAATGAAAATTGTATCGAGTAAGTATCTCAATCAATCAATTATTTATTTGTTAGAATATGGTTAACATGATTGGTCTTATAAAATAATTATTAAGGTTCGCATATTCTGCCAGCATTTTGGCGTACAAATATTTTGGTTTGGTACATAATATAAACAGCAATTAGGAGAAATCAATAATGGTACTTAACACAACTCATTGACATTATCAAAACAAAATAGGAAAATAAAATAATCAAAACCACATATAAAAACAATGCCAATGTTAGTTATAAAAGAAGAATATATATATACCTATGTCAGAAAATATAATTTAATTGCCTCTTTCTAGGTCATTTAAAAAACATTTAGTCATAATAACATTTACTGCTCAACAGACCCTTTAATTTAGTTTGAAACAAATTAAAATTAAGAAGCTTATAGCTTAGCTCAGTCTTCCTAGATTTCACTTCCACAGATAGATCAATTATTTTATTAAGTAACTTTATAAAATCTAATATACCTAATTAACCCTACGTAATTTACTTGAGATCTTACTAATTATTAAAATATTTGAGAATGCTAACAAATAAGTCTAATATTTATCCAATATTATATTTACACACACCATCATGATTTGATGAATCTGTCTAATGAATGACACAATTATCACAATAATGAGTTTGCATGCATCGCGCCGCGCGTTACTGGCGCCGCGTAGTGGAGTGGGGCGACTCGGCGTAGAATGAACACCACGCGCAATGCATTTAAAGTAGCTATTCATGCAACAGCTCTATTAATTTATTGACGAACATTTATTGACGCCGGATCCGCTGGATTACCGGATCCGGTTTTCCGGATTGCAATCCCTAGACAGATGTGCACACCGAACTAGCTATAATACTTCCCCAAGTCCTAGAGAGAATGAATAAGTTTTTAATCGAATACTTTTACCCTCCCACTCTCATTAAGTGAGGCAAGGTCCAATATGTGAGGCGGGGATTTGGAAACTTAAATTAACAGGTAAGTGAAATTATAACTACTTATTTTTTTTTCAAATTTAATTTTCTTTAACAAAAAAAATACTGCTTACTAAAATATCCCAAGCGCAATATTATAAATTCCATACAACAATACCAAAAAAGCTTATTTGAGTTGGGTTATGAACATAACCACCAAAAATTAGCCATTCTGACTGGTCAATTATTTTAAACGAATACTTTACAACAAAAATTCTTTTTGTTTTAAAATTTGTTGTTATATAATATAGAATAACATACCGATTGAATGATAAAAGTATTATTCAAAAACTCACCAAAATCACATGAATATAAACACTCGAGTCTGGTCATAAATAAAGGAACCACTTTCATAAATTGATAAAAACGAATGTAATAAAGTATAGTTTGTCGTTTATAGCAATTTTTAATTGTTACCAGTATAGTAACATACTTATTTTAATATATTTCACTGCAATTTGTTGCGTATTACTATAAAATAACCCTACCATATCTACAGAAAGAGACAAGTAATTAGGTTGTTTTTTAACCCCCGACGCAAAAAGAGGGGTTTGTCTGTCTGTCTGTCTGTGGCATCATAGCACCCGAATGGATGAAGTTATTTGAATTTAGTTTTTTTTTGTATTAAAGGTGGCATATGTGCGAGTGTTCTTAGACATGTTTGATGAAAATCGGTTGAGCCGTTTAAAAGTTATGGGGGTGAAAGTGGGGAAGAGTACCCGAATGTCTGCGAATATACTCGAGTGGGGTCTCAAATGAAAGCGCATCACGTGCACATTACAAAAAATAATATCATCAGCCAAATGTCTGTAAATATATATGGGGGAAAAATGGAGATGAAAATCCGAATGTCAGCAAATATACCCAAGTATGGTTGAAATGATCATGATGATGAATGAAATGAAATGAAATAGCATCACATGCACTTTACAAGATTAATAATAATATAAGAGAATCGGTTAAGTCGTTTAAAGTTAATGGGGCTACAAAATTAGGGATGGAAAACAGAATGCCTGTGAATCCATACATATTATAAAAGGCTTTGTCCTGACTGACTGACTGACATATAGACAACGCACAGTCTAAACCACTGGTCGTAGTGACTTGAAATTTGGTGTGTTTGTCCTAATGTCTAGAGGTGTACTAAGAAAGGGTTTTTTAAAATTCAAGCCCTAAGGGGGTGAAAAGGGATAAAAACGATTGTATGAAACTTCTTTGTTTTTTAACTTATAGATTTGAAAATTTGTGTTGGGGTACTACTATCAAAATAAAAAATACCCTCATCAATATTTTTGACAAGGGTGGCTTTGGAAGGGTGAAATTGGGGATGAATCGTTGTATGAAAAGATCTTTGTTTTGAAGTTAACGTTTTGCAAATTAGTATTGGGATAGGAACTTAAAATGTTGTTTTTAATATTTTTGATAGGGATGAGTTCAGGGGGTGAAATATTAAATAGATAGTTCTTTGTTTTTCAAGTTATATGTTTGGTCTTACTTAGTCGTTATTTTTTAGGTTTTTATGGATAGATAATACGCAATTAGAACTTCAGTTAAGAAGTGAGTTGATGGGTTGTTTTTGGTGTTTGAAAAACTTACCCTAAGGGATGAAATAGGTGTGAAAATTATTAGAAATTGATATGGATGTCGTTTTCAAGGTTTTCAGGGACGCTGATTACGAAAATGTTATCTATATTGACGTAAAATGAAATTCAACTCCAGTGATGGGGTGTTGTGGAATTCATAAATTGCATTTAAAACAAAGATCTACGCGGACGAAGTCACGGGCAAAAGCTAGTGTATAATAATGGGGTACCAAATGAAAGAGTGTTCTTAGCTTCGTTTGATGTGAAAATTGATTAAAAGCCGTTTTAAACCTTTTGACTGCCTCGGTGGCGCAGTGGTATTAGTGTTGAGAAAATGAGCCTCGAGTCGGGAGCTCGAACCCTGAGTCGAAGCTCGCGAGCCTTCAAGGCTCGAGCCTTGAGGGCTCGCGAGCCTTAAAGGCTCAAGCCTTGAGGGCTCGCGAGCCTTGAAGGCTCAAGCCTTGAGGGCTCGCGAGCCTTCAAGGCTCAAGCCTTGAAGAGAGGGCTCGAGCCTTAAGGCTCAAAGCGAGCCCTAAGCGAGCTTTGTATAATTAATAACCTACTATAAGTACATAATAATATATTATGTATTAAGTTCTATCGAAATATGTTATTCAAAGTTCAATGACCCTGTATCTTCTGAGTGCAGTGTGAATAAAAATAGTTTGATAAATGATATCATAAGATACCTATATTAAGTTTGAGTCGAGTAAAGTACTACCTGGCCAATACAGCTCCTATTGGTTATAGCGTGATGTTATGTAACCTATAAAGTACCTAAATACATAGGTACTATATTAGTAAGGTCGCGAGTCTTATATCGAAAGTTTGAGTCGAGTATAGTACTACCCGTGCCCAGCAGTGGGACGTTTATGGGTTGAAATGATGATGATGATAGTACTACCTTGCCACTACAGCTCCTATTGGTTATAGCGTGATGTTATGTAACATATAAAGTACCTATATAGGTACTATATTAGAAGGGTCGCAGGTCTTATATCGAAAGTTTGAGTCGAGTAAAGTACTACCTGGCCAATACAGCTCCTATTGGTTATAGCGTGATGTTATGAAGCCTATAAAGTACCTACATAGGTACTATATTAGTAGAGTCGCGAGTCTTATTATTTTATATCGAAACTTTATGTTGAGTAAAGTACTACCTGGCCAATACAGCTCCTATTGGTCATAGCGTGATGTTATGTAACGTATAATGTACCTACCTACATAGGTACTATATTAGTAAGGTCGCGAGTCTTATATCGAAAGTTTGAGTCGAGTAAAGTACTACCTGGCCAATACAGCTCCTATTGGTTATAGCGTAATGTTATGTAGCCTATAACTTGAAATACAAATGTAAGATAGAAAAGAAGCAAATGTATGTAGCTACTTTACTGAATAGTATTAAGCGTAGGTATTCAGTGAATACCTACGCTTGCTCGGCTCTCGGCGTGGTCAAAATTTAAAAATGTGGCCGCCATCTTGAAATTTGTAGTTTTTGGGCTGATTGCCTTCAAAATCGATATCTGACGATCCCTTTGACTGTTTGACATAGGGCTGATGTCAAAATTGGCAAAAGTGGCCGCCATCTTGAACTTTGTGGTTTTTGGGCTAATTTACTTCAAAATTGATATTTGACGATCCCTTTGACTGTTTGACATAGTGCTGATGTCAAAATTTGCAAAAGTGGCCGCCATCTTGAACTTTGTTGTTTTTGGGCTGATTGACTTCAAAATCGATATCTGACGATTCCTTTGACTGTTTGACAAAGTGCTGATGTCAAAATTTGCAAAAGTGGCCGTCATCTTGAACTTTGTTGTTTTTGGGCTGGTTGACTCCAAAATCGATATCTGACGATCCCTTTGACTGTTTGACATAGGGCTGATGTCAAAATTAGCAAAAGTGGTCGCCATCTTGAACTTTGTTGTTTTTGGGCTGATTGACTCCAAAATCGATATCTGACGATCCCTTTGACTGTTTGACATAGGGCTGATGTCAAAATTGGCAAAAGTGGCCGCCATCTTGAACTTTGTGGTTTTTGGGCTAATTTACTTCAAAATCGATATTTGACGATCCCTTTGACTGTTTGACATAGTGCTGATGTCAAAATTTGCAAAAGTGGCCGCCATCTTGAACTTTGTTGTTTTTGGGCTGATTGACTTCAAAATCGATATCTGACGATTCCTTTGACTGTTTGACAAAGTGCTGATGTCAAAATTTGCAAAAGTGGCCGTCATCTTGAACTTTGTTGTTTTTGGGCTGGTTGACTCCAAAATCGATATCTGACGATCCCTTTGACTGTTTGACATAGGGCTGATGTCAAAATTAGCAAAAGTGGTCGCCATCTTGAACTTTGTTGTTTTTGGGCTGATTGACTCCAAAATCGATATCTGACGATCCCTTTGACTGTTTGACATAGGGCTGATGTCAAAATTGGCAAAAGTGGCCGCCATCTTGAACTTTGTGGTTTTTGGGCTAATTTACTTCAAAATCGATATCTGACGATCCCTTTGACTGTTTGACATAGTGCTGATGTCAAAATTTGCAAAAGTAGCCGCCATCTTGAACTTTGTTGTTTTTGGGCTGATTGACTCCAAAATCGATATCTGACGATCCCTTTGACTGTTTGACATAGGGCTGATGTCAAAATTAGCAAAAGTGGCCGCCATCTCGAAATTTGTGGTTTTTGGGCTAATTTACTCTAAAATTGATATTTGACGATCCCTTTGAATGTTTGACATAGTGCTGATGTCAAAATTTGCAAAAGTGGCCGCCATCTTGAACTTTGTTGTTTTTGGGCTGATTGACTTCAAAATCGATATCTGACGATTCCTTTGACTGTTTGACAAAGTGCTGATGTCAAAATTTGCAAAAGTGGCCGCCATCTTGAACTTTGTTGTTTTTGGGCTGATTGACTCCAAAATCGATATCTGACGATCCCTTTGACTGTTTGACATAGGGCTGATGTCAAAATTGGCAAAAGTGGCCGCCATCTCGAAATTTGTGGTTTTTGGGCTAATTTACTCCAAAATTGATATTTGACGATCCCTTTGAATGTTTGACATAGTGCTGATGTCAAAATTTGCAAAAGTGGCCGCCATCTTGAACTTTGTTGTTTTTGTGTTGATTGACTTCAAAATCGATATTTGACGATCTCTTTGACTGTTTGACATAGAGCTGATGTCAAAATTTTCAAAAGTTGCCGCCATCTTGAACTTTGTAGTTTTTGGGCTGATTTTGGAGTCGATCAAATATGTATCAATTTTGGAGTATTTACTCCTTTATTTACTTTGTTGTTGTTGTTGTTGGGCTAATTTTAGCCCAACAACAACAAAAACAAAGGGTTCGTCAGATATCGATTTTGTAGTCAATCAGCCCAAAAACAACAAAGTTCAAGATGACGGCCACTTTTGCCAACTTTGACATCAGCTCTATGTCAAACAGTCAAAGGGATCGTCAAATATCGATTTTGAAGTCAATCAGCCCAAAAACAACAAAGTTCAAGATGGCGGCCACTTTTGCCAACTTTGACATCAGCACTATGTCAAACAGTCAAAGGGATCGTCAAATATCGATTTTGGAGTCAATCAGCCCAAAAACGACAAAGTTCAAGATGGCGGCCACTTTTGGAAATTTTGACATCAGCACTATGTCAAACAGTCAAAGGGATCGTCAAATATCAATTTTGGAGCCAATCAGCCCAAAAACAACAAAGTTCAAGATGGCGGCCACTTTTGCAAATTTTGACATCAGCACTATGTCAAACAGTCAAAGGGATCGTCAGATATCGATTTTGAAGTCAATCAGCCCAAAAACAACAAAGTTCAAGATGGCGGCTACTTTTGCCAATTTTGACATCAGCCCTATGTTAAACAGTCAAAAGGATCGTCAGATATCAATTTTGGAGCCAATCAGCCCAAAAACAACAAAGTTCAAGATGGCGGCCACTTTTGTCAATTTTGACATCAGCACTATGTCAAACAGTCAAAGGGATCGTCAGATATCGATTTTGGAGTCAATCAGCCCAAAAACAACAAAGTTCAAGATGGTGGCCACTTTTGCAAATTTTGACATCAGGACTATGTCAAACAGTCAAAGGGATCGTCAGATATCGATTTTGAAGTCAATCAGCCCAAAAACTACAAAGTTCAAGATGGCGGCCACTTTTGAAAATTTTGACATCAGCACTATGTCAAACAGTCAAAGAGATCGTCAAATATCGATTTTGAAGTCAATCAGCCCAAAAACTACAAAGTTCAAAATGGCGGCCATTTTCGCAAATTCTGACTAAAGCACTTTGTCAAACAGTCAAAGGGATTGTCAGATATCGAGTTTGAAGTCAATCAGCCCAAAAACAACAAATTTCAAGATGGCGGCCACATTTATAAATTATGACCACGAAGAGAGCCGAGCGAGCGTAGGGATTCAGTAAAGTACCTACATACATTTGCTTCGTTTCTATCTTACATTTTTGTATTTCAAGTTATAGGCTACATAACATCACGCTATAACCTATAGGAGCTGTATTGGCCAGGTAGTACTTTACTCGACTCAAACTTTCGATATAAGACTCGCGACCTTACTAATATAGTACCTATGTAGGTAGGTACTTTATACGTTACATAACATCACGCTATAACTAATAGGAGCTGTATTGGCCAGGTAGTACTTTACTCGACTCAAACTTTCGATATAAGACCCGCAACCCTTCTAATATAGTACCTCTATAGGTACTTTATAGGTTACATAACATCACGCTATAACTAATAGGAGCTGTATTGGCCAGGTAGTACTTTACTCGACTCAAACTTTCGATATAAGACCCGCAACCCTTCTAATATAGTACCTTTATAAGTACTTTATACATTACATAACATCACGCTATAACCAATAGGAGCTGTATTGGCCAGGTAGTACTTTACTCGAGTCAAACTTTCTATATAAGACCCGCGATCCTTCTAATATAGTACCTATATAGGTACTTTATAGGTTACATAACATCACGCTATGACCAATAGGAGCTGTATTGGACAGGTAGTACTTTACTCGACTCAAACTTTCGATATAAGACTCGCGACCCTTCTAATATTGTACCTATGTAGGTACTTTATGGGCTACATAACATCACGCTATAACCAATAGGAGCTGTATTGGCCAGGTAGTACTTTACTCGACTCAAACTTTCGATATAAGACCCGCGACCCTTCTAATATAGTACCTATATAGGTACTTTATATGTTACATAACATCACGCTATAACCAATAGGAGCTGTATTGGCCAGGTAACGCTTCAAGGCTCAGTCACCGAGCCTTCAAGGCTCAGTCCGAGCCTTCAAGGCTCAGGGCTCGAGCCTTCTAACAACACTAAGTGGTATGTGTATACGACTGCTACGCAAGAGGTCTCGGGTTCGATCCTCGGGTCGGAACAAGTATGATATGCAAATGTTCGTTTCGGAGTTTTGGGTGGTTTCTATATATAATATGTATGTAGTTACTCCCATTACTCTATTCTACATTACATTACTTTAAATTTTTCTTTCTTTTGTTGTTTAGTTGTACCTACACTTCTTTTATACTCTAAATTTTTTACTTCTTTCCTGTACCACTCAAAGGTGTGCTGTCAGAGAACTCAAATATGAGTTAAGCTCGCCTTTGTACATACTTGTTTATATTGTAAGTTTATATGTAGGTACCTGTTTTCTTTTCTTTGTGTGCAATAAAGTATAAACAAACAAACAAAAAAGAATGTATTTTAGTAGTATATTAGTTCTCAATTATTACTTATAGAAAAAAATAGTGATTAATAAGTCAAATAAAAGCGAACAAGCTTAACTTTAAATGTATTCTTTACCTTAATATAATTGAAAATATCGACAAGAAGCATATTTACAGCTTAAAAAAATCGGCATTATAATAAGTATGTACCTATAAAAAGTATAATAAAAAATTAAATTAAAAATTTAAAAAACCCCCGACACAAAAAGTAATTTCAAATGAAAAAGTAAGTTTAAAAAGTAAGAAATTCAATCTTAGAGTAAGTATCTTATCAATCAATAAAATATCAATCTTTAACTATATATAAATACCTACTTAATTCTAAAAAAAATACGTCGCGTTGGGGGACCGTTCCTAACCTAACAATTAAATTAAAAATAGTCTAACCTAACCTATCTAAGCAACAAAAATGAATTTAAAAACAAAATTAACAATAAGTAGAAAACTTTTATTAAATTACTTCAAAATATTGCGTATTGGAGCGGTCCCCCAACGCGACGTATTTTTTTTAGAATTAAGTATTTATATATAGTTAAAGATTGATATTTTATTGATTGATAAGATACTTACTCTAAGATTGAATTTCTTTTATTATTTCTTACTTTTTAAACTTACTTTTTCATTTGAAATTACTTTTTGTGTCGGGGGTTTTTTAAATTTTTAATTTAATTTTTTTTAAACTAGCTTATTACTTTATTTATCAAAAATTTAAAAACAACTCATCAGTATTCATCACAAATATTGTTATTCATTCTTTGCATCAAAGTATAATAATTATAATCTAGTGTAGTATATAAGCACCGCAGCTGATTTGATCGAGTACATAACTTTACAAGACGTTGCAGTCTCTTGATTACTCAGGTAAGTTGTTTACTGAACGTTGCAGCGTTGGTTTATAATTTTAATGTATTGGTATTCAATATAAAACTTATATATAATTTAACATTACCTTAATCTTAAGGAACCTAGGACACTTTATCGTCGTGATATGGCCGATATGGGACTTATACGCGAAATTGGGCACACGGCGATGAGCTGATGGTGGGTCAATTTGGAATAGATTAGGTAGGAACGGAACTAAAAAAAAGCAATAGTAGCCGAATGGATAAGTGACTGATATGCAAATCATGCGGTCCGAGTTCGATTTTGACCGACAGTACCGATGTGGAACCCTAGAAGAAATTCTAAGTTTATTTGTGTTGTGGAGGACTTTACAAACATATTATAATATAGACACATAGGACACTTAGATTCGAAAAAAATATCTATGAATAACCCTAATATTTGTCTTGTGTGTGAAACGTTCCCGCGTCACTCGGCACGACGCCATCACTACAGTGTCTGTGTATCTCACAATCTAGGAGGATTTAATTCTCAATTGAATAAAATAAAAGATTAAGTTAAAAAATAATATTGATTTCTATTCAAATAAATAAAAATATGTGAATAGTTAATGAAAAAACACTGTGCGGCGATGTTAGTGGGGAGGCGACCAACTTAGCCCACGGTGAAAACTGAAAACTGTTCATGCAAGCTCGCCGAAACGTACCTACACACGCTAGGTTATGCATGAATTCAAACACAACACAGCGGCAAAACTGTACAGGCATGGTTATATATTCATGCACCTGTAAGTACAGTTTTATGGCACACACACAGGGCTTGCATGACGGTTGTGCCTCTTAGGTCAAAACCGTCAGGCATAACCTAACGTGTGTGCGACATATTACCTGTGGGTAAAACTATTACTTTTTGGGTACCTGTTTGTTACTAAACAAAGAATTGATTGAAACTTGTAATTTGAAATACAATATTGTATATTTGAGAACATTAATTTGTGACACATTAGTATTAGTAGTTAAAACGATGTTGCGATGCTTGGGTGGTCGAGCGAAGTGGCCGAGTGAAAAACGGGGTCAAACGGGCGCACCGGGTCCGGCGTCGGTCGGCGCTCATTGGACGAGACGCTGTCGCGTCATCGACGGCGGCCGCCAATGGCTGGCGGTGTGGCGTAGACAGTACCTATTATAACCCGAAATAGAGTTCAATATTAATTTCAAAGTTCCAATTACAAAAATAATAGTTATTACAATATAATGTATTAATAACTAATACATTTTAACTATTACAATTATTTCAGAAACTACCAATACCTACAAGTGACAATGAAAACTGTAATGATTGTCTTCTTCTTAATCATCGTCTGGTGCTCCGTAATCAGGCTTACAAGTACAAAGAATAACAAAGAGGTCTGCTTGGATGCCGAGGATTTTGGCAAACCCTGCGACCCAGACAACAATGAATGTG
The DNA here is from genome assembly GCA_905147015.1 of Laspeyria flexula. NCBI lineage: Eukaryota > Metazoa > Arthropoda > Insecta > Lepidoptera > Erebidae > Laspeyria > Laspeyria flexula. The sequence continues at coordinate 11,299,574 of LR989956.1, forward strand.
AAGAATACTGCACATCAGTAGAAATAGCATATTATGGTGTATGTAAAAGTAAACCTACAGTCTACATTTGTCTCTGCTGCCAAGGTGAAGCTGACATCGAAACAAACAAACATGATCCTTACTCATTACCATTCTTACAACAAATTCACAAACATTCAAGCTGGTACTATGATGAATGAAAAATGCAGGTGTTATAGGTACACTACTACTAAATTTTACAGTATAACATTTTAACAAAACTTAAATTGTTAATGAAAATTGTATCGAGTAAGTAGCTCAATCAATCAATTATTTATTTGTTAGAATATGGTTTACATGATTGGTCTTATAAAATAATTATTGAGGTTCGCATATTCTGCCAGCATTTTGGCGTACCAATATTTTGGTTTAGTACATAATATAAACAGCAACTAGGAGAAATCAATAACACAACTCATTGACATTATCAGAACAAAATAGTAAAATAAAATAATCAAAACCACATATAAAAACAATGTCAATGTTAGTTATAAAAGAATGATATTAAAAACTCATGTTCTAAATAACATAAAATAAAGTTACAATAGACTGCGTAGTCTCTAATCTATACATTGCGTATGCCACATCTAGCTACGCTTGATCTCTGTACCTACTTTGCGATAACGGAACTTCTTCAATGGTATTGGTTTGCACAAGTATTCACATTTACCCTCCTTTGTTTATTTATTTTCTTTTTTTTTTACTTATAGATGAATCTGTAACTATTGTTTCTGTTTTGTTAATATTCACACCGTTCGATACATGTTTTATAATTATGTTCTCATGTAAGTGAATGTAATTCTTAATGAGAATAAAGTTTCTGAAACCCGAATATATATATGTCAGAAAAATATAATTTAAATCCTAGAAAGAGTAATTTAAAAACCGGTCTAATGCGAGTCGGACTCGCGCACCGAGGGTTCCGTTCCGGACGGATTTTTTTTTGTGATTAAAATGTAAGAATGATTAGGTAACGGGATAGGTCAAGGTGTGCAATAAAAATTAACATATTTTTACCTCTGGGTGATTTAAAAAAAAACCTTAACCTAACCATTCCGAGTCGGATTGCTCTGAATCGGGGGATGTGAAGTTTAGCTATCCCACAGAGGTCGCCGGAGCCCCGCTTCGCGGGTCTCCTACTTTTGGGGGGTTTGAAAAAAAAAAAAACTCTAACCTAACCAGTCCGAGTCGGATTGGTCTGAATCGGGGGGTGTTAAGTTAAGCTATCGCACATTGATCGTCGTAACCTGACTGCCCTCGCCGTTAGCGCAGATTTCCACCTATAATAGCTCGTATCCCGAAAACGGTGCGTGCTATCACACAAATAATGATAATTTGGCTACACCCTGACTATGTGACCCTGACCTGACAGATGTGCACACCGAACTAGTAAAGCTATAGGTAATACTTCCCCAAGTCCTAGAGAGAATTAATAAGTTTTTAATCGAATACTTTTACCCTCCCACTCCCATTAAGTGAGGCAAGGTCCAATATGTGAGGCGGGGATTTGAATATAAAAATAGTAAAACTAGTTTACTTTCCATGAATCCATAGTAGTATAATGTCGTACGTAACCCCTAGCGTATTACGTCGCCAAAAAGTAGCTGTCTGCTATTTTAAAGTGAAATCTAAATGGTGTTGTGTCTAATGGTGTGCTAGATGTTTTTTAAGGATAGACATCGCCTCATTTTAAAAGAATGGTTATTGACGTATGTTTAAATCCTTAAAAAAACAGATGCCTAATTTTCGTCTCATCTTTAGGAAAATAACATGTGCTTCGTGATTATGATCTACTAAATATGAAGTTTGATTTTATGTATAGAGTGAGAATCTATTTCACTAATAAACTGCATGTCGCTTGAGGAGAAAAAATAGAACCATGTTGCAAAGAAAACTTTTCTTCAACCTACACTTGCTCTTTGAAGTACGCATTCTGTAAATAATATTTTTTAGTCGTGCTATTAAAGCCAGGATCAAAATACTATTATATCCATAAACTACACAATCTATGGAATGATAGAGTGTCTCATTTTTTACAATTGTAACAGGGCTGTGAAAATGGATCTTAAAGTTTGCCTACAAATACTAGATTTTTAAAAGCCTAAATTTCAACTATTTTGTATGAAAGTCTTCTTTGTTAATGATTTTATTGTTAAGAATAACTATTTAATTACATCCTTAAATTAACAGGTAAGTGAAATTATAACTATTGTTTTCCAAATTTAATGTTCTTTAAGATAAAAAAATACTGGTTACTAAAATATCCCAAGCGCAATATTATAAATTACATACAAAAATACCAAAAAAGCTTATTTGAGTTGGGTTATGAACATAACCACCAAAAATTAGCTATTCTGACTGCCCGGTTATTTTAGACGAATACTTTACAACAAAACTTCTTTTTGTTTCGAAATTTGTTGTTATATAATATAGAATAACATTCCGATTGAATGATAAAAGTATTATTCAAAAACTTACCAAAATCACATGAATATAAACACTCGAGTCTGGTCATAAATAAAGGAACCACTTTCATAAATTGATAAAAATGAATGTAATAAAGTATAGTTTGTCGTTTATAGCAATTTTTAATTGTTAGTCAGAACTACGGAACCCTAAAAATACACAAGTATGCGCGTTCACTGCGTAAAAGGACGCATTTGTTATAACGCCTCAGTTTGATGGAGTATCTCTCCCGATGTCCGAAAGTATTGGGATCGTCGGCGTTGAGATTTCGAACAAAGTCCAGTTTGGGAGTCATTTGGAGAAAGAAAGAAAGAAAAATGTTTTTTATTTAGGGTTTTAAAAATCATAATTTATAATTTAACACTTCTGCCAAACTGCACAGCAGTTCGGTGGCAGACGTAGCTCCCAATAAATTCAATAAATTAAATTAAAACATTACAACGCTTTCCAAAATTAATTAATTGACCTTTAAATAAAAATATTATTATTGTTATTATAATTATACTCAAACTTTAGGACATAACATGCTTTCACTTATTATATTTAGTACAAAATGCTTTGGAGGACAAAGCCAAATTGGCGAGCAAAAAACTGGTTGTCCTGAACAGGGCGAAGCAGTACTTCAAACCCAAACAGCGGCTTGTGCTGTATAAAGCACAGGTTCGGCCGCATTTGAAGTACTGCTCTCACCTCTGGGCGGGAGCTCACAAGTACCAGCTCGACCCACTTGACTCCCTTCAAAGGCGGGCTGTTCGCATCGTCGATGTTCCCAATCTTACGGACAAATTGGAATCGTTGGAACAGCGGAGAGACTTTGGATCACTCTGTGTGCTCTATCGACTGTTCCACGGGGAGTGCTCCAAAGAACAACCAACAAGGTGCCAACGTCGCATTTACCATAGCACCACTCGACGCCGCTGTAGACTTCACCCACACTACCTGAAGCCAATATCGTTCAACACGGTAAGATTTCAGCGGTCATTCCTGTCACATACGTGCCGGCTCTGGGGTGAACTTCCTGCAGCGGTGTTTCCTGAACGTTTTTTTTTCCTGAACATTGACACGTCCTTCTTCAAACGAAGTTTAAAGGGAGCTATCCACTCTAGGTAGACAGCTGCTTGGCTGTGCCCCTAACATTGCTAACGTCCATGAGCGGCGGTAATCATTTACCATGGTGGCCCGCAAGCTCGTCTGCCAGTTCAGTCAATAAAAAAAAACATAACCTAATTATAAGAATTAAGACATCAATAACTTTACAAAACAAAATAAAGTACTAACAGGATTTTAACACACTTTACCAACACTAAATAATATAATTAATTATAACACTTACAAATCGCATCGACCACCTACCTGCCTCTATGAGAGCTAATGAACAAATGACCATTAAATGCGCACGCGCTGCCTTTTGGCCGGAGCCCAGCTTTGCGGGACTACTACTTCTGGGTGGTTTAAAAAAAAATAAACATTACCTAACCAGTCCGAGTCGGATTGTTCTGAATCGGGGGTGTTAAGTTCAGCTATCGCACAAAGGTCGCCAAAACCCCGCTTTACGGGGCTCCTACTTCTGGGTGGTTTGAAAAAGAAAAAATAACCCTAACCTAACCAGTCCGAGTCGGATTGCTCTGAATCCTAGCATCACGCCTTTTTCCCCCAAGGGGTAGGCGGAGGTGTTTTACACCCACATTTCGCCAGCTATGTTTGATCCCATGAACTAGGGGCGAGTCTATTGTCATCAACCGGGAACATTTGTTTACCAAACTCCGGGAAAATCTCAATACTGGAATTTCATGATAGAAAAGCCCAATACCATTTTCACCCGACCCGGGAATCGAACCCGGGACCTCTTGCACAGCAGTCGTATACACTTCCCGCTGCGCCACCGAGGCAGTTTGCTCTGAATCAGCGGGTGTTAAGTTTAGCTTCCGCACGTTGATTTGCTGCACATGATGATGCTGTATCTTTTTATTGCGTTAACTTAGAATTTTCATTATTTTTTACGTCGAGGGTTTGCAGACATATAATATTAATTTCAGGTTTATACCTCTACGCGTTCTTCAGAAAAAAATTCTTGACAGACGGACAGACAGACGGACAACGGAATGATCCTATTAGGCTTCCGTTTTTTCCTTTTGAGGCACAGAACCTTAAAAATCTGCAAAATTGGCGTAAATGAGGGCTGAAATATAGGTACCTAAATTGACACTATTAGATCAATGAAAGAGCTTTCGTTTTACATTCCAAAACGTATTTTTATTTACTTTTAAGCCTCACCGTTTTTGAGTAGTAATAAAATAGCAAATAAATAAAAAATCAGACGGGCGGACACAGCGAGAGCAGAGAGTTTTGTACCTTTTTGGAACGAAACCCTGCCATAAGCTTGTTTTCTAAACAAGCTAATTACTTTATTTATCAAAAATTTAAAAACAACTCATCAGTATTCATCACAAATATTGTTATTCATTCTTTGCATCAAAATATAATAATTATAATCTAGTGTAGTATATAAGCACCGCAGCTGATTTGATCGAGTACATAACTTTACAAGACGTTGCAGTCTCTTGATTACTCAGGTAAGTTGTTTACTGAACGTTGCAGCGTTGGTTTATATTTTTAATGTACCTATTGATATTCAATATCAAACTTATAAATAAATTTAACATTACCTTAATCTTAAGGAACCTAGGACACTTTACCGTCGTGATATTGGGCACACAGCGATGAGCTGAGGGTGGGTCAATTTGGAGTAGATTAGGTATGAACGGAACTAGAAAAAAGGAATGGCAGCCGAATGGATAAGTGACTGGCATGCAAATTATGCGGTTCGAGTTCGATTCCGACCGACAGTGCCGATGTGGAACCCTAGAAGAAATTCTAAATTTATGTGTCGTGGATGACTTTACAAACATATTATAATTTAGACACATAGGACACTTAGATTCGAAACAAATATCTATGAATAACTCAAATATTTGTCTTGTGTGGGAAACGTTCACGCGTCACTCGGCACAACGCCATCACCACAGTGTGTGGGAATCTTACAATCTAGGAAGATTTAATTCTCAATTGAATAAAATAAAAGATTAAGTTAAAAAATTATATTTTTTTGTATTCCAATAAATAAAAATACGTGAAAAGTTAATGAAAAAACACTGTGCGGCGATGTAAGTGGGGAGGCGACCAACTTAGCCCACGGTGAAAACTGAAAACTGTTCATGCAAGCTCGCCGAAACGTACCTACATACGCTAGGTTATGCATGAATGCAAACACAACAAAGCGGCAAAACTGTACAGGCATGGTTATATACTCATGTAACCATACCTGTAAGTACAGTTTTATAGCACAAACGCTAGGGCTTGCATGTCGGTTGTGCCTCTTAAGTCAAACCGTCAGGCATAACCTAACGTGAGTGTGGCCTATTACCTGTAGGTAAAACTATTACTTTTTGTGTACCTATTATAACCCGAAATAGAGTTCAATATGAATTTCAAAGTTCATATTACAAAAATAATAGTTATTACCTTACATATAAAATATATATAATAACGAATACATTTTAACTATTACAATTATTTCAGAAACTACCAATACCTACAAGTTACAATGAAAACTGTAATGATTGTCTTCTTCATAGTCATCGTCTGGTGCTCCGTAATCAGGCTTACGAGTACAAAGCATAACAAAAATATCTGCTTGGATGCCGAGGCCTACGGCAAACCCTGTGACCCAGACAACGATGAATGTGATGAATACTGCACATCAGTACAAAAAGCACATTATGGTGTATGTAAAAGTAAACCTCCAGTCCACATTTGTCACTGCTGCCAAGGTGAAGCTGACATCGAAACAAACGAACATGAACCTTACTCATTATCATACTTACAACAATCTCACAAAAACCCAAGCTGGTACTATGGTGAATGAAAAATGCAGGTGTTACACAATATCAAAAAAATAAAAATTTTAACCCTGGGAATTCAATGGAGGCTATTGGTATTTTCTGTAATCTTTGTGAACATTTTTAACGACTATGTTTAGCATAATACATTTTTGCGAAAACTCAGTCATTTTGTAATTAGAAATATTATAATATTCGGAATATTTAACCCTCCCCCCCAAATGTCCCCGCAAGCGCCATCATCATGGAATAACTGGTAACTAAAAACTGGTAAAACAATGGTAATTCCCAATGACCTAGAAAGCTGACATTTTTGGTACGGAGCCTAGTATTTACATACAAAGAACAACAAATTTAAGATAATTATCTGTTATTTTGACCCTCACATCAAAACAGGGACAGGTGTAGGCATTGCAATCCGGCGTCATTTCAATCTGACACCGGATCAGGCCGGATTGATGTGCTTGGTCAAATGGGATGATTTTCATTTTTCGTTTCATATGAACAGTTAGTAAGTTAATCAAGTGTCATTGTAGGCACTTATGATAGGTAGTTTATAAAAAAATAAAACATACGTATACTCATATGTTTTTTTGAATTTTATATATTTTATAAGTAGGTATATAAAATTCAAAAAAAAATAATTCCAGTTATAACAATAGATAATGAGCAAACAATTAAAATCTAGTAGTGTAGGTAACTAGTAAAATTTTAACAAAATTTAAATTTTTAATGAAAATTGTATCGAGGAAGTAGCTCAATCAATCAATTATTTATTTGTTAGAATATGGTTTACATAGGTACATGATTGGTCTTATAAAATAATTTAGGTTCGGATATTCTGCCAGCATTTTGGCGTACCAATATTTTGGTTTAGTACATAATATAAACAGCAACTAGGAGAAATCAATAATGGTACTTAACACAACTCATTGACATTATCAAAACAAAATAGTAAAATTAAATAATCAAAACCACATATAAAAACAATGTCAATGTTAGTTATAAAAGAATAATATTAAAAACTCATGTTCTAAATAACATAAAATAAAGTTACAATAGACTACGCTCTCTAATCTATACACATTGCGTATGCCACATCTAGCTACGCTTGATCTCTGTACTTTGCGATAACGAAACTTCTTCAATGGTATTGGTTTGCACAAGTATTCACATTTACCCTCCTTTGTTTGTTTATTTTCTTTTTTTTTACTTATAGATGAATCTGTAACTATTGTTTCTGTTTTGTTAATATTCACACCGTTCGATACATGTTTTATAATTTATTATGTTCTCATGTAAGTGAATGTAATTCTTAATGAGAATAAAGTTTCTGAAACCCGAATATATATACATATATGTCAGAAAAATATAATTTAAATCCTAGAAAGAGTAATTTAAAAAACATTTAGTCATAATAACATTTAATGCTCAACAGTCCCTTTAATTTAGTTTTAAACAAATAAAAAGATTTCACTTCCACAGATAGATCAATTATTTTATTAAGTAACTTTATAAAATCTAATATACCTAATTAATCCTACGTAATTTACTTGAGATCTTACTAATTATTAAAATATTTGAGAATGCTAACAAACAACTCTAATATTTATCCAATATTTATCACACACACCATCATGATTTGATGAATCTGTCCAATGAATGACATAATTATCACAATAATGAGTTTGCAAGCATCGCACCGCGCAGTACAGGCGCCGCGTAGTGGAGTGGGGCGACTCGGCGTCGCATGAACACCACGCGCAACGCATTTAAAGTAGCTATTCATGCAACAGCTCTATTATTTTGCCAAAAATTGCTAGCACCAGATCCGTTCGCCGGATCCGGTAAACATTTATTGACGCTGGATCCGCTGGATTACCGGATCCGGTTTTCCAGATTGCAATCCCTAGACAGATGTGCACACCGAACTAGTAAAGCTATAAATACTTCCCCAAGTCCTAGAGAGAATGAATAAGTTTTTAATCGAATACTTTTACCCTCCCACTCCCATTAAGTGAGGCAAGGTCCAATATGTGAGGCGGGGATTTGAATATAAAAATAGTAAAACTAGTTTACTTTCCATGAATCCATAGCAGTATAATGTCGTACGTAACCCCTAGCGTATTACGTCGGCAAAAAGTAGCCTGTCCGCTATTTTAAAGTGAAATCTATATGGTGTTGTGACTAATGGTTATAACTATTGTTTTCCAAATTTAATTTTCTTCAACATAAAAAAATACTGGTAACTTAAATATCCCAAGCGCAATATTATAAATTCCATACAAAAATACCAAAAAAGCTTATTCTTTTTTTTTTTTTTTTTAAAGACAACGCCCGCGCTAGGGAACAGTCCCTGTGTCGGAAGCTTTACAAACATGAAACTAACGGACACAAAGTACACCCAGACTAGAAACAAATATCTATGAATCACACAAATATTTGTCTCGTGTGGGAATCGAACCCACGTCACCCAGCACGGCGATGTAGTGGCGAGGCGACCACCTTAACCACTGCGCCACGGTGACAGTCGAAAATCACATGAATATAAACACTCGAGTCTGGTCATAAATAAAGGAACCACTTTCATAAATTGATAAAAACGAATGTAATAAAGTATAGTTTGTCGTTTATAGCAATTTTTAATTGTTACCAGTATAGTAACATACTCATTTTAATATATTTCACTGCAATTTGTTGCGTATTACTATGAAAATAATCCCGAAATACAAAACCGGTACGCGCGAATACAATACGCAAGAAGTAGTATTTAGTGGATGAAGACAGATAACTAATTTGAATATTTTTTTTTCCAAAATGTTATTTTACCACTTTGTCGACGTGATTGATATACACACTCCTACAAAATTACAGCTTTCTAATACTAACGGTCTCTTAGCAAAACCTCGGACAGACAGACAGACGGACATAACGAAACTATAAGGGTTCCTAGTCAGAACTACGGAACCCTAAAAAGACACAAGTATGCGCGTTCACTGCGTAAAAGGACGTATTTGTTATAACGCCTCAGTTTGATGGAGTATCTCTCCCGATGTCCGAAAGTATTGGGATCGTCGGCGTTGAGATTTCGAACAAAGTCCATAGTGTATAATTTAACACTTCAGCCAAACTGCACAGCAGTTCGGTGGCAGACGTAGCTCCCAATAAATTCAATAAATTAAATTAAAACATTACAACACTTTCCATAATTAGTTAATTGACCTTTAAATAAAAATATTATTATTGTTATTATAATTATACTCAAACTTTAGGACATAACATGCTTTCACTTATTATGTTTAATACAAAATGCTTTGGAGGACAAAGCCAAATTGGCGAGCAAAAAACTGGGTGTCCTAAACAGGGCGAAGCAGTACTTCATACCCAAACAGCGGCTTGTGTTGTATAAAGCACAGGTTCGGCCGCATTTGAAGTACTCACCTCTGGGCGGCAGCTCCAAAGTACCAGCTCGACCAACTTGACTCCCTTCAAAGGCGGGCTGTTCGCATCGTCGGTGATCCCAATCTTACGGACAAATTGGAATCGTTGGAACAGCGGAGATACATTGGATCACTCTGTGTGCTCTATCGACTGTTCCACGGGGAGTGCTCCGAAGAACAACCAACAAGGTGCCAACGTCGCATTTACCATAGCACCACTCGACGCCGCTGTAGACTTCACCCACACTACCTGGAGCCAATATCGTTCAACACAGTAAGATTTCAGCGGTCATTCCTCCCACATACGTGCCGGCTCTGGGGTGAAACATAACCTAATTGTAAGAATTAAGACATCAATCACTTTACAAAACAGAATAAAGTATTCACAGGATTTAAACACACTTTACCAACAAAATAATATAATTAATTATAACACTTACAAATCGCATCGACCACTACCTGCCTCTATGAGAGCTAATGAACAAATGACCATTAAAAGCGCGCGCGCTGCCTTTTCACCGGAGCCCAGCTTTGCTTTGGGACTACTACTTCTGGTTTAAAAAAAAAAATAAACATTACCTAACCAGTCCGAGTCGGATTGCTCTGAATCCTAGCATGACGCCTTTTTCTCCGAAGGGGTAGACAGAGGAATTTCACACCCACATTTCGCCAGCTATGTTTGGTCCCATGAACTAGGGGCGAGCCTATTGTCATCAACCGGGAACATTTGTTTACCAAACTCCGGGAAAATCTCAATACTGGAATTTCATGACAGAAAAGCCCAATACCATCACCAGCTGTATTCTAAACAAGCTAATTACTTTATTTATCAAAAATTTAAAAACACTAACAGTATATAACTATCAGTATTCATCACAAATATTGTTATTCATTCTTTGCATCAAAATATAATATAATCTAGTGTAGTATATAAGCAACGCAGCTATTTGATCGAGTACATAACTTTACAAGACGTTGCAGTCTGTTGATTACTCAGGTAAGTTGTTTACTGAACGTTGCAGCGTTGGTTTATATTTTTTATTTATTGATATTCAATATCAAACTTATAAATAAATTTAACAATACCTTAATCTTATGGAACCTAGGACACTTTATCGTCGTGATATGTCCGATATGGGAGTTATACGCGAAATTGGGCACACGGCGATGAGCTGAGGGTGGGTCAATTTAGAGTAGATTAGGTAGGAATGGAACTAGAAAAAAGCAATGGGAGCCGAATGGAAAAGTGACTGGCATGCAAATCATGCTGTCCGACTTCGATTCCGACCGACAGTGCCGATGTGGAACCCTAGAAGAAATTCTAAGTTTATTTGTCGTGGATGACTTTACAAACATATTTATTTATTTATTTATTTATTTATTCTTTATTGTACATACACCACTTAGATATAAAAAGCAGAAATCACAAAATTATGTACATGTAAATACAATGGGCGGCCTTATCGCTAAGAGCGTATATAATGTAGAACATATTATAATATAGATACATAGGACACTTAGATTCGAAACAAATATCTATGAATAACTCAAATATTTGTCTTGTGTGGGAAACGTTCACGCGTCACTCGGCACAACGCCATCACCACAGTGTGTTTGTATCTCACAATCAAGGAGGATTTAATTCTCAATTGGATAAAATAAAAGATTAAGTTAAAAAATTATATTTATTTGTATTTAAATAAATAAAAATATGTGAATAATTAATGAAAAAACACTGTGCGGCGATGTTATTGGGGAGGCGACCAACTTAGCCCACAGTGAAAACTGAAAACTGTTCATGCAAACACAACAAAGCGGCAAAACTGTACAGGCATGGTTATATATTCCTGCAACCATACCTGTAAGTACAGTTTTATGGCACACACGCTAGGGCTTGCATGACGGTTGTGCCTCTTAGGTCAAAACCGTCAGGCATAACCTAATGTGTGTGCGGCCTACCTGTAGGTAAAACTATTACTATTTGTGTACCTATTATAACCTGAAATAGAGTTCAATATGAATTTCCAATTACACAAATAATAGTTATTACCTAACATATAAAATATATATAATAACTAATACATTTTAACTATTACAATTATTTCAGAAACTACCAATACCTACAAGTTACAATGAAAACTGTAATGATTGTCTTCTTCATAGTCATCGTCTGGTGCTCCGTAATCAGGCTTACAAGTACAAAGCATAACAAAATGGTCTGCTTGAATGCCGAGACCTTCGGCAAACCCTGCGACCCAGACAACGATGAATGTGATGAATACTGCACATCAGTAGAAGTAGCACAATATGGTGATTGTCAAAGTAAACCTCCAGTCTACATTTGTCACTGCTGCAAAGGTGAAGCTGACATCGAAACAAACGAACATGAACCTTACTCATTATCATACTTACAACAATCTCACACAAACCCAAGCTGGTACTATGGTGAATGAAAAATGCAGGTGTTATACAATATCAAAAAAAAAAATTTTTAATCCCTGGGAATTCAATGGATGCTATTGGTATTTTCTGTAATCTTTGTGAACATTTTTAACGACTATGTTTAGCATAATACATTTTTGCGAAAACTCAGTCATTTTGTAATTAGAAATATTATAATATTCGGAATTTTTAACATGTCCCCGCAAGCGCCATCATCATGGAATAACTGGTAACTAAAAAATGGTAAAACAATGGTAATTCCCAATGACCTAGAAAGCTGACATTTTTGGTACGGAGCCTAGTATTTACATACAAAGAATAACAAATTTAAGATAATTATCTGTTATTTTGACCCTCACATCAAAACAGGGACAGGTGTAGGCATTGCAATCCGGCGTCATTTTCAATCTGACACCGGATCCGGCCGGATTGATGTGCTTGGTCAAATGAGGATGATTTTCATTTTTCGTTTCAAAATGAACAGTTAGTAAGTTAATCAAGTGTCATTAGGCACTTATGATAGGTAGTTTATAAAAAAATAAAACATACGAGTATAATAAATATATAAAATTCAAAAAAATAATTCCAGTTAGAACAATAGATAACGAGCAAACAATTAAAATCTAGTAGTGCAGGTAACTAGTAAAATTTTAACAAAATTTAAATTGTTAATGAAAATTGTATCGAGGAAGTAGCTCAATCAATCAATTATTTATTTGTTAGAATATGGTTTACATAGGTACATGATTGGTCTTATAAAATAATTATTAAGGTTCGCATATTCTGCCAGCATTTTGGCGTACAAATATTTTGGTTTGGTACATAATATAAACAGCAACTAGGAGAAATCAATAATGGTACTTAACACAACTCATTGACATTATCAAAACAAAATAGTAAAATTAAATAATCAAAACCACATATAAAAACAATGTCAATGTTAGTTATAAAAGAATAATATATGTCACAAAAATATAGTTTAATTTCCTAGAAAGTGTCATTTAAGAAAAAATAGTCATAAAAACATTTACTGCTCAACAGACTTTAATTTAGTTTTAAACAAATTAAAATTAAGGAGCTTAACTCAGTCTTCCTCGATTTCACTTCCACAGATAGATCAATTATTTTATTAAGTAACTTTATAAAATCTAATATACCTAATTAACCCTACGTAATTTACTTGAGATCTTACTAATTATTAAAATATTTGAGAATGCTAACAAACAAGTCTAATTTTTTTGTAAATACATACATATTATAGATTAATTACACCCAGACACAGAACAAACCTTTATGCTCATCACACAAAGATTTGTCCTGGGTGGGGATCGAACCCACGACCTCCGGTTTAGCAGTCAGGGTCACTAACCACTAGACCATCAGGCCAGTTTCAAAATTCTCTACAAGTTTTTTTTTAAATACGCCTACAAATAAGTACTAGATTTTTAAAAGCCTAATATTCAACTATTTTGTATGTAAGTCTTCTTTGTTAATGATTTTAGTGTGAAGAATAACTATTTAATTACAACTTTAAATTAACAGGTAAGTAAAATTACAACTATTGTTTTTAAAATTTAATTTTCTTTAACATAAAAAAAATACTGGTTACCTAAATATCGCAAGCGCAATATTATAAATTCCATACAAAAATTATTATTATTCACATTATTATTACTCACAAATACCAAAAAAGCTTATTTGCGTTGGGTTATGTATGAACATAACCACAAAAATTTAGCCATTCTGACTGCCCGGTTATTTTAAACGAATACTTTGCAACAAAACTTCTTTTTTTTGAAATTTGTTGTTATATAATCTAGAATAGCATACTGATTGAATGATAACTTGTGACTTCTATAGGTACTCGAATGAAAATGTAACCCGTTTGTACAGCGCCATCTAGCGGCAGTATTGAAAAACTTATGATTTATTATATACTTGATATTTTGTTTTTAAATGCAATTCTTTACCCGTTATAAACAACTACTTTATCTTAGTCAATATAAAGGATTAATGCTAAGGATTTTGTTTTTGGTACAAAATTATCCAACAACCACGTTCAACGATTATTTAATTACTGCTAAACTAATAAAGTTATCTTAACCACTATACTTTTCATTTAAGTTCATGAAATGCACTATCATCATGATCATGATTTTTTCCAGATTTTTCAAGCCAGCAGTTTAGCTTTTAGAGGGAGGGGGGATGCCCTACTGGAACAAAAATTTGCTCTTTAAAGTTAAATATTTCGTAAATGGACCATTACATCGAAAAATAATTTTAGTAACCCCTAAATCATTATAGAAGACCTATTCAACAATACCCCAATAGACTACAAAAAAATATTCATCCCCACTTCACATGTATGGTAGCTGCCCTAAAAAAAAATATTTTCCAAAATTTTTTTTAACCACTTGGTTGACGTAATTGATAGACACACTCCTACAGAATTACAGCTATCTAGTACTAACGGTCTCTTAGCAAAACCTCGGACAGACAGACAGACGGACATAACGAAACTATAAGGGTGCCTAGTCAGAACTACGGAACCCTAAAAAGGGATAAAAAATTATGAAATTAACAAGAGCGTAAGGTACGATTCAGACCAACCGGCTCGCGTCGCGCCGTATCGGAACGGAGCCGTCCGCGTGCCGCGGCATGCGTACGGCTGCCACGGCAGCCGACAGCGTCGTCCGCTGGAATCCGTACGCACTGCAAGCGCCCAGAAGTGCCGCTCTCTTTGCGCCGCGTAGACGTAAAGTGAAATAATATTTAAAATATCGCTTGAAGAACACAACTTGAATGATTCGCTAGCTGTTGCTGCACCGTAATCTCCGTACGACACACGGCCGACCGGCTCCGAGCGGACCCCGACGGCAGCCGGTCGGAGCCGGTCGGAGCCGGTCGGCCGTCGCGCGTCGCGGGGTGCCGACGGAGGTAACTATGCGTAAGTTGCATGCAAATATGAACTGTAATTACTGTTGATACATTTCAATGTTCTTTAACGCATTGTAAAATGCCGCCCGGCGCGGGCCGATGCGAGCCGGTTGGTCTGAATCGTACTTAAGAGATAGCGTCAGGTAACCGTTTATTTGGGTATGTGCCCTGGGGGTACGGTTTTGTAACCTCCCACAGTTAACCATCCATTTTTCTCGTGTTACTTTTTATAACCAAACTCAATACACCATCCCGATCTATTTTTCTTTCCACGAGCGAGCGGATAAGTTATTTAGAGTTCCGTACCAACAAGATACAAAAGGAATCCTTATGGGCTCGCTCTGTCCGTCTGTCACAGCTTTATATCTTGGAATCTGCCTATGCTACTGACATGAAATTTGGAATTATTGTAAACACTATTGATTGTTGAGCAAAAGCACGATTAAACTGTATTTCTTGGCTGGCACCGACTTAGAAACTATCGGTTTATATATTGTAAATAGGTATGTGTAAACATAATTTCGTATATTATACCTTAATGCTCATGCTTTGACGTATTTAGAATATTATTATCCAATCTTTCAGTTTAAATTTTTACATGTAAAAACCGACTTCAAGTCCATAGACTTGAAGTTTTTTTTTTTAAGATTTAATATTATTAACACACATGAAACTTATCAAGAAGTGATTTGTTAAAAAACGAATTTTAGAAAGAAATAAACAAGTTATTCACACCAACTTACAGAAACCAACTTCTACACAACATACAACACTAAGTGTTAAGAACAAACTGGACTTTACAATGTTAATGTTTCTTGTGGAAGTGCATCAATATCTATAGATATAGTATAGATTCACATATTATAATATTATTATAATAAGCATCACATAACATTATCGTTATTACAAAAAAAATCTGTCAAGTGCGAGTTAGTCTCGCGCGCCGAGGGTTTTGAAATAATATCAAGGATTATACTCGTAGCAAAGTATTATTAAGGCAAAAGAAAAACATAATACACACATAATTGTTTGGAAACATTATTATGATGATTGACACAATGTTCCCAAACAAATTTAGTTATAAATACGGTCGGGCTTATTTAATTTTGATGATTACTAAACAATGTGAGCTAGTCATGTAATATTATATACATAAAAATCTATTTACTGAAATTATTTCTAATTTCTCTCATCAGAAACTTGGGGGATATTTATATATTTATATAGTGGAAACAAAGGCGTTTCATTTGATATACCACTTGATCTGATAGTGTCAATTTGGGCCAGTTGCAGAATGATTAAACGCATTTCCCAAAGTTATTACATTTAAATAGAGTTCAATCAACAGTGATTACAACAATTCCAAATTTTATGTCGATAGCTTATGTTGAAATCAGACGGATGGACACAGCGAGTCTAGAGAGTTTTTTACCTTTTTTATACGGAACCCTACTATATCTACATAAAGAGACAAGTAATTAGCTCGCTTAGAAACTTTATTAAAAATTGGTAAAAATTAAAAACAAATCATCAGTATTCATCACAAATATAATTATTCATTCTTTGGATCACTTAACTTACAGTATAATATAATCTAATGTAGTATATAAGCACCGCAGCTGACTTGATAGAGTACATAACTTTACAAGACGTTGCAGTCTCAATTGATTACTCAGGTAAGTTGTTTACTGAAAATTGCAGCGTTGCTTTATATTTTGAATTTATTGTAATTCAAAATCAAACTTGTAAATAAATTTAACATTACCTGGGATCTTAAGACAGCGTTAAATTGTCCTTTTAAACTAAAAAATAAATTTATGGAGTGATATTATCATATCCCAATGATGTCCACTGCTGAACGTAGGCTTCACCGTCAAAATCCCATATCACAATGATGAAGTGTCCTAGGTTCCTTAAGAATCTTACGGCCTACGTTCAGCAGTGGACATCATTGGGATATGATGATATCACTCCATAAATTTATTTTTTAGTTTAAAAGGACAATTAAACGCTGTCTTAAGATCCCAGGTATGTAATACGGATACAAGGGATACCTAGATTCGAAACAAATATCTATGAATCACCCAAATATTTGCCTCGTGGGGGAAACGCTCCCGTTCAAAACTAGAGATATGGTTATATATTCATGCAATTATACTTGTAAGTACCTACAGTTTTATGGCACACACGCTAGGGCTTGCATGTCGGTTGTGCCTCTTAGGTCAAAACCGTCAGGCATAACCTAACGTGTATGCGGCCTATTACCTGTAGGTAAAACTATTACTTTTTGTGTACCTATTATAACCCGAAATAGAGTTCAATATTAATTTCAAAGTTCCAATTACAAAAATAATAGTTAGTACCTAAAATATACAAATAACTAATACAATTGTTATTTCAGAAACTACCAATACCTACAAGTTACAATGAAAACTGTAATGATTGTCTTCTTCTTAGTCATCGTCTTGTGCTCCGTAATCAGGCTTACAAGTACAGAGGAATACAAAGAGGTCTGCTTGAATGCCGAGGCCTTCGGCAAACCCTGCAACCCAGACAGCGATGAATGTGACGAATACTGCATATCAATAGAACATGCAAAGCGTGGTAGATGTGATAGTAAACCTCCAGTCTACATTTGTCACTGCTGCAAAGTTGAATACATCACAAAAGAAAACCGTCACTCATTATCAAAACCAAAACAATCTAACTCATTATCAAACAAACTTCATTCAAAACCAATCATGTACTATGATGAATAATTACAAGTTTTGCGAATGCACTATCAGAATATTTTTTTTTTTTCAACACCTGGGAATACAATGGATGCTATTGGTATTTTCTGTGATCTTTCAAAAACATTGTTAACGACTATGTTCAGCATAATACATTTTTGCGAAAACTCAGTCATTATGGAATTAGGAATATTAGGGATATTTACCATGTCCTTTCATAAGGGAGTGTCCAATTTTTCGGCGCTGTTGCAAGCGCCATGATGGAATGGATGGATGGATGACTGAATATGGAATAACTGCAGTTTTACTATATACATATAAGACAACTTTAAAAACTAAATGGTAAAACAATGGTAATTCCCAATGACCTAGAAAGCTGACATTTTTGGTACGGAACCCAGTGTATTTACATACAAAGAACAAATTTTAGATATCTATTATTTTGAACTTAATTTCTTTTTCTTTGCTTTAAACAGGGGCAGGTGTGCACACAGAACTAGTAAATCTTTGATACTTCCCGAAGTCTTAGAGAAAATGAATAAGTTTTTAATCCAATACTTTTACCACCCCACTCCCATTAAGTGATGCAAGGTCGAATATGTGAGGCGGGGATCTGAATATAAAAATAGGAAAACTAGGTTACTTTCCGTGAATCCATAGTATAATGTCGTATGTAAAGTCTATTTATTATCCTTACATGTCATAATATAGTACTAGCTTCCGCCAGCGGCCCCTAGCGTATTATGTCGGCAATAAATAGCCTGTCCGCTATTCTAAAGTGAAATCTAAAATTATTTTTGCGAATTTTTCGCGTGGACTGTATAATGTAGTATGTGTACTTAACATCATTTGGATAATGGAAATAAACTCGCGTGAAATGCAACAGAACAAGAGAATCAATTAAAAACTAGACATTTGTTTTATTTTAAGAAAATTATTTTCTGTTTATTTTTACTTCACTAAGCCCAACACTTCTTCAACCAATTTTCAATTTTAATATGTTCAGTTTGCTGTCTATACAGGCTGTATTGGACATAGTAGAATATCAGCGTTGCCGTCACTACTAGTGGCACACTTTAACAGCATCATGCTGACCAATTTTGTACGTCGCATAAATCCGACACATATTTTCGTGTACATTTCTCCAGAGACAATATTTACGACCAAATACTTCTGCTCGTTCAATCGGATTTTGCTATTTATTTACGCTAGATTCTATCAAAATATGCATTGTGCATATTAGGAAAATATTTAAAAATGTAATAATTTATAATTAAATACATTTCTACAGATGATAGTGAGTGATGGCGGTTAAAAGGTTAATAAAATAATACCGCGTGCGTAAGAATATTTGAATAAGTTATTGTTTTTTTTTAGAGTTCCGTACCAACAAGGTACAAAAGGAATCCTTATGGGCTCGCTCTGTCCGTCTGTCACAGCTTTATATCTTGAAATCTACCTATTGTAAACACTATTGATCCAACTCAATTAAAATTTAAAAAAAATCTGCAAAATTGTCTATAAGGGGACGGGAATAATATAATTTACTTTTACGTCTCACAGCAATTATATTGTATGTTAAAAAGGCTCACAATTTTTGAGTACCTAGCAATCAATAAACTATTTTTAACAAAAAAATATTAAGTCACCTTCAAAACAGTACTAAGAAGTGTTTATATAAAAAAAAAAACAAAAAGCCCGACTGCCTTGCCTTGCCAAAAAGTTGCCTTTGTCAGCATAGACCTAGGATCCGCGCGCTACATTTGTCAGTCAATATTATTAATTATTATGTGTGCTTTGTGAATTTTGATAGTGCTATTTAGTTATTTAATTATGAATGTTATTTCCATCTTTTTAGTCCGGTTAAATTAACTTTTTTAATTATTTTATTTGAAAGCACATTTTAGCGCTCATTCTTATAAATGTTTTCTCAAAATCATTTAACTGTTTCACTTAACTGATCAGTGGCTAAATAAAGAACGATGGGAGCGAAACCTCGTACGCAGTAGCATGATGTTATATAGCTCACAAACAAATACACTCTTCAGCTTTATATTATTGGTATATAATAGATATAGAGATTCGGGGATGAATACGAATATTATAACACCTTGCACTTCAAAATCGGGCAAGCTATTTAGGTTACAAGAGACAAGTGGAGCCGCGGGCAATAGTTAGTGCATAAACAGGGTGTATACGACGATACGACCATTAAATGAAAGCACGTGTAGAATGTGATGTTAGAAGGCTTTACCAAAAAAATTAAATAGAAGTTTGCAATAGTTTAGACGCAAATGTACTTTCTTTATGTCACACTTTTTCACAGTTTTAAACAACCTGTAGGTATTTACGTTGATCGTATGTTGTCAGTACGTCATTCAATTCATTTAAATATCTCTGACTCTTTCATTTATCTTATCTCTTACTCTGTTCCGCAATTTGTCGTCGTCATGTCGAAAACGTCATGATAGAAAAATAATGTGTAGTTTTATATTCTTAAATTAAACATTGTGTAGCTTTTTTTTTTTCATTTTTTCTTTTTTTTTTTAATAATTTTTATTGGAATATGTTTATAAGGGTTAACACTGGCTGCCTTATCATTTAATGTCGTATCGTCATATACCCTCTGTATAATTGAATTAGGCTATTAATTAGCTTTCATCTGATACCCATATCGCGATAACTCTAAAAAAACAAAGTTTTGACAGTTTACGTCCGCCATATTGGTTTTTTGTTGACGTCACATAGCCTATCACTCGGGGAAAAATACAAATCTAATAACACCTCACACTTTAAAATCAGCCAAGCCGTTTAGGCTACAGAAGGTCACAATGGAACAGAAATGCCCACATACATACATACACGACGTTTTTATAATTAGTAAATTAACCCTCCTTCACTTTATCTCTTACGCTCGAGTAAATCTCAAATTCTCTTATTGGTCTCCCCTGCTATAATAAGTTAACTAAGGTCGTTCAGACCCGAACAATAAGATACCACAAGAAAATACAATTTAGTTAGTTAAATAGTCGTAGTCATGAGTCTTACCTTATTTTGCTTGATATTTAAACCAGATTATGCCAGCCGTGGATATATTGAGACTGGTGAGGCGATATCATGGCTCCATTTGTGAAGTAGATTCATCATGATCAGTGTTTCTCAGCCTTTCTTGTATTGAGCCTCGCAGAAGTATAGATTGTCTTTTATAGATTAATTTTTTCATGATATTTTAATAATTTCTATTTTTTTTTTACAAAATTCACTCTTCTATGAAAACTGGAAATGAGAGATACTTGAGGGTGCATGTTCTGAACTAGTGTGTTTGTTATCATAAGCTGTCACGAGTTTTTTTAACAATAAAACTAGTTATTATTAGGGTTCCGTACTTCAAAAGAAAAGAACGAAAACACGTAAAGCTAACAAAATAAAACCTTGAAATTAATACCAAATACTCGAGTTGACAATCTCGTGGAGCAGTGGTAAAAATCGTGTTTTAAGTAGGTAAACGCAATAAAAAGATACAGATGTTTATGCTTCATTTTTGCCGCTTATTTTGACGATTGCAAGGAAATCAAAATCTATAGGGTATTTTCCTCGATCAACGGATCATGAAATTTGACTAGAAGTAATGTCAAGTTGCTCAGGTAAAAGAATAAAATCTAAATCGGTTTACTTGTAGTTATATCACCAAAATAATGTTTGAGGGGTTATCAAATGGTACGCCTAGTCTCATAGCATGAGTTTATTCCGGACAGATGTTGTATTAGGATGGTGCAATATACAATTATATATACTTACAGGGTGTCCCGAAACTCAACGTCAAGCGGCTACCGGGCAATGGTATAGGCTGTACCTGTTCTGAGAAAAATATTAAAAAAAATGCAAGTCATATGGTTCAGTCATAAAAAAATATTTTTTTAAAACGAGGAAAATCGACAACTCTCTAGACATTTTTAGGTACTGCTATGACATAGTGCCAGATTTTGCCAAGATTTTTATTTTAAATAATCCTTACTAGGTATATTAAAGTTTGCTGTTACTAGTACAAATTCAAAAGTTATTTGTGTAAATTTCTCGTACGGAACCCTCAGTGCGCGAGTACGACTCGCACTTGTATGTTGTTCATTCTTCGGATGACTAACCTCACAAAGTCAGTTTGATACAAATTTGTATAATCTATGTAACTATGTAGTAAGTATATAAATACACTTGATTCGAACAGTTGGTTTGCTCGAGTAGCTAAACAGCATTACTTAGGTGAGTTTTTTGTTGACCGTTAGTTTGAAACTGAACTTGCTAATAAATTGAAAATTAACTGGGGCTCAAAGAGGAACCTAGGATTTTAATAATAATGATGTTGGGGTAATCTTACCGTTGCCTAGGATGCAGTTGTCGTTGTAGGTATGTAGAAACACCAAACCACTTTATTTGTTTACAGAAAATAGTTTAATAGCTTGAAACTCACTTTCGTTACTATTGTGTACCGACGGATGTGTTAATGCGACTAAAATATAATAATATTTTTATTTATATTATTTTATACTTATATATTTTTTAACAAATCCATTTATTTTCTCATAAACATAATATATATAGTTCTCATCGTCCATGTAGTGACAGATTATGTATGAATACATACTTCAATACCCCATTTCAGTCGGAAGCGAGTAATGATAAGCAGACAAGAGCACTGCGTGAAAACTAAAATTCGAAACAAACCGTATACCAACCCGTCTGGCCAGCGTGGTATAGTAGGCTAAATTCCCTCCGCATTATTGATTTCCGGTGCTCAAGAGTGAACCGTTAAGGCCTACAACAAAGGACGGAGCGGCCCGGGGCGGGCCGGTCTTTTTGTACGCTGCGCCGTGTGTGTTAGCAGTACCTATATGATTAGTTTGTTCTATCGCTCGCTGTGAAAATGACCGGCCCGCCCCGTCATTTATTGTAAGCCTAGTGTAATCGGTGTATGGTCGTAATGATGATGATAGTAGTTACCGTGCTGATTATTTTACAGTGCATTGCAATTTAAACATTTAGAAGCATCTAGCCGTGAAAGAAATTTTGCGTAGCTGTTGCACTTCACTCTTAAAGTTTTATTATCGTTACTTTTTTGTCATAAAGTATAATTTTAGCCCGAGATTTCGCTCTCGCGGATCTTTGTTTGGCCATCACTCAGCTCCTATTGGTCGTAGCGTGATGATTAGGTGTGTGTTATAAAAATTACAGCAAATTCTAAAAACTCTATCCACGTAGGCGAAAAGTCTCCCTCAGGGTAGTGTTTTTTGTAATATTTAGTAAAATTGTATTATCTTATGTGCCATAGGACATACTGAGCTGATTCTTTTTTTTTAAGTAGGCTTTTCCCCCATTGCCCGATTGTCGTTACGTTTTGAGACAGATGTTGTATATGTATTTACAATAATATATATGCTGGAAATGTAGGCCACCCTTCCCCAGCCGTAACTCCGTTGTTTATGAACCGATTATGAAGATTCTTTTGTTGTTAGATAGGGTATACCGTATACCTTAAGGTTGGTAACATCAAGGATATCGGAATCTGAAGTAGAAGAATTTGAGGAGATTAAGGGATACCCACGTAACCGTGGTCGCGAATAGTATTTCTGTGTACTTTTAATACCTTAGTCGGATATTTGCGTCTAAGAATCATCACATCATGATGCTGAGCTGATGATGGAAACGATATCTAAATTAAGAGTACCTACCTTGATATTTAATATGAAAATATTAAAATTACAAAAGCAACGCACCATGCACCGCCGCGCACTATCAATGTTGATAGCGTATCATAACCTCTCGAGCGCCCAAATGTAAAATGTTATATTATTATTATTATTTTGTCTCTATATATATTATTGTCTCTTTTATCATCATCAGCAACCCATTAGGTAAGTCCCATTGCTGGGCTCGGGTCTTCTCTCCTCTAACTAGAGAGCTGAGAGGGTTTAGGCCATAATCCACTCACGCTGGTCTAGTGCGGGTTGGTGGATCAGACATACTCATAGAATTCCTTCTAGGGTATATGGGTTTCCTCACGATGTTTTCCTTCACCGCTAGCAGATGGTAAGTCACTTGACTAGTACATTTAAATTCCACAAAGTAGAATCCACGTTGGTAGTGCCGGTCGGGATCGAATTCGGACCGCGTGATTTGCACGCCGGTCCCTTATGCATTCAGCCACCATCGCTTATTTATTTTCTCTTTAGCCAAATAAAAATATTATAGTTACTACTCTGACAGTATTAAAAAAACCGGACAGGTGCCAGTTGGACCAGTGCACCGAGAATTTCGTACGATTAAGCAATTTTTTTTGTGATTGAAAGTTAAAATAATTAGTAGGTACACTGAGTGCCCTATTACAAACAATTGCTACCTAGGAGTTAAGTTCAGTACTTTAGTTAATAAAATTTAAAGAATAGTGCATTACTAGATTCTAATTTCAACAGTAGTTTTTATGTATGATGACTTCTTTTCAGTCACTAAAAGAGACAGAAGTTATGGTTATGCTTCATAGTAGAATAGGATGTAGATTGATTACTTGTGCTTTACCATATTCATATGCACTAACCGAGAAACAGAATAGGCACATAGGGAAATTGAATTTATTACTTTATAACAGTACATGTCGATATACTGATTCTATATTATTTTTTGACACTAATATTTTTATCGGTAATTACTTTTTTTTTAACAAAAGATACTATTTATCTTTCTATTTATTTTAAGCAACTTATTACTTAATTGTTTGTATACAATTTATTTACTGACACAGGCACGAGTAGGTTACTGAAGGATTTTACGGACACAGATACCAGTAGGGTATTAAAGGACTTGGTAGGACATAGTATATATTTTTTGTAATTAAAATGTAAGAAATGAGTAGGTAAGGTGTATCAAAGGGGGTGCACTACAAATAACACATTTTTTATCAAAATACGAATAATGTAGGTTCAAAAAAGCTGACGTTTCAGGTGCCACAAATAGGTGGCCGGAGCCCCGGTTTGCGGGGCTCCTACTTCTGGGTGGTTTGAAAAAAAAATTAACCCTAACCTAACCAGTCCGAGTCAGATTGCTCTGAATCGGGGGATGTGAAGCTTAGCTATCGCACAAAGGTCGCCGGAGCCCCGCTTCGCGGGTGTCCTATTTCTGGGTGCTTTTCGATGAATTTCAGTTCGGGTGTCACCGCTCGCTATAAATCTACCGAACTATTTATCGAACTGCTCATTCCATCATTTTTACCGCTCATTCAGCTATTGGACTGCTCAATTATTTTTAGAATTGTCATTGTATGATAAAATAACCGACTAATTGATTTTTTATAACTGTCCATGTTTTACTGTCGCAATAATTAATCAACCGCCATTAAATTAAATAACTGCTCAATATGTTTTCCAACTGATCATAATAATCTCTCTCTATATCTAACCTCGAATATTTAAATAACAGCTCAAAAAATTAGTTCCCATTTTTTAAGCTTACCTATAACCATTCCAATATAGTACTAATATTCAGTGGTGGTATAACTACCTACGGTTTTTGGATTTATTTTGATCGTCAAAATGGAGCATATACATACAAATAGGTTAGTTGTGTATAATTTTTAAGTTATGTGTAAATTTTTTTTTTTTTTTATATGATGAATGATTGATTGATGATTACATAAACATATTAGATAATAGTATAAGAAAGTTGTGTTATACTAAGCATATTGGATGTTGTCCGAAATAAATGAATATTATTATTATTATTACATAATTAATCAGTTTATTGTTTGGCGCGGACTCAAAATATGTTATAGAATTTGATGGTACGTTAATAAAGTAAATGAAATGTACTCAATATTTGAAGAGCATAATATTATTGCTTTTTAATTATTCTTCATCGCTAAGTTTTATAAATAAAATTAGATGTGAATGTAAGGTTTTGTTTTTAATAGTTTTGAGGAATAAAAATGAAAAACATAACCATCAGCTTTCACAACAAAACGTAGTGTTATTAATTCTTCAGATGCATTTCTTTGCAAAATCATCTTGATACAATGATTTATAATCCATATAACTATTTACCAAGTAGATATATACTGAGAATGTAGGTAGCTGATTTGATCGAGTATATAACTACACAAGACTGCAGTCTCAATTGATTATTCAGGTGAGTTGTTTCTGATCGTTGCTTTATATTTATTTGAACTAGAAAATAAATTTTAAAATTATCTGGAATCTCACGGAATCTACATCTATTTTTATAACTAGAGCCTTTGATATGTTCATTGTTCAGTTTACAAGAAGCTTGTTGTAATGTTATAATTAACTTATCATCATGATCTACGACTGGCCTGTTGGTCTAGTGGTTAGTGACCCTGAAAGCCGGAGGTCGTGGGTTCGATCCCCACCCAGGACAATTTTTTATGTGATGAGTATAAAGGTTTGTTCTATGTCTGGGTGTAATTTATTTATAATATGTGTATTTACAAAAAAAAATGTATTTAGTAGTATATCAGTTATTTAGTACCCATAACACAAGCAAATATAATTGCTTACTTTGGAACTAGAGAGCGCTGTGTGAATGTGGTACAATGACTTTCTGTGCCGTGGGTACAATATTATTATTATTATATTATCTGCCCACATCCACCCACTGCTGGTTATAGGCGTCTTCTCTACAGCGCAACTTCACACAGTCCTGTGCTAGCCGTGTCCAACTTAACCTAACTTAATTATAACATTACAATATTTAAAGAACTACACTTTTGTGATATTATAAGTCTTACTGCCTCATCGTGGATACGTTAAAGCTGTGATACATGGTTATAAACTTGCCTTCCACAGAGGTGCCCTTGGTGGAATCCAACCATCCAGCCGTTTGTTGTAAACCAAATTTATTTTATACAAACTACGCGGAAGGCAACCAAGCTCACATCAAAGTCACTCTGTTGGAACGCAAGTTTATAACCGTGTAGAACACCTATTAGACTCACGCGTCCCAGCCCAGAAACCTACGCCCTTTACTATGTACTACATCGATTAACATGACGTGAAGTATAAAAGTATTTCCACCTTTAATTGGCTACCAATATCAATACGATACCAATACCAATAAAGTGGCCGTATTGATATTGGCCATAAAGGGCAGTGGCCAGATAAAGAACGACAGGAGCGAAGCCCCACGCGTCTACTAGTATGTAATATAATCTTTGATAAATTATTGCAGGAACCACATAAACCTAAACGTTACAATGAAATCTACAATGTTCGTCGTTTTGGCCATCGTCTTGTGCTCGGTAATCTGGCTAACAAACGGACGACATACTACAATGGATCTAGGAAGCTGTGCGTTGTCGGAAATTTACCTTGGTAGCTGCAACTCACGTAGTCAAGACTGTAATTTTCACTGCAAAAAGTGGGAGGGAGCTAAGCGTGGTCAATGTATCTTCCGAGGAAGAATTTACCGTTGCACCTGCTGTTTTTTTGTTACAAAAATATAATAACATGACCATCATGTCATTGAATCCTACCCAAAACGTAAAGGAGACGGGCCTAACCGTAATAAGATAAGATATCGTAAAATCTCAATTGGTTGAATTGATTTTCTGATGTATTCTTCTTATTCTTGTCCTCGCGAGCACTCACGGGGTGCTGTGGCCATGTCAGGTGATATAAATAATTATATTTTAAAACATAATTTAATTATGTTGCTATGATTGCCAAAATGAAAATGTTTTATTATTTGGTAACATAATATGCAAGTAAATAAAAACTAATCTCCTAAAATATTATGTAGGTACTTGTTTTTGTTATTTATATAGAAAAAAAATATCAGCGTTTTAGAGAACAATTTCAGATCATTCTTCAAGAATTTTAAATATTTTTCAGTTAATTATTAATTAGGTATTATTGTCAGGACGTGTACTGCAGCACGTCAAGCAGTAAGTACACGTCCAGACATGAGTATTGTTTACAAAAGACGCGATGCATTTCACATATTTTTAACATTTCTCTTTAGGTAGATATGGCCCCTGATTCTGAGCTGTCGGAAAATTTTCGGCCCGAAATGTCAGTGTAATTAAAGTTAAATAACATAATGTTAAATAAATAAATGCTTGTATGAAAAAATCTTAAATTAATCAGATTTTAATTTTCTATACGGTGGACTATTATCTAACATTAAATAACTTAAGCCGTAAAAATACGTCGTACTAAGATTCGTAAAAGTTTACGATCCGGGAGCAATCCGACGAGTCAGAATCAGGGGGCTGATTAATGTTAATTAACCAACCTTGTGCAAGGTATGTGTTGTGTTAAGGTTCTCATTCTAGATTAAATACATTTTGTCATTACATCTAGTTAGCTATAATGTAGATTGTGAACTGTTTGTAGGTACACTTCGGTGTGATATTAGTAACAAGTAAATAAAATAAAGAAGTCGGTTAATAAATTAAATACCTACCTATTAATTACCAATACCTACAAATGAAATTCATATTTGGAAAGCAGATCGTAAATAATGGTAAAAGACTTTTATTAAAACGCTTTATTTAAATCCACCTACTGTTATTTTGTTAGGTAGGTAGGTATACAAGAATTGAAATTTTGTTAAATTTAAGCAAATAGGTATGATACAGCAATGAGCTCAGACTTAAAACTATGTTCGTTAATACAAAATCCCTGTATTTTCTGGTCATTGTAGCCATATTTCAAATTGCATTATTTAATAAATTACAATACTGTATATGCCTATATTTATTCTGTGGTAAAGCCAACTATCCGGCCTTTATCGTAGTGCGTGGATGGTTGGCGACTATCCGGTAAAGAGCGCCGAGCGACTATCCGACTTATTACTCTTACCACAGTAAGATATTACTGTGTTGTATATATTTCTCAATAAAATGTACGTAGGGGGATTTACGCTTTGATTATTATGTAGTTAAAGCTATGCTACATGGTTATAAACTTGCCTTCCACAGAGGTGCCCTTGGTGGATTCCAACCATGTAGCCGGCTGTTGTAAACCAAATGTCATACAAACTACGCGCAGGCAACTAACGGTGTAGAACACCTAGTAATGAACATAACAGAATTACTTACTACTTATACTTATTACTTATATTACTTACTACTTATCTTTATGCAACTTTTTTACAAAAAGACCGCGCGCGCCGCCAGTACTCGCGACTGACCGCGACTGACTCTGACGATGGCATGGCGCATGGCGCCGTGAATCAAATAAACCACTTTCTATGCGCAACGTAGACGACGACGGGCGGCGGCGGCGGCGGCTACGACAGGCTACGGCATGCGTCGGCGCGGGCGCGGGTAGCCACGGTCGGACGCAGCCACGCCGACGTTTATAGCGCTTCTAAAACTAAACTGATATATTTTCTTTTTTTTATACCACGATGGTGGCAAACAGACGTGCGCGGTTACCGAAGCCTATGGGCGCCTGCAAAACCAGGGGCATCACGAGCGCGTTGCCGACCCTTAAGAAACCTATTCACTCCTTTTTTGAAGAACCTCATACTGTAGTCCCTTGGGAAAACCTCTATGAAAAATATTTTTTGATTACTTTTTTATTTATTAACTTACAACTTATATGCTGCTATTAAGTGTATCCTTTATGTCCTAAAATACAAAAATTGAAATATTTAAAAAATCTTTACTAATAAATTATAAAGTTTCTTTGTTTGTTTGGTTGAACATTAGGATCTCAGGAACTGGTCCGAATGTCCCATTTGAAAAATTTGTTTATTGTTTTTGTTTTTATACCACGACGGTGGCAAACAGACGTACAGTCCGCCTGATGGTAAGCGTTTACCGTAGCCTATGGGCGCCTGCAACACCAGAGGCATCACGAGCGCGTTGCCGACCCTTAAGAAACCTATTCACTCCTTTTTTGAAGAACCCCATACTGTAGTCCCTTGGGAAAACCTCGTTAGGGAGTTCATTCCACAACCTGATGGTATTATTGCATAGTCCATTTATCGCTATATATAAATCAAAAGAGCTGAGCAGTAGCTAGATAAAGAACTAATAGTATCTAATATAATATTTGATAAATTATTACAGAAACCACCTAAACGTTACAATGAAATCTGCAATGTTCGTTGTCTTGACCATCGTCTTGTGCTCTGTAATCTGGTTAACAAAAGGACGACATATACTGGATCTGGGACGCTGTTCGCCTGCGGAGCACTTCGGTAACACCTGCAGCACAGGCAGCAGGGACTGTGACTTTCACTGCAGGCTGCGGGAGGATGCTTCTAGTGGTGAATGTGTCTTTCTTTATACAAGAATCTACCGTTGTACCTGCTGTTATGTTAAGAAAAAATATCTATAATAATGGTAAAATGACCAACAATTTTGAATTCTATCCATTACATAAAGGAATAAATTGAGATTTGGTAAATAAAATTGGTAATTTTTTTTTCTAATTACAATACAAATAAAAATTAACTCAATTGACAAACTAAAATAGCCATACTGCCGTACTCAGAGACGTTACTTGACTTTAAACTTTATTTAGTAAAAACGTACAATACGCCTAAAGACGATTATTCAATGAAAAAATTGTGTTAATGATAGATTACTGCTAATTGACGTCTCTGAGTGCGGGAGTTAAGTACTCACATAATTATTTATTTTACATATTAAGTATTATTAAGGTAGTCAGAAACCCTCCAAGTTGTGCAACTGAATTTCTGCCGCATAATGGCTCGTTTACACCAGGTCGACAATCGCCTTCGGCGAACATCTTTCCTTTACCGAAGGCGGCGTAGTCGAAGTCATATTTACACCAGGTCGAGCACCGCCTTCGGCGAGCGACTTTCGTTTGCCGAAGGCGTAGTCGAATATGCACCAACGACTTCGGCTACTGCCAGTTTACTAACATCGTGTCAGTGTATTTGAAGTCGTGATTATGATGAGTCGTCACGTGCTGCAGAAGGGAATAGGAATAAGTATAGGTCTAATTCACACAAATGCAATAATTAAATGTGCTGTCCCTGCGCAATGCAGCGATGACTAACAAGTTTAAACATGATTTAGTTCGGACGACCGTCGCCTGCCGAAGGCGTCCGAATCACCTACGACCGCGCGCTGGCCGGCCGCGCCTCGGCCGCACGTCAGCCGTGCTTTTATCGGCCATTCGTTTGCCGAAGGGCGATCGTGTCGTCTCAATGTTTACACCGGGTTGGTTGTCGCCTTCGACTGGCAAGCGAAGTCGACTGTCGACCTGGTGTAAACGAGCCTTAAGTTCGGCATGGTGTCTCATATCAGCCGAATACATCGGAACATAAAATCAGCCGCGGAACTTCAGTTGCGGTCCTTCGGCATAGTGTGTTTAGACACTTATAGTTTGGTTATGTCAGTCCGTCCGTCCGTCCGTCTGTATGTCACTGGCATTTTACTCAAAAAGTACTCGATGTATATCAATGAAATTTGGAGAATAGGTGTCTTGTGTGGGCCGTATCTAGGTTTGGTAGTTAAATAATAAAAATAAACAATTACACGTTGCAAAAACGACGACAGACGTTTTTTTGATTATGTGAATATTTTCGGAAATAATTAATCATTCCAAAAGAAGCATAAACTGTGACCCCTCCCTCTATTTTCAAAACCGAGAAACCTAAAATTTTGAAAAAGTCACGAAGATAACGCTTAGCATAAGCATTTCCAACGGTAATTATTTGGAACATGATCATATACCGTTTACGATTAATTGCCAAAAAACTGCGCTTCTCAACAAAAGTACGAAATGCGATGCTAAACCCTACATTGAGCATGGTCCGACATGCTCTGAATCCGTTTTAAATATTTTTCACCGGTTAGTTTTATAAATAAAATTACATGTGAGGTTTTGTGTTTTAAATAGTTTTGAGGAACAATGATGAAAAATTTAATCACTAGCATTCACAAAAAAATTTAACAAAACGTGTTATTCATTCTTCAGATGCATTGCTTTCCAAAATCATCTTGAAACAATTGTATATTATTTTAAATAATCCAGGTAACTGTAACGATTTACCAAGTATAAACTTACAGTGCAGCTTATGTGATCATTTGATAAGTAAGTATATAACTAGAAAAGACGTTGCAATTTCAATTGTTACTCAGGTGAGTGGTTTCTTATCGTTGGTTTATATTTTAGACGTATCTGAACTTGAAAAAGGAATTTAAATTATCTGGGATCTTACGGAATCTACAATTTTATAACTTACTACTAGATTTCTGGTTTAAAGTGTAGGTATTATCTGTTATCTATGCCTTTCATGGTTTGAAATGACTGTTGTCTTACGTAGGTATTTATTTATACCTCGATGTTCATCAGTCACCGTGTAGTGACGGATTAAGAAAACATAATGTCACTACCCCATCTCAATCCGTGGGTGTTGCAAGAGACGCCTAAGGTAGTAACCTGATGGTAAGTGGTTACCGCCGCTCATGGGCGTTGGCAATGTTAGGGGCACAGCCAAGCCGCTGCCTATCTTGCCTACCTTTTAAACCTCGTTTGAAGAAGGACATGTCATAGCGCTCAGGAAACACCGCTGTAGGAAGTTAACCCCAGAGCCTGTCTGTACGTGGGAAGAATGATCGCTGGAACCTTACCGTTTTAGACGGTATCGGCTACAGCGGCGTCGAGTGGTGCGATGATAGAAAGGCGACGATGGCACCAAATCATGGAGTTCATCGGAGCACTTCCCATGGAATAATGGATAGAGCACGGAGAGTGACCCAAAGTCTCTCCGTTGCTCTAACGATTCCAAGTTGTCCGTCAGATTGGGATCACCGACAATTCGAACAGCCCGCCTTTGGAGGGATTCAAGTGGGTCGAGCTGGTATTTGGGTGCTCCTACCCAGAGGTGAGAGCAGTACTCCAGGTGCGGCCGAGCCTGTGCCTTGTATGGCACAAGCCGCTGTTTAGGTTTGAAGTACTGCTTCGCCCTGTTCAGGACACCCAGTTTTTTGCTCGCCCATTTAGCTTTGTTCTCCAAATGACTCCCAAACTGGACTTTGTTCGAGATTTCAACGCCGAGGACCTCAATACTTTGAGGCAACTGGAGAGATACTCCTTCCAATTGAGGCGCCATAACAAATGCGTCCTTCTTCGCAGTGAACTCGAATCCACTTGAACACATACACAAAAATTGGTTCAGCCGTTTAGGAGGAGTTCACTGTCAACACACGTACAGAAGAATTATATATATAAAGATAACATTATTAATACCTACACTTTTGCACCCAAAGTCACATCAATAGATTACATGGTTTTTTTTTATGGACCGACTCTTTAGACACATTTTTAAAATTACAAATTACAATTACTCTATTACTGTATGAAAAATATTATATTTTTGATTTATTAACTTATAATTAGTAGAGATGCGGTTGTTTAGTTGTAAAACACAAAATTGTAATATCTTTACTAAATAATATTACACAGCTAAAGAGTCAGGAATGAGATTATCCTGAGATTATCGCTTTCAATTATACAAACGGTCCGATTTTAAAAAGTCTTTTACTGTTGCACAGTCCATTTATCGAGAAAAGCTATAGACTATATATCATCACGCTACGGCCATAACGGCCAAAAAGAGCTGAGCAGTAGCTAGATAAAGAACGACAGGAGCGAAGCCCCACGCGACTACTAGTATATAATAATAATAATAAGTTTATTTCAGAAACATGTCCATAGTATAGGTATTAAAATAAGAAAAACAGTCAGCACAAATACAAAAGGTCAATAAATTAAACATAAAATACAAAAATAACATAAAAGACGAAAATTATATAATATCAATATAAATTCAAATAAACATTCATGTCATAAAATAAATTCATAATTCAGTAAACATAATATGTCAAGGAAAACAATTAATTAAAAATAAATATAAAATGTCAGTCCTGACCCGTTATAATTTTCACCCATTTGAACTGGATCGGACAGTCAAGGCGTGACGCAATCATCTCTAGGATGCCGTTGCTGCTGTCTCTAACACGTCGTTTTAATGACGCTACCTTTTTGCGTATTATCGCTGAATAGCCGTCTGTGCGTGCTTCCGCAAACATTAATTATGCACTGCAGTAGGGAGGCAGCCGCATCAGCATCCTAAAGATGTTATTATATTGCACTCGCAGAACATTGGCTGCCCGACGGGTATGACTCACCCATAGGCTGCTCGAGTAAAACGATTGACAATATGTCTTGAACAACGTGATTTTTACTTGTACGTAGCATCGTGCAAACCTACGGGCAATCATATTCCCTCGGACCGCCAATGCGCTGCGCTCTTGCTCTATGTCAGCGTCATCAGACAAATCATCTGTCACAACATGACCCAGATACCTAAAACTGGGTACTCTCTGCAACAATTTATCGTCTAACATGGTAGGCGGAACACGAGCGGGTTCACCTAACCTGCCTTTGAAAAGAAGGACTTTGCTTTTCTCTGTGTTATAAGTCAGCCCATGCTCCATCGCGTACGACTCACAGATAGCCAGCAGTTTACGAACTGAACCCACCGATGGTCCCAGCAGCACCATGTCGTCCGCGTATCTAATGATATTGACGCACAAATAATATTTGATAAATTATTACAGGAACCTCATAAACCTACCATAACCTACGTTACAATGAAATCTGCAATGTTCGTCGTCTTGGCCATGGTCTTGTGCTCAGTAATTTGGCTAATAAACGGAACACGTATCGGGGATCCGGGACTCTGTTCGCTTGCGGCGCTCTACTTTGGCAACTGCAACAGACACAGCCAACGATGTGACCTTCACTGCAGAAGGATGGGAGCTAATAGTGGTGATTGTCTCATCCGAGATAATATCTACCGTTGTACCTGCTGTTTTATTAAACGGCGACAAAGAGCCGAGGGGAAGAAATGATAGAAGAATAAGAATGTTTATTTGCGAGAAGCATGGTTACATAGTGGAATTGTATTGTGCTCGTATGAGTACAGCATGTCTCACCGTAAATGGACGGCATGCAAAAAAATGTACGTAAAAAAAATTCACTAAGTAATTCGTTACAAATATGTATTACAGAATTAATTGACTCTCGACTGGCCCATTGGTCTAGTGGTTAGTGACCCTGACTGCTAAGTCGTGGGTTCGATCCCCATTATTGACAAAAAAATAATTAAGTAGTCTATCAGTTATTTAGTACTTTGGGACTACATGGCGCTGTGTGAATGTGGTAGAATATTATTAGAATTTATTATTAACTCAATAATTGACAATCTGGAACTAGATATATCTTATACTAAAACAGTCATAGGTATATAATATATTTGTATTGTATAATATGTATGTATTGATTTTATATAATAAGGTGGATTTTCCGAAACGTATGTGGGAATCGAACTCTCATCACTCGGCACGGCAATGGTGGCGAGGTGACCACCT
Organism: Laspeyria flexula; assembly: GCA_905147015.1. Lineage (NCBI taxonomy): Eukaryota > Metazoa > Arthropoda > Insecta > Lepidoptera > Erebidae > Laspeyria > Laspeyria flexula. Next base: position 11,334,930 of record LR989956.1, read on the forward strand.
TAACCGTTACACCACGTTGACAGTCTCATTTATTTATCTCTTTTCTCAGACTGACCAAAAATCCAAAGTCATACTTTTACATTTGGGCATATATATATATATATATATATATATATATATATGTATGGAAAGGTATCAGTCTCCTTAGTTTGTAAAATTTATCAAATAATGTTAATTTTAGAGATGTGCTGACTAGTCCGTAAAGCACACACAGTATAAATATAATTACAGTATTGTATTTTTGGATCTCTCCTTGAATTTCATGTATCTGTTACCGGCAATCTGTATAATCTGGTATTCTATACAATACCTAGGTAATGTATAGAATACCTAAAACATGTACGTAATGTATGAAATATTATTAATTTTATACTTTGCCTAGGTATTATATACAATACCAAACGCGAAGCCGGTCATGTATGTAAAAGACGAGAGCAAATGTGTAGCGACTTGTTTACTTGCTTACATTTAGATTTTTTTGTTTTACGTTTATTTTATTGTGATTTTACAATAGTAGAAAGATATTTTTTTTTCACTTTTCATAAAGATTATTTTTAAGCACCCTTAAATTGTTAAATTGTTAATTTTAATAAAGTTGATTTTAAATATTTGTGTTTTTAATCATGTGTCTGTGTGTAATTTATCTATAATATAGGTGTCTGTATTTAGAAAAAAAAAGAAATGTATTTAAGTATTATATCAGTTATCTAGCCATAACAAAAGCATAATATGCTTACTTTGGGGCTAGGTGGCATTGTGTGTGAATGTCAAAAAGAAATGAAAAAAAAACATGTAGGTATGTAAGATGCTAAATTAACTTGACTTGACTTGCCACAGCCTCTCTCAGTTTTGTTAATATCATATTTGCTCATTGAAATAATTCATAGCAGAAATAATTCTTCTTCTCTCTCTGGTCTCCTAGTTTTTTTTTAAATTGTTGCTCTCGGCGCCATTTTGGAACGATCAATGTGACAGTTTGTGGGTTTCAGCGCAAGGTGGCAAAAAGAAAAACTAAATTTAAATGACAAGGCTAGGCAAGTAGTTATATGTTATCGAAACTAGTCTGTTGCCTAGCCGTTTAAGGCGAAGGGTAAGGCAAGTGACTTTGCACTTTAAAAAAATACTAAAACTGGGAGGGGAATCGATACCATGACCAGTTTTGCAGTCAGGGTCACTAAACACTTGACCGACAAACCAACCAAATGCCTACGAACGAAATAGCCAAATACCAATATAGCTAGATAGCTAGCCCAGCCAGATGTTGTCGAATTTCGTCATCTAATTCGACAACATCTGGCTGGGCTAATGCACATCCAACGTCAGTCCGGAATAAATTCTCACTCCTACTCTAATTTTTTGTAGGCTTTTCATTATATACCTCTTCACATAGTAATAATATTCAATGATATAACTACAAGAGTACTGTTTTTGTATTTTCCCTTTACTTGATCGTCAAGATATGCGACAAAAATGGAGCATAAACGAACTGTGTCTTAACGACGATGTCTTTTGATTGCGTTTATTTAGAACTGTATATTTATTGCGCCACGGAAGTGCTACAGACCCAAGTATTTGATATTAATTTCAGCTTTATATGTACATCTATGAGTTCTTGGGAAAAATGTTCTTGACAGACGGACAGGCAGACAACGGAGTGATTCAATAACGGTTCCATTTCCACATTCTTTTTGAGGTTTATTTGTTTCATACCCATTTTTATGATTCGAGATCAATGAAAAGTAGTTTTTTTTTTATATCTTAAAAAAAAATTATAGACAGACTCGCAAACGGTCAACGAAGTAATCTTACTAAAAGATAATAAACGGAACATTTGATTTTTGTTTATTATCTTTTTGAGGTCCGAAACAAAAAAATGGTTCACATTCATCGACCATACAACCTATTGAAAGTTGTAGAAACGAAGGAATTTTTTGTCTGAGACAATACTTTTACCAGCTTCCTATAAAACTATAAAATTGAGAATTGTGATTAAAGTGATTGAAATCAAACGAGACCGATCTTTAGTATTCCTACCGTACCGCACGTCATTATTAGCCACACAAACTTATTAATAGTAAGATATTTTTATTATTATTCTGTGATACCACATTTAACGGTCACAAAATCTGCCATGTTTCAACATTAAATCACTTATTTTCAATATTATGGTGCGAGTTTATTTACAACTACTTTGTGTGATAAATTGAGCAAGACGAGCCAGCTCTGAAACGTGTTCAAAGGAGTATTCATCTACGTCACGTAAGTCGTAACTATTATAACAAAATCTTATTAAATTTATTAGCAAATGAAATTTAAAATCACTATGACCCTGATAGAAAAAATGTAGCAACCGACGATCAAGAGAAATGATATAACCGTGTTAAGGATGGTGTAGTACAATAATAATTACAGAAAAAACGACAAATCGAATGCTACTAGTATGTCCAAGCAACTTATCCCCTTTGAGGGTTGGATGATTGGATTCTTCCCTATTTAAATCAGATCTAAAATAATGCCTGTATTAAAACATGTTAACAAAACTAATTAAAGATATATTATGTGGCGCGGCGGGAAATCCTGTAAGTATATAACTAATTTCGTTGCCTTCTTTTTTTATGCGATTGCCAAGGAGGGTATTGTTTTTAGCGCGTATTTGTATGCTTGTAAATTTCTTTATTCACACATTTCTTCCAAACGGCTGGATGGACTTAGACAAGGTATCGTTAGATTCTTCTCAAAAATCCAAGTGTCCTTAGATAGGTAATGACAAAAAAAACGGTGGACTTTTGGCGCCAAATTGTTAGTTTTTTTTTTTAATCAAACCTATCGAGTATGTTTTCAAAATAAAGGGTATCAAATGGAGATTCCACATTATACATCTGTTATGTATTTAATTTTGATCAGGAATAATAATTACTACCATTTTTCGGTCTTAAAATCAACTGATATGTAGTGCGTTACTAATCAGTTGATTTTTTGCAGTCGGGTTATTGACACCGACACCAAAAAATCTTCAATATTATTTTAATCATTTTACTGTACCTATTTTCAGTAGTCTGCGATTTTTTGTTTGTGTGTTATGTTTTAAAAAGAGTTAGAAATCGTAGATTAAATCATTTGCCTGTGAAGACGCGTAGGCGCCACTCGATCCTATAAATTAACTTTAACATTTTAATTTTTCTGCGATGGTGGCCGAATTTATAAGTGACCGGCATGCAACACATGCTTTCCGAGTTCGATTTCAAGCAGCAGTACCAATGTGCATTTCGCTTTGTGAAATTTATTGAACTAGTTAAGTATCTTACCATCTGCTAATGGTGAAGGGAAACATCGTGAGGAAACCTACATACTCTATAAAAAAAATCTATAATAATATGTGTATGTCTAATTCACCAACCCACTCTAGGCCAGCGTATCAGGAGTAGAATTTCACATACTTTGACAGATTTTTTAAAAACACTAAGGTTTCTAAGAAAGTTTATTGATGCCAAAAACTGCGCTTCTCAGCAAAAGCAATCATAATTAAGCGCTATAAAGATACGCTCTTTTACCCCGAAATCCGGGTAATAATATTAAAATAAATCTCAGTCTTTATTTTTATATAATTTATATTTTATAAAAATCACGCACACATTTATACACATAACGACACTTTATGTCTGCCTGGCGTTTGGCCCTACGATTGGTTTGGCTGTTAGTTTTTTAACAAAAACTACTTATTCAAAAGAAGGCACCGAAATAATACTTATTTTTTGTAAGTTTACAGAATATATTGCTTACAATTTAAAGAAGATAGAAACTAAGTTAATATAAATTTAACTAAGATTTATTTTATGACAAACCTTTTATGTAGGTACAAATTAATATCCGACGAGTGTATAACAAGAAAGAGCGGGCTCTGCAAACTGGAACAGGTCCGATCACTATTGGAGGCTCCCCACGTGATACCTGCTGGTTCTCACTTCAAGTAAAACCCACAACAAAACACCGGTTGTTTGGAAACTGCTCGCTTTAACCAGGTATCTGTTACTAAATTTTTTGCCAAGAGAACATTATATTTGTACATACCTAAATTAAAACTTGTGCCTAGCCGTATTAAAATAGAATATGTGTTTGGTGTTTCCTGAGCGCTATGACATGTCCTTCTTCAAACGAGGTTTAAAGAGAGCTATCCTCTCAAGGTAGGCAGCGGCCTGGCTATGCCCCAGGCATTGCCAACGTCCATGAGCGGCGGTAACCACTTACCATCAGGTGGGCCGTCTGTTCGTCTGCCACTTTAGGCAATAAAAAAAAAAAAAATATTTTAAAACGGCTAGGCAGTTAATTGAATGGCTGATTTAACCAGTTGGCGGCGACATATACATATTTTTTATAACTATTGTTTATTTGTAATTCTATTTTTAATTATATATTTAATTTTATATAAAATATAAAATTATATACAATTTGTAAGTAAAACTAAACCGATTACTTTTGTGTATTTTAAACTCGATCTTACTTAACTTGCAGGCGGCATAAGACCGCTCGCAGTACCTACTGCAGTGTGGCCTTATGTTCAACAGTGGACGATGAATGAATGAATGAATGGCATTTATTTCTCAGTATATGGTACATGATGTCTTAAAATAATACAATAATGAAGCGCATACACTACCATTGCTGGTGTAGAAATAAAAAAAAAATAATAAGATTCGATTTAATTTAATATTAAAATTTTCCTCATTTTAATAATCTTATTATATTGGGTACAAAAGACAACTAATAATAATAATATTCTACCACATTCACACAGCGCCATCTAGTCCCAAAGTAAGCAATTATATTTGCTTGTGTTATGGGTACTAAACAACTGATATACTACTTAAATGCATTTTTTTTTTGTAAATACATACATATTATAGATAAATTACACCCAGACACAGAACAAACCTTTATGCTCATCACACAAAGATTTGTCCTGCGTGGGGATCGAACCCACGACCTCCGGCTTAGCAGTCAGGGTCACTAACCACTAGACCAACAGGCCAGTCTAGTCTAAATAGTTATAGTTGTAACATAATGTTTATGTAATGTAATTTATGTAATATTTGATTAATTATTTCAGAAATCACACGTCACAATGAGGTCTGCTGTGTTTGTTCTCTTCTTATCTATCATCGCCTATTCCATAGTCTTGGGCTTGCCAATGCTGGACTGCAAGAGATCCCAATTTTTCAAAGAAAACTGCACCAATTACGCGAAACACTGCAAATTTTACTGCATTTATGTAGAGGGAGCCACTAGTGGTAGTTGTATATATAGAATTCCGATAAACACTTGTATGTGCTGTTATGATCGTAATAATATCGACAAATAAAGGGTGCCTGACAGTCCACACTAATAACAACAACTTAAATGTATTTCTTTATATGACTAACATATTAGTTATTTGAAGCCTCCATGGCTCAGTGGTTAGTGACCCTGACTGCTGAGATATAGGTCGTGGGTTCAATTCCCACCTAGCACAAATCTTTATGTGATGAGCGCAATTATTTATTCTGTTTCTGGGTGTAATGTATCTAATTTATTTGGGAAAAAATGTTATTTATGTATTATATCAGTTCTATAGTATCCATATTACAAACATTAGCTTAGTTTGGGACAAGATGGCGCTTTATGAATGTCCAAACATTATTTATTATTAAACATCATATTATTATGTATACTTTTTTATATCCGACTGCCAGGAACAGTATTGTTATTCGCGCTTATCTTGTATGTCTGTAAATTTCTTTGTTTCCACGTTTCTTCCAAACACCTGGATGGATTTCGACAATTAAGTTATCGCTAGAGTCTTCAAAAAAACCAAGTGTCCTTAGATATTATAAAAAAAAGACAAAACGGCGGAGTTTTAGCACCAAATTGTAAGTAGTTACATTTTTTTTTACCAAACATATCGAGTAAGTTATCAAAATAACGGAAATCAAAAGGAGATTACTTATATACTTACCTATACATTATGTTATGTATTAAAATTTAATCAGGGATAATAATTACTACAAATTTTCGGTTTTTTTAGTGCGTTGCTTGTCTGTTGATTTTTTGCAGTTGGGTTATTTTAATTTTTTAAATTATATTTATGATTTTTAATTGAATAATATGTACATATGGGCACAAACTGTGTCACTTTGTAGGAATCCAGTTGCAATTTCATATTGTATGTTTTAAGCCATGTGGCTCCTGATTAACTTGCAGAATTTTCTAGATCCATATTATATTCTGTCATTGTATTGTATTGGCTGTCGCGTATAGATTAAAATAAATAGAAACATGCATGTTTGTCATATTAAAGTGATATTAGATATAAGGTGATGTTTAAGTTATATTAAGAATTAAGATTAATATTTGATGAGTAATGAGTATAACTAATTAAGAAAATCTATTATAATGTTATTTTAATTTATTACTAGGTATAGGTTAGGTAGATATAGATACTGAAGTTTTGTATGTATAATAACCTTTATTTTGCAATGTCTGTCAAAGGTCCTAATTCATGAACTAACCTACAGTCGGGCCCAAATTACATTGATTTGGGCAATAAACAATAAGAATATTTTTTGACTATCTTTTAATGTCTGTTTTTGTAAAACCAATTAAATAAAAAAAGTTTTTGTATAATTTTGAAATCCTAAGAAAATTCCAATTTGACTTTGATTTGTTTGCAAACATTATACATTGATTTCGGCCCGAGTATATCAAATCATACAACGGCCACCCGCAACTTTTACTAGGTCGTGAGTCCATCCGGCGCGGCGGGGGGCCGCCCCTCGCTGCGCTTTCCTGCGTTGCCGTTGGATGCGGACGGCACAAGATCGCTCGCTGTGGCGGAAATTAGGTGAGGCCTATGTTCAGCAGTGGACGTCATTGGGCTTTTCAAGACGATTTTCATGATGAGGATGATATCAAATCAAATCATTTATTATGAAATTCAAATTATTCATATTAACAATATAAATAGTTTAGAATCTAAGATGCCTGAACTAGGAAAGATCCTGTGTTACAGGTGATTATCTAGTTCTAGCTGTTTAATAATATTGGTTTAAAATTTACAGGAAAATAAGTATACGTCTAAATTTAAATTCGTTAAAATCATGAACAGCATTGTTTTCTTACTGAACTTAATTTAAATTTATAAATTTAGCCTAAATTTATTACAATAAAGGTTTGTACTAAATTATCAAATTTGTCTGTGAGTAAAAATTTGTAAATTGTGCATTTTATTACAAATTAATTTTATCTAAATAGGTACAAATTATATTAGACAAGTAAATGTAATCAGCAATATTATCTAACAGATTAAAAAATAAATGCATTGCATAAAAGTAAGTATTTAAATTCGCAAATATTGTTATTAAAAAATGCATACGACGTACGACGCATTTTTTAATAACAATACGTATGCATAATTTTATTATGGAAGCCATAAATGATTAAGTATTGAATGACCAAAATTGCTGTCTTACGTAGTATACATATAGAATTACGTTATGTTTTTGTTATTTTTATAAAAACAATTACTAAACATATACTAATTATTTTATTCTACTTCAACTAAAATAAAATATGGTAAAGCTATCCGCAAGAGTTGATTTTATTTGTGTTCCGCAGCTTTTTTAGCAGGGCACTCCGCATAAATATCCTGTTCTGTGATAATTTGACTTGTACCGGGCACATGGAGCACATTTCAGCAAGTCAATGTACTTTGTACATTCTGTTATATGTGGCCTTTTTCTGTGCAATGTCCACACAGGCCCATCTTCCCTGCATGACCGTACAGATGGCACTTGTAAGTAAGTATCTGTAATGCTTACAGTTATTTAATAACTCCCAGCAAGTTTCCAATGTGTTATTTTCATATTGACATTTCATTTGACTGGCCTGTTGGTCTAGTGGTTAGTGACTCTAACTGCTAAGCTGGAGGTCGTGGGTTCGATCCCCACCTATGTCTGGGTGTAATTTATTTATAATATTATGTGTATTTACAAAAAAAAAATTTATTTAAGTAGTATATCAGTTGTTTAGTACCCATAACACAAGCAAATATAATTGCTTAATTTGGGACTAGATGGCGCTGTGTGAATGTGGTAGAATATTATTATTATTGTATTATATAAATATAACTGCAAACGCAATGATTTCTCACATTTTATACACTTTTCACCTAATTCTAAAAATTGATTAGGTAAACATAATTTTTAAATATTTAAAGGTCTAACTAAATAATTGAAATTAAAAACGACGAAATATGATACTAAATTGAGATGTTGTCACTCATAAAGCAGAAAAAAGAAAATAAACGAGCTGTAAGGGTTTCGTTTATTTTCTTTTTGACATAAGGAACCCTGAGAGTAAAAATACTATTACTATTCTATACTATTCATAGAAATGAAGGTATTGTCTTGCATATTGTCCTGCATATTCTATCATGTTTACAATACAATACCTATCTATTCAATTACTCCCGACACTGTGAATTGTGACTCTAGTTTATTCCAGTGATTGAGCTCAAACAAGACTTACCTGCAGTTTATTTACCACACAGCATCTTATTATTTACCACAGGATATAAATTGTAAGATATTTCAATTATTATATAGATAAATAACTGCCACCTTTGAACATTATGTCTGAATCCATAAAATGTGAAGTTACCTTACAGCATACTGTAACTTATTTTCAGTGCTCGTTCGTTTCGCAAATTCGCAAAAAACGTACAAACTCAAAAATGCATTGTACTCTTACTTTTTACCCGACTGTCAGGACGGGTATTGTTTTACGCGCGTATCTTGTATGTTTATAAATTTCTTTACCCACGTTTCTTCCAAACGGCTGGATGGATTTCGACAATTAAGGTATCGTTATATTCTTCCCATAAATCCAAGTGTCCTTAGATAGGTATTAATAAAAAAAAAACAAAACGGCGGACTTTTGGCCCTAAATTGTAGTATTTAAATTTTTTTTAATGTATTCGTCTACCTGCCGTACTCTTATTTAGTAAAACCGGTTAAGAGCATGGCGGCCCATGCTCAATGTAGGGTTCCGCATCAAAAGACCGTATCTCCACACCGCTTATGTCCTTTTGTTGAGAAGCGCAGTATTTATAGAAAACAAAACAAGAAACTACTTTATCTTAGTCACTATAAAGGATTAATGCTAAGGATTTTGTATTTGGTACAAAATTTATCCAACACCCAAGTTTAACGACTATTAGGTACTGCTAAACTAATGAAGTTATCTTAACCGCTATAATTTTCATTTAAAGTTCATGAAATGCACTATCATCATGAATTTTTCCAGATTTTTTAAGCCAGCTGTTTAGCTTTAAGAGGGGGGAGGGGACGCCCTACTGGAACAAAAATTTGCTCTTTGAAGTTTAATATTTCGTAAATGGACCATTAAATCGAAAAATAATGTTAGTAACCCCCAAGTCATTTTAGAAGACCTATTCAACGATACCCCACACGATGGGGTATACGACAAAACAAAAAAATCGTCCCCACGTCACATGTATGGGAGCTACCCTAAAAAAAATATTTTCTAACATTTTATTTAACCATTTTGTCGACGTAATTGATATACACACTCCTACAAAATTACAGCTTTCTAGTACTCACGGCCTCTTAGCAAAACTTCGGACAGACAGACAGACGGACATAACGAAACTAGGTATAAGGGTTCCTAGTTAGAACTACGGAACCCTAAAAACGTGTAATACTTAAGTCGATACGCCTAAATATGATAATTCAATGAAAAAATTGTGTTAATCACACATGGATATTTGTCTAATTAATGTCTGAGTGCGGCAGTACATGTCATTATTCGTAACTAATCAAATATAGCATACGGACAAGCAGTTATCCTACTCATAATATCTCGGTTTTGTGAATGACTTGAAGAAACCTATTTGACTCGCAATTGATAAAATTTCTTAATTGCGTAGTAGAATATGAAACGATGAACATTATATTTCCTAAATATTTTTTTTTTATACTACGACGGTGGCAAACAGACGTACGGTCCGCCTGATGATAAGCGGTTACCGTAGCCTATGGGCGCCTGCAACACCAGGGGCATCACGAGCGCGTTGCCGACCCTAAAGAAACCTATTTCCTCTTTTTTTCACTCCTTTTTCCTTTTTTTCTAATATTATAATGCTGAAGAGTTTCTTTGATTGTTTGGTTAAAAACGATTATCTCAGGAACTACGGATTCGAATTGAAAATGTTTATTAGTGGATAGCCCATTTATGGAGGAAGGTTATAAGCTATATAATATCACGATGAGACTAACAGGAGCTGAACAGTGTCCAAATTAAGATCCAAAAATGTGACCAAACAAAGATTTTTTCTTCCATGTCCATGTTTCCCAATAGTACCTATTATTAGCTAAACTTAATTAAATTTAATAATGAAGCGTTTTGTGCGTCTCAGTCAGGGCGCAAGTATTTTTCAGTCGTAAATTTATAAGAGTAAATTTATTTTTATTAAATGTACCAATCAATAAACACAACATAGATTTTATTAAACACTTCCTATTTTTCATTCACAGCGAATTTTATTTTATTAAATAAAAAATATAGAAAGTAGATAGATGAAATTAAAATACTATAGACGACAGTCCTATTTAGGGTTTTGTTGAAAACATTGCAAAAAATATAGTACTATTGAAAAAAAAAAAGAAAAAATAAATTACACATTTATTTTTGTTAATTATTTATTTTTCTATTTGTATAATTTGTTAAGTATTAGTCTTAGCTTTGGTTAACAAACTCTTTTTATTTTAAAAATAATTTTAAAAATAATTTTAAGTATCTGGAATGCTTACAGTTATTTTACTATGAAAATAACTCCCAGCAAGTTTCCAATGTGTTCGGGCGCGTACCTGAATGGTACCCTAACGACCGGACCCACATTAAACAGCTGTATCTTTTGATTACGTTTACTTTGAACTTTGATTTTTTTATTTCGCAAAGGGGTTCCAGACCCAGTATGTATGGTTTGCGATCAGACAGATGTACCTAACCCGAAAGGGGGTGGTAAAGCCATTGAGAACAATTCAGAGGAATCTGAGAGAAAAATATAGTATTATTAATATATTACTCTTCTATAACATATAGTACAATGGAATGAAATATAGCACGATACTATATAATATAGTATGGGTGGCAACCCTAGTCCTAAAGCATGTTTACGTACCATGCGGCTGTAGGTAATTATTTCAAGGAGAGGGCCGAAGTTACTATACTGTAATTATATTTATACTGTGCACAGATAAAATATTATTTAAGTAATATAATGTTTCATTAATTATTTCAGAAACAATCTACACGTTAGAATGAAGTCGGCTATGTTCGTCCTCTTCATGACTGTCATCGCTTCTTTCGTAGTCTTGTCTTCGGCGGACTGTAGGAAATCCAAGTTTTTTAAAGAAGACTGCAACGGATATACGTCGCATTGCAATTTCTACTGCACTCATGTGGAGGGAGCAACGAGTGGTCAATGTACTTACACAATGCCACTGTTCCGTTGTTTCTGCTGTTATGATGATGATGAAAAAGGAACCCGGAGAAATGAACTTAAAGAAGAACAGCAACTTTAAAGTATATTTTTAAGAACTTTATTCTTATTTATAGATAAAGTAAGTATTTTAAATAAAAGAATTATCTTTGCCAAAACAATTTTTTTGTAAAAGCAGGCTTTTTTGGAAAAAAATCTTTAGATCGTATTTACAAACAGAGTGGCAACGTCGGAATTTAGTGTCATATTTAGTGGTATTCAATTTTTATTATTTAATCTGAGCGATATTTTAAAAATATGTTTGCCACACTTTTTTAATTAGGTGAAAAGTGTATTATAAAGTAAGTATCCGCAATGCTTACATTTAATTTACTATAAAAATAACGCTCTGCAAGTTTCCAATGTGTTATTTGCATAAAAATAGAACTGTAAACGCCATTCGATTTGTTTACAATCTTCGTAAGTATGATCATGTGTCTACTTTTCGCTCTGAACTGAAATGGTCGTCAATTCATCACCGCCGTAGTCTACGTGCACTCACTACACTCTTTTCCTCCCACTTACTTGAATCACAATATTTGCAATATTTATGCTCTGTTCACAACAGAAACCTCCGTTCTTCGAACAATCGGCTCCTTGTATGTCCTACTTATAGTACCTACCTACTAATTCTGTCCACTCCTCTTTCTTTGAGCTACCTTTGGAAGTCAGGATGTCTACGAATCGACTAACTTTTAAATTAAAAGTTCGCGAGATTTTACTAGATAAAGTCGCAAAATCCCAGTAGTATACTTATATGTTTTTATTCTCGTATATATTATAGTTGTATGTATTCGAGATATATTATTTATTTATGTATATTATGTACAGTATTGTTTATTTATATATATATATATATATATTATAATATTTACTATGTATGAATAGTATGTTTGTATAAATAGTCTTTATTTTTGTATGAGTTAAATATATTTCCGTTGTACCTCAGAATGCACCTACTACGGCTTATCTCTGCATCACCCTAGGTTAGCTGTTAGAAAATGCTATATAGCATTAAGTTTAACCTGTACAGTATTTGTGCTAAATAAATAAATAAACGCACGTACTTAACGTGCGTTTATTACACAAACATTACACACTTTTCACCTAGTTCTAAAAAGTGTAGCTAACATATTTTTAAAATAAAGTTCCGATTAAATAAATGAAATTGAAAACCACGAAATATGACGCTAAATTGCGACGCTGCTGCTGTAAATACTTTGTAAATAATCGGAGATAGGGTTTCTAATCCATTCGTGTTACCTTCTATTGTATGTACCCTAGTTTTTAAGGACAATAATTGTAAAGGAATCAATAAAAACATTATATTATTATTAATATCTTGGACTTTGACTTGGACTCCAAGTAAGAAAAACCCGCAGACATTGCCAGTTTCCTAAAAGAAGAGATGATATCAAAGTGGTGTTGATAACAACACCACTTTGATATTTGGGGTTGTGAGATTATATTGTATTCTAAATCTATCACCACACGGATTTACGTAGATGTATCAAACTGAAATCATACATACTGGGTCTGCAATCCCTTGGCGAATTATATTATAAAATGAACGTCATAGAACTACCAATTTGGTGAAGGCCTGGAACCTTACTTGTACATTCTGAAGCTAAAACATGAATATGACACGCAGCAGAAATAAAAAAAAAAATTATATTCAAAAACTCTTTTGTTTTCAACAGTATTTGCTTGCGTCTTTACAAAAAACGCTACAATGGGAGCGTCTGGGAGCATAGCGGAGTAACATTTTTTTTTTTCAATTTTTCATTGTGGTTGCGTCACGGCCGGGGGCGTACCAGAATGGTACCCTAACGACCGGACCTACATTAAACAGCTGTATCTTTTGATTACGTTTACTTAGAACTTTGATTTTTTTATTTCGCCAAGGGATTGCAGACCCAGTATGTATGGTTTCAGCTTGATACATCTACGTAAATCCGTGTGGTGATAGATTTAGAATACAATATAATCTCACAACCCCGAATGCGAGAAAATTCAGAAAAACCCTTTGCCAACCCCTCCAACATTCTTGGAGGAGATCTGTGCCAGCTATGCGACGTTTATGAATTGAAATGATGGCTACGCGTTCTTGAGAATAAAAATTCTTGACAGACAGACGGGCAACAGAGTAATCCTTTAAGGGTTCCGGTTTTTCATTTTGAGGTACGGAACCCTAATTATATAAGAATCTTTTTTGTGCAAGTGTATCTGCATTTTGGCTAAGGTAACCACTAATTTCCTAGGGTCTTTAAGGTCTTCTTACAAAAAAAGAGTCAGTTTTAGCCTAGGTTAACGTATTTATTTTAATCTCATATTATGTATATATAAATATACAGGTACCTATGTATGAAACAAATTTCTACTGCTGGTAGAATAGAATAACATTAGTTGGTGTACATTATTCTAGCGACAGCAGGTACAACGGAAAGATGGAAATTTATAGATACATTGACCACTCTTAGCTCCCTCCAACTTGGTGCAGTGGAATTGGCAATCTTGAGTGAGTGCATTACAGGTGCCTTTGAAGTACTTGGAGTCTGGGCAACGCGCTGAAGTCGAGATCACGGAGCAGGCGATGATGGCCAAGAAGAGGACGAAGATAGCAGACTTCATTGTAATTTGTAGGTATTAGTGGTTCCTGAAACAATTAATCAAAGTTGTTGGTTGTTGAGTCATTTATAGAAAAATGTGCGGCACGCGCGAGTAGTAAAAAATGAAAAAATGAAAATATTTTACTCGTCTTCGCGCTATTGTTTTAATTTTGCGTCACCATTTATCCCGTTTACACAGTACTTATTATATATAAACAGTAAATAATCGTATAGTGATGAATTAAGAATACATAGTATCACTACCCCATCTCCATGGGTGACGTAAAAGGCAACTAATTGCCGCACTCAGAGACGTCAATTAGCAGTAATCTGTCATTAACACACATTTTTTCATTGAATAATCATCTTTAGGCGTATAGACTTAAGTATTACACGCTTCTACTAAATAAACTTTAAAGTTAAGTAACGTCTCTGAGTACGGCAGTTAGGAAGTAACTTTATACAGAAAAGAGCACTGCGAGAAAAGGAAAAAACTGGCCAAGTGCGTGTCGGGCCCCACACAGTGTAGTGTTCCGTAGTAGCCCGTTATCACAATATAATACAATTAACCCGTTTGTACAACGCCATCTAGCGGCAGTATTGAAAAACTTATCATTTATTATATACTTGATATTTTTTTTATAAATGCAAGTCTATACCCGTTATAGACAAGCAACTACTTTATCTTAGTCACTATAAAGGATTAATGCTAAGGATTTTGTAATTGGTACAAAATGATCCAACACCCAAGTTCAACGACTATTACTGTTAAAATAAAAAAGTTATCTTAACCACTATAATTTTCATTTAAAGTTCATGAAACGCACTATTATCATGAATTTTTCCAGATTTTTCATGCCAGCAGTTTAGCTTTTAGAGGGGGGGGGGGGGGGGCGCCCTACTGGAACAAAAATTAGCTCTTTTAATATTTCGTAAATGGTCCATTAAATCGAAAAATAATGTTAGTAACCCCCAATTTATTTTAAAAGACCTATTCAACAATACCCCACACGATGGGGTAGACGACAAAAAAATTTTCATCCCGATTTCACATGTATGGGAGCTACCCTAAAAAAAATATTTTCCAAAATTTGATTTTACCACTTTGTCGACGTAATTGATATACCCACTCCTACAAAATTACACCTTTCTAGTACTAACAGTCTCTTAGCAAAACCTCGGACAGACAGACAGACAGATGGACATAACGAAACTATAAGGGTTCCTACTCAGAACTACGGAACCCTAAAAACTAAACAAGCCCAACCAAACTGTCTCGCCAGCGTGGTATAGTAGGCTAAATTCCCTCCACAATCTTTGGAGGAGACCCGTGCCCAGTAATGGGATGATAATGGGTTGAAATGGTGATGATGATAATGTCACAGTAATATCCCGGTACCTATTCCATCGCGTTTTTGTTAAATTTATGTGTGTAAAAAATATGCGAATTAGTTTGAGTCCAAGTCTGAATAACTTATGTAATACATTAAAATATAAATAAACGGCCACAATGATATCATTGAACGGCCAGTAAAACTTACTTGCGAAATAAGACACTGCACTCTTGTGTTCAATGAGTTCAATCAAGTTTGCGCCTGAGTTTATATACCAGTAAAATCATGAATCATAACCTGCTACTACGGTCGTTGTGTTAGTTTATCATTGTTTTCCTTGTTTCTTTCCTCTGACAAAGCAATGTAAGTTCACCGTAATAGGTATTTGTAAAAGCCCAAGATTACAATAGAATATTCTTTAGATGCTGTCTACCGCAGTAGAAAAGAAAAATTAGTCAGCATTGGGATTGTATATGAGTAGCTTAGAGCGGGGTTTTACGTGCAATTTACGTATAACTACAATAGGTAAGTACAGAGGAATCTGGGATTTGTGAAAAACCTCAAAAAAACTCACTTGTGTGAGTGAAAGAGGTTTGCATGCAAATCAATTGATAACAATAATGTAACTTAAGATTTGCATTGAAATTTGTTCTGTTTACTTTCATACATTTCAATTGTAATTTTTTTAATATTTTCACACAGCGCCATCTAGTCCCCAATTAAGCAATTATATTTGCTTGTGTAATTACTATTAGTAATAAACAACTGATAGATACATTTTTTTTGTAAACACATACATGTTATAGATAAATTATACTCAGACACAGAACAAGCAATCATGCTCATCACGATCCACGATCTCCGACTTAGCAGAATCACTAACCACTACGCCAACATGCCAGTATTAGAATTCGATTTATATCTAATATGTTTTTTTTTACAGCTATTCTTCTCTCTATGTTGAGAAGTAGTATACCTGGTCCTTTTAGGGCTAAAAGGACCGGGTATATTAATATTAAAATATTTAAGACTTACGCGGGGACACAGATCCAACACGCAAAAGCCCTTAAATAATTTAAATTTATTATGGGATGAGACGCATTACCGCTGCCATATCACAGCTGCACTATTTTAGTCACCGGAAAGTTTAAAGCTATTGTATGATGTTATGGAGTCAAATAAATTAGGGCTATGGTTTCGAAGGAATGGTGATATTTGGCATACGGGTAAAATTATATTAATATCATTATTATATTATATTATTATATTAATGACTAGAAAACGTCCGGGGCTTCGCTATTGGCGTTCTTTATTTGGCCACTGCTCAGCTCCTATTGGCCGTAGCGTGATATTATATAACCTTTAACCTTCGATAAATGGACTATCAACCAAGCAAACATACAAACTCAAGATTATAATATTAGGTATATAATTAACTACTTCCTCATTTTGAACTTGGTAGGAGCAAATTGCATTTTAATTTTCAGATAATGAAAATAATTAGAGATTCGATCTCGGGTCAGGGTAAAAATCATCATCATCTCATTAATGCCCCACTGCTGGGCTCGGGTCTCCTCTCCTTTATCTAGACAGCTGAGAGGTTTTAGGCCATAATACTCGTACATACCCATAGTTTATTTTTGAAAATGTGGGTTTCTTCACGATGTTTTCCATATTATGTGTCCTTCACTGTTAGCAGATCGAGTCACTTGACTAGTTCATAATAAATTTCACAAATTTAAATCCACATTGATACTGCCGGTCGAAATCGAACTCGGACCGCATGATCTGCATGTCTAAGTCAAATCTTTTTATTCAATTGGATCACATACATGATACTTATGAACGTCATACAAAGCCAGAAAAAGGTGTCAGTAAATTTGCCTACGGCCAGTTCACTGACAAGGTTGAGCTCTGAGAAGAACTTGGCAAGAAACTCAGGCCACTCTTTTTAATCGCCATAGTTGTTATAATTGACTGGCCTGTTGGTCTAGTGGTTAGTGACCCTGACTGCTAAGCCGGAGGTCGTGGGTTCGATCCCCACCCAGGACAAATCTTTGTGTGATGAGCATAAAGGTTTGTTCTGTGTCTGGGTGTACTTTATCTATAATATGTATATATTTATAAAAAAAATGTATTTAAGTAGTATATCAGTTGTTTAGTACCCATAACACAAGCAAATATAATTGCTTACTTTGGGACTAGATGGCGCTGTATGAATGTGGTAGAATATATATTATTATAATTATAATTATTGGTTACAGTTTGAAATATCACAGAATGGTACAGAACCAAAACACCATACTAAATCAAATTCAATAAAATTTGGATATAAGAAAATAATAGTATGGTGGGATCATCACTTGGTGATTGTCGGTCACTTAACCATTCGGCCACAATAGCATTAGTCGCGCTGAATCACTCCATATCTACCATACCTAGTGCATTCAATAACCTCCTGGAATGTTCATTGATATGATTTGGTTTGGAAAGACTATCTACGGTAAAGATAATAAAGTTTATAGACTGCTTATCTATTTATTTATTATTTATTATTAGATGTCACGCAGGGCTTCGCTCCCGTCGTTCTTTATTTGGCCTCTGCTCAGCTCCTATTGGCCATAGCGTGGTGTTATATAACCCATGTTACTCAGTGATAATGTAGCTTTCTAACGGGAAAAGAATTTTTGAAATTGGTCCAGTAGTTTTTAAGTTTATTCGTTACACACAAACATAATTATAAATATTTCCTCTTTATAGATATAGATTAGCCTCCATTAGGTATTTGATAACGAACTACACAATTGCTTGCTCATAATATCAAGCGTTGTTTATTTTTTTTTATTGTACCTAATCATAATGTAGCTGACGGGTCTAGTGGTTAATGACCCTGACTGCTAAGCCAGAGGTCGTGGGTTCGATCCTCACACAGAACAAATCTTTGTGTGAAGAGCATGATTGTTTGTTCTGTGGCTGGGTGTAATTTATCTATAATATGTATGTATTTACAAAAAAAAAACCGTAATTAAGTAGTATATCAGTTGTTTAATTCCCATAACATAAGGAAATATAATTGCTTACTGTGAGACTAGATGGCGCTGTGTGAATGTGTTAAAAGATTATTATTAGAAATTACAGTTTACTTTCATTAGATAGGGCATATCTATTGGTACCTGCGACTTTCATTGTTTCTTTATCAATACAAATAAAATTTTTTTTTTTTTGTATTGTAATAGTAGTAGCATAACTATAGCTATATTTAAAAAATAAAATATTTAAAACATTTGTTTTCAGAATGAAGTGAAAGTGTATTATTTAAAAAAAACAAATATTTTTTTATAAACCCACGATGAAAACATCTGTTCAAAAGAAGAAATGAAACATAAAAAGGTTTAAATAATTTTATTTTATTTCCCCGACGAAAAGAAAATTAGTAGCGTAAAAACCATAGATTTACTGCGGTAGCGCGCGGATCCTAGGTCTATGGTAAAAACAATCATAAGAAAATCCGTCGGGGGCTGCCATACCCTGACTTGAAATGAACGAAAGTATTGCAGTTTTATGTATTTGATACCTAGGTATCAAAAACAGTAAATATTGTTAATAATTAGGTAATTATTAACAATATTTAGTTTACAATATACCTATATTTTATACTAGAAACAGTAATGATATTGGCAGCCCAAAGGGCACAAAGGTTTCAACGAAATCAGTGTATTGTAGCGCCCCCTGGCGAGCTATTAACATAACACCTATCTAATAACCTGTCCCCAAGAACCGCACACACTTTACAGAAAACCGCATCTAAATCGGTCAAACCGTTTCCGTGATAAATGGCATTATGTGGGAACACACAAACTCACAAACACACAGCCTCTCACGGTTTAAATGATTTTATTTTAAATCCTCGACTCAATATAGGTAGCATAAAAATAATCCAATTTTTTAGCCTTTTGGGGTTGAAACTCTTGGACCTTGGGGGCCAAACGCTCACAAATTTTATGGTGAAATTTGTAAGCGTGTTTCTAAGGTATCACATGACCCAAGGGCTGGCCTCTACCTGGGGCAACGCATTAGCCTTGCTATCTAACGCGGTAATATGGCTAGCCTTTTGGGTATGTTTCCTCAGGAAACTGATCTCAATCAGATATTCTATTTATAGGAATTTTTTGTAAATAGAGTATCTGGTTGTTTTTTTAATAGGTTCGCTGTGTGTATATTTTTAGGTTGTGTGTAAATATTTTATTGCATAAATGTCACGTATCCCAAGAAAATACGTCGGCAAAAATAAAACTTTTTGGCTAAAATCATATTTATTTTAATCTCATATTGACAAGATAATGCAGTAGAACAAGTGTTTATTTAAATATATATAGCACTAAAAAAACGTCTGTTTTGACAGCTTACGTCCACCATATTGGTTTTTTGTTGACGTCACATAGCCTATGACACTCGGGGGAAAATTAAGAATATAATGACACCTCACACTTTAAAATCAGCCAAGCCATTTAGGCTACAGAAGGTCACAATGGAACAGAAATGCCCACATACATACATACATACCTACATACATACATACAAATTGTTGTTACTGGTAAGATTTGATGACGTTAGTTAGTGTACATTATTCTAATGACAGCAGGTACAATGGAAGGATGGAAATTTGTAGATACATTGACCACTCTTAGCTCCCTCCAACTTGGTGCAGTGGAATTGGCAATCTTGAGTGAGTGCATTACAGGTGCCTTTGAAGTACTTGGAATTAGGGCACCGCGCTGAAGTCGAGATCACGGAGCAGGCGATGATGGCCAAGAAGAGGACGAAGATAGCAGACTTCATTTTTACGTGTTGGTATTAATGGTTTCTGAAATAATTAATTAAATAGTATTTAAAATATAACAACAATGTTGGTACTAGATATTAGTTGAATTTATATAATATATTAACATAGGTATATAGGTAACTTCCTACTTTTTTTAATGAATTCATAAAGAAAAAAAAGGAACTTATAAAAAGATGGACAACACACAAAAATAAAATTAGTTAACCAATGACAAAAATGTCTAAACTTTCTGTTACAAAACGATTCCATGTTGTAAAAGTTTTGGCTTTGGCTCAAAAATATAAAAATAAATATGTTAAAATCTTCGGTACTTAAGCCTGTACAGACTTTCTCAGAAATATGTATGTGTGACACAGATACGCGGTGTTACCACAAACGCAAAAAAGAATACGTTTTCCTCAAAGCTCTACGGATTTTCCACTATGCAAATGTTTTTAATAATAGACATTCTTACTATTCTATGTGCTAATAATTAGTATAATTGCTTACATTAGTTTCTCAGAATTGTGTTAAATAGAGCAACAGAGCAAGTTACGGCATTATTGTAAATAAAATACGAAACCGAAGTGACAAACTAAGTTAGACTAAGCGAAAATCTGCTAACACTTTTTATATTTTAACTATTCCGTTTTGGCGCTACCTACAATCCCGTTTTCGACCTATTATCCTGCTTTTGCGTCACTATTCCGCCTATTTTCGCCGAATTATTTTACATTACTTTTCCTATTTCTCCGATATTTCCCATTTACGCGTTCCGATTCTATACTTGCGTTCTTCAGTAAAAACGAGCAAAAAAACACATTGTATTTTTTCCAAATTAATTTAAAATTTAAAACAACTCACTTGAAAAATTAATATTGACTGCGACGCAACGTCTTGTGAAGTTATGTGCTCGATCAAGTGTGCTACAGTGTTATATACTAGTTAGATTAGTCAGCATTATTGCTTTGTAGATGAGTAGATGGGGATTTACGTGGATACGTACGTAAGAATAACTATGATAGGAAAGTACAGCGAGACTAGGGATAGGTCCCTAGTCCCTCTGTTTTCTGAGAATTTTATGACTTCTTACTAGGGTAAAGAAGTCATAAAATTCTCTGAATCAGCAGGTTCGCTGCCTATTACATGAGACCAATCATAGCTGGCGAAATGTGGTTGCTATGCTCTTTGCAAAGTATGTGACGACACGCTAGGGAGAAACATTTGCAGAAACGTGATTAGTTGTGATAAAGGTCTAATATCTACCCATGTTACGGCTAAAGGTGGGTGTGAATATAAACCTAAGTTTAGCTGCCTAATTTTAAGTTTATGTTCACATCTACCTTTAGCCGTAATATAATATACTTTTATAATATATTTATTATATTATAAAGCTGAAGAGTTTGTTTGTCTGTTTGGTTGAACGCTAGAATCTCAGGAACTATATAGGTCCGATTTGAAAAAATATTTTATTGTTGGATAGACCAATTATTGAGAAAGGATTTAGGCCCCTATCCCCCTATCGCACAATAGTGCTCTTGCTTGTTTACCCATTATCTAGCATACTTAGTGCATTCAATAACCTCCTGGAATGATTATTGATATCTATGCTTTGGTTTCGAAATAGTAACTGCGACGAAGATAATCAAGTACATAATTGTCTCCTCGAGTCATGAGAAGGAGACAGGAGAGGAAGTTTTAGAGAGAGTCAGGAGAGCAGTGGAGGCCAAGGAAGGGTGGGTCAAAGTGGAAAAGGTAAGAAAGGCGAAGGATAGGAGAATAGTGATGAGCTGTGGCACAGAGCAGGAGAGGAAGAAGATAAAGGAGAAACTGGAAGCCGCGGGGGAGGGCCTGGTTGTCGAGGAGGTCAAAAACCGAAACCCGCTTCTGATCCTGAGGGACGTACTTAAGGTACACGACGACGCTGAAGTTGTCAGGGCCCTCAGAAATCAGAACCGGGAGGTCTTTGGCGGCCTCGACGGCGAGGACGCCACCCTCGAGGTTAAGTATAGGAGAAGGGCAAGAAACCCACACAACAGTCACGTGGTGTTGAGTGTCTCACCCAAGATTTGGAGAAGGGCAGTTGACGGGAGAAAGCTGAGAATTGATCTCCAGAGGGTGATAGTGGAAGACCAATCCCCACTAGTACAGTGCACAAGGTGCCTCGCATATGGCCACAGTAAGCGGTTCTGCAAAGAATCCACTGATCTGTGTAGCCATTGCGGGGGCCCACACCTCAGGGCAGAATGCCCGGACAGGCTAGTGGGGTCTACGCCAGAGTGCAGAAACTGCAAAAGAGCAGAGATACAGCAGACGGCCCACAACGCCTTCAGCAATGAGTGCCCAGTTCGCAGGAGGTGGGAAGCATTGGCCAGAGCCTCCGTAGCCTACTGCTAAGGTTGTCCCAAAGAATACTCACCAGTACAAAATGGCGCAAGCGAATCTCCAGAGAAGCCAACTCGCCACAAATGAACTCTTGATAGAAGCAGCCAAAAATAAAATCGCAATTGCGCTGATACAAGAGCCCTACGTGGGATCGACTCGAAGTGTTAGGAGTTACCGGGGTGTGAGAGTTTACCAGAGCTCACATAGAGGAGGAAATGGGACTGTGAAAGCAGCTGTCATCGTTTTCGATGATAGCCTGAACATCATAGAGTACCCGCAACTCACCACGGACAACATCGACGTGGTGGGAGTCCAAACTAGAGCGTGGACGATCACCCTGGTCTCCTACTACTTCGAGCCGGACCAGCCTATTGACACCTATCTCGCACACCTTGAGAAGGTTGTAAAGGAGACAGGGCCCAGAAGGGTGATAGCGTGTGGAGACGCCAACGCAAAGAGCACCTGGTGGGGCAGCCCTAGCGAGGACCGTAGGGGAGAAGAGGTTTGCGGAGCCCTGGCTGAGCTGGATATGCATGTGGTGAACACAGGAGATGTTCCCACTTTTGACACAATTAGAGGAGGCAGGAGGTTCTGCAGCCATGTCGATGTGACGGCATGCACGACAGATATGCTGGGCCTCGTCGAAGGGTGGAAGGTAGTGGAAGGCTTCACGAGCTCGGATCACAACGGCATTACATTTAACATCTCACTACAAAAGTCACAAGGAACACAAATACAACGCACTACACGACAATACAACACTAAGAAAGCAAACTGGAGTCAGTTTCGTGAGAAACTGACCCAGGCTATGCAAGACGCACAACTCACCACACAACACATTACAGAAATAAAAAACAACGAACAAATAGACAGTATACTAGACACATACACAAAAACAATTACAGACACATGCACACACACAATACCACACAAAAAACACACAGATACACTTACCTTGCCGTGGTGGACCGAAGAACTCGCCGCGATGAAGAAGCTGGTGGCAACCCGTAGACGAAGGATCCGCAATGCAGCGCCGATTCGCAGAGACATGGTTGTAGAACTATACCTGGAAGAAAAGAATAAATATGAGAAAGCAGTCAGAGAGACAGCGGAGAAAAGTTGGAAGGAGTTTTGCGGGAAGCAGGACAGGGAAGGGCTATATAGGGATATATAGGGTGATAGGAAGGGTACAGAAGAGGCAGGAAGACATCCCCCTCATAAAAGAGGGGAGGACGTTAGACGCAGAAAGGTCGGCGGAATACCTGGCAGAAGTATTCTACCCTAGGGACCTGAAGGACGAAGACAGCTCACACCATGCGCAAACAAGAGCTTTGGCGGAAACAATAAATGATGGGGATCATGCTGAACATGAGCCCCCATTTAGAATAGAAGAATTGAAGGTTGCTGTCAAGTCCTTCAACCCTAGAAAAGCCCCTGGAGCCGATGGCTTTACATCAGACATCTGCTCCCAGGCAATTGAAACAAACCCTAAATTTTTCCTGGCCCTAATAAATAAGTGCATGACGCAAGGATACTTCCCAAAGAAATGGAAACTGGCCACAGTCATAGTACTGCGAAAACCTGGTAAGGAGAGCTACACAGAACCGAAGTCATACCGACCGATAGGACTGTTGCCCGTGATGGGGAAGATGTATGAGAAACTTCTGATGGGCCGCCTCAAGTTCCACGTGATACACCGTATAAGCACGCACCAATTTGGATTCATGCCGCAGAGAAGCACGGAAGACGCCCTTGTAACTCTAATCACACGCATTCGTGGAAAAATAGCTGACAAGAGGATAGTCACCGTTGTTTCTCTCGACATTGAAGGTGCATTTGACAGTGCCTGGTGGCCGGCCATCAAAACAAGGCTCGCGGAAGAGGAGTGCCCCGTGGACTTGAGGCGGGTCATCGGGAGTTATCTCAATGACAGGGCAGTAGAAGTACGGTATGCTGGAACTTCACATAGCAGAAGAACGGAGAAGGGGTGTGTGCAAGGATCGATCGGAGGGCCACTGTTGTGGAACTTGCTGTTGGACCCCCTCCTAAAGTCACTAGCGGAGAAAGGAGTTTACTGCCAGGCGTTTGCGGACGATGTGGTATTGCTTTTTGACGGTGGTGAGGCCCGGGAAATTGAGGGACCGGCTAATGCTGCCCTCGAACATGT
This sequence comes from Laspeyria flexula, assembly GCA_905147015.1. Taxonomy (NCBI): domain Eukaryota; kingdom Metazoa; phylum Arthropoda; class Insecta; order Lepidoptera; family Erebidae; genus Laspeyria; species Laspeyria flexula. The sequence continues at coordinate 11,359,840 of LR989956.1, forward strand.
CCGGGAGTGGGGTGTCAGAAATAGGCTCAGGTTTGCACCTCACAAAACTTGTGGTATGGTGCTTACCAGAAAGCTTAAGTTTGACACGCCACACCTGAGCATGAGAGGGGTCGGCATTGGAATGTCCCCAGAAATCAAGATCCTGGGGCTCACCATCGACAACAAGCTAACCTTTAACTCGCACGTTGCAAATGTCTGTAGAAAAGCGGTAAACATCCACAAGCAATTGACCAGAGCGGCCCGAGTGAGCTGGGGCCTGAGCCCGGACGTCGTCCGTACAATATACACCGCGGCCGTAGAGCCGGTGATACTGTACGCGGCGGCGGCCTGGGCGCCGGCAGCCGGCAAGCTCGGAGTCCGCAAAAAACTGGCAGCGGTGCAGAGGGGGTTCTTGCAAAAGATGTGCAAGGCATACCGCACGGTGTCACTCAACTCTGCTCTCCTGCTCACGGGGACACTGCCTCTAGACCTCCGAGTCCGAGAGGCAGCCTCATTATATGAGGCCAAGAAGGGAGCGCCCAGACTGGAACTAAAAGATAGAGAAGTAGAGAGAGTGACGCCGGCGGTAGAAGCCCCGCATCCGGCGCGGTGCATAGGGCTGGAATTCCATAACCTGGGAGACGAGGAGCAGTATATGCAGCACAGCAATTATGCCGTGCGCATATTCACCGATGGGAGCAAGATTGAGGGCAAGGTCGGAGCGGCACTGTCCATTTGGGACGGGGACGCCGAGACCAGGGCCCTCAAACTTGCTCTCTCGGGCTACTGCACTGTCTACCAGGCGGAGTTACTAGCCCTGTGCAAGGCGACGGAGGTAGCACATAAACATAGGGCACACACCATCGGAATCTTCAGCGACTCCAGGGCGGCACTCGAGACGGTGACAAATCCTGGCACCACTCATTCCCTGGCAGTCAAAGCTAGAAGCAACTTGCATAGTTGCATAATCCAAAATAAAGATGTAAAGTTGTTTTGGGTTAAAGCCCACATAGGACTGCCAGGGAATGAGAGGGCGGATGAGCTGGCTAAAGCGGCTGCCTTGGGGTCGAAGAAGAAACCGGATTACGACAGGTGCCCTGTCTCATTCGTCAAGCGTTGCATCCGGCAGGAGACGATTGACGAATGGGACAGGAGATACCGGTCGGAAGAAACGGCATCCGGCACCAAAATGTTCTTCCCGGTAGCTAAAGACGCGTACAGGGTAGTGAGGAAGATCGATATAAACGGCCAGATAACGCAGGTCCTCACGGGGCACGGAGGGTTCTCCTCATACCTGAACCGCTTCAGGTGTAAGGGGAGCCCATCGTGCATCTGCGATCCTGCAGAAGAGGAGACTGTTGAGCACTTGTTGCTGAGTTGTCCTGTTTTCTCCAAAGACAGGTTTGAAATTGAACAAACCCTGCATATAAAATTAGACAAAAACAATCTACCGAACATAATAGCAAGCAACGTTCGTAACGAATTCCTAATATACTGTCAAAAAATTGTACAAATTGTAAACAATAGAAATAAGTAGCATAAGCAAAGAATGATGTCACCATATGTTGCTACATATGAGTGACATCATACACATATGTAAAATAGCAGTTAAGCATACATAATGCAAAGTATATTGTAACATAGAATTAAGATAGGAATAAGAAACAAAAATAATGTATTGGGAGATTAAAGTGATGCTGCCCCGTGTACATTTAATGGCCTAAAAACCCAAGAAATTATGAAATAAAGATACAAAAAAATGTAGAAATAGAGAATAGGTGGGAGACCCACCCACAAAAGAGAGTATGAGGAAGGATGAAAGAAAGACCATGTATGAGGAATAAAAGTGCGAGAGGAATAATTGCGAGAACTGGTATAAAAGAGAAATAGTAGCAAGGACACCGACAATGTTGGTGGTGTTAGAAGAAAAAAAAAAAAAAAAATCAAGTAGGTACATAATTGGCGGCGAGTATCTAAATAACAAATAATAATAAAGTAATATTATGGAAGTCTACTGTGGACTGCAATAGGCTGAGATGATGATGATGATAAAAGTCTTGGTGAGACTTACATCTTTGAACCTTTTGGGGTTGAAACTCTTGGTAACTCTTGCCAAACTAATAAGCTCATAAAATAATTATATCGTGAAATTTGTAAGCGTGTTTCTGAGGTATCACGTGACCCAAGGGCTGGCCTCTACCTGGGGCAACGCATTAGCCTTGCTATCCAACGCGGTAATGTGGCTAGCCTTTTTGGCACGTTTCCTCAGGAATCTGATCTCAATCAGATATTCTATTATAGGAATTTCCTATAAATAGAGTATCTGGTTGTGGTGATAAATTCTCACACTAGGGTCTGAATGTCATGTCTGAATGAAAAAAGAATATAACTACTCCACGAAAATGAGATTGTATAAATCGACAAATACGCTCAACTCAAGTGTCTACAACACCTCACGAACCTCAGCGAAGCAATTGTGTGACATTATAGAAAATATATCTCTGTTCTATGATTTTACATTATTGATTGATGCACCCTATTTTGAGTTACACCGTTTTTTAGTCGCTGAGTGTGTGTTTTGGGTTATTTTGAACTATTTAATCCGAAATGAAACTGTTTCAAATATTTTTTTGTAGCTAAGTGACAGATAAAAGTGTGTACCTTAACATTTATGTCATAAGATTCTTCTATATTTTATTCTCCTATATTCTTATTTATATATATATTCTTCTTTATTTTATTAAAGTTTTCAGAAGTCTGAGACTTTAAGAATTTATAAAATAATGTAGAAGTTTTGAAAATAGGCTCGTAAATTATACATGGACCTAATAAAGCTTGCGAATTTTGGATATAATAATAATATAATAATAATAATATTCTACCACATTCACACAGCGCCATCTAGTCCCGAAGTAAGCAATTATATTTACTTGTGTTATGGGTATTAAACAACTGAAATACTACTTAAATACATTTTTTTTTTGTAAATACATACATTTTATAGATAAATTACACCCAGACACAGAAAAAACCTTTATGCTCATCACACAAAGATTTGTCCTGGGTGGGGATCGAACCCACGACCTCCAGTTCAGCAGTCAGGTTCACTAACCACTAGACCAACAGGCCAGTCAAATATATATGTCCTACCACTTCGAGGGAAAGGTATAATGCTGTTTATGCTTAAACACCGCTAGTCTGAAAACGCTGTATGCTAGGTACATCTTCCTATTTCATAATAATGTGTTCAATAAAACATTCAATAACATGCGATAGTCATTTTATTCAAAAACATTTTTTTTTGTCGTTTCACTTTAGTCATTTTAGCTTCGGTCAATGATATTGATTAGTGACAGCACGTACATCTAAAGGCTGGAAACTTGTAGACACATTGACCGCTCTTAGCTCCCTCTATTTTGGTGCAGTGGAATTGGCAGTCTTGATTGAGTGCGTTGCAGGTACCTTTGAAAAACTTTGAATTCGGACAGGCAGCCATACTCGAGATTACGGAGCAAGCGATGATGGCCAAAACGAAGATAATAGTAGAGGATTTCATTGTTAGTTTGAACGATGTTTCTGGAATCATATTAAAAAAAGTAAATTGTGTGATCGTATATATGGCGATGAATTAATTTGGCTCAGTAAGCTGGGATTTAGATTTTATCTGTTTACTGCTGTAGGGAAGCCGAGACAGATCAAGTATTACGGCTTTATACTTACATATCTTATTAGATTCGTTAGTTTTAATCAAATCAAATTACAATGCAGTAAAAGAGCATCCTATTGAGATCTGACGCCTGAGGAAAGGTGATGAAAACTTAAAAAAGTCGAATGCTTTAGAGCTAAAATAGTAGGCAGTACGTTTCTTTGAACAGAAAAAAAGCTTCTTTTCTTGAAATACTACCCAAGACACAGAAGAAATAATAACAACTTTTTTTATTTCTTTATATATCGCAAATAGTGCGGGATCCCTGGTCCAATTTTTTTTTTTTATTACTATCAAGGTAATTTTTCGTGAGTAACTTCATTTCGATGAGATGCCCAACAATTTCGTATTCCAAAAGTTTGATTGTGGTAGCTGACTGTTCAATTACATAATTATTTAGTAAGTAAAAAAAGAATATGGTCCTACAAAATCAATGGTTTGATCGAAGGAGGGGACCCTTCCAACTTGTATCGATAACGAGGTCATCATAAATGATTACTAACCAGCTGTTTTTTTTATTTTTACTTACTTAATATTTAAGTATGTAATTGAACAGTCATATTGTCCTACAAAGTGCGTGGTACGTTATCCCGGTATTTTCATCCCGATCCGGTATACCCTTGCTACGTCTGTTAGCTACCACAATCAAACTTTTGGAATACGAAATTGTTGGGCGTCTCATAGAAATGAAACTACTCACGAAAAATTAGCTTGAAAGTAATCAAAAAAAAAAAATTGGACTAGGGATCCCGTACTAAAACTTTAAAGACATCATTTAAATAATAATATAAATATATAATGTTGTTAAACTTACCTATCTTTAAATTAATTGGAAGATGTGTTTACTGGCGCAGTTAGTCGAATAATGTCTTAGATTTTATTTGAATCAGCATTTATATTTACTACCTGGCACATGCCATAATTAATGTTTATGGGGTATTCTATTAATTTTGGGTTATTTCGGACATTTAGTATGTGAATTTTAATGAAGTTTATTGATTTAACAACTAACCTCATTAGATAATTTTTAGGTGCAAATTGCATTTTAATTTTGGGATAATGACTATAATTAAGCAAGTGTTAAACCTCATCATGTCAAGTTTTTGGAGTGAATACCAGCTGAAACACTGTAGGCAAAATTTGAATGTGTAAAACTGAGGAGATTATGAGAGGGCGCTAATTAGTTTTAAACGATAAAAGTAAATTATTTTAGCATTGATTGAAAACAAAATAGAAGTAAGCCGGGGAAATATTTATATTCGATTACTACTACTTCAGATCAGCTGTCCACCTTGTGGGTGGGCGTCCTACGCTGCACTTGCCGGTGCGTGGTCTCCATTCAAGAACTTTTCGGCCCCATCGGCCATCAGTTCTGTGTGATGATCATCATCGAATAGCAGGACCGCGCTGGATGCAGGCCGCATACAATCGGCCCTATTGGAAATCTCTTGAGGAGGCCTATGTCCAGCAGTAGACTTACTGTGGCTGATATGATGATGATGACTACTACTTGACTTTGCTTCTTGGAAAATTTCAGGATTCTAGATCAACGAAAAGTACCGTGTAAATATGCGGCCCAAATTGGGCATAAACGGCTGCCTCTTTAATTGCGTATATTTAGAACTCTTTTTTTACTGCTTCAGCTAGAAGGGATTACAAATTTGAGTATTTCATATTAATTTCAGGTTGATAGCTATCAAGCTGAAATTAATATCAAATACAGTCGTATATGGGTCTTGACAGGTGGACAACAAAGTGATCCTCGAACTATAGACAAGGGCGCTAGCGGCAGCAAGAGACATGGGAGTGCAGCTGCACCCACCTGTGCGGTAAAAAATACACGCAAAGATAAATCACATAAGACGTCTAGATAGCTGGCCAAATGTTAAATCATCTTATTTATTATAAATTAATTATTCTCTACACGAGAACAAATATAGCTCTACGTCTCTACCACTGGTTGCTCGCTCTAAATACAACGGATGATTTTTTTTAAATAATATTATAATATGATTATTTCCCCACATTCACACAGCGGTGTCTAGTCCCATATTTGCTTGCATTATGGATACTAAACAACTGATAAACTAATAATATACATTTTTATTTTTGTAAATACATACACCCAGACACAGAACAAACAATCATTGCTCATCACACAAAGACTAGTCCTGGGTAGGGATCGAACCCACGACCTACGGCTTAGCAGTCAAGGTCACTAACCACTAAACCAACAGGCCAGTCAATTTAATCAGCAAATATAAAAAATTGTCATCTTGACGTTCATCTCAAACACAAAAATAATTTTTACTGTTTTTTCTTTTAATTGTCTCGTTTTGATTATTTATTGAATTTATAAAAATCAAAATTAAAAATTTTGAAAAAACCCACGACGATAACATCTATACAAAATAAGAAACGTAACATATAAAAAGGTTTAAATAACTTTATTTTAAATCCCCGACGAAAAGATAATAAGTAGCGTAAAAACAATCCCAAGAAAATCCGTCGCGGGCTGCCATACCCTGACTTGAAATGAACGAAAGTATTGCAGTTTTATGTGTTTGATACCTACCTAATTATTAACAATATTTAGTTTACAATATATATTTAATACTAGAAACAGTAATGATATTGGCAGCCCCCGACGAATTTTCTTGGGATTGTTTTTACGCTACTTATTATCTTTTCGTCGGGGATTTAAAATAAAGTTATTTAAACCTTTTTATATGTTACGTTTCTTATTTTGTATAGATGTTATCGTCGTGGGTTTTTTCAAAATTTTTAATTTTGATTTTTATTTTAAATATTTTCAAAGAGCGCCCCTATCTTACTAACTGTAAGTAACTCGTATAAAATTTTAAGAACCTTGACAGATAAATAGAAGTTTTATACTAAGTTATAGAACAAACACATTTTTTTTTTAATTTACTGTTGCAGTAAGTCTTATAACTTGAAATTATCGTTTTAATTTTCTTATTATAAACTTTTTAAGGAGCGCCTTATAAGTAAGCATATCATCCGTAAGCTCTAGAATGAATGGAATTTGCATGGAGCTTCGACTATATTATATATATTTTATTTTTTGTTGACTTGTGTGCTCATCCGTCGCACAAAGGTCGCCGGAGCCCCGCTTCGCGGGGCTCCTACTTCTGGGTGGTTTGAAAAAAAAAAATAACCCTAACCTAACCAGTCCGATTCGGATTGCTCTGAATCGGGGGGTGTCAAGTTTAGCTATCACACATTAATTGCCGTAGCCGGACTGCCTTCGGCGTTAGCGCAGATTTCCACTTATAATAGCTTGTATCTCGAAAACGGTGAGTGCTATCGCAAAAATGATGAAAATTTGGTTACACCCCGGGCACGGGATACCTATAAGTTAGAATAAATAAGGTAGGTAGGTGTTTATATAACGTCAGTCTGGAATAAACTCTCACTCTTACTAATTTTTTTTAGGCTTATCATTGTATACCTCAGTACTAATATTCAGTGATATAACAACACAAGATCGGTTTTCGGATTTTTTCCTTTACTTGTGCAACTTGTTATTGCTTTTGGCCAAATTTCATGATTCTAGGTCAACGGTAAGTTCCCTATATATTATGATCGTCAAGATAAATCGTCAAAAATGGAGCATAAACAGCTGTATCTTTTGATTGCGTTAACTTAGAATTTTGATTTTTATTTTACGCTGAGGGTTTGCAGACCCAAGTAAATGATATTAATTTCAGCTTTATACCTCTATGCGTTCTTGAGAAAAATATTCTAGACAGACGGACATACAACGGAGTGATCCTATAAGGGTTCCGTTTTTTTCTTTTGAGGTACAGAACCCTAAAATTGCATAAACGGTCACCCATCTATGAACTGACCTTATCAGAAGTTGCTTAACCTCATGAGTGTAATCAATATCTCAGTACTACAATGCTACGTGTCCCTATACAGTAACAGGTCTAATTATTTTACAGATAACTGTAAATATAAGTTTGCTTAGTCTATTGCAGCGCCCCCTGGCGAAAAAATACAATATCGTGTATCCAAAAGTCATCCTCGATAAATCACAAATACATTACAGAAAACCGTATCGAAATCGGTTTAATCGTTTTAAAGATAGGAGGGCACAAAGGTTTCAACGAAATCAACATAGGTTTGCCTAGTCTATTGCAGCGCCCCCTGGCGAAAAAATACAAAATCTTGAATCCAAAAACAATCCTCGATAAATCACAAATACATTACAGAAAACCGTATCGAAATCAGTCTAATCGTTTTAAAGATAGGAGGGCACAAAGGATTCAACGAAATCAGTGTATTGTAGCGCCCCCTGGCGAGCTATTAACATAACACCTATCTAATAACCTGTCCCCAAGAGCCGCACACACTTTACAGAAAACCGCATCTAAATCGGTCAAACCGTTTCCGTGATATAAGGCATTATGTTGGAACACACAAACACACAAACACACAAACTCACAAACACACAGCCTCTCACCCCAAACGCATATACCGTCTCCGTTCCGTCGTGGGTAAAAAATAAATCTGAAGATAAACAATAAAGTGAAGGGAATGTATGTACCGTAAGCGATGGTGGCTGAATGGATAAAGGACCGGGCGTGCAAATCATGCGGTCCGAGTTCGATCCCGACTGGCAGTACCAATGTGGATTCCACTTAGTTGATATTTATGTGTACTAGTGAAGTGACTTACCATTCGCTAACGGTGAAGGAAAACATCGTGAAGAAACCCACATACCCTAAAAGAAATTCTGAGTATGTCTGATCTACCAACCCAACAGCTTTCTAGTTAGGGGAGAGGAGACCCTGATGATGATGATGATGAATGTATGTACCTACAACACTATTTCATCGATAATATTGTAAACACCATATTATAATGTTTCACAAGATACAAGCTACGCTTAGATTGTAGAGGTAGAACCAATCACTATGACATGTATACTGAATGTTTCTTTCGTTAAAGAAATGTATTATTTTCTATGTTAATCTATATTTTATAATTAATCTTATAAAATTATCAAAAATCTCAATAACCATAAAAAAAACAACTGTTATTCTTATTTATTAGTTGATCAGGGAATTGGAGCAGTAAATATTTTATCTTAAAATTATAATCAGATATAGGTTATCATATATTCAATACAACAACGCGTTCAGAGTGCTGGTGGGGCTGCCCCGTTTCTGTAGCGCATCAGAGATGTTTGCAGACGCTAAAGTAGATTGTTTTTATACCATTATGCGAAAGCGATGTGCATCTCTGGTGAGCAGGGTGCGGGGCAGCGCTTACAGCATTCTGAGCATGATAGCAAGCAGGTTAGACTGCTCGTATAGGAATCGCTGCAGTGCTATCTCTCATGGGATGGTGCTGCGGTGATTTAATTTGATTTTATAAGTTACTAACATAGTCTTAAGTATTACTAACCTAATGAGTCTTAGTCACTTAATAAATAAATATTCTATTCTATCAAAAGTAACAGTAATTTATTCTGGATTGACTTTACATAAAGATTGTGCGTGTGATTGTTGTGTACTTTAATGGTTCCTTTCCAATAAAAAATAGTCTTTTTAAAAAACATAAAAACCGACTTCAAGTTCATATTTAGGTACATGTACAAATTTAAACTAAAAGAGTAGAAAATAATATTTTAATTACGTCAAAGCATGAGCATTAATGTACAATAAAGGAAATTATGTTTACACATACCTATTTATAATTTATGAGAACTTATTTTTGGAGTCGCTGTATGCTCGATACATTTTCCCTTCCCAAAACAGTGTTTGGTTAAATTTAATTAGGCGTATACCTAATTATCTTATGTCTATATTGTTTCATTTTATTTTTAATGCTATTATCTTATATTCGTAACCTTTCCCTTTATTGTTTGCACATAAAACACCATATCTTTCTTTTCTTTCCTTTCTCTTTACTTTTTTCTAAGACAATGTTCGCAGGGCTAATCTCAATATGAATCACAGTCTCGAACTTAATCAACATACACTTACCTTCTTGAAATATAATTTTCTGGATTGGTTGGTCGTCAACATACATAAAGTAGTATAACAAGGAATGGATAATAATACAAAAAAATAAATAAATAAATGAAATCACTTACATACACACCCACTCTTTCACACACTTTCACACACTCCACATAATCAAGCCTATAAAAATCTACTTGCACAGTTATCCTAATAAATTTATTATAAATATGTAACTTTGCCCTATTGAAAATTAAAACACAATGTAACCAATGCATGTAACTTTCTTTATTTTCGCATGTTAATTAAGATCAAAATAAATCGTCCCATTAAAAGAATAATGTTTTATCTTCACATAAAACAAAAATAAATTCGGCATTAAAACCTTAAACTATCGATTGATCAAATTTTTATTTCATTTTTGTTTTATCTGAAGATAAGACATTATTCTTCTAATGGGACGAAATGTTTGCTCATGTCTGTAATTTCAAACATTGTAAAAGTAAAAAAAAACTGTAAAAACACAAGCATAATTTGGCTTAAATGGAAACATCAACTATAACAACTATACCTATAGTTGAAAACGAAATAAAACATTTATTTATTATCATTATTTATCTTTTTAACTTATTTTATACCATCTACTTGTAAGTTACCCTGGTCTACCAACCAATTGAAACTCTTTAATTGTATTAATTTAGCGGAAAAGATAAATTGTACAATTGTTTATTGTCCTAAATAAATTTAAAAGAAAAGAGTTTGTAATAATTAAAATATTCAACAGTCATTTTATTCAAGAACCAAATAATAAGATTTCCGTTTAGTCATAGATTTAGTTAACAATATTTGTTAGAAACAGCATTTACATTGGATGGACGGAAACTTGTAGGCACATTTACCACTCTTAGCTACCTCCAGGTTGGTGCAGTAGAAATCGCAGTCTTGATTGAGGGGGTTACAGGTTCCTTTGAAAAACTTTGATTTTGAACAGGTGGCCATAATGGTGATTACGGAGCAGGCGATGATGGCCAAAACGAAGACTACAGTTGAGGATTTCATTGTCAGTTTTTAATTATTTATCTGAAATCATATTAAAAATTTATTAGTAAGCTAAAAGGTAAGTAGTAAGTTTTTGAGAATAAATACCTTAAACCAAAAGGTAAGTGTTATGCTGAGCAGTGTACAAATTCCCGCAGATGTGACATGCAGTAGGTACCTACAATTATTAGTTAAACCTTATTCTTTTCTTTTTTTTTCTCTATACATCTTTTTTATTATAATTGGTTCCTTGGTGTCTTTTACTTATGGCACTAATTACTGTGAAATGTTTTTTTTCCAGCAAGCCACAATATCAAACTATGTTTAAATCTCTATCTGATCTCTATCATATTTACTACCTGACACATGCCATAAATTAATGTATATTGGTAATTCTATTAAATCTGGGTTATTTCGGATATTTACTATATGAACTTTAATTATAATAACGATTTAACCACTTACCTCATTTTGTACTTGGTAGAAGCAAATTACATTTTAATTTTAAGATAATGACTATTATAATTAGGGATTAGTTCTCGGGTTGGGTAAAAATCATCATCATCAGCAACACATTAATGTCCTACTGCTGGGCTACGGGTGGTCTCCAAAGAATATGGAGAGAATTAAGCCTACTATACCACGCTAAAATTGAATATTAGCTGTGACATTAGGTACTTTAGAGAAGGTAAAAAGATATTACCTAAGTAGCTAGTAAACACATTTATTGTAAAGTAACTAATATTAGTAAATATTTAGTTGGATTGTTTTAATTTAATTTTCTAAGTGATAACCATTACACTCGAGTTAAAAGCGTAAGAAGATCGAAACAAAAGGCGGTGCTTACCAAATTCAGTAGGCTATTAAAACGGCGGCTTTCTTCAAGAAGAAAGGAGTGCAATTTCTGTACGTAGTACTATTATTTATTCTGTGGTACCTATACCATGGTAATTCTAACTTAATAGCGGCTCGGATATCGGCTGCTGCCCTGTGAACGCGCAGGTCGCCATAACGTGCGCGTATGCGCAGTACACAAACGTAACTTTTACACTAACCAACCAATTTGTGTTCTGCGCATCGTCTCGCGCTATGTTCCGAGCTGCCATAAGGTTTTAATCGAGGTATACCTATTTTAGAATTTTTTGTTACTCCTTCATACAATAACTACTGGACCGATTGAGATGAAACTTTAAATGTGGAATAACAAGTGGACTACTACTTTTTATGCTGATACCTACCCGATATCCCGCCCACGGGTACGTAGTAACTATTATCTAATCTGTGCCACGGGATCTATACCTACCCGGATGAAACCGAAAGATGAAGTTGGTTCTTATTTAATATAATAATAATAATAATATTCTACCACATTTACACAGCGCCATCTAGTCCCAAATTAAGCAATTATATTTGCTTGTGTTATGGGTACTAAACAACTGATATACTACTTAAATACATTTTTTTTTGTAAATACATACATATTATAGATAAATTACACCCAGACACAGGACAAACCTTTATGCTCATTACACAAAGATTTGTCCTGGGTGGGGATCGAACCCACGACCTCCGGTTTAGCAGTCAGGGTCACTAACCACTAGACCAACAGGCCAGTCTATAATTCCAATATATTTTATTAGCTAATCAAAATTACTCCACTGTGCCTGACGGAAAGTACGCAGTACCATCTTGTTTTGCCGCCATTTCCATAACTCTATCTGGAAATTAATTTGCATTGTTTTGTTGACAAGAGCGATAGGGATGGGGGGGAGAGGAAGGGCGCAGACTGTCTTTCGCACCCCAGCACCGATATTGTTTAAGACGGCCCTGGGTACATCAATAAATAAAAGAACGGATTAACTACTTAAATTGTTTTAATAAATAACAACTGGAGTATTTGGTAGAATAAGTAAATTTTAATTTTTAAATATATTATACTAAGTAGTCTTCACTGATAAGCAGCATCTGCATTGGAAAGCCAAGAACGTGTAGACACAATAACTTTTCTTAGCATACTCTACATCAGTGCAGTGGTGTTCACAGTTTCTAGTGATTGCGTTGCAGTTACCTTTGAAATTCTTGGCAGGGCCACAGGTCAAATAGTCTGAGTTTAGAGAGCAAGTGATGATGGCCATGGAAAGGATAAAAATTGCAGACTTCATTTTTGATATACTGGAGTTAGTTCTGGAATAAGAACCAAGATATAAGTTGAAATCCACTTGCGTTTGTTTGAACGATTTATTACGATTCAAAGATACGCTTAAATTACAAGAATAAAGTTTACATTATTTTATTAGATTGGAATCTATAACAAGTATGTTTCATCTTGTTGTTCACATATACTATTATGCTTTATAGTGTTTTGTCTAAAATTCTAATGTTAATAATTAGTTGTGCTGTTACCACTTAGTAGTTACACTGGGAGCCTGTGGGCAAACTATACACAAAAAGCCTACAATGCCTTGCGTATCCAGTACAATAATGTGTTCAGGGCATTGTTTGGGCTCCCTAGGTATTGTAGTGCCTCAGGTATGTTTGCAGATGCAAAGGTCGATGACTTTTATGCAATGATGCGGAAGAAAGTGGCGTCTACAGTGCGTCGGGTCCAAGGGAGTACGAATAGTATGCTGAAAATGATTGGGGACAGATATGATACCTTTCTCATGCGCAGATTCACTGAACTCCATGTGTTGGGATCTCAGTGAGTCTGCGTAGGGGGGAGGAGGATTTTTCTGTCCCTATTAGTATTAGTGTTAGGTATTAGTTTTTTTAGGTACTAACATAGTTTTTTAAGTAAACATTGTTACTAACAAACTATGGATTCAGTTTGATAATAAATAATTTTTATTTTATTTTTATTTTAGTATTTTTTACCAAAATGTTCGGGGACTACGGACTAAAACAACTGATTTTTACAGAAATGTAAGTATTAATTGTTTTGATATTATTTGCTTGACAGAGACGTGGCTTACCGACGGCATTGATGATAGTGAACTATTTGATAGTAGATATTTGGTTTGGCGACGTGATCGAAATTAGTTGCAAACGAATAAGTCTATGGGTGGGGGGGGGGGGGGTTTAATAGCTGTTTGTCGTGAACTTGTCGCCGATGTTCGCAAGGAATGGTGTTCCACAGCTGAGGACATATTATGGGTAACACTAACATTGGGCCAGTTTAAGTGTAATTTATATATTTATTTAAAACTTTAGGCACATTAATGGTTCAACGGTGGGCTTAATGCCAAAGGCATTGTCTACCTGCCAACCTTAGGGTGATGCAGAGAAGAACATGGTAGGTGCAAAATTAAAAGAAAAATAGTGACTTGACTAAGTACATAAGATAAATACAATATATAAATAATGTAATCGTAATGTGTCGCACAAATTGCATTTATGTGTTGCTTATATATGTAATCAACAATTTGGTAATTCCTTAATGACTCAGCAAAGTAGCTTTTCTGAAAACTTAACTGACATTATATTAAAATACTCCACAGAAAATTTTATAATTCTGGGTGATTTTAATCAATCGAATATTGAATGGCATGCTGCAGCCGACGGTGACTACTTATATCCTCCTAACTTACATGGTGTGATTCAGTCATCTTTTTGCGATAACCTCACTCTTTGCAATTTATTACAATACAATTCATTTAAAAATAACAGTAATAAAATACTCGTCCTTATACTATCTAATACTGAAGTTGAAGTATCATGTAGTCAGGGGGTCCTAAAAAACCGCCTGCACTAGAGGGTTCTAGTGTAGCGGATTTACACCATAAGGCACTATGTATTTCTGCTAACTTCACAAGGGGCAGTCAGATGCATTCTAAGCAGCGAACAATTTTTTCTTATGCTCAAGGGAATTACGATGGCATCATAGACGAAATGAACAATATTAATTGGACAATTGAGCTTGTATGTGGATCCCTTGAAGACTCAGTAAAATTATTTTATGATACAATCAATACATTACAAAATAAATATATACCATCGAAAATATATAAACCACAATCCAAGTATCCCTCTTGGTATAAGAGCCCGTTGATTAAATTACTTAAAGAAAAGGCTAGATACCACTCAAATTATAAAAAATACCACAACTATTCTGACTTTCAATCTTTCATCACACTACGTCAGCGGACTAAAGAGTTAGAGAGCGTCATGTACAATATTAGTGTTTAATCAGAAGTCTTTAAACCTATTCGAAACATGTTGATAGCACAAGTATATTCCGAGATATAAAACTGTGACAGACGAACAGACGGAACGGACAGAGCGAGATTAAACAGAATTCCAATCGATACAAGGAATGCAATAGCAAAACATTTATAAAAGAAAAATATTTGCGGTCATAATAATAATTGGGTGGAATTTTGTAATGCCACCTGGAGGAAAGTACTTTAAATACTAGAGATAGATAATTTTACTCAAAGGAAACATTCATTTATTTTTAAAAAGAAACAGAACTGCATTTAAAACCCAGAAATCGAACTAAGGTAAAGGCACCTATTACGGAGGTATTTCGCAAGATTTGAAAGTAAGAAACAAAAATAAGCATTAGTAAGTATTTTTAAAGGTGCAAAAAAAAATATCGTCAAAAGTGGAATTTACATTTTGTATTGCTGTTGAGCCTGTTTCTTTTCATGATATTTCTTATTTTACAAAAATATTTAAATAGTCGGGTCGATTTTCCCTAATACGGTGGTAAGATTTTGCAGAGCCTATTACTGCGGTAGACGGCTCCAAATACGGAGGGTCAGAAATTATATTCATTGAAGTTCCGTACAAATAATATTTATTAAATAATATAAATATTTGATTCACTTTTAATTAAATTTACAAATATAGCATAACCGTGCATTCACACACACGTTTTAAAAAGAGTTTTGGGTTATTAAAATAAGGTTGTTTTTTTTTACGTTTAGTAAAATGAATAAATCTAACAAACTAACTTAATTGTATTTTAACACGACAGAAAAAAATTACGTAGATTGCAGAAATTTTAATTAAAAAATACATACATTTGAAAGTTTTTATCGCTTTTGATTTTATCAAAACATGCATATCAAATAAGAATCCACAAAAAAAGATACAAAACTTTTTATTTTTTAACGAACCCTAAAACTTGTATTTTATGTTCTATGAATAGGGGCGTAATAGGAGATCATAGAACCTAACACAGAGTTACCTGGAAATAACTACCACCGTAATAGGAAAACTACTCGTGTTTTTAATAATCCTAATTCTGACCCATCAAAATTTCGATAAACAAAAGAGTGTAAATGCTTAATCAAACGATAACAGTTTTTTGGCTCAGATGTGTAAAACTCAAGTCAAAAGCTGTTATACAAAATAAATGATTTGTGATAAATTAAAATACACCTTCCTATTTTTACCCCTTCTAAGAAACCAACATTTTGTACTCAACAGTTTTCATATTTTTATAAATATATTTCTAATTAAGAACACATACACAACACATACATTCTGCGAATATGGTTTCTAATTTATGAGATTAATAATTATTTCAACTAAACTTGTAACTAATTAAATAAGTTAATACTTTGAAAGTTATAAACAATTGTTATAAACAAACATGCCCAGTATTTTTGCTATTTCGGAGTTATACCACCGTATTAGGAGTAATCTATAAAATTCGTATTGTATTACGGCGGTATTTTATTTCTTATTTTTTGGGTAAAAAATGAGTTACAAATATGAAATAAATTATTTAAATAGTGGGTGTAATAGTAGGAAAATGCTATAAATAACACATAAACAAACTTGTAAGGCTTATTAATACGAAAAACTTAGTTTCTAAATATCAGTGTACTTTTGTTGTTTCACATTTGTATGGAAACCCCTCTCATGTCGATGCCGTTACATCGTTGTGTTTGTGTTGTCTATGTGCTATACTTGCAAAAGTCATGCAAGTCATAGAATAAATAATTTCCGTTTTGGTGTACTTAAACTGAATAAAACAGGAATAAAACTCGAAAATAGAAATACCACCGTAATAGGAAGCGATTTTGACTACCTCTGTAATAGGTGCCTTTGCCTTAGCTCAAATTCCAAAAAATAACACCCTGTACTTTTATGTTGAGCAACCGGTGGTCAACACCCTTTTTATGCTACTGCATACAACGAGTGTTGACCACCTGTTTTGTACAGGATTCAACTTGAATTAAGTGTAAATTCATTGAGCTTGAATTGCTTGTGGATGATATATAAATTAAATTAAATTAAAATTATTATGAACAAGAAGTCACCTGGAGCTTCGATCCCATCGCATTCCTACCACCTGGCTAATGCTCAGCTCCTATTAGCTGCAGTGTGATATAATATAGCCTTTCTCGATTAATGGGCTATCCAACACTAAAAGAATTTCTCAAATCGGGCCAGTAGTTTCTTAGTTCCTAGCGTTCAACCAAACAGACTCTAGCTTTATAATATTAAAGTTTACTTGAAACTGTTTACACGATCCTATTGGAAACCTCTTGAAGGCTATGTCCAGCAATGGACGACCTAATATAATATAATAATAATAATATTCTACCACATTCAGACACCGCCACCTAGTCCCAAAGTAAGCAATTATATTTGCTTGTGTTATGGGTACTAAACAACTGATATACTACTTAAATACATTTTTTTTAGTAAATACATACATATTATAGATAAATTACACCCAGATACAGAACAAACCTTTAAGCTTATCACACAAAGATTTGTCCTGGATGGGGATCGAACACACGACCTCCAGCTTAGCAGTCAGGGTCACTAACCACTAGACCAACAGGCCAGTCATAATAATATGATGCTAATGATTATATTTAAAACTCACCTGATTTGGTAGACAATAAAATTAATGTTGCTAATACCACAGCAGAAAAAATAATGGCTCTCACATACAATGTACAGTATTTATATACATGTTTTGACTTCACACATCAATGGCATCTTATGTGAAGGTATTTTATGTGAAACATATTAAAAGCCAAAGTTATTAAACTGTTCGTTCAATATGACCATTGATCAATATGAAATTATAAGTTTTCCTTAAATGATCTACTGTTTTCGTGGTCAGGAGTAAAGAATACAGGTAGATGCTGCGTATTTCGATTTTAACACGATCAATGTGTTTACTATAAAACAATACTTTGTGTGGGTGCGTCATGACCTCCATACATCTCATACCCTTATTTCATATTAATAATAATAATACCTAAATAATAAATTTATTATCTATTCTATATATATTTATTAATATATAGAAGGGGCCCATCTAGTGTAAGGCGAGTCACCATTTGCACCAATCCTCATTTAACATCATATATTATCACCGTTGGAGGAGGCAAGCAGGCGACGTTGTTCCCGTATGCCAGATAACACCATTCCACCGAACACTCAAACCCATAGCCCAACTTTATTTGACTCCATAACATCATTTTTTTTATTGCCTGAAGTGGCAGACGAGCAAGCGGCCCACCTGATGGTAAGTGGTTACCGCCGCTCATGGACGTTGGCTATATTAGGGGCACAGCCAAGCCGCTGCCTACCTTTGGAGAATAGCTCTCTTTAAACCTCGTTTGAAGAAGGACATGTCATAGCGCTCAGAAAACACCGCTGTAGGAAGTTCACCCCAGAGCCTGCACGTACGTGGGAGGAATAATCGCTGGAACCTTACCGTTCATACATTAGCTTTACACTTACCTGTGACAAATCATAGCATACTACAATAGTGCAGCTGTGATATGGCAGCGGTAAATGTCTCATCCCATTCTAAATTAAAATTCTTTAAGAGCCTCTGCGTGTTAGACCTGTGTCTCCGCATAAGCCTTTCAAAAGGACGGACCTTCTCACCTTAGAGAGAAAAAAGAGAAAGGGATAATAAATTTATTCACTAATAATAAGTACATACAAATCAAACAATATACGCGACTAATATATGGCGATTGTTAAAACTTTGCAAAGTTCATAAAGTTGGCATGTTATAAAGAGGAAAGGGCGAAACGTAGCTACTTTGAGAATAGCCCTCTGGGCTCTCTCAATAGTTATCATTACAGTTTTTGGAGCACCTCCCCAAGAGGTGATGCAATAATGAATAATAGACTGACATAGGGCTTGATAAATTTGTTTAATAAGATTTTCGTCTGCAATATAACATAATTTTTTGAACACAAAAATTAATTTTCGTAGAGGTTTGACTACGTAGGTAATATGGTCTTTAAATGAGAGAGTGTCATCGATTACGACGCCCAAATATGTGTGCGTCGTGAATAACTTTATGAAATTTATAGCTATTTCAATAATTTTCAGACCAAAGCTTGTCAATAATATGTAGTCATCATCAGCAACCCATTAATGTCCCACTGCTGGGCTCGGGTCTCCTCTATCTAGAGAGCTGAGATGGTTTTTAGGCCATAATACACACACGCTGGCCTAATGCGGGTTGGTGGATCAGACATACACTTAGAATTTCTTCTAGGGTATGTGGGTTTCCTCACGATGTTTTTCTTCACCGTTAGCAAATGGTAAATCACATGACTAGTACATATAAATTCCACAAAGTGAAATCCACATTGGTACTGCTGGTCGGAATCGAACTCAGACCGTGTGTTTAGCACGCCGGTCTCATATCCATTCAGCCACCATCGCTTTAATATGTAGTACAAGCAGCTAAATTCACCTGCAGTTCTGATCAATAATTTCAGAGATAGAATGGTTTAAAAAAAAGTCAGAATTCATTAGAAGTATTTTGCCAAAACGCACTCTGATATCTTCCCTCAGTCATTTGATAGTGTTGGGATATGGAATAATAATTGTAGTGAAATAAAATATCGACATTTTAAATAGGATTTATTATGTTAAATTCTTAGTAATGTTTCTTAAAATAATACAAAGTAATTCTAAAACAACTAAGAAAATAATTTCTCATTCTTAAACAATCAGCCTTATTTTTTACCCGACTGACAGGACGGGTATTGTTTTTTGCGCGTATCTTGTATGTTTGTAAATTTCTTTATTCCCAATATATATGGGTATATATTGGGAATAAAGAAATTTTGTTATATTAGCTCGATGGATTTGGACAATTAAGGTATCGTTAGATTCGACTCAAAAACCCAGGTGTCCTTAGATAGGTATTATAAAAAAAAAAAGACATAACGGCGGACTTTTGGCGCCAAATTGTAAGAAGTTAGAATTTTTTTTTAACGAGAGGTATCAAAATAAAGGGAATCAAAAGGAGATTCCATATATTCAAAAAGAGATTATACATATTGTAAGTAGTTAATTTTATTTTGTTAACCAAAACTATCGAGTAGAGTATCAAAATAAAGGCAATGAAATGGAGATCACAAATATATACATATGTTATATATTTCAATTTACTCAGGAATAATAAATTTCAACAATTTTTCGGTCTTTTTACGTTCTTTTTGCGCTGCTTATCTGCTGATTTTTTGCAGTCGGGTTATTTTAATTTTTTAATTATATTTACTTGTTGTATCAATGCAATAATAGTATAAAAAACCTCAGTAATCTTTCTTAAAAAAGTTTAATGTAAGTGTCAAAAGCAAAACCAACAATGTTTTTTCTTTTAATGTAAATAGATTGTGTGAAATTAAATTTACTCACATTTAAGTTAAGTATTTAAAAAATGTAGGTATGGAAATTTAAAAAATGTATTTATTGTGACCATCATTTAGATATTCTTTTAGGTATTTAAGTAAAACAAGTAAAAACAAATAAAATAAACCTTCTTTATTATAATAATATTATTATTTTAATCAATATTAACCTTACAGAAAATAATAATTATAGTTACACATAGGTACATATATTATGTATGTATTATGTATGGACCTACCTCATGTGAAAGTTAAAGTTAAGCAAATTATCAATTTATATACCTAGCTAATTTTCCTTTCAGTATACGGAATTGATGATTTCCTTAACTCTAATTTTTGCACATTATACGAAAACTGCCCTTTAAAACTAAAAAGAACTATAAAATCTATAGTCCACTTAGATATTCTTATGTAAACCAATAAACTATAGCATTAAAATCAGGAAGGAACGTTTATAATCTATGCTGCTTTACAAAAAACAAACACAATGGTAATACAAATGATAATACCCATTTTCGTTTTATTACATAACAAAAAGGAACTTAAATAGTAGCTTGGTTACATAAAGAATCTTAAAACAAAATAAACTATAGCATCAATTTTGAGGGAATATAATCAAACCAGACTCTTTTTTTTTAGTTATTTAAACCAAAACGTAGTTACTACGACGGCTAAATAGAGATTCTCAAAATTTAAACCAGAATCAGAATATTTTATTGCGATAAAGGTACAGAGAATACAGGTGTTATGGTTTTACATCATGATCCAATACATTTTACCAGATGGCATGCAATTTTAAACAAAGCTAGAATATTGAGTGTTACAAATGTCATATATCTTACTAAATTAATATCGGAATATTCTTATCATAATCGTGAAAATAATGATAAAGATAAATGTTATTCATATAATTATTGTATAAAGTGATGTCATAGAGAATTCATACGTCAAAAAAATAGAAACAAAAATAGTAAAGTCAGTTAAAAGAATAAAATTTAATAACATTATAACTAATCAATGTCAATTGCAAATTATAGAAATAAAAGTAAAAATGTCAAAGAGCACTTTATTAAAAATTTATATTATGAATAAAGTGCAAATTAAACCATATTGTCATAGACAATATTGTCATTGATAAAATCGTTAACACAATAGTAACATTTTGCGATCAGCAAGGCTGTTAATTTATTTTTGAATATATGAGTTATGTTCTTTCTGAATATTCTTTTTGAATATTTGATTTCTCTTGGAATCTTATTATAAATTGTAGGTCCCATTCCGAAAATATTTTTTTGTAACAAAGTAGTTTTCTAATGACCTGTATGTAATAGATTATTGTATTGAGATCTCATTTTCATTGGTCTCTTTTACTGGGTAATTCTTGCTTCAAATAAGTCTATGTTAGTTTTTACAAACACAGCAACTTCAGAAAACTGAACAAAACTTAAACAAGAAAATCTTAACATAACTTAAATAAAAAAAAAAAAAAATTTTGAACTGTTTATTTCTTAAATATAATACATTTTTTACTTATTATAATAACTCTTAATCTATAATAAGATTCTTAGAGCTAAGATCATTTATTATTTCTAATTAAAACCTTCACACAGCCAACTTCAAATAATGTTTTTTTAGCATCCTCCCCATTGCAATTTTGCTACCCATCCCAATCCTGTTTACAAGAGAGCTTGGCAACCCATTCAATATATTAGGTAGAATGCATTGCCAAGCCCTCTCGCCATATACATTGTTGCTGTTTGGGATTTCATACAGAGGGAGATGGGATAGCTCTCGCAAGGAACTGGGCCTAGTTGTCTTTTTTAGATTACACATATTTTCCCTATATTGTGATACAATAGCTAATTTAACCTTATCAAATACATTCAGTACATTGTAATAATTGAATAACATATGATAATTATCTTTAAATTTATATTTGATTTTTAAAGGTACAATTGTTTTAAGTAGTCTTATTTACAAATTGTATATTGAATTTATATAAGTTTTATAAGTTCTTCCATAACAGGATAGTCCATAATCTATTATTGAATCCGCCAAATCAAAACTAAAACAACAAAAGCATTTTTTCAACCTTTATGTAAAACATACGGTAAAATTTTTAAACGAAGAAAAGTTAGATAATATCAGTTACGACAATTACGTTGATCGGATTCCATTGTAAGCAGGACTACTTCCAATATGACTTTTTGGAACGAATACATTGACCGTTACACTAATTTTTGAAAAAAAAAAATGCTTTGTGGCATTTTACCATTATGCGAAAGCGATGTGCATCTCTGGTGAGAAGGGTGCGGGGCAGCGCTAACAGCATTCTGAGCATGATAGCAAGCAGGTTAGACTGCTCGTATAGGAATCGCTGCAGTGCTATCTCTCATGGGATGGTGCTGCGGTGATTTAATTTGATTTTATAAGTTACTAATATAGTCTTAAGTATTACTAACCTAATGAGTCTGAGTCACTTAATAAATAAATATTCTATTCTATATTCAATTCTATATTGAAAATCCTTACTGTATCGGTTATTTTTTTAAAACTAATTTTTTTTTTAAATATAGCATTAGAAAAAGCGTAAGAAACTGAATAGAAGTGCATTTATAACTCTTTTTCGAATTTTTGTCCCTTTACTTTAATTGATCTTTCGCCTGACGTATAATAATATAATATGAATTTATTGATTCCAATAACCTTTTAAACAACGAATTATTACTACTTTTTCTTGTGAGATAAGTACCAAGTTGCGTACCATTATAAATTCTTGATTAAATGGGCAATTTTTTTAAATAAGTTTCCTACGTTCGCGTAATACATGTTTCGGTCTTCAAACAACCGCTTACTTGTATGCCCTTCCCATACTTCTGATTTCCTACACTCTTCCTTCGCGGTTCAAGCTATTCTCCTTTGGAATGCACTTCCCGTAGAGGTCAGGATGTGCACTACTTATTACACGTTTAAACTTAAGGTTCCTACTCTCCTCCTTAACGGGTTGTTGGAAGTATCACGTTAACGTTTTAAGAATATATTTATTTTTGTATATATTATATTTATTAATATTATCTCTATATATGTAGTATATACTTATACTAAGTACTTTATTTTTTTGTTTATTATATATAACTGTGCTTGTTGCTAACTTGTTTGCTAACCTTGCTTTGTAACATTTTGCAGAAATAAAGGATTTTTTGCAGAAATAAACTTATTCTTTTTTTTTTCTCTCCGATTATTTATTTTCAAAATGCAACTACTTCGATCATCTCTGCATCACCGTAGTTGACTGGTAGAAAATGCCTGTGGCATTAAGTCCGCCATTTTACATTAAATAAATAAATAGCAATAAACGTTTTATAAAAGAAAAATATTTGCGGTCATAATAATAATTGTTAGCGATTCATTTTTCGCATAGGAAGTAATCATAAACTTATACTTACATAAAATTATACAGGGTGGAATTTTGTAATGCCACCTGGAGGGAAAGTACTTTAAATACTAGAGATAAATAATTTTACTCAAAGGAAACATTCATTTTTTTTTTAAAAGAAACTCTGCAGTTTCTTTCCATTAAAGCTGCATAACAAACATACGTGCATATCCCAATCTTCTTAACTAAATAGTTTTTCCTTATTTTAGTGATTAAATGACGTCAAAGATAAAGATATATTTTTTTTATTTAGCACGTTTCTTAGAGAGATTCGATCCTTATAATTGACCCTATCTGTGACGCCATAAAAGTACAGCGTGTTATTTTTTGGAATTTGAGCTAGTTCGATTTCTGGGTTTGGTAAGTCAATTTCCGGAAATAGTTAAATGCAGTTCTGCAACTGCATTTAACTATTTCCGGAAAAAATAACACGCTGTACTTTTATGGCGTCACAGATAGGGTCAATTATAAGGATCGAATCTCTCTAAGAAACGTGCTAAATAAAAAAAATATATCTTTATCTTTGACGTCATTTAATCACTAAAATAAGGAAAAACTATTTAGTTAAGAAGATTGGGATATGCACGTATGTTTGTTATGCAGCTTTAATGGAAAAAAAGATACAACTAAACTGCATAAGGTACTAGAATTATATTATATCACTAGAATTATAGAAAAAATTGCTGACATTGGATGTCCATCCAACTTGGTCAAACTGTTTTGTAACTATTTTACGAACAGAAAGCTCAACGCTCTGGTCCCTAAGTAATCAAATGCTGATTATATGCTGTTATATTTTATATTAAATTTGGTGAATTTATACTTACACTCTGTTAAATTTAGGTGCATGATTGATTAAAATCATTAGATAATTATAACGATATTTTTATGCAGCACTTCAATATTATATTTTCATAACAATGCTGTTCCTGTAATAATATTATGTCTATCATAGTTGTCACAGCATGTGAGCTATTCTTGTGTTATAGATTATCATGATGATTATATTGATATTATCATCATGATGAAGCTAATGTTTCACATTAGTTTAAGTTAAATTTGTTATATCTGTTATTGACTTCATCATGATAATATCTAAATTTCGAAATATACATACAAAAAGCACTGTTTGTTTTAGTGGATAAACTCAAAAGCTACTCAACCGATTTAAAAAATACTTTAAAGTAGATACAATACTAGTGAGTAGATATATTGGCCATATTTTAAATATATTTTTATGGTAAAAGATAACAGTGATCCTTATGTAAATTGTAATAAAGTAACCCAAGGTTAAGAGCATCATCATCACCATCATATCAGCCCTACAACGTCCACTGCTGAACATAGGCCTCACCTAATTTACGCCACTGAGAGCGGTCCTGTGCCGCTTGCAACTAACGGCCGCCCGCAACCCTGACCAGGTCGTCGCACGTGGGCAGGGCACATAGCTCGTAGAACTGATGGCCGATGGGGGAAAAAAGTTCTCGAGTGGCGGCCACGTATATAATTAGATGTGTTGGATTTGATGATCATGGCCTTCCACCATGATCATCAAATCCAACACACATAATTATACGCACTTACCATATACATTGAGTTCGGGATGCTGATAGTGATGCCACGCTTCGGGGATGTTCGCTTATTCAGGAACTGATGGACTGGGACTGCCGAGTGTGTCCTTAGTTTAATATACCTAAGTAAATTAGTAGTAATGATAGGTGTTTAGAAACACAGTGTTAGTATTTAAAAAATAGAAAGAACATTGTTATACATTCTTATGTTCTTGGAAATAATAATAACTCCTGCCGTCGGCACCTTCGGTCGAGAAAAGTCGTGTTGTTGTACATTTTTTAAATCTTTTGGATTGGTTGTTCATTGTCATTTATTTTTAAATAAACTGTGTTTGAAGCCAGATAGATAAAATGTGTTTAATAATAGCTTTTTAAATTAACTAACATGATCATTGACATCAAAATTAGTTAATTTATATACGAGATTTGAACTAAATTCACAGTGTTAGTGTTGAGAAAATGAGCCTCGAGTCGGGAGCTCGAACCCCGAGTCAAAGCTCGCGAGTCTTTGAGGCTCGCGAGCACTGAAGCGAAGGTTCGAGCCTTAAAGGCTCAAAGAGCCCTAACGTAAAAGCTCCTATTAACGACCCCCTAAAATGTGTAAAACGATCTAATTTTTAAATCACTCATATTAGACATAATATAGGGTTCCAGAAATGTCATACCTTAAAAATTTGTTACGTATTTTTGTTGGACAACAAAAAGAGTAAAGTTTGTGTGTTTAAATAGCCAGTGAAAGAAATAATTTGAATGTGAGTGGGACGCGCCCGAAGCGGACGCACATTTCATAGTGTCGCGTCTCCAGCCACGTAAGTACACCTAAATATTACTTAAGGAAAATAACACACTAAAAATGGATTTGTCTTCTTGTTATCACATTACAACTGTAACGTATATATTCGTTTCCTAAACTAACTCTTAATTTAATACTTTTTATTGGTTTTTGTGTTATAAAATCATGTTTTAATTTAAGGCGGTAATACAATCCAAATTTCAAAACTTGATTCTAATAACGACCCATGGCGTTGTTAAAAATTTTGAGAACATTTAGTATTTTAAAATAATATCTATTATAAACTACCTCATTAGATTTTATTGTTTTCTTGTTCAATTCTTAAAATTATATTACTTCGTTAGATCTATTAACGACAAAGCTATTTCTTAAAGTTTTTGTGTAAAACTCGATTCAACGTTAGACAATATCCCCATTATTATAATGATATTATACTGTAAATAACCTTTATTATCTGAATTAAAGATTAACTGACATTAAAAGAAATAATATAGCATTGAGATCGAATTTAACAGTATTCCATAAAGTGGATATTTTATCTGTTTATTATTAATTTTATTGGTCGCTAATAGAATATTGTAACCTTCATACTTGATTCTATTACCGATTATCGATCGAATCGATTTATCACAGCTGTGACGATATTTTTGGTAATATACGTAGTACACAAAAATAAAATGCTTATTTTTGAACAATTTGGCTTATTTCTTGCATACGTGACGTTTTGAGAGATTTTGTCACAGGACATATTATTATTAATATAAAATAATATTTGCTATCCAGTTTCATTCATGGCTTCATGGCATTGGGCATATATTTCATATGTTTTCAAATCAAATAAAAATGGCGGGACGGAATGCGGGCCATGTAACTTATATCTCTATCTATATCTCTTAAAAGATTGTGTTCTTTTATAGAATCATGGAGCCGTAGAAGCGCAAGCAGTACGCCTCTGCTCAACTAGAAGCTACTCTACTACCTATAAATAAAGGGACCAGCATATACAAAGCTTCAAAAACCTATGGCATACCGAGGACAACTCTGCGTGACAAGAGAAATAATAAATATATATAAAAATAACAAAAAATAAGTGCTCTAAGCGTTGCAATAAATAATTATGTTCATATTGTAATAATGTTGATCTCTTAACTATTGTTATAATATAATAAATGCCTTAAAAACAATTTTTTATTTTATTTAATAGTATAGAAGAAGTGACAACTTCGTACCGGTAAAAGAAGTAGAAAAAACGGTAATAAAATCTTGCCACATTCTATGGGTCGGTAATAGAATCAACTACTCTTTTGGATTAAATAATTATTTTGTAACTATTGTGTTATTGAATATTGAATTTAAGTACTGAATATCAAAGAATACTTTAATAAGATTAATTATAAATTATACTTAACATCTTTCTAACATAACAGCTTATATCTATTTTTTTAAAGTCAATCCTAAGACAGCTAAAACTGGCGGTAATAGGAGCATTTACGTTAAAGAGATTTTAAATAATTAGCAATCTACCGTATTCCGTGCTATCGAAATATTATACCGAGCCTTTAGGAGTTCGGAGGTTCATCGAAGGCTCAATCAAGCCTTAATCACTGAATTATTAGTATCATATCACTGAATAATAATAATAATTTATTGCTTCAAACATGGTAGGTAGAGATGTTACAAAAAATTTGGTTTCACATATTTGGCCGTTATACAGCATGCAACAATAATATGTATCAAGTAAACCCTTAAAATAAAATTTAAGTACATATTTTACAATTAACAATGTTAGTAATTATTAATATTAGTAATAATTCAGTGATATAACTACACGAGTACGGTTTCCAGATTTATTACTTTACTTGGGCAATTTCATATTGCTTCTTGCCAAATTTCATGAGTTTAGGTCAACGGAAAGTATACAATAATAGGTTTTGACATTTTTGATCGTCAAGATAAGCGACAAAAATGGAGCATAAATGACCGTATCTTTTGATTGCGTTTAAAGAAGACTGATTTTTTATTGCGCCAAGAGTTTGCAGACTCAAGTTTTTGATATAATTTCAGCTTGACATCTACCCGTACCCGTTCTTGAGAGAAATATTTTTGGCAGATGGAGAGACAGACAGACAGATAACGAAACCTACTAATATTATAAATGCGAAAGTTTGTAAGATTGTTTGGATGTTTGGATGTTTGAATGTTTGTTACCAGTAAACGAAAAAACCACTGAATAGATTTCAATGAAACTTTGCAGTAATGTACCTTATACATCAGAATAACATATAGGCTATATTTTATACAGATATCGCGTAAATTGGCTAAACCATGACAACAAATGTAGTAAGTCGGAGAAAAATCTGCCATCTTATAGCTATTTCTGCTTCCTCTACCTAAACCGCTAGTTTTACATGAGGACAATGTATGGAGGAATTGTTACTCTTAAATAGTTATAAAAAAAAGTCCGCGACAGCATATGCCTATCTTTTATGTGGAAGTCGATATCGATATAGAGAGAATAGTGAGCCAGAAATATATTTAAATCGGATACTGCATTTAAAGTGAAAAATTTCATGGTATTAAACTAATTCCTACGAATGTAAATACCTTTATCACTTTTGTCATTTAATGTAGACAAATTTTGTCGTTTACACTTTAAGTTATTTCGACAAATAGTTTAAAAGTTATTACGATATTAAATGAAATGTATATAATCCTAAAAATCTTATGATAATACTGTATGTCACCCGTGACTTCGCTTACCTGTTATTTTGTTCCTGTGACCACAGCAACTTTTCACTTTTAGAGGGGAAATTTCGGTCAATGTTTTCTAAGCACAGATTAAACATAATCAATATAACGTGATTGATTAGAACAGTACTTATCTTTGCGAAACATCCATCCCGTGTCTTTTTGGGTAAAATTATCAAACATCCAAACAAACATTCATCCTTTCAACTTTGTGTGTGTATATTACTATATTTATCAACGTCAGCCCTAATGACACAGATTAAAAAGAAATGAAAGATCTCTATTTTCTTTTTGCTTACTATACAACCTCATCACTTGAATATATTACTAATCATTCACCAGTAAATTCTAAGAATATATTATGACAATTGTGTAGTAAAATTATGAAATAAAGTAAAATATGAAATAAGTAAAATATTTTTCGTAGAAAAGTAAATACATTGCAGTATCAAGGCATAGTATACAAATACCAGGTAGTAAGTAGCAGAATACAAATACCATAACCCTAGGATCCGCGTGCCATTTATTTTCGGTCTATCATTTGACATTTGTCAGTGAATTATCATTGTATGTATTTATGGTCGCTAAAATCAAAAACTAATAAAAATAAAACAACAAGGATTTTTTTTTTTGTTTTTTTTTTTATATATATATAACGGTTCCGTTTTTTTTTCTTTTATACCAAACCTTTAGATTCCTGCCTTGTAGAGGCGGGGCGCGGATGCTGGATATCCGAGGCCGATGAGAAGAGGATAATATGTGGATGTGGAGTGAAGAGTTAAGATGCTGTGATAAATCACCGTATCAAGGTCTCCATGCATGTTAGTTCCGGCTGGGGGAAAATTAAACCCCAAACACCAAAATTCCCCTTCTCCCATTTGGTTAAAACATATCCCTGGCCCTTGTCTCTGAGCGACAAGGGCGGGGAACAAGGTGCCGTGGAGCTGACGATTGCCATGGAGCCACCCCAGTCACCCACATAGTTTGGACGGGGAGCAATGAAATACGGCTCCGTGGCTACGGCCACACCTATTGACCACTCCGCCATGGATTGCAGGAAAAGATCCTGTGCTTGCTTCCTCTTGTCGCGCCTCTTCTGGTGCTGGGCCATTTTTTTCACGCCAGCCATCTGTCATCCCTCATCGGAGGGAGCAGAAGGGCCAAGGGCCAGGTGTTGGTGCCTGCAGTCGCGCATGGTGTACGAACGCGTGTCTCAGGCCCAACCATCGAATCGTGACCTGCTGCTGGTGTCCTCAGGGACGGAACGTCCCTTTGGGATTGTGACTGATGGACTGGCTTTGGAAGAGAAGAAGAATCTTCCCGTCCATAGTCTTAGACCGGGATCCCGCGGGTATCGGATATTTTTGTATTTTAGTTCGATTTCTACGGGTTTAAGAATAAATAAAAGTATGATTTAACTGTACAACATTTTAATAAGTATCCAACTAATAACAAAATACATTATAGCATATAATTTTCATTGATAGCAGCAGACGCAATTGAAAGCCGGGAACTTGAAGATACACTGACCAGTTATAGCGTTCTCTTCCTTTATGCAGTGCTTTTGGCATTCTTGGGTCAGTGCGTTGCAAGGGTCTTTGAAAAACTTTGCAGACATACAGAACTGTCTGGCCGAGACAACAGAGCAGGTGATGATTGTCAAGAAAAGGACAAACATTTCACACTTCATTTTTGAAATTGGTTCTGGAATAAAAAGAAAAATTGTACAAAATAATACTGAAATTTATACTAGAACTAGCTTTTCTGTCGCTTCGCTTAGGAACATGAAGTTTAAAGCGATCTTCCTAACCTACCCAATACAGCATATTGGTGTGAGAGGGAAAAAGCTGTAAATTTTCAGTGATTACTTGAGTCATAGAATCCAACTCAAATAAGCTGGAAATAGTGTTAGAGAAAAAGTTCTTATCTATTCTAACGTATAAATTCAAAATCCTGAGTAATTTACACAAAACTCAATTGTAGTTTAGAATAGGAGGACCGATTTTGATGAACATTTACCTATTTAGGACTGAAAATGAAAACCACTGTCTTTCCATTAAATTTATTGTATTTTAGTTTAACTTCTTCGGGTATATGAATAAATAAATGTATGATTTAAAGGAATTATATATTTTAATAAGTACTTAAGTAATTACAAAATACATTATAGCATGTAATCTTCATTGGTAACAATAGAAGCAACGGTAAATCGGGAACTTGAAGATACAATGACCAGTCAAAGCCTTCTCTTCCTTTGTGCAGTGCAGTAGGCACTCTTGGGTTAGTGCGTTGCAAAAAGATATGAAATACCTTGAACGCACACAGGACTGATTGGCCGAGATAATATGATAGCAAGCGATGATTGTCAAAAAAAGGACAAACATTTTTCATTTTTTGATATCGGTTCTGGAATAAAAAGCAAGATAATATTTTATACTTAAGAATATTCCAAAAAAAAATGAATAAAGTAACACTGATATTTATAGTAGAACTAGCTTTTCCTGTGGTTTCGCTTAAGACAAGAAGTGTAAAGCGACCTTTCCATCCTATTAGGAAACTAGAACACATTGGTGGGAGAGAAGAAAAGTTGAAGTTTTTTAGTGATTATTTGAGTCATAGAATCCAAATCACAATAGTTGGTAATTGTGATAGCGAAGAATTTCTCGTATAGTTCGGGTTCCACAGGGTAGTAGTTTGGGTCCTACCTTTTTTCCTATCTATTCTATACATATACAATTCAAAGTCCTGAATGATTCAAGCAAAACTTAATCTTAGTATAAAATAGGAGGATCGATTTTGGTGAACATTAAGTTAACACATACATATATGTCCTATTCCAGTTTGCTCTCATTTCTAGCATATATTATTTTTTCTTTTCAGTGGTTTCCTATAAAATATATTAATTTTTCTTTATCCTACCTTAAATCTAAAACGTGAGTCATAGAAGCGGAATCCAAATTTTTACTTAACTTTGATTAAGATCAAATGAAAAGTTCAGGAAAGATATTAAGACAATAAATAATAATTTAATTTAATTTAAAATATCATCATTGCGATAGTTGCCGAATGGACAAGTGACCGGCGGCACAGATTAGATAATAGTTACTACTGGCGCCGGCGGCGCGGCGCGGCTTCGTGCTAAACGCACGGTACAAGTTCGATTCTGATCGGTATGCCGTATGCAGCAGTACCAATGTGGATTTTACTTTGTGGAATTTATATCTAGCAGGCCAGTGGGCAGACCACCAGCCCGATGGTCAGACGATATCGTCAAGATCATAGGATCTCATTGGACGCGGCTAGCA
The DNA here is from genome assembly GCA_905147015.1 of Laspeyria flexula. Taxonomy (NCBI): domain Eukaryota; kingdom Metazoa; phylum Arthropoda; class Insecta; order Lepidoptera; family Erebidae; genus Laspeyria; species Laspeyria flexula. Next base: position 11,392,044 of record LR989956.1, read on the forward strand.
CAGGACCGTGAGAAGTGGCGCTGTAGAGAAGAGGCCTATACTCAGCAGTGGGTGGATGTGGGCTGATGATGATGATGATGATGAATTTATATGTACTAGTCAAGTGACTTAACACCTGCTAAGGGAAACATCGTGAGGAAACCCCCGAGGAAATTCTAAGGGTATGTCTAGCCTAAAACGTCTCAGCCGTCTAGACAGTTGGACATTAATGGAATGCTGATGATGATTATGATCATCACAGAACTTGCTGATGTATAATGCAAAATCATTCACATACACATAGCACTATAACTGTAGCAACGTTGTGGAGATAATATTTCAGCGTGGTGCGTTGGGGTGAAAATTTATTGAAGCAAAACTCACGAAGTCTAACTTGGGTGACTTTGACTTGGGTGAGGTGACTTTTTTTTAATCTTTATATTTAGCTAGTAAAGTAAGTAAGTATATGAGAAATCTGAGATTTAGAAATACGAAACTAAAGTCTCTTCACCTTTCAATTCAACTCACAAAGAATTAGATACCCGAAAAGTGTTTTTCTCTCTAACCACTTAACACTTTTCCGTTTAATTAATTCTAATCTTAGAAGGGCAGAGTAATTAAAACTCGCTCTTGCACTGCACTCATACTTTCGACTGATGACTGTTTGTTTGAGCTCGAATTAAGATTCTATATTATAAGGTTTATTTACACAGAGACGTACGTTATTTAATGACAAGGCCATTACAGCTTTTTATATACAATATCGTAAAGGTACTTATTTAGTTTACGTGTTTTGTTATACGTATGAATAGTTGAATACCTCGTTCGAGATTAACCTTGACGATCTTCTATATCTCATTTTCTTTAAACTCATCTTTACACTTCTATATCTTAAACGTCTTCCTTACTTACGTTCCAAGCAGCCATGTAATGCTTCTCCTCACAGCATAAAAGACAGTTCTTCTTCCAGATAAGTTATTAAACACTAGATGCCACCTATTGGTCGAGGTTCCGCCGTAATTCATTTTTTTTTTTTTTTATAATATTCTACCACATTCACCCAATGCCACCCAAAGTAATCAATTATTCAATTATATTTGCTTGTGTTATGGGTACTGAACAACTGATATACTACTTAAATACATTTTTTTTGTAAATACATATATATTATAGATAAATTACACCCAGACACAGAACAAACCTTTATGCTAGCACACAAAGATTTTTCCTGGGTGGGGATCGAACCCACGACCTCAGGCTTAGCGGTCAGGCTCACTTACCAGTTACCACTAGACCAACAGGCCAGTCGAAATTTTCAGGAAATTTTCGGGTTGGACTTTATTAAAGTTCTTTTGTGAAAGTAAACCTCTTTATTTACAAATGATTTGCAAATATTGAAAGTTACATTCATTGCAAGTAAATAGAAAGCTTGTAAAAATAACATTACAAAAACAATGTTACAATCCCATATACTTGGTTTTAATACTGACCTATTGCGGATCGGTGGATCAGACAAACTCTCAGATTTTATTGAGTTTATGTGGATGTTCTTCACGGTTTACCTTCACTGTTAGTATTTGGTAAGTCATTTGATTTTTTTACACTTGACCCTTGGCTGGTATCTAACTCGGACTACATGATTTGCATGCCATTCATGCTTATTCATTCAGCCACCATCCCTTTTTACTTATCATTTCAACCTGTAAATTTTCCACTGCTCTCGCCCAAAGAATGTGGAGGGAATTTAGCTTACAATACCACGCTGGCCAGACGGGTCGTTTCGAATTTTCCTTTTCTCGTAGAGCTCTTGTCTGTATAAGGTTATTCCCTTAGTCGCCTTTTACAACACCCACGGGTTGAGATGGGGTAGTGACATTATGTATTCTTAATCCGTCACTACACGGAGCTTTTTACTCACAGTCCGGTAAATAAAATAAATGTTTGTCGATTGAACTTGATTATTCTTGACTACGCGGTAGTGTAATAATAAATATTCATTTTATATAATCCGTAGAGTTTGTAATGTTAATTTAAATTAATTTAATGTGTTTTTAAGACAGTATTTTTTTTTATATTTGGGACTTTTTGTAACAGAGATATAGAAAATTTTCTATGTATAATAAAAAATTACAGGTATTTTTTTTTGTTTTGGAGTTCGCGATGACAGGTATAAATATTAGTGCCAACCTGGGAATCGAACCTGAGACCTCTTGCGCAGCAGTCGTATACACATCCCACTGCGCCACCGAGGCAGTTTTTGTACTTCTCCATTTAGGTATACTTTAACTGTGTCGAAAATGAACCTAATTTTTTTTTACAAACTTGAAAAAATAACACAATCAATACAGTGAATCGACGTAAAACTTAATTTAAACTTAACTAATACTTTAATAACTACTTACTGCTATATTAGGTACTGCCATATTTACCTATATATTATTATGTCAGGAAAAAAATGTCTTAACTCAGCAATATACCTCAAAATACATCAAGGTTAGCTGTATGAGTGAGACGGACGGACATCCACTGTCAACGATAAAAATTGAAAAACAAAATGTTTTATTTAATTTATTTTTTTAAGTACGTATTAATAATCTCCTAATAAAATAAAAAAAAAATAAAAAAAATATTTTAATTTTCTTAATAAATTTATTAAAATTTGCCCAAAATCGGCCTTTGTACATATAATTTTATGCAAAACACTATATACCTAAATAAAAATATATAGTTGAAGCGTGGCACAAAGAACATGGGGCTTACTATGAGTTTCGACATTCGACCTAGTCGGTTTTGATGCCGCTGTCAAATATTTGAAAGTGACAGCGGCCAAATCTAAGTTTCCTTACATTTGACAGAGACATCAAAACCGACTAAGCTACGATTCAGACCAACCGGCTCGCATCGGCCCGCGCCGGGCGGCATTACATACAATGCGTTAAAGAACATTGAAATGTATCAACAGTAATTACAGTTCATATTTGCATGCAACTTACGCATAGTTACCTCCGTCGGCATCCCGCGACGCGTCGCGACGGCCGACCGGCTCCGACCGTAAGTTGCATGCAAATATGAACTGTAATTACTGTTGATACATTTCAATGTTCTTTAACGCATTGTAAAATGCCGCCCGGCGCGGGCCGATGCGAGCCGGTTGGTCTGAATCGTAGCTAAGTCGAATGTCGAAATTCAGAGTACCTAAGCCATTATCACCTAAGCAAGTATTATTATAAACTAGCTGTGCCCGCGGCTTCGTTCACGTGGATGTCGGAACTTAACAATGTATTTTTTAGTGCGAAGCGCTGTTGGAGGATACCGATACAAATATTTTTTTTTATTTATGCTAGTGCCAGATGGACCGACGACCTAGTACCTAAAGGTTGCGGGTGGCCGTTGGATGCGGGCGGCACAAAATCGCTCGCTGTGGCGGAAATTGGGTGAGGCCTATGTTCAACAGTGAACGTCATTGGGCTGATATGATATGATGATGCTAGTGCTTCTTTATAAACAACATTAGCTGTGGAACCATCTGGAGCGTACACAAAAATGTTATTGGGGTTGTTTACGCGAGAAAGAGCTATGTATAGTTGACCATGGGAACAGCATCCAATACTTAGGTCCAGCCCCGCAATATATTTTACTTCGGAAACACTATTATAATTTTATTCAATACTGCACACAGTTGATCTCTAGATATAGTCCAGTCTAAGTTCGATAGATGGCGCTGTTTTAATATTTCACTTCGGAAACACTGCTATAATTTTATTAATTTACATTTTTTATAAGGTGTGAACTGATTACGATGAAATAAACTATAATAAATTAATTTATATAAAAAAAATAACAATAATTAAAATAAAAAATCTAATAATAATTATAAAGTACCTACACAATAGAAGTATGTCACAAATTCAAAATTACAACGTCAAGTGAGTGCACTGCAGGCATGTCAATATTTATTGTCACATATTGTCTTAATTGAAACAAGAAATGAAACTTGGTTGGAACCTCTTTTGTAAAATTAAAAAATATAATATATTTAGAAAGAACCGACTAGATAGCTATTTAACACATACCTGATGAAGATATAGATTAGAAGACAGATGACCTCAATGAGATTCTTGCCCCGGTTTTGTTATATAAAATATAATTAAAAGTTTGTATAACATTAAAGTTTATGAACCATAAAATAATGCACATAAATTAAATTAGTACGTCTTTAGCAATAATAATATAATTCATAAATTAATGATACCTATACGCTTCAATAGCAGTTTGAAGTGAAAGGTTTGGAAGACCCCGTACTCATACATTCCCGTATGAAACAACAAGCCCTCTTTTTTACCCGACTGTCAGGACGGGTATTGTTTTTCGCGCGTACCTATCTTGTATGTTTGTAAATTTTTTTATTCCCACGAATCTTCAAAACGGCTGGATGGATTTTGACAATTAGGGTATCGTTATATTCGTCTAGAAAACCGTTGCGCGTGGCTTGACAGTTGACACACACTTGGTTGAATTATTAAATTTCAAATTAAACATAATGGTAAGAATTTTTAGACTATCCACTCGAGAAAGATATATTATTATACATACATAACATATTTAAATTGGATAGAAAATTTATTGATATGACTTAGAGAGCTATTGTCGTAAATTCATCAAACAAAGTCCACCTCATGATGAATAACAGTATATTTTGTTAGTTACAATTTGAAAAAAGGACTAGGTTATCCCTAATTACTCTTATAAATAAGGAACAGCATCCTTAAATAGGGATCAGGTCAGGGAGAAAAGTCTTATAAACTTTTATCCATACTAATATTATAAGGCTGAAGAGTTTGTTTGTTTGAACGCACTAACATCAGGAACTGTTGGTCAGATTTGAAAAATTATTTTAGTGTTGGATAGCCCATTTATCGAGAAAGTTTATAGGCTATATAACATCACGCTACAGCTAATAGAAGCTGAGCAGTGGCCAAACAAAAGTGACGGGAGTGAAGCCCCGCGCGACTTCTATTAAACAATAACATAATATGTAGGTACAAATATTTACTTTTATACTTTTGCGTTGCATGATAATATCATAATATCTATGATCAGTCAGCTTGTGACCACGGTCTGAGTAACCTGGTCGAAACCTCAAGCACCATGATGTAAACACCTAAATCATAATCGCGTGAATTCCCGTTTAAAATCAATAAATAATATGTACCAATTATACATTTATTGAGATCTAAACACCGGATTTTGATTTAGCGCATAAAGAAAACTTATGGTATAAATTTTTAACAAATATATTATGAATTATATAAAACTCACCTGATTTGGTAGACTAAATATGATATTGCTAATGCTGTGGCACTAAAACTTATGACACCCGTATGCAATGGTGGCCTCTTATATATACACTTCCGATTTGAATTATCTACCGCGTCTTAATATTTGTGAAACGTAATAGATTAAGTAAAAGCAAAAGTGAGTGAACTCGTCATTTAGTGAGATCAGTATAAAATATACCATACAGCTTCTAAGGTGGCGAGCCATTGGGGGCCTGCCTTGTGGTAGCATGGGGACTGAATATCCGTGGTTCACTAGGCCGCTCCCTCGACCCAGCTGTGGAGCGGTACTGGTGGATCCGGACGGGCCCGGGCTATGCTGACGCGGCCGAGTGGGGCCGCCGTCGTTGCGCAGATGTCGTGGCCGTTCACACGGTAGCGCGGTGGTTGAGAGAGAAGGGGTGAGGTTTGAGGCTAATATCAGTATGCTAACTTCTTGCGTCATCCCCAAAGCGGTTAGGACTACACAAGAGAGGGGATAGCACCCGGACTTTTGCAGCCGATGTTGGACGGGGACTTAGATCTCTGTCTATCAAATTCGTAGTCCCGATTCATAGGGGACTCTCTGTCCTGAATCGGGACTACGAATACGCACGCACCGTTTTCGAGATACAAGCTATTATAGGTGGAAATCTGCGCTTACGCCCAAGACAGTCCGGCTATGGCAATCAATGTGCGATAGCTAAACTTAACACCCCCCGATTCAGAGCAATCCGAATCGGACTGGTTAGGTTAGGGTTATTTTTTTTTTTCAAACCACCCAGAAGTAGGAGCCCCGCAAAGCGGGGCTCCGGCGACCTTTGTACGACGGATGAGCACACAAGTCAACAAAAAATAAAATATATATAATATAGTCGAAGCTCCATACAAATTCCATTCATTCTAGAGCTTACATGGTAAGATAAGGCGCTCCTTAAAAAGTTTAAAATAAGAAAATTAAAATGATAATTTCAAGTTATAAGACTTACTGGAACAGTAAATTAAAAAAAAATGTGTTTGTTCTATAACTTAGTATTAAAATTTTATTTATCTGTCAAGGTTCTTAAAATTTTATACGAGTTACTTACAGTTAGTAAGATAGAGCGCTCTTTGAAAATATTTAAAATAAAAGACAAAATTAAAAATTTTGAAAAAACCCACGACGATAACATTTATACAAAATAAGAAACGTAATATATAAAAAGGTTTAAATAACTTTATTTTAAATCCCCGACGAAAAGATAATAAGTAGCGTAAAAACAATCCCAAGAAAATTCGTTGAAACGGCGGCCGTTCGACGCCTAATTGTAAGTAAGTACTTAGTTAAATTTTTTACCCAACTACCAAAAAGGAGGGTAATGTTTTTCGCGCGTAAGTATGTATGGGGGCATTTCTGTTCCATTGTGACCTTCTGTAGCCTAAACGGCTTGGCTGATTTTAAAGTGTGAAGTGTCATTAGATTCATATTTTTCCCTCGAGTGTCATAGGCTATGTGACGTCAACAAAAAACCAATATGGCGGAAGTAAACTGTCAACATAGACGTTTATTTAGTGCTATCGCAATATGGGTATCAGATGAAAGCTAATTAATGGCCTAATTCAATTTACATACACTAACTATTGCCCATGGCTCCACTCTCTTGTAACCTAAATAGCTTGACCGATTTTGAAGTGCAAGGTGTTATAATATTCGTATTCATCTCCGAATCTTTATATTTTTTATTTTTATTTTTATTTATTTAATATTTCAAACAGCTTAAATTATTACATATTATGTACAGTGTATCATAAACCAGTTTCGGTTTTTCCGTACACCGAGATTCATCATCTTACACTCTTTTTATTTAAATAGTAAGTATGTTAATCAAAAAACTAATAATTAATAGCTAATTACATACAAAGATATGTGGGTAGACACAGAATAATATAGTTACTCAGTTCTGCACGGCCGACACTCCGTCGCCGGCTGCGAGTAGTGCGAGCACATCGTTAACACACGGATGAATATTGTTACATTTATTTTATTGTTTTTATTATTGTGCAAGTTTTGTTATTTATTACTATTTTGTTATGTTAATATTATTAAAATTTTTATTTAGTTCATTTATTATTATGTACCTATCTTAATAATATAGATGACACATACTATTTCAGATATTATCATAAGTTTTGTATATTTGTTTTTTATTTATTTTGTAATCAATTTAGTAATAAAATATTTTTTTAATTTGTGTTTAATATTTGATTCTTTTATCTTTGTTTTCATATCTTCAGGCAGATAATTAATTAGTTTTGGTATTTGATATTTTAGACTCTGTTTACCGTATAGATTACGGTAACTAGGTACTACATAATTTATTTTAGATGCACTACGCGTTTGCTTTTTATGCTGTACTATTTTTAGGTAGGTCTCATTGAAATAGTTTTCTATTAGTAGTATATATTTCACTTGGTCATGTATGGGTATAATCTTACAATAATTAAATAACATGTCCAAATCTTCCTGAAATTTGTTTTTAATTTTAATAGGGACAATGGTTTTTAATATTCGTAGTTGAAGACTATATATTTGATCAAGGTGTGATTTAAATGTTCTTCCATAACTGCTTAGTCCGTAATAAATTGTTGTTTCTCCAAGAGCTTTGTATAATTGTAAAATAATATTGTATGGTATTTGCTTTTTTACAATACTGAATTTGGCTAGCATTGCCCGTAGTTTATCGCATACGAAATTTATATGATCAATCCATTTGAATCGATCATCGATTATCAATCCGAGGTACTTATGCTTATTTACAAGTTCTATGGATGCGCAGTTACAGCAGTGGCAGTTCCTGTGCAGACATTCATGACTATGCGCCATTATCTTGGGTATATCAGACTTACGATTATTACTAGAACTTACATACATTAATTTTGTTTTTTCTGCGTTTAGCACAAGACCTGCATCATGAGACCATTTGGCAAGTGTTGTAAAATCTATTTGTAGGTTTCTAGATGCTATGTTGATATCTTCATTTGCAGATACAATGCAAGTGTCATCAGCAAATTGATAGATCTCACAATTGGTGATGACATTTATAGCGTCATTAACGTAGGTTATATAATGTAATGGACCCAGTACCGAGCCTTGCGCTGTACCCTCTTTAACTACAACTCTCTCACTAAAACTATCTCCAACCTTTACCAAGTACGACCTGTCTGTAATGTAGTCTAGACACCATTCACTGAGAGGACCTCGTATGCCACAGTCATATAATTTTTCAATTAAGGTATTATGTCTTAAGGTGTCAAATGCGCTACTGTAGTCTATAAATACTATTAATACGTGTTTTTTATTATTAAGGTGATTGTATACATTATCAGTAAATTTAGAAAGTAGTTGTGTAGCGCTTTTTCCTGATTGAAATCCATATTGCCTATCGGAGATAATGTTATTTTTCTTGTAAAACGCATGTATTTGTTTCGATATAACCTTTTCTACTATTTTATCAATGGTTGAAAGTATTGTTATTGGACGATAGTTACTGTATTCACTGTGTCTTCCTTTCTTGTGAATGGGCCTGACTATGCCTGTTTTCAGATCATACGGGTATGTGCCTTGCTTTATAGATTCATTAATGAGGTGAGCAATCGCGTCTGCAATGTCAGAAGCAATAATTTTTAAGTCTTGCGCTCTAACACCATCTATACCTGGTGCTTTTTGGTTGCTTAAGGCTTTAATTTCTTTAAGAACTGTTCTGGCAGAAGTTGGTTGATATCTGCAAGTAGTGTTGACGGAGTTAGAGTAAGAATTTTTATTCAACAATTTTAAGTTACATTTTGGCACAATTTTTTTGACATTATTGGCAAAATTATCAGCAAATTCGTTTGCTATATTTGTTACAGTAGTGCCATTATTTGCAAATGCATTAATAATAACAGTATCTGTCTTAAGTTTTGTCCTACCTGTTATTTCATTCAATAATTTCCAGAGCTCTCTAGGATTACTTTTATGATTATTTATTTGCTGTTTAATTGTTTTGTTTTTACTGTTATTTATTAGTTTATTCGCGTAATTTCTAGCTGCGTTATACTGTTGTTTAATTATTATATTCGATTTATCCGCTAACCATTTTATAAATAATTCGTCCCTATATTTACAGGCCTTTAGTATTTTTTTATTTATCCATTTGTTACAATTTTTCCTATCGTTTTTTAATATTTTTATACTTATTTTTGATTCGTTATAACATCGTTGTATATTATTTACTATAATTTCGTATATTTTATGTGGATCAATTATATATTTTATAAATCGCCAATCTAAAGTTTTTAATTTCTCAACAAATATATTACGGTCGTATCGAGTCATGTATTTATTATCCGTCCGTGTGTTTTCACCACTCGTCGACTCATCGACAACCGCCAGCGCAATTATGCGATGGTCGGCCAGTGCAGTCCCGAGCGCCGCTGTGTACAAACTTAGTGAGTGGGATCGTGCGTAAATGTGATCTATACAAGATTTATACATTTTATTATTGGCGATTTCTATCCGCGTGTAGTCCGTGATCCCACACACTAAACCATTATCGTACAAGGCGGTGTTGTAAATATGTTTTATAGGACTATCGTTGTGTAAATTTATATTTATATCACCTAGCAGATACAGATCATTCCGTTTATCTATTTTTTTCAATACATTATCCAGTTCTTTGACGAATAAGTGCTTACTATTATTGGGAGGGCGGTATATACAACATAATGTCGACGTGTATCCCATTGAGGTTTTCAATGATCCTATAATACTTTCACAGTGTTGGGTTTTGTAGTTGTTTACAAGAAATTTGTGCTTATTTTTAACATATATAATTATTCCACCTCCTCTTTGATTAGTTCGCAGTTTATTGTACATTGTATATCCCTTGATTTGAAATAGGTTACAAATAGTATTTTTAATATTAACTTCTGTGAGCATTACAACATCTATAGTCCTGGTTGATGAATGAATACATTGTTCTAAGGTACTGAAGTTTTTGATAAGAGATATCTATACTAATATTATAAATCTGAAGAGTGTATTTGTTTGTAAGCTATATCACATGCTACGGAGTCTGGGGTTTTGCTCCCATCGTTCTTTATTTAGCCACTGATCAGTTAAGTGAAACAGATAAACATTAAGTCCGCCTTTGTACATTTCTGTGTATGTAAAGTGTAAATAAATAAATAAATAAATAAACGATTTTGATAAAACATTTATAAGAACGATCGCTAAATAATGTGCTTTCAAATAAAAGAAATAAAAAAGTTAATTTAACCGACTGCCTAAAAAGGACTAAAAAGATGGAAATAAGTCACATTCATAATAAAATACCTAAATAGCACTATCAAAATTCACAAAGTTATAATCTACATAATAATTAATAATATTGACTGACAAAGGCTACTTTTTGGCAAAGCAAGGTAGTCGGGTTTTTTGGTTTTTTTAAATAAACACGTGTTTTATAACCAAACGTAACGAGTAGGATATCAAAAAAAAAGGGAATCAAATGGAGATTACAAATATATACATAATATAATATATTAAAATTTAATCAGGAATAATAATTACAATTATAATACATGTCATTGTAACATAACAATAATATCAAACATTATTCCTATTATAGTGTTTACACATACTTAACTTAAAAATTATACACAACGAACTAATTAAAAGAAAATAATCAGATTCTCTATTTACAGAAAGTTCCTATAAATAGAATATCTGATTAAGATCAGATTCCTGAGGAAAACGTACCCAAAAGGCTAGCCACATTACCGCGTTGGATAGCAAGGCTAATGCGTTGCCCCAGGTAGACCAGCCTTTGGGTCATGTCATGTGATACTTCAGTGTGCTTACAAATTTCACTATAAACAATTAATTATACACATTTTTCCATCTTTTTGGTGCTTATTGCTTATCTGTTGACTTTTTGCAGTCGGATTATTTTTTTTTTTTATTTATTTACTTGTTAAATTTATTCGTTAGATATAAAAATACAAATATTTCCTCCTTTTAATAGGTATTCATATAGTGTAAATGTAGATTATTACTATTTTAGACATTCAGTTTTTGGTACTAACATGTTTCTTTATAATATCCTAAATAATCCTATTCTCAATACTTAATAATTTTATTTAGGATAGGATTGTATTTAAGTAGTGTATCAGTCGTTTAGTACCCATAACACAAGCAAATATAAATGCTTACTTTGGAATATTATTATTATTATTTAAATATTATCGTAATGCGTAGCAACACACGCAATAGTAAGCAGGAAACTTGTAGACACATGGGCCAGTCATAGCATGCTCACGTTCCCTGCAGTGATTGTGGCATGACTGAGACCATGCGCAGCAAGTGCCACGGTAATACTTGGCAGGCACACAATGCTGCTTCTTTAAATATTCTGTAAAAGCTATGCTTGCCAAGAAAATGACAAACATTGCAGACTTCATATTTATCATTGGTGTTGCACGTGGCACAAAAACTTATGATACCCGTATGCAATGGTGTCCTCTTATATATACACTTCCGATTTGAATTATATAAAGCGTCTTAATATTTGTGAAACGTAATAATCTATTACGTTTAAAAGCAAAAGAGAGTGAACTCGTCATTCAATGAGATCGGTATAAAATATGCCATTCAGCTTCTAAGGTGGCATGAAATGGCAGATCTCTGCTCATAGTCATAAGCCAAGCCATTGGGGGCCTGCCTTGTGGTGGCATGGGGACTGAATATCCGTGGTTCACTAGGCCGCTCCCCCGACCCAGAGTGGTACTGGTGGGTCCGGACGGGCCCGGACTAGGCTGACGCGGCCGAGTTGGGCCGCCGTCGTTGCGCAGATGACGTGGCCGTTCACACGATAGCGCGGTGGTTGAGAAAGAAGGGGTGAAGTTTGCTGCACAATTATACAATTAACAAAAAACATTATTATTTTTTTTTTTTTATTGCCTGTAGTGGCAGACGAGCTAGCGGCCCACCTGATGTTAAGTGGTTACCGCCGCTCATGGACGTTGGCAATGTTAGGGGCACAGCCAAGCCGCTGCCTACCTAGAGAGGATAGCTCTCTTTAAACCTCGTTTGAAGAAGGACATGTCATAACGCTCAGGAAACACCGCTGCAGGTAGTTCACCCCAGAGTCGGCACGTATGTGGGAGGAATGACCGCTGAAACCTTACCGTGTTGGACGATATTGGCTCCAGGTAGTGTGGGTGAAGTCTACAGCGGCGCCTAGTGGTGCGATGGTAAAAAGGCGACGATGGCACCAAATCATGAAGTTCTTCGGAGCACTCCCCGTGGAACAGTCGATAGAGCACACAGAGTGATCCAAAGTCTATCCGCTGCTCCTACGATTCCAATTTGTCCGTAAGATTGGGATCATCGACGATGCGAACAGCCCGTCTTTGAAGGGAGTCAAGTGGGTCGAGCTGGTACTTGGGAGCTCCCGCCCAGAGGTGAGAGCAGTACTCCAAATGCGGCCGAACCTGTGCTTTATACAGCACAAGCCGCTGTTTGGGTTTGAAGTACTGCTTCGCCCTGTTCAGGACACCCAGTTTTTTGCTCGCCAATTTGGCTTTGTCCTCCAAATGACTCCCAAACTGGACTTTGTTCGAAATCTCAACGACGAGGATCCCAATACTTTCGGACATCGGGAGAGATACTCCTTCAAACTGAGGCGTTATAACAAATGCGTCCTTCTTCGCAGTGAATGCACATACTTGTGTCTTCGAGGGGTTGAATTGAACCAAGTTCTTCACACCCCATTCAGAGGCTCGCCCTAGAGAACGCCTCGACTTCAGACACAAGTATTGACCGTTTCTCCTGTATTGTGACCCGAGGGATATTCTGGTGGCCGGTATATCGCGCGTCACCCGTACTGTCATCTGCATAGCAATGCATGCCGTCTATAGACAACATATCATTGATATGCAGAATGAACAGCGTTGGGGAGAGCACCGAACCTTGTGGAACACCAGCATTGATGGGTTTTCGCTGGGAGCATGCACCGTCGACAACGACCTTGATGCTCCTCCCATCTAAAAAGCTGGCGATCCACTTGCAGAGTCCCTCGGGGATTCCGTATAATGGTACCTTCGATTGAAGGGCTCTATGCCAGACCCTGTCAAACGCCTTCGCGATATCGAGGCTCACAGCGAGAGCCTCTCCTCCGCTATCTAAGGCTTCTGCCCGTCGGTGTGTCAAGTACACAAGAAGATCACCGGCTGAGCGACCGTGACGGAAACCGTACTGCCGGTCGCTAATCAGCTGGTGTTCCTCGAGGTACTGTAGGAGCCGTGTGTTGACGACTCGCTCCATCACCTTAGATAGCAAGGACGTTATCGCGATAGGCCTGTAATTTGATGGGTCCGACCGGTCACCCTTTTTAGGGATCGGGTGGACATGAGCAACCTTCCACGAAGACGGAACCCTGTTGGTCAAGTAGGAGAGACGGTAAAGGCGCGTTAATACGGGGTCAACTCAGGGGCGCACGTCTTAAGCACCACCGCAGGGATGCCGTCCGGCCCACTCGACTTATGGACGTCAAGGAATTTTAGTTCCCACCTGACCGCACGCTGCGAGATGCGAATCTCAGGCAGGGAACTCTCACACCGTATGATGGTGGGTGGTGTGGCTCCTCCGTCGTCCAAGGTCGAGTTCGAGGCAAAGAAATCGGCCAAAAGATCAGACTTTTCTCTTGCACTATGGGCCAAACTGTCATCAGACTTCCGCAGTGGTGGGAGATTGGACTGACGGAAGTTGCCTTGAGCAGCCTTAGTGAGCGACCAAAAGGCTCGACTCCCAGTGGGATGGGCCTGAAGTCGCTCGCCAATTCTGGCAACATGCTCTGCCTTGGCCACGGCAATAACCTTTATGCTGAACCTGGAAGCCGCATTGTACTCCCTCTTTACGTCATTGACGTTTGGATCCCGACGTTTTCTGGCGCTGTTCCAGGCCAAGTATGCGGACTGCTTGAGGTTCGCAGCCTCTCTACAGGCATTATTATACCAAGAGTGACTGCGGCCTCCAACGGGTAACTTGCTATTGGGGATGAATAATTCCATCCCCTGAAGCACCGTTTCCGTGATGCAATCCGCACATCGTCGTGATCGCTGGAGGAGAAGCAAAGCGGCCCCCATGGATAGGACGCAAAGAATTCACGCAACCCATCCCAATCTGCTGACTCATATCGCCAGACTCTGCGAAACCCTTTCGCAGGTGAGCGATCGGGTTTCACAACAGGGGCTCTAGTTCGGACAAGGCAATGGTCAGAGGACCCTAACGGGGCATCAACCACCACCCCGTAACCGTGTGGATGAGTAGTCAGCAGAAGGTCCAGCAACGAAGGATTATGGCTCTCGATATCTGGAATGCGGGTGGGCTGCATAACCAATTGCGAGAGACCATAGGCGGTGGCCATATTGAACACAGTTCGTCCTGGGAGGTCAGTGGTCCGAGACTTCAACCACTCTTTGTGATGAGCGTTAAAGTCACCAAGGACCACCACCTCCGCAATCGGGTACTGTTCCAATATTTTGTCAATCCCCTCTTGGACGCTCTCGAAAAGCTGAGGAGACTCCAATTCACTGTTCGGGGACCTGTATAGGCATGCATAGATTCGGGTGAGACCCCATGGTCTACGCGCAGCCATAGAAGTGACAGGTCCCCTTGTTCGAGGCCCCGAAGGCGGCGACAACATATATCGCTCCTGACGAAAACGCACATCCCGGCTTTACGTAGGAATGAGTGCTCCAATTTGTAACCGGGGTATTTAAGGTACGAAATATCATCAGGGGCGGATATTTGTGTATCCGTTAAAAAGAGCAAGGCGCGCGCCGCGCTGTCTCAAGGTGGTGATGGACAGCATCGAGGTTACTGTGAAGCCCCCTAACATTGCAAAAGTCCACTAGAAATGTGGAAAGGGGGGAGTCCGCCGTATGGTACTTACTCTTCTTTACTTTTTGTGGCATGGTTTAAAGAGATAATTGGGGGATGGGGTTAAGTGTGGTGGAAGGTCCCTGTGACCCCTAAGGAATAGAAGCGGGGCACAGAACAAGATTGACGTGCGAGTTGTGTGAGAAGCTGACGCGAAGCCTGGAAGGGCCCCCGGTGCCCCCCCGCATGCAGTCACCGAGTTCCACTCCGGTATCCCAATCCGGCCCGGCGACTACATGACGGGATTTTCGCCGGTTGGTAGGACAGCCTCCCGGGAGGGATGTTGGGATGATTCCGGGTTCGGGTCCCCTACTGACCGGCAGGTGGCCGACGGTAACCATTTCCACCGGGTCTCCCTGGACTCCACGTCAACCTATTACGCCCAACACGCCAACCCAGACTTCAGCACCGCAAGCCTCCAGCATCACACGAGGGAAAGGAGGTTGGAGAGAAAGGACGGTTTTCCCTGCCCTTTAGCCGAAATGCCCGAGGGCTTCACGGCCAAAATGGACAGAGCGGTGGTACCTACCCGTTCGGGTCCGTAAACCCTACCACCAGTGGGAAAGGAAGGGTAGGGATAGGACATCAGTACCACTGGGATCAAGACGGGATGTGGTGCTGATGGCTCGAGAAGCCGGGGTCGCATACCCGAATTAACTATTCTGAAACCGGACAGGTCACAGAAAGTTAACCCTCTGGCCGAATTACAATTATAACACAATGACATGTTATTATAACATAACAGTAATAATAAAATTAAACATTATTCCTATTATAGAGTATTTACACATACTTAACTTAAAAATTATACACAACTAACCTATTTAAAAAAAAGCACCAAATTCTCTATTTACAGAAAGTTTCTATAAATAAAATATCTGATTGAGATCAGATTCCTGCGTTGTCCCAGGTAGAAGCCAGCCTTTGGGTGGGCCGCTGATGTCATATCAAGTTCCGGCGGCCCACCCGCTACGGCGAAGAGTCGGTGCACAGAGGGGTTTAGTGGGTATTCTAGCCTCGGCCGGCGAGTCCCACATAACCGTCCCGTGTCCCCGCACGGGGCGGAATGCGTAAATGCATTTCACTCTTAAAAAAAAAAAGGTAGAGGCCAGCCTTTGCGTCATGTCATGTGAAACCCCAGTGTGCTTACAAATTTCACTATAAACAATTAATTATACACATTTTTCCATCTTTTTGGTGCTTAATTCTAATCTGTTGACTTTTGCAGTCGGATTATTTTATTTTTTTAATTATTTACTTGTTAAATTTATTCGTTAGATATAAAAAATACAAATATTTCCTCCTTTTAATAGGTATTCATATAGTGTAAATGTAGATTATTACTATTTTAGACATTCAGTTTTTGGTACTAACACGTTTCTTTATAATTTCCTAAATAATCCATTTCTAAATAATAATATTATTTAGGATAGGATTGTATTTAAGTAGTATATCAGTCGTTTAGTAACAATAACACAAGCAAATATAAATGCTTACTTTGGAATATTATTATTATTACTTAAATATTATCGTAATGCGTAGCAACACACGCAAGAGTAAGCAGGAAACTTGTAGACACATGGGCCAGACAAAGCATGCTCACGTTTCCTGCAGTGATTGTTGCATGCAGAAGACCATGCGCTGCAAGTGCCATGGAAATACTTGGCAGGCACACAATGCTGCACCCTTGACCTTGACTGTTCTGTAGAAGCTAATATGCATGCCAAGAAAATGACAAACATTGCAGACTTCATATTTATCATTGGTGTTGGTTCTGGAATAAAAGTAACATAATTACCATAGTTACCTACCTAATTATTTTTAAGAATAAAAAAAAAATAGTACATATTTTCCTAAACTAGCTTTTCTTGTGGCTTCGCTAGCTAGTCCCGGGTAACGTATTACTTATATTATGTTACCGGAAATGTATGAAATCCAGGATTTGTATACATGTCCTAGGAAATGTATACAATTCCGAAGCTATTTAGGAAATGTATAAATTATTGTTGTATAAAATATCCTGGGAAATGTGTACATTGCCTAGGAATTGTATAAAATTCCAATATCGTATTATAAAACTAGTGCTTTCTGTAATAAAACTCGTTGTTAAAATGAGAATAATAATATAATTTTGCAATCAGTGTTGTTTAAATCAGTTAAATCATTTTTTATTTAATCATTTTTGTTTAAATCATTAATAATAATAAAAACGATTTATTTCATCACACAGAGTTAGTGAATACATGTTAAGGTGTATTGCCAGGGTGTAGGGTATAGTCCAACTTTGTGCGAGTCTGGTGCATGTAGTAGATTTAATAATAAATCTGTATCACATGTCACCAGGCCCACCTCGCGGTTAGTACGTATATGGCTGTATACATATTATTTTAGGATACAATTAGCTCTTACAATTGTTGTATCTATTAACGTGTTAGTTATCTTAAAACTAGACATAGTAAAAATATAAAATTATCTAATTAGGAATAGGATTGTGTGGGTGAGTGTATGTGTGCTTGCGTGAGTATGTGTGTGCTTGTGTGTGTGTGAGTGTTTGTGTGAATAAAGCCAGTAAGAACGATAATAACAAGGGACGGGTGAAGGATAAAAAGTTGTGATTTTAATTATTAATTATTTATTTATTTAAGGGGTGTGAGCAGGTCTTCTGTTTGTTTGTAGTCTAGGGTTTTGAGGTAATTTACTACTTTGATTTTACAGTGGAGTTTAAGAAGGGGGTAGATATTAAGATTGGTATTTAGTTTGTTGTACAGGTAAGGTTCTAAAAAGCAAAAAAATCTGTGGGAGAGAGCCGATTTATATGCTTGAGTTTGGCATACTTTACCTTTCCTGCGTTTATGGAAGTTTAGGCGGGGATTATAATTAAGGGAGGAATGGGTTTTTTGTATAGTCCGTAACACGAATATTTGTCTCACAGTGAGGACATCCCAATTAGTGTATAACTGGGTGGTTGGGTATCTGAAGGGAAGACCTGCGCCAACCTTTAGTAAGGCACGTTGCGCCCTTTCCGCTTCAATAATGTGGGTTTTCGCTGCGCCACCCCATGAGGTTATACAATAATCTATCAGTGATTGGCAGAGTGCGAGGTAGACAGTCTTAATTAATAATAAACAGGAAGATTGGATTGGCTGCGACTCGTATTTAATTTTACAAGCCCTTCCGACCTAATAATAAAAATCTTTTTAGTGTTTCCCAACTATTTATCATAAATATATATATATATTATAATCTTGTACTAATTTACAAGAAAACAATATTAATAAGTTATTCTAAACTAGTATACACAAATAATTTATAAGATTTTTTTTATTAAATACCTAAATTAAACTGCTTCCAAATTCAACAAAAAGTGATATCCAAATAAATAAATTTTATTTAGGTAGATATTTCATATTTTTATTTTTTTTTGCTTCAAAACTATGCTAATTCTTTTGTAAAATAATATTTACTTGCCTATAAATTATACGTCTGTATATAATCTGTAAGCGTAAGTATATAAGGTAAAGGCACCTATTACGGAGGTATTTCGCAAGATTTGAAAGTAAGAAACAAAAATAAGCATTTCTAAGCATTTTTAAAGGTGCAAACAAATTTTATCGTCAAAAGTGGAATTTATATTTTGAATTGCTGTTGAGCCTATGTTACTTTTCATGATATTTCTTATTTTAAAAAAATATTTAAATAGTCGTACGATTTCCCTAATACGGAGGTAAAATTCTGGGTCAGAAATTATATTCATTTAAGTTCCGTACAAATAATATTTATTAAATGATTTAAATGTTTCATTAAGTTTTCATGAAATACAAATATAGCATAACCGTACACACGCGTTTTAAAAAGAGTTTCGGGTTATTAAAATAAGGTTGATTTTTCTTTTTACGTTCAGTAAAATATGAGATAGTAATAATATCAGTGCCTCAAGCTTTTAAAATTTATATAGATTTTACATTTTGAAATTGGAACATGGTTACAAAATGATTACATTTTACAAGTTTTAGTAGGGATCCTTAAATATTTTCAGAAATAAATATAGGTAGCCTATGTTACGCGGTAAAACCGTATCTTTTAAACGGTTAAAGAATTTTTTAAATCGGTCTCGTAGTTTTGAGTTACATTGAAAGAAACAAAAAAAAAACAAACAAATGTTACATATTCAGTAGTAATTGTAAGTTAATAGAAAGCTTGTAAAAGTAACATAAATTTTAAAGTTTTAATCGCTTCTGGTTTTATCAAAAAAACATGCATAAGTATCAAATAAGAATCCACAAAAATAAAATACTATTTATTTATTTACGAAACCCTAAAACTTGTAATTTTATGTTCCATGATGAATAGGGCCGTAATAGGAGATCATAGAATCTAGCACAGAGTTACCTGGAAATAACTACCACCGTAATAGGAAAACTACTTACTCGTGTTTTTAATAATCCTAATTCTGACCGTTAAAAATTTCGAAAAACAAAAGAGTCTAAATGCTTAATCAAAAGATAACAGTTTTTTGGTTCAGATGTGTAAAAGTCAGCCAACAGTAATACAAAATAAATGATTTGTGATAAATTAAAATACACCTTCCTATTTTTACCCCTTCTAAGAAACCAACATTTTGTACTCAACAGTTTTCATATTTAACCAGATTTCTAATTAAAAACACATACCGCAGAATATGGTTTCTAATTTATGAGATTAATAATTATTTCAACTAAACTTGGAACTAAGTCAATAAGTTAATAATTTGAAAGTTATAAACAATTTAACATGCCCAGTACTTTTCCTATTTCGGAGTTATACCACCGAATTAGGATTAATCTATAAAATTCGTATCCTATTACGGCGGTGTTTTATTTCTTATTTTTTGGGTATAAAACGAGTTGCAAATATAAAACAAGCTATTTAAATAGTTAGTGTAATAAGTAAGAAAATGCTATAAATAACACATAAACAAACTTGAACGGCTTATTAATACGAAAAACTTAGTTTCTAAATATTAGTGTACTTAATTTTGTCGTTCCGCATTTGTATGGAAACCCTTCTTACATCGATGCCGTTACACAAACTGATTGATCTTGTTGTGTTGTCTATGTGCTATACTTGCAAACTTCAGTTATGTCATGAAGTAATAAATTTAGAATAAGTAGGTCCCGTTTTGGTGTACTTAAACTGAGAGAGACAGGAATAAAACTCGAAAATAGAAATACCACCGTAATATGAGGCGATTTTGACTACCTCCGTAATAGGTGCCTTTACCTTATATAAAATAGGAATAAAAAAGATTCAATCCAAAATGTATCATTTAGAGGCCTATTTCCAGCAGTGGACTAGTACAGGCTGATGATGATGATGATGATGAATCCAAAATTTTATTTTAATTATTATTTTTCTGTCACTATTTCAGATACGATTTACTAATAAGTGACTGCAGATTAAATAAACCGTTCTAATTATACGTACACTTAAAGAAAACTGTAAGTATAAAACTCACCAGATTTAGTTTAGACAAATGAATGATGTTGCTAATGCTGCGGCAAACAAAGTGATGTTTTGCACATAAAATGCTGCTATTTATATAACTTCTCCGAGTCCACCGGCATGTATCGCGTCTTCGTTTGTTTTTATTTCCTAGTTAAACATAATAAAGTAAGTGAAATCCAATGTTGTTCAGAGAGAAGTTAGTAGAAGGTAGGGTACCTACATAAAAAATATTGGTAATTTAAAATCTGTTTTCCATCGTGTATCAAGATACAAACTCATATACCAAGATGCTATGCAACAATGCTAGTACCTCTCTAGCATCATCGTCATCATCATTACAACCCATACATTTCACTGCTGGGCATGGATCTCCTCCAAAGATTGTGAAGGGAATTTAGCCTGCAGCGTGTGTCGCAACAGCGGCGTTCGAAACAATATACGACACCCCTATTATACCACGCTGGTCAGAAGTGTTGGAATGTTGGTATAGGATTTTGTTTCGAAATTTTCTTTTCTTGCAATGCTTAAAGCTGCGAGTAGCTTTAGTTGTCTTTTACGATACCCACAGGTTGAAATGGGGTAGTGGCATTATGTATTCTAAATCCGTCACAATAAGGACTTTGTGCCTCTCTGGCATCCCACAAAATATTAAAGAATAGTTCATAATATATTTAATGTTATTTTCATTCTTATATCTTTTCTGATTCTTAAATATTCTCAAATCTGCATCCCCCAAAGGTTGGTTTCAAATTTTCCTTTTCTCGCAGAGCTCTTGTCTGCATAAGGTCCTTATAAATTTAGTCTCTTTTTACCACACCCACGGGTTGAGATGGGGTAGTGACATTATGTATTCTTATCCGTCACTACACGGATACGTAAATACAATAAGTACCATAACATGACTTTACTTTCTAATATCAATCCTAAATAGCAAACAGAAACTTTATTCTTAAAGGTTTTTATTTAAGTGCTTTGGAAAGTCTTATCAAAAAAGAACAATATCAGTTAAGCTCTCCCCAGTCCAAGACTCAGCGTAGAAATAGCGCGCCTGCTCCTCAAGTCCAGGTCTGCTTCCTGATTCTGAGCTGTTGGAATATTTTCGGCCAGAAAAGTCAGTTTCTTTAAAGTTAAAAAACATAATATAAAAAAAATAAATGAATGTAGAAAAAAATCGTTGTTCTAAGATTCGAAAAAGTTTACGATCCGATTTTTTTATATAAGTTTGTATAAGTGTGAGACGGTCGACGGCCTCATACGTCACAGCGTCAGGAAATCATCAAGACCAAGATTTCAAATTTAAAGACCTAACCCTACAGACAATCTATTGGCATTGGTTTCAACATAGCACAATAACCAAGATTATTTAGCTGTACCGTGTGAAATTATGTTTAAATTTTTATATATGTGAATGAATGTTAACAACGACTTTCATGAAATGGAATGTTATATCGAACAAAAGATTTCGATAACAAGTTACGAGTTTAAAGTAAATATGGATTCAGCTAATCTTATTTGATATAATGTTACTTTATCCTTTTATCCGTTGTTTAAAAACACGAATCCGTTGGTTTTATGCGATAATGTAATAAGTTTGATTATCAACTTTAGACGATTTCTCTCACTGGAGACCACTCCACATAAGACCGCAACTATTTTCTTTCACATTGCTAAGTATCTTCATAATTGTTATTAAAAAGATATTTGAATTATAAAAAGTTGTGAAAATAAAAACGAAAAATTCACTGACACGATATTTCTGGAGTTATAATATATATTTATATTCTATATTATATAATGAATTTTCGTTTATTAGCCTACATGTTGTTTAAGAAATGTAAGTAGGTAGGTATTTACTTATATTTTACTTTGTTTTTATAATATGTGTGTGTGTGGGATTTATGACCATAACCTACATAAATCTCTACCAGCTCGTTCTCATTAATCTGTAATTATTGTGTGTGTAATTGGTCCATGTTGACATTTTTAATAAACGAATTGAATTGAATTAATATAAAATTAAATAGCAATTATTTTTTTCAGAACGGGACTGGTGGACCGTGGCGCTTACTCTACTGTTCTGTGTACGTAGTGTTCGAAAGTACTGTAGACCTTTTCATCACCGATCGAAAGAACGAAGGTCCGATGAACGTTTGGTCGAATAAACGCTATATTTTTTGTTGATTGACCGATGCATCAAACATGTGGCCAAACATTTGAATTTTTACTATAAATCTGTATGCCAGTGCAATTTATGCACTTTAGTGTTGATGTGTGCTTGCTAACATAGGAACTTTGAGTGAAGGGAGTCCCATGTCTGCTTTTCCGGGATAAAAAGTAGTCTATGTGTTATTCCAGACTATTGAGACTATATGCTATCTCTGTACCAATATCCGTTCGGTAGTTTATGCGTGAAAGAATAACAAACATTTTTATCTGTGCTTCAATGTTAGTTCCCAATTTGATGTCGGACAGAAGTCAGGATATTACCCGCACCTCCCTCATACACCACTAAGATGCTTTGTTTGTCTGAAAAATTCAATTAAAAATCTTAATTTTTATTCAGCAGCGAATTAACATTGACCACTGCTTACTCCCTCCAGGTTAGTGCGGTGGAGTTGGTAACCTTGAATGGGTTGCATGGCCATGGCCATCCATGATCCATGAAGGATAATTTCATTCGGTGAGTTTATTGCCTAGGTACTCGATATTACCTCGGTGACTGTAATTGATCTGGCATAAGTATTAATTTATTCGCAACTGCTGTTATTATCTTTATTTTTACCCGACTGCCAAAAAGGAGGGTAATGTTTTTCGTGCGTATGTAAATATGTATGTGCGCATGTCTGTTCCATTGTGACCTTCTGTAGCCTAAACGGCTTGGCTGATTTTAAAGTGTGTGGTGTCATTAGATTTGTATTTTTCCCCCGAGTGTCATAATGATATGTAAAAAAATGGCGGATAGAAACTGACAAAACAGACGTTTTATTAGTGCTATTGGAATATGGGTATCAGATGAAAGCTAATTAATAGCCTAATTCATATAATTATATGCACTAACTATTGCCTGCGGGTCCACTTGTCAAGGCAAGGTGTTGCAAGATGATGATGAAATGAAATGAAATGAAATGAAATCTCGTTTATTCATCTAGGTTACAAGGTAACACTTATGAAAGTCACAAGAATGTAACAGGTTATCCGAAAAGTAGTGTCAGCAAATTTGCCTACGACCAGTTCGCTGACGGGGTGGAGCTATGAGAAGAACTGGCAATTAACTCACGCCACTCTTTTTAAAAAAATGGATAGTTACAATCTTTTGTAATTTACAATTTGGGTAGCGTGTAAAGTGATGCAGCAGAGCACTACACCGTTAGATTAACGAATTATAATGAATGACGTATTCATCCCCGATTTTTTATATCTATACTAATATTATAAAGCTGAAGTGTGTATTGGTTTGTACTACAAACTTTGTAGGCTATATATCATGCTTCGGCCTGCGGGGTTTCGCTACCATCGCTCTTTAATGTGTTTAATGGTCATAAATCATATACAGCCCAGTGTTAATTCATGTGTTAGGTACTTAAATCTGTACAGCAATTTGAAATAACCCGAATCGCGCAATTAAAGTTTTCTCGCATGGACATGTCGGGTTTTTTGGTTTTTTAAATTAGGTATTCAAACTTACCCCTTAAACAAAATGTGGACTAAGTATTAAACCAGGTTTAAATTGACATAAGCCATTGTTTTAGTGTCAAAGTTGTCAAATTAAACCTGGTTTAATGCTTAGTCCGTATTTCGTAATAAGGAGATGTCAACTCTATAATAGGGCCATAAATACTTAACAGTGCTAACATTTACTACTATAAATTAGTAGCTTCTTGTTAGAAACTGCCTCGGTGGCGCAGCGGGAAGTGTATACGACTGCTATGCAAGAGGTCCCGGGTTCGATTCCCGGGTCGGGTGAAAATGGTATTGGGTTTTTCTATCACGAAATTCCAGTATTAAGATTTTCCCGGAGTCTGGTAAACAAATGCTCCCGGTTGATGACAATAGGCTCGCCCCCTATTTCATGGGACCAAACATAGCTGGCGAAATGTGGGTGTGAAACACCTCTGCCTACCCCTTCGGGGATAAAGGCGTGATGCTATGTTATATTATGTTGTTAGAAAATTACTCACGTCACACACGTCTATCCACTATCTATTACCCACATTTCGTCGACTACGTTCGGTCCCATGTAATAAGGGATGCCATTAACTCGGCACATTCTTCCAGATACCAGGCTGACACTGAGAATTTCAAGACAAGAAAACATAGTACCATTTTTGTCTTATCCGTGAATCGAACCCGGAACCTCATGCGCAGCGGTCTTACATAATGCAATGACGCCACCGACGCATTCTATAAGAAATAAAACAAGTGTGGTAGTTATGTAAAATGATTGCTGTCTAATATATTAATTCGAAGTAGCTGCCAAGAACCTGCGAGTAAGTACTATAATAATATTTCGTGTTATTATATTCTAGCCTTAGGCACGAAATTGGTATTGTACCATTAACCGCATTTCAATTTTACTATCTTAATAATATAGCCAACAGCCCATTATTCCCAAAGAACTCCATTCTTTTGTTTCAAAAAGATAAGAAATGTATAGCAAATCTGTTCTCATATGTTTGACTCCACTTTGATCAAGTACTAACATATTTTAAATAACAACCCCCTTATTACAATATACGGATTAAGCATTAAACCAGGTTCAAATTTACAACTTTGACTTTGACATTACTAAAACAAAATGTAAGCGACGCGAGCCTTATCCTGAGCCCATAACCTCATTTGTATTTGTGGTTCGGTTCATATATATTTTTTATTTACGAATGTCAGGGAGGCTCGCGAGCTGCGCAGGTTCTGTTTCTTTTTAAAAATAAAGGAATGTTTCCTTTGAATAAAATGATCTATCTCCAGTATGTAAAGGACTTTCCCTCCAGGTGGCATTACAAATTCCACCCTGTATACACTGAGTATGGTAATATAATTAAACTAGAAGTCGCGTAAGGCTTCGCTCCTGCTCTTTTTTATTTGAACACTGTTCAGCTCCTATTGGCCGTAGCATGATGTTAAATAGCCTTCCTTGATACATTTATATCCAACACTAAAATATTTTTTTAAATCGGACCAGTAGTTCCACAAACAAACTCTTCAGCTTTATAATATTAGTATAGATTATACCTACCAGCCCCCTGATTCTAAGCCGTCCGAAAGTTTTACGATCGGAAACTGATACTCATAGCTTGACACAAGGCAGGAACTCAATCCGACGGAAACAAAAATGCTATTCATAGATCCGAACGGATACTCCTCGGTGTTCAAAGATAACTTTACAAAATGGTAGAAAATTTACTAAAATAGTAGAAAGCTATTAGTATCAAATAAAAAATATATATTTATTTCTTTTTACAAATAAATGTAATGGCTATGATCTAATAAGAGCAAAACTTTAATTAGTATTTACTTACTATTGTTTTAATATAAAACATTTATATTTCTTAGACTAATAGTTTGATAGTAGGTAACTTTTTAAACACTGTTTCGCAAACGTCAAATATAAATAAATATTTGGTGCTTACTTAGTTTTGAAATTAAAAACAAAAATCAAAGTTAGAAATTTGTTTGAAAAGTGACTTTTACTTATTCAAAAACCTTTTATTAATTCAAAAGAATAATTACGACTGTAAGTACTGTAACATATTTCTTTTTTTAAATGTTTCATGTTGTTTTTATCGGGATTGATTCTGTAAATTTTAATAGTACTATTTAGTTTCATGCTGGTTCATGAAGACCTTGCACGAGGGTGACTCATAAGCCCTTTATTTCAATATAATGTTCTTCGGAAGTTGTATCCGACGTAAAATTGTTGGCTGGAACTTTTGGCACAATTAATGTCATCTATATGTCAAAAATTTCCCATGTCGGATTTCTGAATTGCATTTAGGCTCCCGTTTCGTAAACCTTGCCACTCGGATACGAAAAGGGCAGTTTCCGACGGCTTAGAATCACCCCCCAGACCTTTCTTGTTAAGAATGTTCATTGTTTGAAATACCTACTTTATGAGTAATATTTACTCACTGAGAGACTGAGCATAACGTAGCGGGTGATGCTTCTCATGCATTTTTAATGAAACTATGTGAAGGCTTTGATCAAAACAATTTTTATTTTGTAAATATTTACATTTTACCTAAATCTACTTGTAGCAAGTCCTTCGTAACAACGCACTATGACCAATTTCATTCTAAATTTATTTTTTGATTTATTATTTTTGGCAATTATGTGACAATCTAGGATTTTTTTATGTTAGTATACCTTGAATCAATCTTAATGGCGGCTCTGAACATCGTGCGAGACGATGCTAGTAACTATTATCTAATCTGTGACGATGTGAAAAACACAAAATTGATTATCAGCGGAACGACAAAAGTGCGGAAGCGGGGCATATGCCCGCGCGCCCATTCCTTCACCCACAAGTGCCGCACGTGTCACAGTGTGAGAGTGTAAAAGTTAGGTTTGTGTACTGCACACACGCGCACGACATTACAACCTGCGCGTTCACGCGTTTGCAGCTAATATCCGAACCGCCATTAAGGTTGATTCAAGGTATACCTTAGCTATTTAGTGTGGTTTCTAGTTGATAATTATTATTGTTCAAATATTCGCTGTTTTTTAAATAAAATTATTTAAAAACAATATCGTTTATCGGGTAAAAATAAATACACACACATATTACATTTTAACACAACCAATGCTCGCAGCAACCGGATGATGTGGGTACACCGGCCGTTTCACTAGTCATCATCGTCATCGTCATCATCATCATCATCACAAATGGTGTAAACACAGTAACATAACTTAAAAAAAATGACTTATTTTTTATCTGCCTTTGTGGTGCAGCATGTATACGTCAGCTGTGCTGCAGTATTCTTTTTTCTGTTACCTAATATTTAACAGTTTATTTTTACATCAGATATCCTTAGTGACAACACGTGCATTGATACGCAGGGTAGTTGAAGACACATTCACCACTTCTTGCTCCCTCAAGCTTGACACAGTGTGTTCCACAAGCTATTGCAGTGCAGCTCCCTCTGTAGTATTTTGAACGTGGACAGGCATCAGCATTAGGAATGACAAAGCAGGTGATGATAGTCAAAACGAGGACGAAGATTATGAGCCTCATTTTTAGTACGGGAGTTGATTCTGAAACTAAAAACAAATATAAATTACGTGCGATACATAATTTAGCAAATTACTGATAGGATCCCAATAAATTTAATCAAAAGAAAGTCAAATCCAATCCACCAACAAAAATCTCTTCGTTGTAACGCTAAATTTCGAAGGATGGGATGCTGGATGTCAATATTTCGAGCAACGTTCCGTTTTGTGGTCATCTGAAGGGAAAAGCTAAATTACTTCCAAAAACTTGCGTGTGCTCAATAGAGTGAGACATTATTTTACGCCGATTCACCGCCTACAACTCTACAAGGTACAGGTCAGGTTCTATATGGCATACTGTTCTTATTTCTGGGCTGGAGCACCCCAATATCAACTCCTTTCCTTTGAACGCATACAACGCAGAGCGATTCAAATTGTCGATGAGGATTATCGACAATTCTCATTACTCTCGGGATATCTCGGGATCCCTTGGTTTTGCGGAGGGATGTTGCATCCCTATGCATTCTATACCGCATCTATACGGGAATTGTTCTGAGGAATTCTTTGGTTTACTGCCAGCTGCAGAGTTCTTACACAGCACTACTTGTAAGCAACTGACATACCATAGCGCTTGATGGATGGCGAATTGGCGATCAACAACGGTGCGATTTTCAAGGTACTTTTTGCCTAGATTGACAACACTGTGGAACCAACTCGATAAAGCAGTATTTAAGGACATAAATATGACTCAAGAATTTTCACGAAACGAGATTCATCATCATCATCATCCTAACAGCCCAACGACATCCACTGCTGAACATAGGCCTCACGGCCGCCCGCCATCCCGACCAGCCCCCTGATTCTGAGCTGTCGGAATATTTTCGGCCAGAACTGTCAGTTTATTTAAAGTTAAAAAACAGAATGTTAAAAAAATAGATGGAGCTAGAAAAAATCCTATATTAATCAGTTTTTAATTTTCTATACGGTAAACTAATTTCTAACACTTAATAACTTAAGCTGTAAAAATACATCATTCTAAGATTCGAAAATAATTACGATCCGGGAGCAATCCAATGAGTCAGAATCAGGGCCCAAGTCGTTGGTCCATCTGGTGGGGGGCCGTCCCACGCTGCGCCTTCCAATACGTGGCCGCCACTCGAGAACCTTTTCCCCTGTCGGCCAACAGTCCTACGAGCTATGTGCCCTGCCCACTGCCACTTTAGCGATGCGATTCGGTGAGCTATGTCGACAACTATAGTTCTCCTGCGGATCTCCTCATTTCTGATTCGATCACGCAGGGAAACTCCGAGCATATGATAGCACTTTCCATGGCTCACTGAGCGACAGTGAGCTTTCTAATGAGGCCCATTAGCAATCACGTCTCGTACTGAGACGTGATTGCTAATGGTGTAAGCACGGAACAGAAAATACAAGACTGTAAGTCATCACTGGCAACACACAATATATAATACTGGGAACACAGTGCACTAGGGTATTGTGGATGAGAAAACAGTGCGTAACTTCCGAGTTGGATTCGGCGGTTAACCTCTTTCTCAAAGTTGGACATACCTAACCGCACCGTTTGTCCTAGGTATATTAAATTGGTCAACAACTTCAAGATTAGAGCTCCATACATTAATAGGGGCGGGGGCTACATGGCGATTAGACATAACTTTCGTCCTGTCCATGATCAACGAAAACGAAACGAACTTATCTCTTTTTAAAAAGCCAGTCATGCTGTGGCCTCCCAGTATTTCGTATGTCTATGAATAGCAGAGATCACTTAAGAGGGTTCATACATTTTCAAGTTGCTCGCAAATAGGTTTTTAAATCACGCACACAGAGCCGAAACATGCACACTTCTCTAATGCTGTGTGGTACAACAATATAGCGCGTACTAGTGAGTTTGGTATTTTTTAACCTCGTATTTTGTTAAAGGTGGATAAGATAAAATTTCAAATTAAATTAATCAATAATTAATTGTAATTAATCGTATTGTATTCTATAAACAATTAAAATACAATTTTATTAGAAAGAAAGAAAAATACAATTAATTTTATATTAGACTAACAAATAATTTCTCAATAAACTGCGGCTGATATGATGATGATGATGAATATGACTATTTGAGGTCAAAGTGGTGAATATGTCCGCCATTTTGAACTTTGTTGTTTTTGGGCTGATCGACTCCAAAATCGATATCTGACAATCCCACTGATCACTGGGCATAGTTCTGAAGTCAAAATTGTAAAAATGCCCGCCATCTTGAACCTTGTTGTTTTTGGGCTGAGTGATACCAAAATCGATATCTGACGATCCCATTGGTCACTGGGCATAGTTCTGAAATCAAAATTATAGAAATGCCCGCCATCTTGAACTTTGTTGTTTTTGGGTTGGGTGATACCAAAATCGATATCTGACGATCCCATTGGTCACTGGGCCTAGTTCTGAAGTCAAAATTGTGAAAATGCCCACCATCTTGAACTTTGTTGTTTTTGGGCTGATTGATACCAAAATCGATATCTGACGATCACATTGGTCACTGGGCATAGTTCTGAAGTCAAAATAGTAAAAATGCCCACCATCTTGAACTTTGTTGTTTTTGGGCTGAGTGATACCAAAATCGATATCTGACTATCCCATTTAGGGCATCGAGAACCGGCCATATTTTAAGAACCGGTTCTTTCGGTTCCAGTGACAACACAGAACCGGGTACCCGGTTCTTTCGGTTCTTTTCGGTTCTTTTGCTAATTTATTAGAATTTTGTTCGTAAAGTCCACACCCAAACCTGTAACACTGTTACTTGTTGAGAAAAAAATTCCCATCATGTCACACTGTTACTCGATGCAACTGCTTGCAATTTTTTCTCCCAACCAGTAACACTGCCAAATATTGGTGTTACTGGATGGGAAAAAAGTTGCATCGAGTCACACTGTGTCTTGTTAGGAAAAGTAAACATTTTATATTCTCATGGAGTCACACTTTTTATTTTCTTATTATTATATTAGTGATTGATATTTTTATTATATAGAGAGTTGCTAGTTGCTACTAATCGTTAGACAGTTGCCATTCATCGACATCGACATTTTTTTAAATAAACCTATGAATAGGGACATTCTGGAAAAACGACATTTTAAGTCGATGAATGGCATGATCGTTTTCATTTACGCAGTTTGTTCTCACTGGATAGGTGACCAGCCAACCTGATGGAATGATTCATCACCTCAGAAAGTAGTTTATTTTAAAAAATGTCGGGGATAGCAACTGTCTAACGATTAGTA
This sequence comes from Laspeyria flexula, assembly GCA_905147015.1. NCBI lineage: Eukaryota > Metazoa > Arthropoda > Insecta > Lepidoptera > Erebidae > Laspeyria > Laspeyria flexula. The sequence continues at coordinate 11,423,267 of LR989956.1, forward strand.
GCAACTCTCTATATAATAAAAATATCAATCACTAATATAATAAAAAAAAGTGTGACTCGATGGGAATATAAAATGTTTACTTTTCCCAACAAGACACAGTGTGACTCGATGTAACTTTTTATCCCATCCAGTAACACTAATATTTGGCAGTGTTACTGGTTGGGAGAAAAAAATTGCAAGCAGTTGCATCAAGTAACAGTGTGACATGATGAGAATTTTTTCCCAACAAGTAACAGTGTTACAACTTACAGGTTTGGGTGTCACTGGATGGGTATAAACCCTTTTGATCAAATCTATAATCTATTACGATATATTTTGAATGAAAAAAAATTGAATATTTTATTTAATAAAATTTACAGAATTGTTGTATAATAAATACTTACATCTAATAAGTATGTTGTACTGTCGAGTGCCATTATTTGGCGTTGGTTTTGTATGCGAGCGTGTATCTAGTGCTTATTTGATCGAAGTTGATCGGCGTTAATCACCAATTTGTAGAAGAACCGAAAGAACCGAAAACCCGGTTCTTCATATTTTGAGAACCGGTTCTTTTTGTAGCCCCTAGAACCGGGAATTCCCGGTTCTTTCGGTTCCGGGAAAAACCGGTTCCGATGCCCTAATCCCATTGCTCATTGGGCATAGTTCTGAAGTCAAAATTGTAAAAATGCTCGCCATCTTGAACTTTGTTGTTTTTGGCCTGATTGACATCAAAATCGATATCTGACGATCCCATTGGTCACTGCGCATAGTTTTGAAGTCAAAATTTTAAAAATGCCCGCCATCTTGAACTTTGTTGTTTTTGGGCTGAGTGATACCAAAATCAATATCTGACGATCCCATTGGTCACTGGGCATAGTTCTGAAGTCAAAATTATAGAAATGCCCGCCATCTTGAACTTTGTTGCTTTTGGGCTGATTGATACCATAATCGATATCTGACGATCCCATTGGTCACCATGGGCCACCATGGGCATGGTTCTGAAGTCAAAATTATAAAAATGCCTGCCACCTTTAACTTTGTTGTTTTTGGGCTGAGTGATACCAAAATCGATATTTGACGATCCCATTGGGCATGACCACTGGCACTGACCAATGGGATAGTCAGATATCGATTTCGGTATCACTCAGCCCAAAAACAACAAAGTTCAAGATGGTGGGCATTTTTACTATTTTGACTTCAGAACTATGCCCGGTGACCAATGGGATCGTCAAATAGCGATTTTGGTATCACTCAGCCGAAAAACAACAAAGTTCAAGATGGCGGGCATTTTTACTATTTTGACTTCAGAACTATGCCCGGTGACCAATGGGATCGTCAAATAGCGATTTTGGTATCACTCAGCCGAAAAACAACAAAGTTCAAGATGGCGGGCATTTTTACAATTTTAACTTCAGAACTATGCCAAGTGACCAATGGGATCGTCAAATATCGATTATGGTATCACTCAGCCCAAAAACAACAAAGTTCAAGATGGCGGGCATTTTTAAAATTTTGACTTCAAAACTATGCGCAGTGACCAATGGGATCGTCAAATATCGATTTTGGTATCACTCAGCCCAAAAACAACAAAGTTCAAGATGGCGGGCGTTTTTACTATTTTGACTTCAGAACTATGCCCAATGAGCAATGGGATAGTCAGATATCGATTTTGATATCACTCAGCCCAAAAACAACAAAGTTCAAGATGGTGGGCATTTTTACTATTTTGACTTCAGAACTATGCCCAGTGACCAATGGGATCGTCAAATATCGATTTTGGTATCACTCAGCCCAAAAACAACAAAGTTCAAGATGGCGGGCATTTTTACAATTTTGACTTCAGAACTAGGCCCAGTGACCAATGGGATCGTCAGATATCGATTTTGGTATCACCCAACCCAAAAACAACAAAGTTCAAGATGGCGGGCATTTCTATAATTTTGATTTCAGAACTATGCCCAGTGACCAATGGGATCGTCAGATATCGATTTTGGTATCACTCAGCCCAAAAACAACAAAGTTCAAGATGGCGGGCATTTTTACAATTTTGACTTCAGAACTAGGCCCAGTGACCAATGGGATCGTCGGATATCGATTTTCGAGCCCATCAGCCCAAAAACAGCAAAGTAAATAATTTGATCTTTAATTAAAAAAAAATTTCATAACAAAGTATCAACTGGTATTGAACTCTCTTGAAATATACTAATATTACGTAAACATCGGACCGGGAGCGCGGGAAGCAAAGCGTTACGTCCTCTCTCTAGAAGGCCTCAGCCGGTACTGATTTCTCACGGCCTGTGCGCCGAAATATAAGGCGTTTTTAGGCTCTTTTCAAAAATCATTTTAAAATATTTCTAAAGGGATTTCGAAAATATTATGGACATTTATGAATGACAACATCTTGCTTAATAATTAAATGTAAAAAAATCGACTTTTTAAACACATATAGTGTACCAAAATTGTCATCAAACTTGATCAAAGTTCAAAGTTTTTGAGAATTTTAGTTTTTAAGTTTTAGTTATAAAAAAATGAATATTTCTAATATTTTTTCAATACACTAACTAAAGGACTATATGTAGACCTTAAAACAAGCTTTTTTTTCTATGAATTTCAATTACTTTAGTTCCTGGCGAATCAGAAAGTAGGCTTGTTTCGTAGAATTTCTTAAAACGCTGTGCGAAAGAACTGTTCTAACTAAAATACTAATAATAAATAGTCTGTTTTTCTTAATACACTTTTTAGACAAGAAAACTGTTGTTTATGTATGCCAAAAATTACTTCGCTACATATAAAGACATATTCTGTAGCGAACGTGGAAATCTCTTGATTTCATCGATTTCTGTATGAACCCTCTTAAAATCAAGTGACAAGTTTAAAAAAAAAATGACGAAAAAAAGCTAAACAAAAAAATAACAACAAATTATATACTTACGGTGTGCAACACGGAAAAAGAAATCGAAATTCAAATTGTTACTAGAACATCAAAATGTGTTCATTGCACTTTTGAGAAAGGAGAAAACAAACTAAATATCCCGTAACATTTTCTACTCTTAAAATATTACTGGTAAAATAATTCAGCCTCACCCTATTTTTTGTTTTATTAATCAGTTGATGTTACCAGTGCGATGTTTTACAAAATAATGTCACCAATCTAAAGTGTGCGTGGATTTATATTGACATTTTGAGAGACACATCGCATTGTTTAAAAAATGGTCAATAGGTTAACAAAACACTAGGTCAAGTTTAATCATTCAAAAAAAAAAAGATAAACAATTCATTCATAAAGGTCAGTATATGCGTTAGAGATAACTTATTATTGTTTAATTTAAATATCTTAACAATCATTGTTCTCTAAAGAAAAGGTATATATTTGTACGTCGATAACCGGCGATAGAGAAACTGTAAAACATTAGTTATAATAATATCTCAACCTGTGTTTACACAAAAGCTTGATCAAAGTAACGATTAAAACGGAATTATGAATCAGTATTTTGATAATAGTTATTATAAACGTTTGGAATATTATTAAAAATAGGATGAATGAAAAACCGAGTTGTTATATCCGAATATAATAACAACTCATATACTTACCGATTTTCGAATCGATTATATCGATTACCGATAATAGAATTCCGAAATTATGTAAAACGATATTTTAAAATTTGTACTCGTGACTTTCAGAATTAAGTTTTTCTTATTTATGTAGCGTACCCGGGTAAAATCCATATACTTACTTTTGGAGTCTATTCTCAATGATATTGTATGTTAAAAAACATACTATTCAAGTACTACACTGTAGCAAGGCTTTATCATTATTTGTTATTAATATAATCAATATTTCGCAGAGTATTTATAGGATAAGTTGGGAAAGCCTCCTATTTACTACTATATATTTCATGAATACAAATACCACACTACCCCCAAAATCAGAACGTTTATACGTACATTCACACATGACTTTCAAATGCATATATGCATACACGGGAAATAAGATAATTAGCGAATATATACTCACACATATAAATTTTATACATACTTGTACCCAAACATATACATATACATTAATTGTCCACCATGTCAGGACATATCGTACCTTAATAAATAAATTACGGCCACCCTACAATATTCTTAAAATATATAATACAGTTTACAGCAAAAATAATATCTATAGTAAAATCCGGGCTGTTGGGCAATTGATTATTGATAAAAACCTTAAATCATACTACACCAATAAAATAATGTCTGAAGTATTTCTACTAGTTATAACTTGTCTCAAAATTCGACGCTACAAATAACATAATAAACGACATTGACCAATTTGCTGTTGCAACTCCTGTCATCTGTGACCCGGAAGATTGTACCTCATACATAACTCATCCAAACAACTACTTAAAGATCTTGCAGCAGAATATACGCAGTCTAAACCGAAACTTCCATGAAATACATGTTTTTCTTGAGAGATTAAAAATATCATGTGATATTATTGTGCTGTCGGAGTGTTGGCTGTCGTTTGTTACAGCTTTACCGGTTCTTAATGGCTACAGTACATACAGGACACATGATAATTATAATCAAAACGACGGAGTCGTGGTTTATACAAAGAATGGCTTAAATTGCACTGTGGAAGAACCGTTTTTCACGGACGCAAACTGCCTGATAATTAAAATAAAGACTGATACGGTATTGATTGCCATTTACAGACCACCCAGCTTTAAATCTTGTGACAACTTCTTTAAGTCCCTACATAGCCTACTTGAAGAGCTGTCGTCTTTTAAAAATATTATTTTAGTGGGTGACATAAACATAAACCTATTGGGAACTAGTCAAGAAACAAATGCCTACTTAGATATTCTTGCATTTCACGGACTTCTACCTGCTACTAACACCCCCACAAGAGGTGAATCCTGCTTGGATCACGTGATCCTAAAAACAAAACTGTCGGCCTTCACATTTACATTAAAAACCACTATCACTGATCATGAAGCTGTATTTTTTTGCATTAATATTGGTAAATCTATAGATAAACATGTGAGACAAAGAGTTGTTTACAAACTTAATATCGAACAGTTAAAATCAAAATGTCTTGCATACAATTTTGATGAGGTTTATCGGGAGACAGATTTAAATATTGCTATGAATAACTTCATTACATCAATACAACAGCTGATTCTAAATAGTTCAATAAAAAGATTAATCCCTAAAAATAAAATAACAATCAAACCTTGGATAACTATTGGCCTATTACGATGTATTCGTAATAGGGATAGGATGCATAAAAAAACTAAAGTAAACGCTAATGATAATATACTTATGATAACATATATTAGATATAGGAACTTCTGTAATAACCTACTTAAAAAACTAAAACGACAATACGAAAAAGATCAACTAGCTATATCTAAAAACAATCCCAAAAAGCTTTGGACCGCAATTAAAACAATAATAAATACTAATACAAAAAATCAACAACCTATAGAATTACTAAAAAACAATAACAATAATTATAAACCTACAGAAGCTATTAATGAAATAAACGAATACTTTTCGCGCATTGGTAAAACATTAGCTGAAGGAATCCCGTCATCTCTTCCTGAAATTAAAGTAATTAAACAAACGCCACTACAGTCACTTGTACTTCTTCATACTGATAATGCAGAAGTTGAAAGAACAATATTATTGCTGAAGAGTGACTGTTCGCCGGGTTGGGATGAGATTAGTGCTAATGTTCTAAAAAATATATCTTCTACTGTAACACCCATTCTCACTAACCTAATAAACCGTTCTTTTGATGAAGGAATCTTTCCAAATGCGCTAAAAAAGGCTATTTTGCGTCCAGTACATAAGGCGGGTGATAGAGGCTGTGTCAATAATTATAGACCCATTGCAATTTTGACAACTATATCGAAAGTATTCGAACGTATTATAAATAACAGAATAGTTTACTATCTCGAATCAAAAAATCTTTTATCTAATGCTCAGTATGGCTTTAGATCTGGACGTTCGACAAATAGTGCAATACTAGATTACACTACTTTTATAGTAAACCAATTAGATAATAAGAAAAAATCTCTCACAATATTTTTAGACCTTGCAAAAGCTTTCGACACAGTCTCTACACCTCGTCTAGTACAAAAACTCGAGGACCTTGGCATAAGAGGCACACCACTTTCTCTATTAACTGATTACCTAAAAAATAGAACTCAGCGTGTCAAAATCGGGGAACACATTAGTGATGAACTACCTATAGAATACGGCGTTCCGCAAGGCAGCATAATCGGCCCGACTTTGTTCTTATGTTACATTAACGAACTATGTGCACTAAAAATACCAAACTGTCGTATATCTGCATATGCTGATGATACTACATTAACTTTTACTGCGAGTTCTTGGAAGGATCTATTTAGTTATGCTCAATCAGGCTTCAATACCGTATGTCATTGGCTTGCCTCAAATTACCTAACCCTCAATGATGACAAAACCAGCTATATAGCCTTTCAAATTAAAAATAGTATTGAGAAAAGTAACCTAAAAGCACACATAATTGCTCATAAATGCAGTTTTCCGCCAAATCCAAATTGCGACTGTCGTAAAATAACTGAAACAAAAACTATTAAATATCTGGGTGTTGTAATAGATTCAAAGTTAACTTTTGAAGGTCACATTGCTTCTGTATCCCAAAAAATTAGAAAATTAGCTTACATTTTCAAACAATTACGCGAAGTCGCTGATAACAATACAATTAAAATGATATATCATGCACTAGTACAATCTGTATTAACCTACTGCATCACCTCATGGGGTGGTGCATGTAAAACTAAGCTAATAATGCTCGAAAGAGCACAAAGGATGATACTTAAAATTAGTTTAAGCAAACCCCGACTATATCCCACTGAGCAACTCTATGAACAAGCTGAGACCTTAACTGTACGCCAACTTTACATACTATTAACAGTACTCCACAAACACTCCCAGACATCAGAGACAAATATAAAACATATAGCCCATTTAAGAAGAAACCATGCTGTATGGAAAACGCCTTCAGTTAATACGACTTTTGCACAGAGATTCTTTGATTTTCGTAGTTGTTTATTATATAATAGACTAAATAAAACCCTTAAAATATCTAGCGGCCTAAAAAATGAATGTAAATCTAAATTAATAAAATATCTACTTACACTGGACTACAACAACACAGAGAGTTTGCTTGGTATAATGGTATAGACATGACATAGACAAATTATGCATTATATTAACTTCTACACACACACACACACACACACACACACACACAGAGAGAGAGACACATACAGTACACGTCGCGCGTGCGCCAAAACACTTATACTTTCCACTCTCCTTCCAGATTATTCCACCAAATCCTTAACTGTCAAACGACTATGTTCTATAGTTTGGATCAAAATTGTTTAAAATTGATGTACGGGGGGCCTGGTGCTCTAAGATACAGGCTTCGGCTTAGTTTGGACACCAGATCTCCCACAAATTACATGTATATCACCAAACTATTTTGTATTATAAAAATGTAAAATCTTGTAATTTGTGGAGATAAAATAAACATTATTATTATTATTATACAACATCATTGTCCATTCTATATAAACAATGTTTTCTCTTTACATTAAATTTATTTAGATTAAAAGAGTATCCAAGTGTTTATTATTTTTATGCTTATCATATCACGATTGTGATTTACGGTAACAGTGTCAATGGACCGGCAAGTCCGGGGAAGGACTACTAAGTAGATGAATTTTTTCTCCTAGAACGTACCGTTTTGAGTTATAAGCCAAAAAGTCAAAAATGGTACCTTTACCCTCCTCCCCCCACTCCGGCTCACCTCCGAAACGTTAGGACTTTTTGTATGTTCATTTTCTAAGCATCCACAAATTTTCGAAGAAATCGTTTAGGTTTCTTTTCACGCACTCTACAACGCCTTTGTTGACTGAACTATACCCTGTCACAAAATATCAACACTAACAGGAGTAGGTATAGTTGCGTTTCGAATGGTGAGTATAGGATGCCAGAGGCGCAATTTATTCTCTCAATTCCTTTCTTCCATCTTTTCTTCTTCTTATTCTTTGATGTGTTTTTACAAATGTTGTGTGCAAACAAATAAAGATCTTTTCTTTCTTTCTTTCCGTATTTTTTTATCCATGATTATTACTTTTCTGGTCGGGAGCAGTTTGATTTTCTTCGCATTGTTTAGTCAATGCTAAGAGATTCATGGCGGAGGTGGTTATAACTTACAGTTAGTCACTTGCTCGTATGTCACATCAAAAAACCGTAGCTTAGTGCTCAATGTGGAATCACTAACCTAATATTGACCTGGGCGCTATTGTCAAATTATGTTATCCGATTTGTATTAGACTAAATTAGCAATTTTATTTCCAATTTTCTACTTTTTGTTTTGGTTTTTATTTAAATTGCAATAATAAATTCCAATTCTTATAATTTTAATATTTATAATTTTTTAAACCAATATTAAAAATGTTTAAGAATAATTTTTAATTTAGTATGTGTTCAATTTAATCGTGATCGTTTATTGTAAATGCGGTGTTAGCCAGTAAGTGGTTGTTTCTTAATATGTATCAACTTCCATGAATAAGTTTTAAAATGTACTGTGTAAACATTCGTTGGTTAACCTAATAAATAAATAAATATTATTCTATTGATGCTGTAAGAGAAATAGCTTAGGTGCTCAAACTATAGGTGCTAAAAAACTTGGTGCTGAAAGTGATATACCTACTTTATGTTTTGCATGCTGGTCAGCAACAATCGCTTTTGGCGTTTCAAAGAATAGCAAGAAGAAATTGTTTTAAATACTAGATAAACTAAATGAATCAACACTATAAAGTTGTATTATTCTTATAACTTCTAAGTCTTAGTATAAACATAAATATCTATTGAACGTAGAAATATTTTAAAATAGTTGGAATGTAAAACAATGATTTATTATAATGGTTGGATCAGTGGCATTATTTAAATACAACTAATAACCTATTTTATTATTTTTGTGTTATGAAAACACTCTTTTTATTGTTCAAAGATTTTACTCTCCGTTTGTTAGGGACTTGTTGGGATAGTAACGGTAGAATAGAATAGAATATTTATTTCATTAAAGATACAACCTTTTTTTTGGCAACACAGAAACAGACTATACATAATATTAGAGAAAGGAATGTTAAGCTGGTTTGGACATGTCGAGAGAAGAATGAAGGAAGAGTGACAAAACAAATTTAAGAGGCGAATGTGAAAGAAAACGTTGGAAGGGGAAGACCTAGAAGAACGTACCATGACCAAATAGGTAACGTTCTAAAGAAGTGACAGATCAGGAGTACCCTCAACCGGCGAGAATGAATGAAAAGACTGATAGGTATGTCATGATATGTCATAATCGTAGCAAGTGGAAGGAAATGGTCTCTGCCTACCCCTTTGTTGGGAAAGAGGCGTGATCTATATGTATATATATGTATATATTTTATACATAATTAATTAAAAGAACAATAAATTAAATCAGAAAAATAAAACTGTTGTATATAATTATGTTTGTGAGTGTGTGTGTGGGTCTGTGTAAGTGGGTAGAAAAGTAAAGGTCTGTAAGGGTCTTAATGCGTCATAGTATTGATCATCATTACTACCCATAAACGTCCCACTCCCACAGCTGGGCATGGGTCTCCTCTGAACATTGTGGAGGGCATTTAGCCTACTATACCACGCTGGCCAAGACGGGTTGGTATATATAGACTTTTGTTTCGAAATTTCCTTTTCACACAGTGCTCTTGTCTGCTACTGTCTTAGTTGCCTTTTACGACACCCACGGGTTGAAATGGGGTAGTGACATTGCATATTCTTAACCCGTCCCTACATATACATACAATAATATTAATAGGTTAAGTCCATTGTCAGTATCACTACAGCTTTTTCCCATTAACCAATCCGATACTTTCTGCATTGGGGTCTAAAGGTGATTTTCCACCAGAATTGAAATCGCACTGACCCTTTTCCACTAAAAATAGCCATCGCGAGCTCGCGCGTGATAGCCGACCTCTAGTAGAAATGGCTTGTACTATCGTGACGGTATTCTCAGGTAATACTCGAAACACGGTAATAAGTAGCAACGAACAACAATGAGCCTCTCGCGAGAAGCGTGTTTCTGTTGCAAAGTTAATTATACTCTATAAAGGAAGCAATATGGTTCATTTTTACACAAACAAATATTTCAATTCACGCCTCGCATATTCTCGTCAATCCACACTGTTTCCACCAAAGATGCGCTGGGAGAGGATTGAAAATTTGCTATACAAATTTAAATTCTCTCCTCGCCTCGCCTCGCCTCGCCACTCTAGTGGAAAATCACCTTGAGGGTCTAAGGAATTTGTACCTAGATATTGCAAGATTTGATGAGAGTATTGTATAGATAACAGCTTAGAATTTTAGTGTCGTGAAGCTAAAAGACTCTTAAAATTAGGTGTTTGCACCAAATTTTAGGAGTCATTTAGCTGTTTTTCTTGTTTTTTTTTTTACTTTATAACATAAAGTACAAAAACTAACATCAATCAATAAGCGCCGTTCGTATAAAGTTTATGAACGGTGTTTCGTTTATCCCATACAAGGGAATTATGTTTTTGAATATAAATATATATATAGTTTTGAGTATAAATAGTTATCTTACGGTGAGTACCTTACAGGCGTCGTATAGCTGGACAGTTGGGAACCTGAATAGTCTGTCATGACTTCCAGAACAGTTCTTTGGCACATTCAAGAGATAGCAGGTGAGTTTTAGCTGCGCCACCCCACGCTGTAATACAATACCTCGACGACCTCGACCTCAACGATGGAGACAACAAAGCACGCAGCCACGAGAAACCCAAATTAGAAAGTACCTATTGTGTTTGCTGGCAGGCCAGAAATAAGCCAAACAGTGCATTGGTCCTTCATCATCCTTATCATATCACCCCAATAACGTTCACTACTGGACATTTGCCTCACCTAATTTCCATTTGTATTGGTTAGTACTTAATTTAAAAATAAACAAGTTGATAAAATGTTATTTTCTTTTTACCCGACTGCCAAAGGGGAGGGTAATGTTTTTCACGCGTATGTATGTATTAATGTGGGCATTTCTGTTCCATTGAGACCTTCTGTAGCCTGCTTGGCTGATTTTAAAGTGTGAGGTGTCATTAGATTTGTATTTTTCCCCCGAGTGTCATAGGCTATGTGATGTAAACAAAAAACAATATGGCGGCCGTAAACTGTCAAATCTGGCGTTTTTTTAGTGCTATCGTAATATAGATATCAGATAAAAGCTAATTAATAGCCTAATTCAATTATATATGCACTAACTATTGCCCGCAACTCCACTTGTCTCTTGTAACCTAAATAGCTTGACCAGTTTTGAACTATCAAAATTCACAAAGTTATAATATACATAATAATTAATAATATTGAGTGACGAAGGCTACTTTTTGGCAAGGCAAGGCAGTCGGGTTTTTTTGTTTTTTTTTAAATAAACACTTGTTGAATTTTTAAATAAATTTCTATCATTTTTAAGTACCATATTTTTACGCTTGCACCTACTACTATTATCTCTGCATCACCCAAGGGTTGACTGATAGAGAATGCCTTTGGCATTAAATCGGTCCATTTACGGTTTTATGTGCATCAAGTTAAATAAATAAATAAAATCACACATTTAATAAATGAATTATACTTAAACTAAAAAACTCATTATATTAGTAACAAATTTCACTTAATTCTATGTTAGTAAGGCCATTGAGATGTCTTTATGAAACCGGCACCATGACCGTCCAGCTCCAGGACTAAAAGACCAATCCTATCGATGGCGTCGAGGGGTGAGACAACAGCATATAATATCTCCCAAGCTCTTCACCAACGCATTCGAAGACGTCTTCAAGATGCTGGACTAGACTGGACAGTGCGTTAACATCAATGGCGAGTACATCTCAAACCTTCAGTTTGCCGACGACATCTGCATCGCGGCAATGACACTGGAGCAGGTATGCGATATGCTGAACAGCCTAGATGGAGCCCCTCGATGTGTCAAAATTATCCAGCTCGGCAAAAACAACTTCAAGCAACAAATCGACCGCATGACCCAGCTGGATTGTGCAGTATTTGGCAAACAACGTTGGGTTTTTTCTTCGTCGCTAAGTACCACAGTGCCACCCATGGACGATTGAGTGTCTAGAACGAAGACGAAAAAACCGGTTATGAGCATGTCGGAACGGTTCCGCAGCAAAAGAGCATATCTTCATAGCGCTTACGTCCTTTTGTTGAGAAGCTCAGTTTTTTTGGCACTGACTCAAGAACGGGACAATGGAACCAACTGAATGACCCACTCTGCTGACTTATGATATTGTCAAACTTGTAAGATCTATCGTGTTAATCTTGTATATGACACTTGCGTCCTTTTTAATACTAATAGAATCGCGTCATACGGTCATTACCATGGCAATAGAAATACATTTTAGTTATAAAAATTATCTCTCGCATACAGAACCTTTTCATTAATAAATAAACTTCAAAAATCTAATGTTCAGTGTGTCAGATGTCAGTATTGTGTTATGTGCCACTCGTAAATATTTGCCTATGTTACATGTAGGAGTACCTCTCTTAAAAATATTTATTTTTATTTTACTAGCAAACCTACTAGCACCCAAGACACCTATATCCAAATTTCATCAATATACATCGAGTAGTTTTTGAGTAAATGCCTGTGACATACGAACGGACGGACGGACAGGTATGACGAGACAATTAAGGTTTTTGCCATTTGGCTGCGTAACGCCTAAAAAGTAAAATTATGCAAACATATCGTCATGCTTATATTGAAGCAATATATTATACCTACTTAAAAATTCATAACATGTAAATAAAATTACAGTTTCCTTAACTTGGGTTTTGCACAGATGTCTGTGCAAACAGAATACAAAAAAAGCGATGAGGAAAATGTTCACGAATAAACAATTACAATTCGCGCAGGGCCTCGCTCCCGTCGTTCCTTGTTTGGCTACTGCTCGGCTCCTATTTGCCGTAGCGTATATGTATATAGCCTATAGCCTTCCTCGATAAATGGGCTATCTAAAACTAAAAGATATTTTCAAATGGGACCAGAAGTTCCTGAAATTAGCGCGTTCAACCAAACACATAAATAAACTCTTCACTTATAATATTTGTGTGGATGAGTAAATATTAGCACTTGGTGGATAAACCCATTCGAGTGTACCTAGTCTTGAGAAATTGTAATCTACATTTTCTTTATCTTTCCAGAAACAATGGTTTGTGTAACTAATTCTACGAATTGTCTTGCATGATAATTATTGCAAGCTGTGATATATTTATCTATTGTCCTGTGATTGTACTACATATATAAATATGTAGGTATAATAATAATAATAATATTCTACCACATTCACACAGCGCCATCTAGTCCCAAAGTAAGCAATTATATTTGCTTGTGTTATGGGTACTAAACAACTGAATTACTAATACTGCTTAAATACTTTTTTTTTTGTAAATACATTATATATATATTATAGATTAATTACACCCAGACACAGAACAAATCTTTATGCTCATCACACAAAGAGTTGTCCTGGGTGAACCCACGACCTCCGGCTTAGCAGTCAGGGTCACTAACCACTAGACCAACAGGCCAGTCATACTAATATTATAATGTTGAAGTCTTTATTTGATTGTTTTTAGGGCTCCGTACCTCAATAGAAAATAAAAGAACCCTTATAGGATCACTCCGTTGTTAGTGTCTGTCTGTCCGTCTCTAAAAAATAATATTCTCAAGAACACGTTAAGGTATCAAGCTGATATTAATAGCAAATATTTGGGCCTGCAATTCCTTAGCGCAATAAAAAATCAGAGATCTAAGTAAAGGCAATCAAAGATACAGCCGATTATGCTCCATTTTCAACCGACTTTCAAAACAAAAGGAGGAGGTCCTCAATTCGACACGTATATTTTTTTGATAACCCACTTTTCAGAGAATCGGCCTTGGGCAAAAAAGTATGTAGATAATATATTTGAGAAAAAAAAATTATGCAATAAATTTATAGGTAGAGGAAAAGTATTGAAAAAACTACTTATTATAATAATGTAATAAGTAATGGGGACTTTTTTTATTCCGACGCATTGACAAATTGTAATAAATTACGTCTTGGTTTAGTTTTTTATCAGTACCTACCTATTAAGTAAACGTGTTTCAGTCACTGATATTATTATGGTCAGATCAACTAGGTATGTGATTATAAGCAGTCATATATGAAGTTCTAAATATATCAAGGTAAATAGCTTGCTGTGGTGGAAATTAGGTGAGGCCTACGTCCAGCAGTGGACGTCGTTGGGCTGTGATGATGATGTTATAATATAAGAAGATCTGGCGAAAGCGCAGAGGAGTGTATGTACCTGTATAATTGCTTCACCACAGGTACCAGATTCGATCTAAGGTTGAGAAAGTTAAGCATTGGGTTTTGACATACATAAATCATAGCATCACGCCTTTTTCCCCGAAGGGATAGGCAGAGGTGTAGTACACCCACATTTCGCCAGCTATGTTTGGTTCATGGCGAGCCAATTGTCATCAACCAGCGAAATTTGTTTACCAAACACCGGGAAAATCTCAATACTGGAATTTCATGATAGAAAAGCCCAATACCATTTTCATCCGATCCGGGCATCGAACCCGGGACCTCTTGCACAGCAGTCGTATACACTTCCCGCTGCGCCACCGTGGCAGTTTTGACATACTTTATTATATTATTATTAATTTCGGCACAGTTTAGGTATTCTTAAAGTCAGTATATATTTACTTGACTGGAAAAAAGGAGGGTAATGTTTTTATGTGTAGGTTCAATTGTTTTGAAAAAGTAAACAAAACAACGTTTAAAGGTAAAATCTATTTGCGCCTACAAAAGTGTAGGTAATACTGTCTCAAACGTATTTTGCTCGTTAAATATGATTAGGCATTTGGTTGATCTGTGGGTCTAGTGGTTAATGACCGTGACTACAAAACTAGAGGTCGTGGGATCGATTTCCACTTCCACACACATTAAATAAAATTTTAATGTTTAAGATAATGCAATGGTTTCGGAGTTTCATTGTTATATCAGTTCAGGAGGTTTCTCACATATCCAGTACACTCTAGTTTTAAACAGATTTCTCTGTAGGTAATTTTCTTACACAGTTATTAGTAAATTGCACGTAAAACCCCGTTGTAACTACTCATCTACAAAATCCTAATGTTGTTTCTTTTTTACTCCCATACGTAGCCTCTCTCTTTCCTTATTAAAATCTATTAAAAAATCAAAAATGTGTTTATTGTATCAAAACTTTTCATAACTGACCTATTAATTGGCCTAGTGGTCAGTAACCCTGACTGCTAAGCCGGAGGTTGTGGGTTCTTTGTCTGGGTGTAATTTATAAATATGTATGTATTTAAAATAATAATATTTAAGTAGTATATCAATTATTTAATACACATAACACAAGCAAACATAATTGCTTAATTTAGGACTAGATGGCGCTGTGTGAATGTGGTAAAATATTTAATTTTTTTTTTACAAATTCAGATACTGTCACAATCCCATTTAGAAATGATAATATTTGTGAATAATATATTTTTATCTTGCGTTGGTATTGCGTCGCTACTTCCCTTAGTTAGAAAAAAAATTCAGTTAATGTTTACAAATTATGCAAACTAATTACATTATTTAATCACATTGAAAAATTAAATTATATATATTTTTAAAAAATACCTATAAAAAATAAATAATTAAAATATAGTGAATTATGTCCAAATGAATTATAAATAATAATATCATTAAAAATACGATTAAGACATTCAATTCCATTAAATTTAATTAGAAACAAAAGGAAAGAAATATACATTGTTAACATAGTTAAATTAAAAAGAAAAAAAAAAGCTAACAATAAAAAACATACAACTAAATATATAGGTATAACAGAAAAACACCCAATTTCCGAAACAAACATTTGCTGATCATAACATATAATATTATTATATTTGTTCCGACCCGGGGATCGTACCCCAGATCTAACAAAACCACAACCGTTAGGTATACACTGCTATTGTACACCGAGGCAGTCGACTCGGTAGTACCTACTATTACTTATTCTGTGGTCGTTATTATCTTGGGTTTTACTTTTAACAAATAGTACAGTGACGTACTTACGAAATTTGTTTTGTGCGAAGAGAGAAACAAGGAAAACAATGATATACAACTTGTACGACGTAAATACGATGATTCACAATGTAACTGGTATATAAACTCTGTAGCACACTTGATCCAGACATAACTTCACAAGACGTTCCAGTCTCTGTTAATTTGGCAAGTGAGTTGACTAAACGTTTATTTATACAGAGTGTCCCGAAACTCAACGTCAAGCGGCTACCGGGCGATAATATAGGCTGCCTGTTCTGAGAAAAATATAAAAAAAATCCAAGTCATATGGTTGTCATAATTTTTTTTTTTAAATTATGAAAATCGACAACTCTGTAGACATTTTTAGGTACTGCTATGACATAGTGCCAGATTTTGCCACGTTTTTTTTTTACATAATCCTTCAAATTCAAAAGTTATTTGTGTAAGTTTTGTAGAAAAAAAATTTTTTCATAGTCGTGGTAAAAAAAGTGTAGTATTCAAATGTTTGAGCCCTATTTTCTTTAAAAATATGTATTACGCTAACCTAGGCAGGGTATTTAAAAAAATAGCCCATTTTATCAAGAATTTATAATGGTACGCAACTTGGTACTTATCTCACAAGAAAAAGTAGTGATAATTCGTTGTTTGCAAAAGGGTCATGTGTAAAAAGAAGTTTCCCTGCATAATTCCTCTAAGTACATACATTTTGGTTTTACCGTAGTGCAAGTGAGATAGAGCACAAGATAGAAATAAAAGTGAGACAGATTATCACTATATTTTTTGGAGAGAGTGGGACAGCTAATGGTTTTCTATGGTTGATAAATATTTACTGTGTTTACAAGAAAATCTAAACTAGGTCAACGATCATATCTGAAGCGAAGGAAATATTTGAACATTCATAGTCATCATCATCATCATATCAGCCCAACGACGTCCACTGCATAGTAACAACATTTATAGTAATTTATCAAAAAAAAATATGGATATCTCTTGCTCTGCTCTGCATCGCCTCAGATATGATCGTTGAACTAGTTAAGATTTCCTTGTAAAGACAGTAAACATTTATTCGAGACACCCTGTATATTAAATTTATCTTTATTATGTATTTATTTACGAAAAAATAAGTTTATATTTATTACTAGCTTCCGCCTGCTCTTTCGCCCGCGTGGTATGTATTTTATACCTATAAAACTTCCTCTTGAATCAGTGTATCTATTAAAAAAAACCGCATCAAAATCCGTCCGTCTGCGTAGTTTTAAAAATTTAAGCATACATAGGGATATAGGGACAGAGAAAGCGATATATTGTTTTATACTAAGTAGTGAAATAGAATAAATCAGTTGTTTAGTATCCATAACACAAGCAAATATAATTGGTTAAATTGGGACTAGATGGCGCTGTGTGAATGTGTGAAATAATATTATATTATTAAAAGACTTAGTTGTCTGTCGGGTCCGCTAGTAGGATAATATAATTATAAGCTCATGAAGTAGAAGGTAAGGAATTGAAAATAACTTATAATGTATTTTTGGAGAACAATAGAGAATTAGCAATGAGCGTCAGGTACAAATAAAAACGTCTCTTGCGTGTGTCTCTGAGAAAGCTTATCTAGGCTAAAAAGACTTAACAGCCAAAAAAATTTAAAGTAGTACCTATTTACTTTTCTAGAGATAGTTTTATTTGTGCCAAAGCCAAAACTTTTACAATATAGTCGGAGATACGTTTTACTTACGGCCAGTATGTGTCTGTGGTTAGTTTTACTAATATTATAAATGCGAAAGTTAGGTTGGAAAGATAGATAGATGAATGAATGTGTGGATGTTTGTTACTCAATCACACCAAAACGGATGAAAGGACCTGCATGAAATTTGGCACACAAATACGTTAAGTCTGGAATAACACATAAAAATTTACCACATATCGTTCGGGCAAAGCTGAGGGCGGAAACTAGTTAAGTCATAGATAGGTTAAACTATAACATTTTATGTATTGAAAGCCGACCTTAGACTATCTATAAGAATTAATACATACATAGCATCACGCCTTGTTCCCCGAAAGGGTAGGCAGAGGTGTTTCACACCCACATTTCACCAGCTATATTTGCTCCCATGAAATAGGGGGCGAGACTATTATCATCTACCGGGAACAATTGTTTACCAAACTCCGGGAAAATCTCACTACTGGAATTTCATCATAGAAAAAGCCAATGCTATATTTACCCGACCCGAGAATCGAACCCGGGACCTCCTGCACAGCAGTCGTATACACTTTCCCGCTGCGCCACCGAGACAGTTAACAATGAATTAAATGCAATAAAATTTTATTAATTACTTCAGGAACAACTAATACCTACACGTTACAATGAAGTCTGGTATCTTCGTCCTCTTCTTGGCCATCATCGCTTGCTCCGTGATCTCGACTTCAGCGGGTTGCCCAAATTCCAAGTACTTCAAAGGCACCTGCAACGCACTCAACCAAGACTGCCAAAGGCACTGCACCAATCTGGAGAGAGCTAAGAGTGGTCAATGTGTCTACAAATTTCCATCCTTCAAATGTACCTGCTGTTACTAATATTGATAAAACAAAAACAATTATATTATTAGTTCTGGTACAATGCATTTTTAGTACATAATCTTGTTACTAAGTCATATATACTTAAGATATTTTGTTATATTAAATACGTTTACCAAAAACTGCCTATTTTTACGAGTGACCACAAACAGGAATGTTAATTTTTCAGGATTCTTAATATGTATCTGTACATTATGCATGACATAACTTCAAAACGACTGAACCAATTTAGATGTATGAGTAACAATCCTTGCATGCTTCCAAGTAACATATTAGGCTAGTAAAAAATATACTTAATACATAAAGGAACAAAATAAAAAAAAACATAATTAAAAAACACGACTTTTTGATTATTTTTTTTTTTTTGTAAGAAGACAGTAGCAACCTAGGGACAGGCAGGATACCTATATCAAAATATAGTTTTTGTGACGGCGTCAATGTATTTATTATCAGTATTATTACTGGAAAAGCTTTCTAACCTAATTAATCCATGTCGGATTCGCCCTAAAAGGTAGTATATAAAAAAAATATCCACGAAGCCTAAAGCGGGAGCTCCGCTTCGGTTCGCTCCCGCCTCGGCCTTCTAACCTAACTTATCCATTTCCGATCCGCCCTTAAATTATATTATTGCTTGGTGACAGATCTATCATTTGCTCATTATTACTATTATTATTTTTCTCATATCCAAATTTTATTGAATTTGATTTAGTATGGTGTTTTGGTTCTGTACTTTCTGTGATATTTCAAACTGTAACCAATTAAAATTGTAACAACTATGGCGATTGAAAAGAGTGGCCTGAGTTTCTTGCCAAGTTCTTCTCAGAGCTCAACCTTGTCAGTGAACTGGCTGTAGGCAAATTTACTGACACTTTTTCTGGCTTTGTATGACGTTCATAAGTATCATGTATGTGATCCAAATGAAATAAAAAGATTTGACTTTGACTTTGACATTTCGGTAATAGATAAAGTACTATTTACCGATATTTCACGGTCAGAAGCAGTTTTAACCGATTTTTTTCAAACAAAAGTTCTTTTTACTGACGTCTTTAGTTAAAAGTAGTTTTGACAGATTTTTTCGGTTACTACAATTAGAATTATTGTTAATTAGAAATTATAATTATTATATAATACGGGATCGTTCGATGTCTTCCACAAAAAGTTAGATATAATATATACTATTCCTTGGTCAAACCACACTTAGTCTATCTCATAGAAATATGGGGTAGTGCAGCTAAAACAACCTTAAATTGTGTCCAGATTATACAAAACAAAATAATAAAAATTTTATTTCATTACGACTTTCATACACCAACGCAGAAAAAATATTCCAAAACCAAGCTTAT
This sequence comes from Laspeyria flexula, assembly GCA_905147015.1. Classification (NCBI taxonomy): domain Eukaryota; kingdom Metazoa; phylum Arthropoda; class Insecta; order Lepidoptera; family Erebidae; genus Laspeyria; species Laspeyria flexula. The sequence goes on from LR989956.1 coordinate 11,443,365, forward strand.
GAATATAAACCAAATCTATTACTATACACTTGTATTCTGCTGAAAAAGATTATAGATAAAAAAATTCAGTCTGAATTAATATTTAAAACCAATGTAGAAGAAGGAATAAGATGCCTGCGTCGCGCTAATAATATCTGCTTAGTGAAAGCACGCACAGTATGGTAAGAAAAACTTTACCTATGAGGGAGCACAAATGTTCAATAAATTACCACAGGAAATAAAAAAATCCAAAAATTTTAACACTCAAAACCAAATTAAAATCTTATGTTTTAAATTATGTCTAAGCCCGACCCTCGTTTTGGCTACTTATTCTACCCGCTATAAATGACTTTTGTTCTGCGTGAATTATTTGCTACCTACAAATATCCGAACTATTTAAATTGTTGATAACTTTGTCATCATTTTCTTTGCTTACCTGTTACCGTTTTTAATTATAAAAGTTTTGTATTGTTATTGTGAGTATTTAATACTCTTGATTGCTGTGCTCACTAATATTAAGTTACTTTATAAAATCAATATGTATCACATTTAGTGAAATTTTTTAAATTTCTTTTGAGTGCAAATAAAGTTCTATATATAATCTACTTAATGACTAGTAATATTTTTGTGAATGAATGAGGCACGTTATTATAAAATATTATGACCACTGTGAATTATTTATTGTATTCGACATTTGCATGCTATCCAGCGAAACATGTTATGCCGCGTCCACACGCTTGTCAAACCTAAACAAGCCGTCACATACTCAAACGTGTGGACAGAGTGTTTGACTTGATTTGTGTAAGTTTGCATGCGCTTGCAGCCAATCTGTCAAGTGTTGATTTTTTTGTCACAAGTCAAAGCGATTTACCACACGCGCTTGCGACTTGTTCACACATTTGCATGCACTAAATCTCTTTGTGTACTGGCGGCGAACAGATGTATGTGTCTTAAGTAAAAAAAATGAGTGACTGGCCATGTGACGACGTGTTGAACTTCCTAGAATGTTACCAGGCACAAGACAGAACCATGCATTTGGGATCCGGGAACTGCAACATCCACCATCTTCTTTGCCGTATTTTTCGATTCCTTTCACTTATTTTTTTTTGTATTTACAATAAAAATAACTTTAACTAAATGTTATTGCCACAATCTCAATATCCGTCATACTTGCTACTTCAGAACACACAAACTTACTCGCTAACGTTTGGATGGCGATGTTTGATTCCCAAAATAAAGCCAAAAATGTTTGTAGAGGTTTGGAGTTTGCGGCAAGCGGCAAGCGTGCGGACGCCGCATTAGTATACTTGTAATAATAATCACATACATAATAATATGATTATTATTACTGGCCATCCATTTTACCATATTTCTAGTGAATAGAGAATTTTGAATTTGAATTAAAAAAAAGCAGTCGCCATTCTTTTCTATTTTTTGCTTCGTTTTTCACATCCTGATAACTCCCATTATTTCCTTCACATGCTGGATTAAACTTCTCTTTGTACCTTCGAAACTTAACTTTGAAGAGCATTTCTCATTCCTCAGCAAATAGCGTTTGAGAAACAACAATCTACGGCTAGTATCGCTGCCATTCTACCACGTAATCTTTCTATAATCATTCCAACTTCCAATTATTATTATCATTCCAACCTATAAACGTCCCACAACTGGGCACGGGTCTCCTCCAAAGAATGTGGAGAGAATTTAGCCTACTATACCACGCTGGCCAGACAGGTTGGTATAGGATTTGTTTGTTGTGTTTTTTTTTAATAATTTTCCTTTTCTCGCAGTGTTCTTGTTTGCATAATGCACTCCCTTAGTCGCCTTTTACGACACCCATGGGGGGAGATGGGGGAGTGACATTCTGTATTCTTAAGCCGTCACTACACGGATACACTTTCTATATTGGTACCTATGAAAAATGTAATAATCGCCTTCTATTCTTCCTTCCTTTGTTTTAAAGAAGTCGTCGCGGCGTATCAAGTGACTATTAACTTCTCATTCTATTTTCTATTGATCTTGATATTTGTTATTTGCCGAGTGTTTATTAAGCTTACAAGTCGTTAGTCATCATAACAGCAGAAGCAAAGATACAGTAGCATTTTATAAACACATTTACCACTGTTTGCTCCCTCGATATGCGTACAGTAATAATCACAGCCTCTGGAATCTAGGCAGTCATTATGGAAATACATGGAAATCTCACAGGCCGCCATAGTTGTGACTACGGAACAAGCGATGATAGTCAAGAAGAGGACGAACTTAACAACAGACTTCATTGTAGTGTGTTGGTATTAGTAGTTTCTGAAATATTTAATCAAATATTATATTACACAAATATTTTATCCATAATATAATTTGTGTTTTAGAACATAAATAAGTTTCTAATTTAAATACTCTAGTTAGGTCGGGTTATTTTACTTTTACTTGCAAACAGTAAATTGACTCATTTCAAAGGACATTTAAAAAAATATAATATGTGTGACCTATATAAAAATTTACTGTCCATCTGTATAGAAATATTCTGCATTGTAGAAGTTATGGCTTATACCTAATGCTCAGAAAAACGTATAATTAAATACAAATAATAACATGATTAGTGGCTAGTTTACCCAAAAATCGGTGTTTTGTTTTGGGTTTTACTTGTAACAGGGATCAAAATTGGGAAAAAAAGTTATGTTATTTTATACTCTAGTCTTTTGCTCTAGTCTCCGATTCAACATTTATTTATGACACTTCCCTGAAACAAATAAATAACAAATTAAGGTCTGAATTTACAAACTTAAATTATACTTATATTTTTTACTTAAAGTATATTAGGATTTGTAGTATGAATCCTATACACAATTAATTGTCAGCACAAAAAATTGTGAAATGTTTCATAAATTCACCCCAAAAATTAACCAATTAAGTATTATAGCCTGCTTACCCGCCATGCGCCAATGGCAAGCGGTTACCACAGATCTGCAAGACCAGAAGCATCACAACATGCGCGCCTCCCCTATGGGCTCTGGATACCATTACTCACCAGCAGGAAGATACATAACACGATGTATCTTCAGTAGGTTAGACATACCTAAAGAAGATGAAATTGTCATCGTCAGCTATAAGTAAGAAAAATAATAAAACAGAAAAGTTTTAGGTCCTAAGCTAGGATTTTGGCTCCTACTTCTGGCGGCAGCTTAACCTATCCAAGTCGGGATGAACTACGTCTGATCCAAAAAGAGCTTCATCAAAAAATCTAAAAAGTTAAACCGTGATTTGCCGCTAAACTATTGGTCGAGGACAAAATGTACTAAAAGCAAAAACTATTATTTTTACTTTGTATCGTATGCAGTAATAAAAATAGCGGTTTAGAAAAAAAAATATCAAAACATTTCTAAGTCCTTACTCCATAGCGCCCCCAGGAAATACTCCAATCTTCCGCGTCTTGACTCTTGCCAATTTTGTTACACATAATATTTGCAAAAACTTGCAAGTTCCTGTAAACAGTAAGATAACCTAAAAGGTACTGTATACAATAAGATATTTTATATATCTTCAATTGACACAATATTTAATCGTGGCAATTTTTGTTACCATTAATAATAATATCTTACAATTAATAATCCTGTGGTCGATAATGAGTTGTGGTGTGGTAAGTAGGTATACAGGAGGTAGGTCTCGTTTGAGTAAAATCACTGTAATGGTCTAGTCAAGCTTAGGGTCACAAGTGTCTATAAATTTATAAATATTAATATTTATTTATAAACATAAGTTTGTTTGATTTGTCTGAAACAAACCCCCCTTGTTTCTATAACTTTCAATAGTATTGAGAAATCTAAAATATTTGTTGTTAGTAGTTCAAAAAGAAAATAAACAACTCTTTCTACGATGACTGTCTGTATGTCGCAACCGGTTATGAAATTAAATGAAAAAACAATGAACTGCTTAAGTAGAAGTCATTTAAAAAAAATAGGAACCAGATTAGTGACCTAACAATATTACTTAGGGGTAATTTTTCCATTGTCATATAACTTTTATCTGGAAAATAAAATTGAGTCTGATTTTGCATAGAAAAAAATCTGAATTATTCCTCGGATAAAGTTTTCTGGCGATGGAAAAATCGGCCCTTTAACACTTTTCATAAATTGTGCAAAACACTAACAATGTGGAAACTGATCAGTAACCTACCGAACAACAACATAAAACATGCAGTGAGAAGCTCCTCCATATCAATATTTTGATAGACTATCCAAATACCTACTTTAGCCGTAATTTATTGCAATTGAATAGTCATAAGTGTTACGATAATACTTATTCAAGGAACATTGGATTTATTTTTATCAATCAATAAATTATTTATTTGTAAGAATATGGTTTACATATGTACCTACATGATGCATCTTATAAAATAATTATTAAATATTCTGCCAGCATTTTGGTGTACAAACATTTTGGTTTGATACATAATATAAACAGCAACTAGGAGAAAATTAATAATGGTAACACAACTAAGTGACATAATCAAAATAAAATAATCAATACAAAACAATCTACATAAGTCAATAAAATAAAATAATCAAACTCCAGCAGTGGGACTTAATGGGTTGCTGCTGATGAGTACATAATAAAAACAATGTCAATGTTATTATAGAATGTTAGTATAGAATAATAAATGTCAGAATAATATAATTTATTGTCCTAAAAAGTGTAATTTAAAAAATCATTTAATAACATTTTCTGCTTAACAGACCCTTTAATTTAGTTTCAAACAAATTCAAATTAAGAAGCTTAAACTCATTGGGGGTCTGGTTAAAATTGTTTCCACAGAAGACTTGTCTTGGCTTTGTGTCATCATCATCAGCAACCTATTAAGTCCCACTTCTAGGCTCGGGTCTCCTTTCCTCTAACTAGAGAGCTGAGAGGGTTTAGGCCATAATCCACTCACGCTGGCCTAGTGCGGGTTTCTGGTTCAGACATACCTACTCATAGAATTTCTTCTAAGGTATGTGGGCTTCCTCACGATGTTTTTCTTCACCGTAAGCAGATGGTAAGTCACTTCATTATCATCATCATATCAGCCCAACGACGTCCACCGCTGAACATAGGTCTCACCTAATTAAGTCACTTAACTAGTATATAATCCACGAATCTGTCGAATTGTTAATCTGCCGAATCACGAATCTGTCCAATCCCGAATCTGTCCTACACCGAACAATGGCATATAAATTCCACAATGTGGAATCCACATTAGTAGGTACTGCCGGTCGGGATCGAACTTGGACCGCGTGAATTCCATGCCGCGCCGGTCCCTTATCCATTCAGCCACCATCGCTTCCATTAGCTTTGTGTACACATGATTTATTATTGCGTCTATTCGCTGCTCTGAACTGTGTCAGATAACTGAGCAAATAATATAATTGAGAATGTAGTTTGACAAACGATGCCACTTCAAGAATATATAATGACGGCAGTGTTAGAAATTTTGTATTTCTCAAAATACGATTTACAACTGTCTGTGACTGTGTGTTTATTCAGTAATATTTAGTAAGTAATATTTTATTTAAAAACAAATAATCTACATTTCCTTCATAGCATACGGTCAACGTTATTAGTTAATGACAGCACGTACATCTGAAGGCTGGAAACTTGTAGACACATTGACCACTCTTAGCTCCCTCTATGTTGGTGCAGTGGAATTGGCAGTCTTGATTGAGTGCGTTGCAGGTACCTTTGAAAAATTTTGAATTCGGACAGGCAGCCATGCTCGAGATTATGGAGCAGGCGATGATGGCAAAAAAGAGGATCACAGTTGAAGATTTCATTGTTAGTTTTTGAGGATGTTTCTGGAATCATATTAAAAAAAGGGTAAATTATTACGCGATCGTATACACAACAGTTGACGCCATTGGGCTGATATGATGACGATGATGATACAAACTTGTAATTAATAGCTCAATAAGCTGGGATTTAGTTCCTAAATGCTTACTGCTGTCAGAAAGCCAGGATAGATCAAGAATTATAGCTTTATAAATCTGACTACATTAGTAAATTCAAATCCAAATTTTATTCAGTAAAATATTCACAACAATTTAAAAAAATAACATAACAAAATGCAGCTAAACCATTTACCAAAAACTGTATTCATAGGGTTAATCTATAACTAAAGCTGTTTTCGAGAGTCATTACGGATCATCTCGAGCACAGGCTTGACGACTTCCAGCCTCCCATGCAAGTTTCCGAAGAGGTTATAGTACCATAAGCATACATACGCTGCGGCAGGTATTATAGTATAGTATAGGAAACCGAAGAGGAAAAAAAAAACCGGCCACTATGTTTAGCGTTTGTGGACTATGAGAAAGTCTTCGATTCAGTGGAAACATGGGCAGTGCAACAGACATTCATGCAACAGAGATGCCGATTTGACGCAGTGACAGTGAATTAAATGCAGTGACAGAAAATGCGCGATTTTAATACTGCGATGGAACGCAGAGAGTTGCATAAAAGCTATGCAGTCGCAAAATCGCCGATCGTGGTGCTAATTGAAATTGTAGTCGACATAATAACAACTCATCCTGTTTTTTTTAACCTTAATGACTAAAAATACATAAGAAGTCACAAAAGTCAATTTACATTATGAATGATTTCCTGGAAATTAAATTATTACACTTACCTATCTGTATTTTACTATAGGTAGATGTTCCTACTGGTGTAGTTAGTCGAATTATGTCTTAGATTCTATTCGAATCAGAATAAATACTACCTGGCACATGCCATAATTATTTTTTTATTGGGAATTCTATTAATTCTGGGTTATTTCGAATATTCGAATGAATGATTTAACAATTTACCTCATTTAGTAATAGCATTATGTTGGTACTAATTGCATTTTAATTTGGGAAAATGAACATGGCGTGTTCTCAAGAGCCTCACCATTGTCAGGTAAGTGCAATGTGTTGGTTTTATGATTTTGATTATTTTTCATAGTAAAATAGGTACTTCTCTACCTTGGCAAAAAAAAGAGTAATGTCCTCTATTACATAAAAAAAATAATTACAAAGTGACATTTTATCATTACGGTGACTCGTCCTGAATCGAATTCCGCTCGTAAAATATCTTACCCTGCAGTTGCATTTAGTATTTGGACTAAAATAGACTTTTGTATCAATAATTTATAATATAACCTATAAAAAAACTAATATTGTGTGTTTATATTATTTTTTATACATTTGATAAGCAGTCTACTTTTGTCCTGAAAAAAGTTATCATTTTGGTGGTTCTTCCTCACTTCGAATCAGTCCGCCTCTGTTTGTCGGAGCGCACACACGTGCCACAAAATCCGTGGATTCCCGCCAAAAAGTAAATATATATCATTTCAGTTCAGTGTTATGGGGACAAAAATAATTTCATTTCTGTGGCAATCAAAATTGTGTTTTAAATTCGAGGTGAAATTTTAATTTCGGTGGACGATTTATCATTTCAGTGGACTCCCAAAAATTCAACCTTAAATATTTCAGTAAATTTTGAAGCTACTTGATATCCACTCACGCATATGTTACAAATAAGGTTAAAGTTTCTTTTTGTTACTAAATATATGTTAAAAGCATATTATAAAAAAATCTCACCGAAATAATACAAAAAAATTATTGTTGAAAATCACCCATTTATTACATTTTCATCCTTTTCAAGGTTGAATTTTCTTGAAGCAAGAAACACATTCGTTTATTGGTGAAGTAAAAAGACGCTTCAGTACAATGCTGCCATACAAAGTTTGATCCGCTATTTCACCCTTTTAGGGGTTGAATTTCGAGTTGCCTTTTCTTTGTGGATACTTAAATATCACAAAGAACACACCTTTCAAATTTCATGTCTCTAGGATCAGCTGTTTAGACTATGCGTAAATCAATCAATCAGTTTATAAATATAGATTAAAAGAAAATAAATTATTATTGTGTGACAGAAAATTTTATGCAGTTAAAAATTAATAAAAAAATGTTTATTTCAGTGTTTGGCGTTTTATATGTATACTTAAGTATGTATTTAGAAATATATAATAAATGTATGTTTATCGATAAAGTTTTGGATCCCTCACAAGGTTATATTAGCTTACTTTGGACTAGATGGCGCTGTATAAAAAAAATCCGAAAAACTATTTGTTATTTATTTAAGTTCAAATAAATATTGTTGTTTGATTATAGAACAGATTAAAATTTCAGTAGTAGTTTTGTCACTGGTTAGAAACAGCACGTACATCCGAAATTTGGGAACTTATAGACACATTCACCCCTATTAGCGCCCTCCAGCTTGATGCAGTGGAAGTGGCAGCCTTGAGTAAATATGTTGCAGGGGCCTTTGAAGAACTTGGACATCGGGCAGGTCTCTGCAGTCGAGATAATGGAACAGGCGACGATGGCCAAGATGAGGATTATGATTGATGACTTCATTGATGATTTGATTCGGTATTACTTCTGGAACTGTATAATTAATCTGCAATAAAAGTGAAGAGAATAGATAATGGGTACGAATGAGTACGGGAATAGGTAATGGCCTTTCAATTTTATAAATTCGCATTTATAATAACTGTTCCTTATGTTTTCACCTTAAAAAACGATCTGATATTTCGTATAAATGGTCTAGGGACATGGGAGAAAGCTATTTATTACCTAAATCACAACAACACAACCTAAATCTAAACACATATCTTAGTACCCATCTAGCACAGGCGATGCCGCGAACGGTATTATTTATTGTTTATTAAGTACATACTAAACTTAATAAACAATAAATAAGCCGTCAAGGCTTCTGCCGACAAGAGCAAGTCTTTACCAACATTTACTCATACAAAAACAGACATATTTGTTCGCAACGGCATGTTCAGTACAAGTTTAATACCTATTTAGATATGTATAAGTTAAATTCTATTCAACTCAACTCCTAAATTTATTTCTAATTAATTTCGTTGCGAGTTCCAAAAAGGTTAGGTATTTCCTAAGCTCCCGAGTGTCAGAACTCGGTGTTCATCAAGGGTCATCGGTATTAATCCTGGCTTACAGGAATTGCAGTGGTGGGCATGAGGATGGTAGGTATTGTCAATTAATAAATATCACCATTATCATCTTCAGCAACCCATTAATGTCCCACTGCTGGGCTCGGGTCTCCTCTCCTTTATCTAGAGAGCTGACAGGGTTTAGGCCATAATCCACACACGCTGACCTAATGTGGGTTGGTGGATCAGACGTATACTTAGAATTCCTTTTAGCGTATGTCCTCACGATGTTTTCTTTCACCGTTAGCAGAAGGTACCTAAGTCACATGACTAGTACATATAAATTCCAAAAATTGAAATCCACATTAGTGGTGCTGGTGGGAACTATGACCACGTGTTTAGCACGCCGGTCGCTTATCCTTTCAGCCACCAATCTTTATAGGTACATATAGAAAAAAATATTATATATAAGATTATATTAGAAATATACCTACAAAAAAAATACACGCAATAGCTGTCAGTCTGTCAGTCAAATCCCAAAAAAAAATAGTAAATTAATTAATTAAAATAGTTTTTAACATACACCTAGTTCTAATACTCAGAAATTGAAGGTCAATAATTATTTAGGATAATTATTAGGATATTTATTAATTTTATTTTAAAGAAACGGTAATTGAGCATAAAATAATGTAACAATCAATGTCTTTCAAATACGTGGCCGCCAATCGAGTAGGTACCTTTTTCGCCCATCAGCCATCGGTTCTTCATGAAGCCTGCCGCTACATTAGGGATGCGGTGAGCTATGTCGACAACTTGAGTTCTTCTACGTTTTTCTCATTTAAGATTCTATCACGCTGGGAAAGTCCGAGCACAGTCAACATAATGAAAAACTCACAACTAACAAAGGAAACAAGAAAATCATATAACATAATGGTCAAATAATTCAGGAATAGTGTTCAGTTTTGAAATATAACATTAATTGGCCATATTGTATTCCTTACTCTTGAATATTGACGTATATAAGACTTTTTCCACAGTAAAGGCATTGAGCCGCAAGACAATGAGTATTTGAAGAGTATACAGGTGATAGCCTTTCACGACACTGATGCAATAATAAAAGAGAAATCTCATCAGGTCCAGCTTAATAAATCCTTATTATCAAGCTCTTTCAAATATTGAAATATTATTATTATGTTATACCTACTTGAAAAGAAAGAAGAGATTAAGTGATATTTCCAAGGGAGCTGGACCCTGCACACCGTGTGTCTGACACGAGTATATATATATATATAGTATACTGTACGAGTTTTTGGTACTCACTTTGATTCGCGTCTTACTTTTAATGACCACATACAGACCCGTAACGCATCACGTAGAAATCTGGGCTTTTTTTCATGCTGTAATCGTTTTGTATAATGCGTACGTTCGCAGTAATTTAGAATCAATTACCTAGTATCTGGATCAATCGCAATCTAGAACCCACATGAAAATAAGTACACATTAATAAATTTAAGAATATTTTTTTGTAATCATCCTGACTCTCACAGGCATCCTGTACCTAATTGCAGTTTTTTTTAATTCAATTATTTTTTCAACAATGAGACTTAGCACCAGCCGTAATTTATGCGAATGGTAGGTATTAATTAGTTTTTTATTTGTTATCACAACCAAAACGCACATTATCCTTAATCGATGTAATTTATTGCTTACGAAAACTTGTTTCTGTGTTTTTAATAAGGTTGGTAATTGTAATTTATCAGTGTCTGAATGCTTATATATTATGCACCTTTCATTCTGGACACAACCTACCTACTACAGCAGTAACATTGAGGTAAGTTGCACAGTTTAACTAGATGGGAGATCTTTATAAGTACCTACTTACCACGAAATGAGGATAGTCAGTGTGCGCCAAGTGACTATAGTATATCCCTTCACAACTACAGTTTGGTACCTAGTACAGGTAGGAATTACGGATCATTGTGGTTTCAAATTACGAACGAAGAATTTCATAATTTATTATAAAGAAAGACTCAAAAATATAAACTTAAATTTGGATTGACAGACTATCTTGACCGCTTTATCTTCTAGAAAATTTTAACTTATTGGTGTGCTTTTTGTTGTACTTAAACTGCAAAAACAACGAAAGAAACAAATAATATAAAAATAAAAAAAAGTAAAGTAAATTCTAGTGCTGATTGGTCGTGGACATGGTCTCCGAAACTGTACGACACAATTTATAGTGAGCATTTTAGAGAAGGAAAAAATGCAGACGGATTATCAGCCCAATGACTTCCACAGCTGGACATAAGCTTTACCTAATTTCTGCTACTGTGAGCAATGATTATTTTGTGCCGCTTGCAACCAACGGCAACATTGACTACGCCGTGGGTCTAACGCTAGGCTCTCTATACTTTTATATTTACTTTTGTTTTATTATTTTTAGAAACGTCATTCTCAACTCTGAATACTATCAACTAAATCCACAATGAAATCAACAACTCTACATCTGCTATTGGTCATCATCGCCTGTTCCATAGTCTCAACCTTAGAAAATTGTCTGGATTCCAAGTTCTTCAGAGGCACCTGCAACGCACTTACCCAAGACTGTCAGTTCCATTGCACTAATCTGGAGGAAGCCAAGAGCGGTCAATGTGTCTACAAGTTTCCGGCTTTCCGATGTATTTGCTGTTATTAATGACGCAAATATTTTTACCAGAAATTAAAATTTTTTATATTTTAAATTTAAATTTTGTACGAGTATAGGTAATCAGCTAGCGATTTTGTACCGCCTACATGCAACGACCACACGCAACTTTCCAGGTCGTCGGTCCATATCGTGGGGGCTACCGGCCACCATACACTGAGCTGTTTAGTGGCCGCCACACTCGTGGTCTATGTCCAGTGGACATCATTGGGCTGATATGATGATGATGATACCTAATCATACTTAAGTAGGTACCGCTATCATCATTCATAATTATTATTCACCAAGGTGTATTATTTACAAACATTTGTAATTAGCACTATAACTTGGAATACTGTGTACCCACCTACCTATCTGTTATAACCATAGATCGCGCGGATCCTAGGTCTATGGTTATAACCGAATGTCTCTCGCACAGAACAATGAAAGTCCTATCTCTGTTCTGTGGTCTCGCGGACTCAAATACCGCTGTGGGTTTGAAAATTGAAAAAAAAAAGAAAAGAATGGAAATGAATTTCCATTATTTATATTATATAAAATGTTTAACCAAAACAATGTAAATTGCTTAATATTTAATACAAACCTAAAAGGAAGATATAATTATATTTAAGTTGAAAAAACAGTTTATTTTCATTTGTGCGCCACAGCACCTACATTAATATTTACGGCAATCCGGTATCATAAATATTGTGCTAAATGATAAAAATGCCATTATGAAAAACGATTATTAGTACGGCTACGGGTCTTCCAAAAATGTGGAGGGATATAATGATACCTTATCTATGATGAAAAAACAAATTTCAAAAACTAGATGTCTAGTTCCGAAATGTATAGTCGATAATAAAATTGCTTTACCACCCTCAGTATAAATGTCGTTTGCTTATTACAAAACAATTCAAAACATTACCTACCCTCCTTTTTGGCAGTCGGGTAAAAACCTTTTGCATGAGGTAGTTATTTACTGTCAATCTGATATGTAGATCCAGGTAGGTACGAAACTTCTAAGTACAAGTATAATGAAATACATTAATATTAACTTTAAGCACGTAATTAGGTAACTATTATTAAAAACCTGGTGAACGACTGAATAGGAACAGACAGGTCGATCACCTGAGAAATAATAGGCACCTACTTACCTGTAATGCACCGGTAATGTATTGTACATGCAACCATAATAGACTAGGTTAAACTCTCATGATAATATAATACCTAGGTAATCACATCATCAAGTTTCTGTAAAAATTAGCTGGAAAAAAACTAAAAACATTACCCTCCTTTTTGGCAGTCGGGTAAAAATCAAATTATTGTCTGCTAAATAGTTAAATAGAATTGCTCAGCACTTCTGTTTCATGTTATCTCCATCTTCTTAGGTATTAAATATAATTAATTCCGTTGAATAGTCAGCAACAAAAAAAAAACAAAATTCAACAATAGAACTAAAATTTTACAACTATATAATAATTAAATAGTCCGGTCAACAAAGGCTCAAAAAAGGGGGTGCAGGCAGAGTGCGTGAAAAGGAACCTATGCTTAGAAAGTGAACATACTAAAAGTTCTGACGTTTCGGAGGTGAGCCGGAGTGGGGGGAGGGGGGTAAAGGTAGCATTTTTGAGTTTTTGTGTTATAACTCAAAAACGGTACGTTCTAGGAGAAAAATTACTTCTACTATCAAATTGTCTACAACTTAGTGCTGTACACTTTTCCAAATTCCCTACCGTTTTTGAGATATGGTGCACAGAGCACGAACCTTGTACCTCGGTAAATTGTTGTTATTTTCTATCTATGTATATCAATCTCCCTAATGAATATCTGTATTGTACGACGTACGTATCACCTCTATGCCGATGACTTGTAGCTTTATATTCAAGCCGGGATAGGTAGCATGAATACTTGTTACTACAAGATTGGTCCAACAGATTTGGTATTGCAGTGAACCCGAATATGTGTGTAAGGTAGCCGAAGAATATTGTGTAAAGGACACAACCACACTACCACCACTTTTTTTTTTTAAATGACAACGCTCGCACTAGGGAACGAGCCCTGTGTCGCGGGGAGCTTTACAAACATGAAACTAACGGACACAAAGTACACCCAGACTAGAAACAAATATCTATGAATCACACAAATATTTGTCTCGTGTGGGAATCGAAACAACGTCACCCAGCACGGCGATGTAGTGGCGAGGCGACCACCTTAACCACTGCGCCACGGTGACAGTCGAATAAATTATACATTATTATAATATAATGGTCTTACATATAGTATTATACCTTACAGCCTTGTCATCAAAAATTTGGGCTTTTTTATGGACAATAATCTCAACTTTCATTTGATTGACTCTTGAACTGTTGGAAACTTTCCGTCCAAGAACGTCAGTTTATCTAAAGGTATCTTTAAACCTTTTTTTTATCGTGTGGTTTTGAGGCAGACCCTAAGTAGTGTCACAGATTAGATAATAGTTACTACGTAACAGATACATCACTCCTATACAAAAGTGAAAATACCTACGTTATATATTATTAGCCTACAAAAACGAACAAACGACGCTGTAAGAAGAAACGTATTCTACGCACGCGCGCCGTGAGTCGAGATTCCCGCGTACACCGCGTGAGTCCGTCATCGAGCAAAATCATTAGGGTTGTACAAAAAACATTAATGAAAACAACATGGCTGAAGTGAAACTTAAATTTTCTTATTTATGTTTAGTTTATGTACAATGAATTCAATGAAGTGAATGCGAGGTAAGCAGTTAACTTAAAACTTCTAATTTCACATCGAAATCCGACTTTAGTTAAGATTAGCCGCTAGACAATGCGTGACAACTCGAAAACGACTCGATAATGTAGGTAATGAAATACAAACTCCATTTATTTCTGTAAGACCGCACTAAACTTTCTCGTAAATTTTAAAGAAAGAGTACCTACACACAAGAAGCATTTTAAAATTACTAGGTACTACTAACTAAAGCCAGCTAAAATACGTACCTACTTTCAAATAACGTAACGTACCTTTCTTCATCTTTCATTTTTTTTTCTTTTGTCTATGACATCCAACAACTTCACAATAATTAACCATCGTGTTGTTAGTCAAAACTTAATATACCTACGTAGTGTAAGAAAATATCGTTAGTATCACAGAGTACATTATGCGTTTTGAGCGGGAAACGTGCTGTGCACGCTCTCAGTGTCGCGTGCGGCAGCCCTCTGGCGATTTGGCTCAGTTGTGAGCTACATAGCGGTAGGCACATAGCGCGTGACCTTGAGCGAGTGACGGAGGCCTGGTAGTGTTGGAATTTATCAAGTCGCCTTGAAGGCTTCCAACTTGACTTATAGACTACCACATTAAGTGATAACCGGGGCCAACGGTTTTACGTGCCTTCTAAACCACGAAGACGCTCGAGAATGAATTGCCACAAACGGTCACCCATCATGGACTGACCTTACCGAGTGTTGCTTAACCTCGATAATCGTAACGAACATCTCAGTACCACAATGCTACAAGCGCCTTTTTAGAATAAATAGTTTTTCTTTATTTCTTTCCTTTCTTCTAATGGTAGAAAATCAATGGCTGTAGATAAAACCTCACATTAAACAGTTTTAAATTTACGCTAATTTATTATAATAAATTTAAAAAAGTTTATGATGCAGGAGAATTCTAACGTGACGCACCCTGCGTGGGATATCATAAACAGAAAATAATAAAAGTGACATATTTTTCCAAAACACAAGTCTTTAATCCATTATAAAATACCTTTTCTTTCTGACAGTACTACGGCTAAAATATTATACTCGTTATAAAATTGACCACAACAAGTCAGAGGCAGAACGTTGCAAACCACAGCAGAAACAACATTCATTTCTGATTCAGGCAGGCAAGTAAATGTAATATTGAACTGTTTATATTTATTTAAGTATAGGTATGGTATACTTATTCGACGCGTCGCAACAGTAACTAGCCTTTCAATATACCAACTGAAAGTTTTCGTAACAGTAGCCTAGATGTAACACACAAATACGTCAAAAGAACACTTCAATTTACAGAAACTTGCTCGTTTCAATTATTTAGTAACTGTAGGTAAATTTGAATTTCGTATTTACCTTTTAATAATTTGTCTATTTCCTATGGGAAATAAACAGTTATATAAAATGTTACAAAAAATGCATAAATTAAATTTAGCTTTTTAAATTATCTATAATAATAGATAATTTAAAAGGCTTCATTTAATTTAGTACATTTGAATTATGTGTTTACCTTTTAATTTTTGGTTATTTCCTATATCCATAAACAGTTATAAATTTATAATATAAAATGTTACAAAAGATGCATAAATTATTTAAATTATAATATATAGATTATTAAAAAAAGGTAATTTATGCATTTTTTGTCAGTAGGTATCATCATAAAAATAATTGCACAAAGATCAAGAAGGCCCGAGGACCTCTAAAAATCCACCCTGCAAAAACTGCTCGTGCTGGAAGATTAAGGGAAGGTTCACAACACATCGATTGCGCTGCATACATTTAAAGTATATTGTTATATTCATATAGGCACTTACCTATGTTTAAAAAAATTCTAATAAGGAAAAATCCCATACGCCTAGGCAGCTTCTTAAAAATAAAAGTAATGACAGTTGGAGTATTTATGTAATTAATATAATTACTTATAACTAATTACTGTGCTATAATTACAGGAACACCTCTCTAAATAACAATGACATCTGTAATGATGATCTTTCTGTCAATCATCGTGTATTTCGTCATCACGGCTATGGCTGAATGTCCGGATGCCGAGTTTCTCAACGGCTGCAACGCACTGACTCTAGACTGCCACTACCACTGTATTAACCTGGAGAAAGCTACCAGCGGCCATTGTGTTTACAAGATGCCGATGTTTCGATGCACTTGTTGCTATAATGATAATTAGATTGATGAATATAATTTAATTACCTAACAAGTTTTTAATATTTTTAAATTAACAATAGAGCGACGTGGCAGAATAGCATGCGGTCCATCTGATGACGGTACGAGTAAGTGATACCCGCTGTGTTCTTTTAGCATTGGATGCGCTTGCGAAGAAATATCTACCAAACCGCTGCCTCGGGACCGAAAAAGAAAAAATAAATCTGTAGGAAAAGAGAAAGATGGAGGAAAAGTAAAACGATGGGAATCGGGAGGGGAATTGGGAGGAGTAATTGAGTCTCCTTCGCTCCCACTCACCAGTCAAAACGCAACTGTAATATCTCATTATAAGGTAAATATGGAGGCAAAGGCATAAAGAAATGGGAAGGAATAGGAAAACGTTGGGATTGAAATGGTTTATTCCCCAACGTTTTCCTATTCCTTTTGCTGGATACTTAATCCTAAATAAAATCCTGTGTGTAGGAAAGCTGGAGACTCAAATCCTCCTCCCAAACAGGGGTTTTCCAGCTTTCCTAGTCACCAGATAAAACGAAACATTTTATGTATATCTACTACTACTTAGCGTTGATATTCTGTGGAAGTGTATCTGTACTTCACACGTGCCGGTCCATTCATGCTGCATGCAAGCATACCAGCGAGGCACTAGCACTAGTACTATTTATAGAGCTTCTAACAATGCCACTAAAAATACAATAAGATTATTGGTAAGCATTTTAAAATAGGTAGGTATGTATGTTACAGTCTTACAGTCAAACCGATCAAAACAATTTTTCACTGCAAATTTAGACAAAAGTCCTTTTGACCGATGCTCAAACCAGTTTTAACTGATTTTTGCAGCTAAAAGTGGTTTCAAAAAAGGATGGTCAAAACCACTTTAAACTGTAACAATATTGGATAAAAGTGATTGTAACCAAATTTTGGCGTCCATGAGTTTTGGAACAGGCTAGTAGTTTTTACCGGCGATGAATTTTGGCTGTAACATCTATAGGTACTTACATTTTTATAAGTGTGTCTCATCATGGTAAACATGAGAATAAAATGAAAATTACGGAAAAAAACGTGGGTAAATAAAAGGATTTGTTTAATTAGGTACATGTGAGAAATCTAAAGAAAATGACCCGCCCGCACTTATCACGTCTGTAGAGTCGAACATACAGACGATCGTTGAATTTTCTTTATGATGTAGGTGGAATCATAAAAAGCAAATAGTTTACATTATCTTATGTGAAAGTAAAACATAAATGTATATTTTAGTCTCAGACAAAACAATTAAATACCTACGTACATATACAATATAAATACTATTATAGGCCAGGGGTTCCCAAAGTTCCCAAAGGGGCTCCCTGGTGAGCCGTAGAAAGTAAAAAGGGGCGCCGCCGCGCCGCGCCATGAGTCGATTCTTTATCATTAATCCGAAATCACAAATATTCGCGGGTACCTATAATATAATAAAGCAACAAAAGAGGTATCTTTTGAGCGCTCGTATCAGTAACATTATTGTAGATACCCATTTCTTTCGACTGTATCGATTTCAAAGATCGAGGATCGAGAGCTCGGGCAAAGCACCGTGACAAAATACTAAACTTGTAAGTGCGTCGCGGGCTGAAATAGATTGGGAACCCCTGCTATTGGCAGTATTGCATACCTAACTAGGTAGGTATTTAATTGTTTTGTTTATTAAATTATAAGTAAAGTTGTGATCTTGACACTGTTTCATTGCAGTGAACTCAAACGAGACCTATTACACCACATCTCAATAACAACTACTTACAGGATTATTAATTGTAAGATTATGATATTTATTATGATTCTTTCTATTTTTTTCGACTAAAATCGGTAAAATTGATGGCACGGGAATTTTCCTTTTTTTTTAAGCCAAGTGTACCTACATCAGTATATCTTAGGTTGTGTAGGGATAGTGGGTGTATCAGTTGTGTTGTCCTGTGTTCATTGTAAAAAAAACACTGCTTTTGTAAAAGGTGGTATGTATTAGGTGGTTTAGGGTGTAACTGTTTTGGTACAACTCTAATTCAACACATACACACTTAGTTGAACCCCCTCCCCCTGCTACGCCCAAGGTAATAATATTTGATTATTCATTTCAGAAACTACAATGAAGTCTGCTATGATCGTACTCCTCTTGACTATCATAGCTTGTTCCGTAGTCTTGACTATGGCGGACTGTGAGGTTGCCATGCATTTAAATGAATACTGCAACATGTATAAAAGAGACTGCAATTACTTCTGCATCAAATCGGAGGGAGCAATGAGTGGTCATTGTATGAAATATCAAAAACCATCGAAACTTTGTGTCTGCTGTTATAAATACGACAATATTAACCCTAGAGTGGGCGTGCTATGAGCATTTTACCGCCCTCGCCAAAAAAACGTTAGTAGGTAATTCATAAAACAATTGCCCGTTAAGTTTGCGCTTTTTAGTGGCTGCCTATATTTTCATTGACAACTCTTGCCGGAAAGATGAACGTCATAAGTGCACGGCGAGCCACTGGAGGAGGTGGTTCTTACCATGATTAAGCGGCAATTTGCTCACCACGCGCCTTCTCAAGTAAAAGTTGTGTGTGTGTGAAAAATTTAAATAGAGCCTATATTTATGATGCATTTGTTGTTAAACCTAAAATAAAACGTTTATAATTTCAGGATTTAACAGTATCAAGATTAAAATGAAAACTTTATAACAAAATGGATATAGTGTTTTGGCTAGGTTAGAATACAGAACACTTGATGCTACGCCAACAGAATTTGAAAGAGATTGCGATGGTTCGAGCGATTCCTATTGAGATAATAATTATTCCTTTGAGGAACCAAATTGCTCACTATGTGCCTATAGAACAAGCACCATTTTGTAAGGAGAAAGAGGGCAAATGCAGTATATTTCCAACAAAGAAAAAAAGGCGAAAAAAGGGTGTTGCAATTGTTAAAAATTACTGTGCAACGAACATTGCACATACTTATGTGAGGACTTTTTGGCTAAAGCCTATCCTGTTGATGAAGAAAATATATATTTTTGTAATATTTTTCCATTTTAATAAGTATTATAGAGGATAATGTAGAATTTGATAAAAAAAAAGTCAATTAGAATCAATCAAGCATCTTTACCAGTTCGCTTTGGTGGGCTCGGCGTTCGCAAAATTTCTGACGTCAGTATACCAGCATTTTTGTCTTCAGTCCACGGTTCGGAAGAATTAACAAGGAAAATTCTAGTATCTACACTAGTTAATTCTGAAGTGCCGTGTAAGACTGACGCCTTAAATGCTTGGAAAATGACCGTACCCAACGCCGTTTTCCCTACTGACCTTTCCTCTCAGAGACAGTGGGACGAGCCGCTATGCAGACAGGTTAGGGACAATCTTCTTGCTTCGTCCCCTAATCCTGCTGATCGTGCTCGTTTGCTGGCTGTGGGGGAATGGGAATCGGGACTGTGGCTTCAGGCGCTTCCATCGTCCACTGTAGGCACTTTTATTGATGATACGAGTTTCCGCCTCGCTACCTGCTTACGCTTAGGAGCACCATCTGTCTCTCCGCACCGTTGCTGCTGTGGAGAAAGTGTCGGGAGCCTTGGACACCATGGCCTCTCATGCAGTAGAAGTGCTGGCCGAATCTCGCGGCATGCTAACCTCAATGACATACTTCGTCGGGCTCTTGCCACCGCTGGAGTGCCAGCCGTTTTAGAACCAAATGGCCTGGCACGTGACGATGGTAAGAGACCTGATGGTATGTCATTATTGCCTTGGAAGATGGGTAGGCCATTGGTGTGGGACGCGACTTGCGTCGATACCCTTGCGCCATCTCATCTTCCAAATACAACAGTTTCCGCCGGCGCTGCTGCTGCATCTGCTGAAACTTCCAAGCGGCGCAAATATACCAACCTCGCTGGAGATTATCTATTTGTGCCGTTTGGAGTCGAAACACTTGGGCCGTGGGGTTCAGGTGCTCGCACTCTATTTAAAGAGCTTTCAAAGCGATTGTCCGACGCTTCCCGTGACCGACAGGCTGGCTATTTTCTTGCACAAAGAATAAGCATTGCCATCCAGCGTGGCAATGCTGCCAGTCTGTTGGGCACTTTTCCCACAGACAATGGCAGCGATGCGGAGGAATTTTATGATGCCGTATTTTAATTTGTAATTTCCTCCCCCTTTTTTATTTTAATGATACATTTAGTTAGTTTTTATTTGTAAATATTATTTTTAAATTTTATTAGAATGTTATGTTTTTTTAAATATTTTCTAAACCAAAGTTCCTAAAACAGAATTCAATAAATAATGTTCATTAGTCATGACCTAGTTGTGTATTATTTATATCCTGAAAAAATAAAATAAATCAAATGCAAAATTCCTATTTAAAATGGGCATTGAAAAGGAGCGGCAAAATGCTCCCCACGCGCCCACTGACGTTTCGCGGAAAGACGCGCCCACTATAATGAATCCTGCTTAATATTTTTTCAGATAGATTCATTATTATTTTTTAATTATAACAACAAGTTGTAAAATAACCCGACTGCAAAAAATCAACAGATAAGTAATACACTAAGGAGACCTAAAAACGGTTGTTTATTTATTTATTTAAATAGGTTAGCCAACAATTATTACAAAAATGCATTACAATTTTAAAAATACGTTAAAACAAGTACTAGTATAATAATTACTTACATGCTAACACAACATGCTTAATGTAAAGTTAACACATTTAAAACAATAAAAATTAATAAATGAAATTAAAATGTAGATACAATTTTATGACTGGCCTGCTGGTCTAGTGGTTAGTGACCCTGACTGCTAAGCCGGAGGTCGTGGGTTCGATCCCCACCCAGGACAAATCTTTGTGTGATGAGCATAAAGGTTTGTTCTGTGTCTGGGTGTAATTTATCTATTATATGTATGTATTTACAAAAAAAAAAATGTATTTAAGTAGTATATCAGTTGTTTGGTACCCAGAACACAAGCAAATATAATTGCTTACTTTGGGACTAGATGGCGCTGTGTGAATGTGGTAGAATATTATTATTATTATTATTTTAACGATACAGATAATAGATTAATAAATTAGTATTACAAAATCAAGATAAAATAATTAAATTGCATTAAAATTATTCGATTATAAATATATATATATATATATAATATTAACTTAACTGACTGAGCAAATCAGGGCAATCAATTTTATTTCTTAATAATTTAAATAAAAATAACCGCGATGATAGGGTAAGCATGTTGAAGTATTGAAGCCTGCTGCCTACTACTACTACTGCTTTACCTACCAAGTAAGCGATATGCCACAGAAACCTTTTTTGTACTCTTTCAATACGTAATATATGGACTGCGTAATGTGGTCTCCACACAACACTACAATAATCCAGAATACTTCGTAGTAGGCTGTTATACAATAGGATTTTCGTGTTACTTTTGAACTCTTTGGAGGTCTTTGGAGGATGACAAAACCTAACATCCTGGATGAGATTTAATGATATCCTCGATCTGGGATAAAAAAGTAAATTTGCTGTCAAATGTGACCCCTAGGTCCCTAATGGTTGTTACTTCTTGGATCTTGGTGTTATTTATGAAGTATTCCGAACTCATGCCGTGAGCTTTCCTAGTAAATTTTTGGTGATAACATTTTTCAATATTAAGTTGCATTTAATTAGGTACATTTGCACCATTCACACATCAAAATTGTTGAGGCATTTGATAAATATGTTAATTTTATTATTAAAATAGGATAAGTTGTAATGGTATATATTAAAATAGGATAAGATTGTATTATTTTGGTACCATACTAACTCGTAAATAAAGTTGGGTGGGTGCCTGGTGATCTGTAGTGCAGGCTCACGCCTATTTCAGACACCAGTCCTCACAATTGTATTGTAAACTAAAAATGGTAAGACAGATACTATGTAACAACCTACTTATAATTTGTGAGGAAATAAAGTATTATTATTATTATTATTATTATTCAAGCACTCGGTTCATGTCTTCCTGCAACAGTTCGGTATCTTTTGGGGACTCTATTCTTCTAGCAAACTTTAGATCATCGGCATACAGGAAACACTCAGAGAAATGAAGACATTCAGGTAAATCATTACAAGTAGTTAATGCTGTCGTCTACCACAGCCACGAAGATATCTATCCGGTACATAGAAACAGATGCTCTCACGTACCAATGGATTGTCCACCTTATTGCCTAGTAATTGGTGGTAATGTATTATGTGCATTAACTGTCTCCTAAGTCGCAGTGTATCGAGACTAACCATTCCTGACACAAACATAGAAGGGTGAGGTCATACAATTTTTCTTTTGGATGCCAAACAATAAATAGCGTTATACTCTAGCTTGCTGCGTACATAAGCGTTATACAGCAACTTGATAGCCCGAACGTTACCTACTAAACTGGTAGGTTGTTCTAATTATGAAACCTAGAGATTTATTGGCATCTTTCGATGCTTGTTTAATATGTTCGTGGAAAGTCACTTTGCCATCCATGATCACACCTAGGTCGCGAAAAGATTAATCACCGCAGCGAACGTTCAATTGTGTCACTTGTTGTAAACGCACGCAGTAAGCGTCTTTAACCGCTCCACGTAAGAGTGCGAATTGTGTGCCCCTTTGAAAAAACTGATTTATCATTCACTTGTCTGCCCCCTGATTCTGAGCTGTCGGAAAATTTTCGGCCGGAAATGACACTTTAATTAAAGTTAAAAAACAGAATGTTAAAAAAATAGATGGATGTAGAAATACATCCTATATTAATCAGTTTTTAATTTTCTATACGGTAAACTAATCTCTAACACTTAATGACTTAAGCTGTAAAAATACGTCGTTTTAAAATTCGAAAAAGTTTACGATCCGGGAGCAATCCGATGAGTCAGAATCAGGGCCCAGGTAGCCGATAACATTTTTGTCCATTATAATGTTTTGCACTAAAATCCTTTAATTTAGTACAGTTTTCTGTAGTTTCGATTATTATTAATTCACTGCACTGTGTGTTACTTGTCACTTTGCACTAATTTTTATTGTTTAACACGTAGATTAGACGTAGTAAGTGATATTTAAAATAGAGTGTTAACTGTTTAATCGCTCAGACAAAGATTTTTGTTGTAATAAAATTATTATTCCTGATCAAATGTATCTGTATAACTACTTACATTTTGACGCCATTAAATTTAATTATATAACATATGTATATGTATATGTATTGTGTAATCTCCATTTGATTCTCTTTATTTTGATATCGTACTCGATACGTTTGGTTGAAAAATTGTTTAACTACTTACAATTTGGCGCCAAACGTCCGCTGTTTTGTTTTTTTTTATGTTTAATACCTATCTAAGGATACTTGGGTTTTTGAGACGAATCTAACGATACCATAACTGTCGAAATCCATCCAGCCGTATGGAAGAAACGTGGGAATAAAGAAATTTACAAACATACAAGATACGCGCGCAAAACAATACCTGTCCTGTCAGTCGGGTAAATAGAGCTAAAAATATATAAATTAACGGTATTGCTAAAAACCTATTTATAGGGAACAAATAGGTACTTTGTTCACCAAAATAAGTGTTGTCTGCTAATAAATGTTGCCTAAAAAAACAAAATAAGAATCGTGTATTAAGTACATAAATGTTTAGCAAATCATTTATTTAATTTGGTGCGCATTTACTAAATTTGGTGCAAACAAAGAAAAGTAAAAAGAGAAGTATTGCAAATTTTATG
Organism: Laspeyria flexula; assembly: GCA_905147015.1. NCBI lineage: Eukaryota > Metazoa > Arthropoda > Insecta > Lepidoptera > Erebidae > Laspeyria > Laspeyria flexula. The sequence goes on from LR989956.1 coordinate 11,467,659, forward strand.
GAGCACAGATTTCCCCTTGCTTTCAAGGGTTCAGTTGTGATATTGTCGGGGCTTTTGCATTTTTCAGCTGCCATAAAGCTCATCAATCTCAATATCGCCTCGACTGATTTCTGGCAAGACTTTCACTTTAAAAAAAATTCACTATTATAACATTAGACTGGCCTGTTGGTCTAGTGGTTAGTGACCCTGACTGCTAAGCCGGAGGTCGTGGGTTCGATCCCCACCCAGGACAAATCTTTGTGTGATGAGCATAAAGGTTTGTTCTGTGTCTGGGTGTAATTTATCTATAATATGTATGTATTTACAAAAAAAAAATGTATTTAAGTAGTATATCAATTGTTTAGTACCCATAACACAAGCAAATATAATTGCTTACTTTGGGACTAGATGGCGCTGTGTGAATGTGGTAGAATATTATTATTATTATATTATTATTAAAATTACGCCCAAAAAATCATTTTCCTCCACTTATTGTTTTCCGGGTATGTTGAATCTAAAATTGCTGCTTTCCAATATCTGAACCATAGACAATACTCATAAATAGGTACCTACTTTATTTGGTCTATGCTCACTTGGTGATTTTCCTTTGTTTTACGACCATCAGTTTCCCTTATTAGTTTGTGCGACTGCATCCATGTAAAAACAAAATCTGCTCTGCTATATGTAATTATCAATATAAGTAATTCTAATAAACTAAATTCGTAATTAAAAATATCGTTTAATTACAACAGGGTATAACATTTGTAATAAGGCATTACTTACATTATATGTCTTGCTAGTACATAAGTTACTATTTATATAAATTCCTTGAGTTTGCCAGTGGAACCAAAGTCGTCGACATAGCCGCAGATAAGTTGCAGTGGGCAGGCCACATCACTCGTAGAACAGCCCCCTGATTCTAAGCTGGCGGAAAATTTTCGGCCCCGAAATGTCAGTGTAATTAAAGTTAAAAAACATAATGTTAAAGAAATAAATGGTTGTAGGAAAAAATCTTAAATTAATCAGTATTTAATTTTCTATACGTTAGACTTTTTTCTAACATTTAATAACTTCAGCCGTAAAAAAACGTCGAAGTTAGATTCGTAAAAGTTTACGATCCGGGAGCAATCCGACGAGTCAGAATCAGGGGGCCGATAACCGCTAGGGAAAACGGGATTTAGAGTGGAGACCTCGTTTCGGCGAGCATAGTGTAGGACGCCCCCAGTCTAGGTGAAGTGACGATCTTCACAGGGTGGCTAGCAAGCCCTGGATGAGAGTAGCCACAAATGGTGCTCAGTGGCGTGCGAGGAGAGGCCTATGGATTGGTACATAATGATGAAGTACCTACTTAAATTTGTTACAAAGTAGGTACATAATATTGTAGTAGGTTTCGACGGATCAATTTGATACAATGGGACAGAATCTTCAATAACATCAATAATTCGTTATTTTGAAAATTCACCTCTTACGTAACTATGTACCAATTTTATGAAAATTGTTATCTAAAAAAATATATTAGCAAGCCAAAAAAAAAAGGTAAATGTTAACGACGTTATCCATTTTGTTAAGTTTTGTTAGTAAACGCAATTATTTGACTATCGATTAAATTTATAATAACTTATTTACCAATTAAGACTTCTTTTAAATTTGCCGCCGTTTTTTTGGGCAGCGCGACTCGCTTGTCAGACTAAAAATTTTCTACAAATTGATTATTGCAGCAAAGGGCATAATATAAATTATGATAGTTTTGGTAATATGGCAATACTGAGTACGGGGATTTCTTTAAAAATGAATTAAAATTTAATTTATTTTTAAATAATGCCCCCAAGGACATTGAGCATAAACAAAACCTCTAAACAGAGACAAATATACTTGCTCGCTTACCACATAAGGAGATGGAGCCATGTCTCCATTTCTAAATTTTAATTTCATAGAAACCAAGGAACTTATAATATTATAAATAATCTCCTAGAAGATATAAGTTCCTATGACATGTCATTCGTTTTTTCTATGTGCATTAGTGATGCATCTGTTATAATTGACATTTTCAACAAAAGAGTTTGAATCGTTTTTATTGCAGCCGGCGGCAGTGGTGTTCATTGACTTGATTGTATTCTTTTAGTATTAGATTAAGCAATGTGAAGAATATTTGTTGTACTTGTAGCACAAAGCAATTAATCACCAATAAACTCACTTTTTGAATAGTTTTTTTTTATACAAACCTCACAACTAGACCTCCAGCTGGAGGGCAAACAAACCTGCCGGGAGGCACGTGAGCGACGTTTCAAGACTGGGAAGAATCCAATTATTTTCAAAATAAAGCGTTGGTAAAAACATTGCCTATTCGTTTCCAGCTTTCACATAAAATTATACATTATCTATGGTGAGAATTCCCCGTACTCAGTACATACGTTTACTTTCTAGAATGTTCTTTGTGAGACGTGGAAAATTGACATCAAATGTCATATCGATAATTTTAACAAAGTTAATTTATTAAATTATAACAAAATTTTAGAGAGGTTTTAGATTTCCTTAAGAAAGATAAGACATGGCAAAATACTTATTAGGTCGCTGGGTGAATTTGCTTGTTTTCTTTGTAAAGTCGTTTTCGGTAGTATAATTATTAAGGGTTAATAATTATACCAACACCAAACTAAACTTCACTTAACATTTTTACTACTTAACTTTCACTTTACTTAACACACCAAACTTCAAATCAAAGCATCAACGTAGGTTGATTTGAAGTTTGATGTGTTAAGCTTAAGCTATAACGAAATACATACTTTATTGATAAACGAAAATGTGAATTAAAGGTTGCTTGTTTTTTTTATTAAAATAGCTGTGCCTGCGACATTTGCCGTTTGCGATTTTATAGTTTTTTTATTTTTTCACAAGCCCTTATATTTTTTTCCAAAATTAAAGAAGCCTAAGAGCCGTCAAAATTGGTTTAGTAACAAACACATAAAATTATAAACACATAAAATATCGATTCAATATTATCGACATTCATTTTTTAGTATTGTAGAACATCCTTGTTTGTTCTTTAGATAATACACAAGCAAGTACCTACCTACTTAACACAAAATATTATTTATTATTAGTCTGTGACTGTGTGACACAAGATAATACCCGTCTTGCAAGATAAATCGCAGTGAATTGAATTATTGTGAAATATTGTACTAGAAACTACATTTGAAATATATTTTGAGTTATATGATATAGACAGTCATAAGTTTCGTTTCTTATCGCAGCTGTGACGATTGACTATTGAAAAATGGCGAAAGGTGGTAAGTTTACAAAACTTTTCGCTATGATTTAATAGCATTCATTTAAATAACCGAACAAAAACAGCTACTAGTGTCAGTTTTAACTTATAATATTATATGCATTACAGCCGGCAACTTTGTGTAAAAATCGATCAGCAAAATGGCCATGTTTGATTAATTGTTTATGATTAATATTATTACTTAGTACTCGACCAAAACAATTAGGCGCATGACAGCTAGACATTATTTTATTAGGGTTTCGTAACCTTAATTGCTAAAACGGAACCCTTTTAGTTTCGTCATGTATCTCCGCGCGTCTGTCCGTCTGTCGGGGCTGTCCGTCTGTCCATCCGTCCGTCTGTCCGTCTGTCTGTCCGTCCGTGTGTCACAGGCCGTTTATCTGAAAACTGCTTGATGTATATCAATGAAATTTGGAGACTAGGTGTCTTGTGTGACGTGAAAAAAATTTTTTTTCAGCTAAACATTTTACCTGTACACATACAAATTATACAAATCTTGTAAAAACACTTTCTAAGAAAGTTTTCTTATTATGTGTATATATTTTTGGTAATAATCGCTCTCAATAGTATAAATTGTGTCGACCCCCTCTATTTTCTAAACCCTCAAACCAAAAAAGCCAACCACCAATGAATGGGCCACTGTGGCTAATTGATTTTTTTATATGCTTTCAAGTCCATTATCGCTATATATATATGGATTTAATGGGGCAAAACACAAAGCATCCAACGGCCACCCGCAACCTTTACTAGGAATCTGATTACTTGCATAAAAATCATTGAAAAGCCAGAGTGTGAAAACAGGGCAACTGTTTGTAAAAACTATTGAACATATAATCTATACAATTCTCTATATAATTTGATTCAGTGAAGCCTGCAGAATAATTAATGCTAAATGCTAATTGCTAAATTAAATATTACTTGTCAATAAACCTTTCACATTAAGCAATAATGTTGCACATTGTGCAATCCACCCTATTTGTCAACATATATATGAAATAGTAATTTTTTCTATAAATTCTAGGTTTGTAAGAAAAACTTTGAGCAATGGTGTCTAATTTGTCCACAACATGAAAATATTGTGACGTAATAGAGAATTTTAAAATTAATTTTTTTAATTATTTTAAATTATTATAGCAATCATGGCACCCTACTAATTAAAATTTTGTGATCTTTTTATAATTATTGTTTATAGGTTGTAAGATATATGCAGACTTAATGATTCATACTATTTATTTTTTAATAGGAAAAAAGAAAGGTCAGAAGTCAGAGTCTCCTAAAGAGGACCCACCCCCACTGCCACCACCTGAAGAAGTAGTAGAGGAAGAAGATGGGCTTGGCCTTGGTTCCTCAAAAAGGAAACAAAGGAAAGAAAAGAAGCAACAGCAGGAGTTGGCTAGACAATCCGTAATAGCAACAGTAAAACCAACTCCTACACCATCCAGAGAGCAATCTGAGCTTCCTGAGGAGCCACCAAAAGAAAAATCTGAAACTGAAACAAAAATTGAAGAAGTTGTTGAAGAGGTGGATGGATTGGGCTTAGGAGGCGCAAAGAAAAAGAGGCCTAAGAAAAAGAAAGCAAGCGATGCACCTCCCGCTGAGCCCGCACAAACCGCAGCTGCGCCGGCTGGGGATGCTCCACTGCGGTCTAGCACAGCTACAGCAGTGACCAGCGGTACAGCGTCACCTGTTGCAGGCCAATCTTCACAACTACCAAGTTCTGCATCATTCCCGCCTCCTGGATTTGAGCCAAGAACTGCAGTTTCAGATTCATCTGGCGTGCCAGTTGCAGCTTGGGGAAGGGGTAGGGGTAGAGGCCAAGGCAATGGCTCAGCTCCAGGATCTGCTCCAGGCATTGCTACAGGTCCTGCTCCAGATTCTGCTCCAGGCCCTCCTCCAGGCCCTCCCCGTCAAATTCCTATTTCACCATCAACTCCACAAAAACCTCAACAGATATCTATACCAGCCCAGCCTCAAAGAAGTCACACAGGTACAAGACCTAAAGGTGACTATTCCCAACAAAACATTTTGTGTCGATACAAAATACCAACTAAAGTACCTGGTAGGACTGTTAATTGCAAAATGCAACAAATAGTTATAAACTATTTGGAAATGACATTCAAACCTTTAAATATAGTAAGTGGCTTTTATATTTATTTATTTATTAATTGATTTGTGTATTTGTTGCGAAAATAGTGGAAATACTCATTTTATATCAATTGAATTAGAATACTGGGCATAATATCATTGATTGTCTAGTAGTGGAACATATTCTTTGAGATAAAAAGTAAAACATTGATGTTCAATCTGGTACAATAACTCACATTCAAAGAATTGAACTATAAATATACACACAATATTCTATATGGTCTTAATTTATTGCACTTAATTTTATTGATTGTTTTTATATTGTGGTTGCCTGTAATTAACTATGGACAAGTTTCAAAACTTTATTACATTTTTATAATGTGTTCCTATAAGTATGATACATATTTGCATCTTTACATGTCATTGGCACAACCTGTCATTCCATAGTTAACGTAGGATCAAATATGAACATTTTTTCTTGGACAGTTTAAGAGTTAAAGATTAATTTCAAAGATTTACACATAACCATAAAGGTACCTACTTGTTTTTCTACATGACATTACATATACTATAATTTTTTTCAGTCCCGCTACGATGTGACCTTTACACCAGATAGACCAAAAAAAATGATACCCGAAGTTTATAAGAAGATGAAGGCCCAAATCTATCCCAATGAATTAATGGCCTTTGATCAATCAAAGAATTGCTATTCTTTACGGCCATTATCAAATGTTCCACCGAATGGACGCTTCAACACTATGGTAAGTACTTACCTAATATATTATGTATTTATGCTATTTATATTTAAATTTGAACTGTTCTAGATTGGAACGTAGATAAATTTAAATATTGTTATTGCGTAAGTAATAGTCTGATCTTAGAAGTAAAAAGTCGAGCAGAATTTACCTAATCATGCATGCAACAGTACAAATAGGTTATCTATACTTATATTTTCTTATTGTTAGTAGATTTTATTGACGTAAAGTTTATCTTAAAATTTTCTTCTATTAGGTAATAATTAGACTTGACTTTGACTGGCCTGTTGGTCTAGTGGTTAGTGACCCTGACTGCTAAGCTGGAGGTCGTGGGTTCGATCCCCACCCTGGACAAATCTTTGTGTGATGAGCATAAAGGTTTGTTCTGTGTCTGGGTGTAATTTATCTATGGTATGTATGTATTTAAAAAAAATGTATTTTATATCAACGTAGAAATCCTCCAGAGATTCCAAAATATCACTTTGAGAACTATCTCAAGCGCGCACTGGTATGTTAAGAATACAGAAGTACATGAATACCTCGAGATGCCCACAGTTAGGGAAGAAGTCAGCAACAACAGCAAGAGATACAAAGAGAGACTCACCAAACACACCAACAACCTTGCAAGGAGCCTGCTTTCTCCAAATGATATCATACGCCTAAAAAGATGGCACATACTAGATCTAGACCAGCGAACATAAACATTACTTAAATCATATGGTGGCATTTAATGGAATGTTACCTGCACTTACCAAACCCTGGAACACATCTGATTGTGGCTATAGAGCCGATTGCAGATTAAGGAAAGGAACAAAAAAAAAAAAGTTGTATATCAGTTCTTTAGTACCCATAACACAAGAAAATATAATTGCTTACTTTGGGACTAGATGGCGCTGTGTGAATGTGGTAAAAAAAAAAAATTAGAGATCCATGGATGGATATTCCAGTGCATATTTAAATGTATTATGTAAATATGCACTGGAATATCCGATCTCTAGTAATAATACATAACTAAGCTTACGGCGGAAATTAGGTGAGGCCTATGTCCAGCAGTGGACTTTATTGGGCTGAATAATGATGATGATGAAGTTTATTGTTGTAGAACACATTTAGATAGATAACACAACATTTTCTTTATTTGTTTTAAAACTTTATGCACAATAATGTCAAAGGCATGATCTACTAGCCGACCTTAGAAATTCTTTGCTGGAACACCCTAAGGTCGGCTGGTAGATAATGCCTTTGGCATTAAGCTCAATTTTAAGTCACACTTTTCTTTGATTTTCGCACCTACCATGTTTTCATGGTAGAAGAACATTGTGACTTGATTATGTTATAATAAGTTAAATACAATATAGGTATTTTGAATTTTGTCTTCACGAATTTTCTTTTTGTGTGCTGTGAACTCTATAAGGAATTTTTGCCTACAGGTTGATCTTGCAGATCCCAACGGAAGAGTTATAAAATTCGAAGTTTCACTCAAAGCTACAGGCGTTGTAGAGTTGGGCAACATTAAACGGTATGTTGGTTTTCTGTTATCTTTATAAAAAATCTTTTATTAATATAATTGGTTTCACAAAAACACACTAAACAATAGTCAAATGTTGTTACTAAACAATACTCAATGCATTTATTCCACTTCACAAGTTATAACAGTGTTACAATATAAATATTCAGAAACATTAGGAACCTGTAGCACACAGCATAAACAATAATTCTACATCCAATTCGGCCCAGTGATAGCTTATCAGTTTCTTTTCGACAAATTATAATGTATCGAAAAATAATGCGTAAAATTGTAAGCAGTATGTTACGTTTCTCAATCATACGACAGTTTACGATACTCAATGCTCAATCATTTATTGCTTCCATAATGTAAATTAGGTGGTAGGTATAATGTAGGTTACAATTATGAACGCTGTCGGACACAGCACAATTTATTAGGAGAGAGGAAGATCTCGCGAGGTTTACAATTTAAAAGTATGTACAATTTTATGATGATGATCATGTGACATGTACATATTTATTTATCCGCATAGTGACCCATTTTAATTTTACCCGATTTCAAACTGTGGGTGTCGTGAAAGGCGATTAAGGGAAACCTTAAACAGACAGGAGCACCGCGAGAAAAGGAAAATTCTGAAACAAAACCTTATACCAACCCGTCGTGTCATCATGGTATAGTAGGCTAAATTCCCTCAAAAATCTTTTGAGAAGACCGGTGCCCAGCGGTGGGTCGTTTCTGGGTTGTAGTGATGTTATTTTATTTCACCTTATTTGTGTATTTTATATCTTAGCTACATGAACGAACGTGGTGCATCGGTACTGCATCCCACTGAAGAGGTTCAATGCATTGATGTTATACTACGTCAGGGCACTTTGGAGTCCTATGTCAAGGTATTTGAACTAATATCTTTAGACATATAGCTTGCGCACCCGCAAGTGCTGCGTAGAAAGTCCACCCACAAGATGGACAGATGATCTGATCCAATGATGATGATGATTTAGTTCAGCTTAAAGAACACAGCAATAAAAAAAATTTAAATAGGCCTAATAAGGCGGAAGATTTTTTGTATTTTACCCTAATAGTATTGAATTATTCTTTAATTATAACAAGTACCATATCCGTTTTATAACAATCAAAGTACTACAAAAGTTAAATAGCCTTTTTATGTGATTTTATTTTCAGGCCGGACGACAGTTTTTCAAACGTCCAGGACATCCTGTAGACTTGGGATACGGCTACGAAATGTGGACAGGGCTTTTCCAATCAGCCATATTTACTAGCAAGGCATTTATTAATATTGATGGTATGTATATTCATCATCAGCGATCTATTAATGTCCCACTGCTGGGCTTGGGTCTCTGCTTCTCTATCTAGTGAGCTGAGAGGCTTTGGGCCATAATCCACACACGGTGGCCTGTGGGTTGGTGGATCAGACATACACTTATAATCACATCTAGAGTACGTGGGTTTCCACACGATGCGATGTTTTCTTTTACCGTTAGCAGATGGTACTTGTCTAGTCTGACCATATAAATTCCACAAAGTGAAATCTACATTGGTTAGAATAGGCCTTTATCGAGGAACGCTATAGCCTATATAGCCTATATTGGAGGAAACAGCAGCTCATGTGCTCCTACACTGCCCTGAAACCGTTACATACAGGGCTAAGTACTTCAACAACACAGGTACACTCCGACAGATCGCCCGCAACGTCAATAGACTGCTGGCGTTCTTCGGCGAGCTAGGGTGGATCGAGTGAGCTATCCACCCTCACGCAAAAACCGCGCCTTGACGTGGAGTTGCGGACAACAGCCCGCCAAACCATACCATAACCATACCATAGCCTGTATAACATCACGCTATGGCAATACAAGCTGAGCAGTGGCCATTCAGCGTAGCGCGTTCAATCAAACAGATAAACTTTTGAGCTTTATATTATTAGTCATCATCATCATCATCATATCAGCCGTAGGACGTCCACTGCTGGACATAGGCCTCTTCAGGAGACTTCCATATTATAAGTAAAGATAATGAATAATAAAAATATAATATAATAATATAGCGCCATCTAGTCCCAAATTAAGCAATTATATTTGCTTGTGTTATGGGTACTAAACAACTGATATACTACATAAATACAGTTTTTTTTTGTAAATACAAATATTATGATAAATTACACACAGACACAGAACAAACCTTCATGCTCATCACACAAAGATTTGTCCTGTGTGGGGATCGAACCCACGACCTCCGGCTTAGCAATCAATTAAATAATATACAGTATAAATTTATTTGTTTTCGTTTTCAGTTGCCCATAAAGGTTTTCCTAAGCAGCAACCTTTGCTTGATGCATTGACTAAGGATTTTCGCCTGGGTACACACACGGAGTTGGAAAAACAACGTCCTGAGTATGATATAACTGCTTTCAGAAATTTTGTAAAAGGGTTAAAGGTTAGTAAAATACTATTGAATCTTGTCCCCCATACATATTGTGGAATTCTGTTCTGTATGGAATAAGGAATAGCATGTTTCTTTTTTAATTAAACCATCATTCTCTACTAGGAATACCAACTTTTTATTTTATTTTCTTTCTATTTCCTCTGGCTAATAGTCGGAACGGCTGGACCGATTTCGACGGGAGTATTTCTGACGACTTAACTTAGGCTACTTTGATTTTGGAATAACATTGGGGTGCCTTGCAAAAAAATTGAATTAATATTACCTTGGTCACGCTATAATTTAAGAATGGTGGGTCCAATTCGGCATACTCTTTCTTTTTTTAATTTTATTTGAAGTCCGAGAAGGGTTCAGACGGAAAAAAAAGGATCATGTGTTAAATAAATATTCACATAACTTACTGCCGCACTCAGAGACGTCAATTAGCAGTAATCAGTCATTAACACGATTTTTTCATTGAATAATCGTCTTTAGGCGTATCGACTTAAGTATTACACGTTTTTACTAAATAAACAATAATTGACTGTCACCGTGGCGCAGTGGTTAAGGTGGTCGCCTCGCCACTACATCGCCGTGCTGGGTGACGTGGGTTCGATTCCCACACGAGACAAATATTTGTGTGATTCATAGATATTTGTTTCTAGTCTGGGTGTACTTTGTGTCCGTTAGTTTCATGTTTGTAAAGCTCCCCGCGACACAGGGCTTGTTCCCTAGTGCGGGCGTTGTCTTTTTAAAAAAAAAAGAAAAAAAAAACATTAAAGTTAAGTAATGTCTCTGAGTATGGCAGTTAGGCTGCTTTCACCAGGTTCGACCAGGTTACACTAGCAGTGGCCATAATTCCCACTTTTTATATTTCTAATAACATAATATGTTTGTCTAGTCCATCTTCGTAAGATAAATGGCTTCTTTTTTCTAAGGTGATCGCAACAATAGTGGGGGGGCCGTCTGCAGGCCAGAAACGTGAATACATTTGTAACGCTATAATAGATACTCCAGACAAGGTAACATTCCCATTGAATGATCCGAATGGAGGCAAGCCAATAACAACAACTGTTAGTCAGTACTATGCCAAAGAGAAGAAATATCGGTAAGATTTTTATTATAATTTGTAGGGATCCGTATCTCAAAAAGAAAATCGAGACCATTATAGGATCACTCCCTTGTCTGTCTGTCAATACCCATTTTTTATCAGGAACACGTAGTGTTATCAAGCTGAATTTAACATTTATCAAATACTCGGGTCTGCAAATCCCTTGGAGCAGAGTTCTAAGTAAACGCAATCAAATGATACAGCCGTTCATGCTCCATTTTTCTCATGACCAAGAGAATCAAAACCTGCCCCCTGATTCAGAGCTTTCGGAAAATGTTCGGCCGGAAATGTCGGTTTAATTAAAGTTAAAAAACATAATGTTAAAGAAATAGATGGTTGTAGGAAAAATTATTATATTAATCAGTTTTTAATTTTCTATACGGTAGACTATTTTCTAACATTAAACAACTTAAGCCATAAAAATATGAAAAACTTTACGATCCGAGAGCAATCCGACGAGTCAGAATCGGGGGGCTGTAAGGTTGATATAGAAGGGGTTCCGCTTTTTCCTTTTGAGGTACAGAACTCTAAAAATACATTTTTTAGTAGTTTTACAATATAAGAGTCCTTGTCTTGCTAATACTTTTTCTTGTCAGTTTTCAGTCAGCTAATCGGTTAGTGCATTTAAATCTACAGACAATGTACTGTTACAGACAAAATAACACTTTTTGGACAGGTTTTTGTTTTATAAACGCAGCTTTAGTTGCCAATAGGACACACCACAACGTCGTTATTAATAATTGTGACTAGAAATAGCATTTCCAATATGGCGTGAAATGGCAAATTCTATTTATCTTTCAGAATCAAGTACCCAAATCTGAATTGTGTGTGGGTTGGACCAAGAGATAGGACCATATACTACCCAATGGAACTATTGGAAATTTCTTACGGACAGGTATTTATAACAAGCTTACATTTAGCTAGACTATGAGTATTTGATATAAGTTTTACTGTAGTAAATGATGTTAAAATCGGGCGATAATTCAGCCGCCTCAGATGGAAAATTAAAATGCACTCTATTATTAAGTAAAAAGAATATATTTTCATGTGTTGATTTATTTTGAAAGCGGTTTAAAGGTTAATTATCTGCTGAAACTACCCTAATAAAAGACATCATATATGACATAGTAAAATTGGTTTTAATTATTTTTCTTTCTATCCTTCTTTTCTTCCTTTTGTGTAGGATTGACACAGATATTTAAAAAAAAATCTATTATATTATTTTGCTTTTTTTTACCGTAAATTTTATACAAATTCAATATTATAATAGGACCGATTTAAGCAAAAATGATCCAATCAAACAAACCTCATTTTGAGATTTAAAAAGAGACTTTAAAATTCATAGTTGTAAAGTCAAATATCTCAAACGAGGTTTGTGTTGATTGGATCATTTTTGCTTAAATCGGTCCATTATAGTTCTTTATCTAGCCACTCCAAACAGCAATTTACTATAACTTTATCACTTTCTGTCTTTCACAAAATATTATTTGTTAGAGCAAGAAAATTATAAAATATTGTTAAATAGGAAGCGTCGTCGACACCTTCCATGCATGTTCCAACCAGGGTTGTTGTGGATGCAAAAATTTAGACATCCGCGGATGCAGATTTTTCGTGGATACGGATTTCATGCGGATGCGGATCTTGAGATTTTAAAAGAATAATTATTTAAATTTTAAGTGCATAAATAACTGAAAATCAATTTAATTTTGACTTTTTATTTATTTCATCATATTTTTAGAACAAAATTACACAAGTTTTTAGTGACACAACAGAATTTTAAGCTTCGAGTTTCATAATCAAAAATCTCTTTTATCTTATTCATCTCAATTTATTTTCTTTAATAATTAAACTGAAAAACAAACGCGAAGCACATGCCACTCTGGCTCCGCCCACTTTCTTTACATGTAGTTACTTGTTGATGTGAATTTGCATCCGTAAAAACTTCGCATTGATTGATGCGGATGTGAAAGCGGATGCAGATGTCTGAATTAATGCGAATATTCCGCATTTACGGATGCGGATGCGAATATTCGTAACAACCCTGGTTCCAACATGAAAATGATTATTATGTTTGCGGTTTTCTTTATGGTGGAAGTACAATTAGACTTTCTATTTGACCAGTTCCCAAATATTTGCTGTGTATTATTGGACTGATGAATCTTCTTGTTTGTGTTGTGTTATTCGCACTGTTGAACGCTTTACTGTCTACTCATGAATGTTAAATGGACTTGATCTTTCATGATCACGAAACTGGTCGAGCAGGAAGTTGGCTGACTGTACTTCTCCAGGCAGACGGTTCAGTTTAAGCGGGCATTATCGTTTGTGCCCTACGTCTTAATTTATTGCATTATATCGGCTAAGTTATAAGCAGATTTCACAGAATGAATATGTATACCCTTTTAATTTCAGCCATTGCGGAGACAATTGAATGAAGTCCAAATATCGAAGATGGTGAGGGAGGCGGCTACACCGCCTGATCATCGTTTGCAAAAGATTACTGAAGTCATTTCCCATGTAAGTAATGTTTAAAATATTTTTTCAAAGTCGTCGTTCGAGTATAGCTGACGTTTGCGTTCAAAAGTTCAAAAAAGTTTTTAGGCACACGACGTATTTTAAATGCACAAACGACTCGCGTATACGTGCTTGAAACGAGATCTGAACGCGTATGTATTATATCAATACAAACTATTACAAACGCAACAATCAGCATCTTAGGCACTGGAAACGTCGTCTACGCGTTTAAAATATGCCGTAAGTTTACGCTCTTAGAGCTAAATCTGCGGGCCGCAAGCAGAAGCTCTGAGCCAAGTGTTTGGCCAATGGCCACCCATGGTTTAGAGATAATTATAAAATAAATGAAAAGTATGATGGTTTGAAGATCTTATTTATTGTAATATTAATTTCAAGTACATATAATTTTCCAATTCCAGATGAAATATTCTTCAAACTCAGATTTCAAGCGGTTTGGGTTGGAGATTTCAGACAAATTTCATCAAGTCACTGCAAAAATTTTGGAGGCTCCTGTTTTGGATATTGGTGCTGGGCTGAAGACAGTGCCTAGGTATACCATTTCTTCTTATTACAAACAGGTTAAATCTAACCTTAATTGGTGAAAATAAATATTTCATTAACCCTTTAACCGCGTATCTGATTAATCTGACAAATATTTTCGTGCCCATTTTACCAGAATCATATATTTAAACCAAATACCCCGGCTCGTTTAATTCCTTTTGTTATTTATTCTATTCTAAGTAATTATTAATAATTTATTACAATTTATCGATAATAAGCCTTGCAGTTTAAAGGTTAAAATACAATGTCGCCCATTTCTTATACTGTCCATTGATCTCCCGTCTTCCTGAAAACAAACAAAAGCCCTCATGGAAACACTTTTCTCTGTGGAACATTTCGTGTGAAAATGTTGTGTAATTAAACTAAAATTCATGTTTTATTTATCTTAAAACCTTTTAGTGCTCATTGCTAAGAACAGGGATATTTCATTAACTTTCTCTTTAGTTAGAGTTTTTCTTCGGATTTAGTTACAGTTAGGTCACAGTTAGGTATCAATAATGTTCTGTGAATGTGTAGTTTATAAGTAGTAGATTATTAATAATGAATACAAACTTACGTTATTATAGGAAAGGAATGTGGCAAGCTAATCAGCTGTTGAAGCCTGAAGCTTTACTGGCTTGGGGTTTCATCGCTATAGAATGCAGTCCTCAGAATGACTATGAAGGTGTCATTCAAATGGTATGTTATGTACACGTATTTTTTTATTATGAAAGGCTGACGTGATTTACGTCGGCGTGATCGCAGCTCTTTTTTTTACCCGACTGCCAAGGAAGGGTATTGGTTATCTCGCGTATTTTATATTATGTTTGTAAATTTCTTTATTGCTGCGTATCTTCCAAACGGCTGGATGGATTTCGACAATTTAGGTGTCGTAAATTCGTCTCAAAAACCTAAGTGTCCTTAGATGGGTATTTAAAAAACAATACCCTTCCTAGTCGGGTAAAAAATAGAAAAACAATATGGCGGATTGTTGGCGCCCAATTTGTAAGTAGGTAGTTCAAAATGTTTTTTTTTTTAACCCAACCTATCTAGTACGGTATCAAAATAAAGGGAATTAAAAGGATATTAAAAAAAATATACATATTATGTATCTAAATTTAATCAGGAATGCGAATAAATCACTGCATTGCATTGGCTATTAGTCGGCCAAGTGTGTGTTGGAAGCTTTTTTTAGTTGGTATATGGTGGTCAATCATTTGTAATATGACATAAAATATGACGGAATACAAAAAAGTCTTTAATCAATTAAATAATTAAAAAAAATACAGTACAGTATCATCTTTTGGGGTAATAGCTATAACTTTAACGTGCAGAGAGTATTTATCTTACAAAAACGTGCAATAAGGACTATTGTAAGGCTTCGCAACGCGACTCCTCATACAGGGAGTATTTTTAAGGAATGGTGTCAAGCTTATATATTCTTGTAGGTACTTTATAATTTTTCTATGTATAATATACATCTATATGAGTCCCAGAAAGAGCGTGAAGTTATAGAAAATTCCAGAAAAAATATACAGTTTAAAGTATGTAAAAAAAGGTCTCAAAAATGTATTTAAATATACTAAACGTCATAAGTATGTTGTGTCTTTTAATATATTGAACACATTGTTTCAGCTTGTAAGCACAGGAAAATCAATGGGTATGCAAATTTCGAACCCACAATATAAAAATTACAACATATATTTAACGGGCCTGAACGCAATACTCCGTGCAGCTATGGATCAAGGCGTCAAATTCGTGTTTATTGTAGTGTCACCAAGAGGTCACGACCATTATCACAAGGTAAATTAGTTTTATTTATTATCTATAATTTTTTTTTAATACTTATTACTAAAAAACTGGCCGAGTGCGTGTCGGGCCACGCACAGTGTAGGGTTCCGTAGTAGCCCGTTATCACAATATAGTACAATTCTGTTGTTCTTTATTCTGAATATAAGTAATGGTAAAGATATTAGGAGTTGATGCTAAGGATTTTGTATTTGGTACAAAATTATCCAACACCCATGTTCAACAACTATTACTACTAAACTAATAAAGTTATCTTAACCGCTATAGTTTTCATTTGAAGTTCATGAAATGCACTATCATCGTGAATTCTTCCAGATTTTCAGTCAGTCTTGGCTCTTGACTTAACAAGGAGGGTGTATAAGAATAGAGCTATAAATTTGTCCGTAATTTTATGAATAACAATATTATCAATGAGAAAATGTATCTGCTAATCATAAGAATCAACCATAATAATCTTAACATAATTTAATTCAATATTACTTGTTAGGCATGAAAATTAAGAAGTAATACGCTTCGTTTTTATTTGGCTACTGCTCAGCTCCTATTGGTCGTAGCGTGATGTTATATAGCCTGTAACCTTCCTCGATAAATGGGCTATCTAACACTAAAAGAATTTTGGAAATCGGTGCAGTAGGTCCTGACATTATCCCTACAACGTTATAAATTCACAAACTTTCCGTCTTTATAATATCATCATCATCATCATCATCATCATATCAGCCCAATGACGTGCACTGTTAAACAAAGCCCTCAACTAATTTCCGCCACAGCGAGCCATTTTGTGCTGCCCGCATCCAACGGCCACTTGCAACCTTTACTAGGTCGTCGGTCCACCAGGCGGTGGGCGCCCCACGCTGCGCTTTCCACTCGAGAACTATTTTGCCCCATCGGCCATCAGTTCTGCGGGCTATGTGGCCTGCAAATAAGTATAAATAAAAATAAAATAATTATCTTTAGTAATAACCTAACATGTATTTGTAATAGGTGAAACAAATGGCTGAGCGCGAAATTGGTATGCTGACCCAATGTATTAAGGAAAGTACAATACGTCGCATGAACAATATGACTGCTAGAAATATCTTGCTCAAGGTAATATTATTTTTTATTAATTATCATCATTTTATATTAATTAGCAATTTAGGTTAGCATTGAATTATTTATTAGTCTTACAGGCTAGATTGTAATTAAATTTAAAGTAAATTATTATTAAAAAAAAAATTGAGGGAATTTAGCCTACTATTATATACCACGCTGCCCAGACGGGTTGGTATAGGGTTTTTTAATTTGAATTTTCCTTTTCTCACAGTGCCTTGTATGCCTAAAGTTAGGTCCCTTAGTCACCTTTTACGACACCCACGGGTTCAGATGGGGTAGTGACATTATAGATTCTTAATCCGTCACTACACGGACGAATAGCAATAAAAATACAAACATAGCAATAAAAACACAAATACATTAAAATAAATATTTTTATGATTTTAACAGGTAAACTCCAAATTAATGGGCGTCAACCAAGCTTTGGGTGACAAAACTATGCCGCGTTGCTTGAGAGACGGCGGTGTAATGATTGTTGGCGCTGATGTCACTCATCCATCGCCTGAACAGGTCTGTAACATTTATTGTATGTACTAGATTTTTTTCCAGACTTAGTTTATGCCTTTTTTTTAGGCTCGCCCCCTATTTCATGGGACCAAATATAGCTGGCGAAATGTGGGTGTGAAACACCTCTGCCTACCCCTTCGGGAAAAAAGGCGTGATGCTATGTTATGTTTTTCTTTTATCATGAAGTAATTTACTTGTTGGGTTAAATTTGGGTGTTCCGTTATCTTAAGAGGGGTTCATACGGAGAATGGCAACGTCGCAATTAATTTTCGATTTTTTTTTTAACTGCCTCGGTGGCGCATCTGGAAGTGTATACGACTGCTGTGCAAGAGGTCCCGGGTTCGATTCCCGGGTCGGGTGAAAATGGTATTGGACTTTTCTAACATGATTCCAGATTCCAGTATTGAAATTTTCTCGGAGTTTGGTAAAACAAATGTTCCCGGTTGATGACAATAGGCTCGCCCCCTATTTCATGGGACCAAACATAACTGGCGAAATGTGGGTGTGAAACACCCCTGCCTACCCCTTCGGGGAAAAAGGCGTGATGCTATGTTATATGCTTTCAATACATTGTTTAGGATAACGTGAACTGTGTGCTTACAGTTATTTTATAATAAAAAAAACGCCCAGCAACTTACAATGTGTTATTTGCATATAAATAGAACTGTAAACGCAATGATTTCGTACCTTTTAACGAAAGGTTCACCTAATTCTAAAAAAGTGTATTGAAAACATTTAAAACAATTAGCTCCAATTAAATAATAAATGGATGGATAGATAATGATTGATGATATAATAATGGATGCGGAAGGCGGAGGACAGAGTGCTATGGCGCGTGCTAGGAGAGGCCTACGTCCAGCAGTGGACTGCAATAGGCTGAAATGATGATGATGATGAAATAATAAAAATCGTCATTGCCATTCTTCTGGATGACCCTATTAAAAGTTTGGGAACCCCTATATAATAAAACCTAATTGAGTTCCTTTTACCGACATACCACGCGGACGAAGCTAGTCTATACAGGGTGTATACGACGATATGACATTAAATGAAAAGGCAGCCAGTGTTAACCCTTATAAACATATTCTAATAAAAATTATTAAAAAAAAAAGAAAAAAATTAAAAATAAAAAAAATTAAAAAAAATCTACACATTATTTAAAGTCGAAAAATTTAAGAATATATAACTACACATTATTTTTCTATCATGACGTTTTCGACATGACGATGACAAAAGTGCGGAACAGAGTAAGAGATAAGATAATATGAAAGAGTCAGAGATAGTTAAATGAATTGAATGACATAATGACAACATACGATCAACGTAAATACCTACAGGTTGTTTAAAACTGTGAACAACTGTGTATAAAGAAAGTACATTTGCGTCTAAACTATTGCAAATTTCTGTTTAATTTTTTTGGTATAGCCTTCTAACATCACATGCTACACGTGGTTTCATTTAATGTCGTACCGTCGTATACACCCTGTATATAGAAATACGCAAAGCAAGTAATTACAGTGGTATTCCAAGAAAATGTAAAAATAATAACCCACATATTTCAAAAAAATGTGTGTGTGTGTGTGTGTGTCTCTCTGATATCTCATCATAGATAACATAATACATGTCTATGGATGAATACTGACACTGGATATGTCTATGGATATAAATGGTAATACTAACGACTGTGACCTTTAATTTACATACATCACAGAAAGCTTTTTAAAAAGACTCGTTTGAGGTTGCGTGGTGTATTTACGAGGAGTACAAAGTACAATACAATCATTTCAAAGCGATGGTGGCTGAATGGATAAGGTACAGGCGTGCAAATCACGCGGTCCGAGCTCGATCCCGATCAGCAGTACCAATGTCGATTCCACTTTACGGAATTTATATGTACTAGTCAAGTGACTTACCATCTGCTAACGGCGAAGGAAAACGTCGTGAGGAAACCCACATACTCGTACACTAGAAGAAATTCTATGAGTATGTCTGATCCACCAACCCGCACTAGGCCAGCGTGAGTGGATTATGGCCTAAACCCTCTCAGCTCTCTAGTTAGAGGAGAGGAGACCCGAGCCCAGCAGTGGGACTTAATGGGTTACTGATGATGAAATCATTTTTACATGACTTATACATTTTTGTTGCAGTCAAACGTGCCCAGTATTGCAGCAGTAACAGCTTCAATTGACGCGAAGTGTTATATGTACAATATTGAGCTGAGTATACAGACACCAAAGGTATTATTGATTTTACTATATTTACTTTTATGTGCATAAGCATAAGGTTCATATTGATGTACTATTTTCTTAGCTACATTTGCCGGGAGTTTGTTCTAATAGTCTGTCTATCTTCGAAGTTGTAGTACAAGCTTTTTTCAAATATATTTTTATGTCACCGTGGCGCAGTGGTTAAGGTGGTCGCCTCGCCACTACTTCGCCGTGCTGGGTGACGTGGGTTCGATTCCCACACAAGACAAATATTTGTGTGATTCATAGATATTTGTTTCTAGTCTGGGTGTACTTTGTGTCCATTAGTTTCATGTTTGTAAAGCTCCCCGCGACACAGGGCTCGTTCCCTAGTGCGGGCGTTGTCTTTTTATGGATTCGAGGATGGTTTAGATTCACAAATAAAAAAAAATGCAATCGATTGGTATATCATGCAGGACAACGTCTGTCGGGTCCACTAGTGTATTTATAAATAAGTGTTTAGAAGTTATATTTAGTGTATTTGATATTTATTTTATTATACCCATATAGCGCCTGTTTCTCCACTGGCTAAAACGTGCTACGTAGCCTATATGAAATTTACTTGACAGATTTTTGACATATTTTTCATAAAAATATGTCAAAAAAGTCTGAGGTAGTTTATTATATATATATACTATATTATATATGCACTTAATTTTGAAGGTCAAACAGGCCTCTAATTTTTTAACAGAACTATTGATTGTAATAAACTGAAAGATACAATAAATTTAAAGGTTTTTTATAGGTAATTAATTCATTCCACAGTGAAATATTTTTCAAAACTATAGTAACATCACCTCAATGTAATCATTTTGCAGAAAGAGATGATTGTCCAATTCGAAGACATGATGTTCGATCACTTGAAGGTCTATAAGGAACGGAATCACCAGTTACCTCGGAAGATCTTCGTCTTCCGAGATGGTGTTTCTGAGGGACAATTTGTTCAGGTAAATGTCATGACGTCAGCAAGTCAACAAGTATTGGACAAATTCGATTTTTGGAAAACCACCCGCGTAGCTCAGTTGGAAGAAAACTGACATGAAATGCCAGGGTGGCCGGTTCAAGTCCCGTCACTGGATAAACATTTTCTTTTTTGTTTAGCATTTTGCTCTTTTTCAATTGCCTAATATTTAGGTAAATATTAGTACTTAAAACCCCTTATCCCAAAGGGTAGACAGAGGTTCACTTTAAAGATATTTGTCAACAAAAAAATGTGGCTAAAATTCAGGTCATTTTTCTTAACTGCCATTTGCGTACCTATAAATTGTGTAACTCCCTCGGTGGTTCAGCGGGTGTATATATTAGTATATATATTATTGAATTATTAAACCGGTATTGAGTTTTTCTGTCATGAATTTCATTATTAGATCTATACGGATTGATGGCAATAGACTCGCCCCCTTATTATAGGTGACGTAATTTGGCTGGCGAAACGTGAGTGTTCAGCCTAAGCCTGCTGTTTGCGAAAAAAGCGCATGTTTTATATTTTGTGTGTATTATGATATTATAGTATATAATTATGATATTTGTCTGTATCGTGATGGATTAAGAATACATAATGTCACTAACCCAATTCAACCCGTGGGTGTCGTAAAAGGAGACTAAAGGAGTTACCTTATGCAGACAAAAGCACTGCGAAAAAAGGAAAATTCGAAACAAACCCTATACCGATCCGCCCGATAAGCGTGGTATAGTAGACTAAATTCCTTCCACATTCTTTTTTTTTTTTGATGACTATGATGAACACCAATATATAATATGTATATAATATAATATTCTACCACATTCACACAGCGCCATCTAGTCCCAAAGTAAGCAATTATATTTGCTTGTGTTATGGGTACTAAACAACTGATATACTACTTAAATACATTTTATTTTGTAAATACATACATATTATAGATAAATTACACCCAGACACAGAACAAACCTTTATACTCATCACACAAAGATTTGTCCTGGGTGGGGATCGAACCCACGACCTCCGGCTAGCAGTCAGGGTCACTAACCACTAGACCAACAGGCCAGTCAAACTTTGTTAATCTTAATACACACAAAATATATCGCCTAAACCCTTTCGGTTCTCTAGATAGAGAATAGGAAACCCGTACCCAGCAGTGGGACATTTATAGGTTGTAAATAGATAGATAAAAATTCACATTGGTATAGGTCGCGCCACGAGTTATGAGCGGTGCCAATTTCTGCGCAGAACGCATTTTTAGGTCTGTTTGGTAACACTGGTAGGGGAGCACGCGCCGAGCAAGCTCTTGCACGCAATTGGACAATCAGAGCCAGTTCTTGCACGCGATTGGACAATCAGTCGCTGCTAAACTCCCGCGCTTAGCACACATTGGACGTGTTCAAAAAGTACAGTGTACACATGTGTAGATCCCCACCACTAACATAGAGCGATCATAACTCGTGGCGCGACCTGTACTGCCCGGTGGATTTGCCATGCCGCTCACTTATCCATTCGGCTACTAGTGCATTTTTTATTTCTGTTAATAGTATAATTGTTTCGTAGGTAATGAATAGTGAGTTGGCAGCCGTGCACGCTGCATACGCCCGCTTGGCTGGACCGAAAAAACCGGAAATTCTGTTTTTACTCGTGCAAAAAAGGCATCATACGAGGTAATATTGTTTGTTTGGTTTTATTTCAATACTAGCAGATAAGTAATAAACTTTAAATTTTACTAAAAAATATTACAGAATAACAATAATAATTATTATTGTTACTCTTTGTTTTTGGTTATCTATATGTGGAAGCTTATTAATAGCAACCTTTATAAACCTATTTTATTATTATATATTGTGTTATTAGTCTGTAAGCTTTCTCAAAAAATAAATAAATAACATATTCGAAATTTAGTCGACTGATTTTTGACATAATATAATTATTATTATACTTGCAAACCCGGCGAACTTCGTACCGCCATATTTTACTATTCGTGATAATGTTCAATTTTCAAATGTTAATATGGAGATTTTTTGTAATTTTTTTAACATACATGCTTTGCATCGACAATAGCAAATACAAAAAAAAAGAATTAGCCAAATTGGTCAGTTTTTAAGCTTATTCGTTACTAACAAAAATACAATTTTTTCCTCTTTATAATCGATCGGTTGATAAATAAACTCGAAAATATGGGAATCCACGGATCATTGCTAAGATGGTGTGAGTCATATGTCAAAAATCGTCCTCAATTGGTAATCTTTATGCATAACTTGATACGACGATTCGAGCAAGCTGTGTTCACATCCAGCAGGATTAAATTTGCGCCGTTTTTTATTCTATGTACTTCTCTCTTGTATTTATAACATTTGTATCTAGTTTTGTGAACCTAATAAAAAAAAAATATTAGTATAGATTTGGAACCTTATGGCATACATATTAAAGTACTTATAATATAATTTTTCAGATTCTTCCACAAAGGTGAAGGATGTAAAAATAACGTTGAACCAGGTACTGTCGTCGACACAGATATTGTACACTCGTCCGAATTGGATTTCTATATGGTTAGTGCTTTTTATTTGTACTACAATCAATCTTCGATAACGAGGTTTTCCCAAGGGACTACAGTATGGGGTTCTTCAAAAAAGGAGTGAATAGGTTTCTTAAGGTGTTGCAGGCGCCCAAAGGCTACGGCAACCGCTTACCTACAGGCGGACCGTACGTCTGTTTGCCATAGTCGTGGTATAAAAAAAAATAATCTTCACTAGTCAATTGTCTCACTAACTACCACACTCAGAGACGTCAATTAGCAGTAATCTGTCATTAACACAATTTTTTCATTGAATAATCGTCTTTAGGCTTATAGACTTAAGTATTACACGTTTTTACTTAATAAACTTTAACGTTAAGTAACGTCTCTGAGTATGGCTGTGAGAGACTGGGAGTTTCACAGAGAGTTTGCCCAGGGAAGGGTGTCTTTTTTCTCCTCCCTCTAGAGAGCTGAGAGGGTATCAGCATCCACACACGCGGGCTTAACGAAGTTTGGTGGACCAGACAGGGATACCCTTAGTATTTCTCCTATACTAGGAACAAACTTCATGTAGAATGTTTGTAAACAAATATACAAATATATTTTAACCCTTTGAACGCCAGAGACTATTCACGTAAAATGAAAATGTGCTCACCAATGACGGCATGGCACGTCAAAAATGTATTATATTTTAAAAGCTTGGCGCTCAAGGCACGGCGATACTGATTTGACGTGGCGGTCAAAAGGTTAAGATTTACATTATAATATATTTTATCTACTCTCATACTGAAATATAAATTTAAAAAATTATAACTAAACTTGCATGACAGTCTTTACGCAGACATCATCTAAATAAATTAAATTATGATACAGCTATTAATCTATGGAAAACTGTATCATACTTTACCTTCTTTCTATTACTCCCATTTTTCCTATTACACCCCAAAAAAGTTCATTTACTATTTTAAAAAATAGTAGTGGGGTGCAACTTCAGAGTGAACTAAAAATTTGACGAGACCGCTCTCTACCTGCGGAGTGCGCCGTGACTAAGGCCTTTTTCTTTTTTAAACTAAAAATAGACACCGAAAAGCATTTCAGGAAGCTACAGTTATTGGATGATATAAGCTCCTTCTTTTCTTATCGTATGGGCTTGAGGCATGTCCTAGTATTAGAACTTATCACGTCGCCTAGAAGACTTCCAACTTGAAAGTAAGTTGTAAGGTTTCAGCGATCATTCCTCCCATGTACGTGCCGGCTCTGGGATGAACTTCCTACAGAGCGGTGTTTCCTGAGCGCTATGACATGTCCTTCTTCAAATACAAATCATTTTATTTGCAATATAGGTAGTACAAATATGTTAGTAGAATGGGGTTAGTAGGTATCTCTATATTTCGCCAAATCAAGGCATGCAAATATTTAATACAATGTCATAATTACTTATATAAAATTCAATGGAAAATGTCAATAAAATTACTCATGTCAATATTATCTGTAAGGAAATCATTAATTGTATAATAACATTTGTCAACCAAAAATTTGTTCATACATTTTTTAAATTGAGTTATATTTAATATTTTAATGTCATCTGGTAATTTATTAAAGATTTTTTGTGCCATGCAAAGAAAACTTTTACTCAGCAGTGCTGTCTCGGCACCATACGCAATCTCAAGCTCCAGTTTATTTTTGTCACGTAGTTTTCTGTAATGACTTTTATAAGCATTATTGTATAAATAGATGTTCGTCCTAACGAAGATACTCACTTCATAAATATACAATGAAGGCAAAGTTAATAATTTTAAATATTTAAAGTAAGGTTGGCAGCTTGTTGTAATGTCCAGCCCGCATATGGCCCTGATGCATTTTTTCTGGGCTTTAAACGAGGTTTAGAGCGACGAGAGACTTGGCTGTGCCCCTAGCATTGCCAACGTGCATGAGCGCCGGTAACCACTTACCATCAGGTGGACCGTCTGCCCGTCTGCCACTTAAGGCAATAAAAAAAAACTTGACTTAACGACTACTAGACCAACGGCTTTACGTACCTCTTTATTTTACAGGTATCTCACCAGGCCATAAAGGGTACAGCTCGCCCGACGAGATACCACGCAGTATGTAATGATGGCAAGATACCAGACGACGAAGTGGAACAGCTCACGTTCTACTTGTGTCATTTGTACTCGCGGTGTATGCGCTCTGTGTCGTACCCCACACCGACCTACTACGCGCATCTTGCGTGTATCAGGGCGCGCTCGCTTACTCAGTAAGTGTTTTATTGTATGGATTGACATCTATTTCTTTTTATATATTCTACAAATAACAATTGCCCCCTGATTCTGAGCTGTCGGAAAATTTTCGTCCAGAAATGTCAGTTTATTTAAAGTTAAAAAACAATAAGTTAAAAAAATAGATGGTTGTAGAAATAAATCTTAAATTAATCAGATTTAAATTTTCTATAGTTACGGTAAACTATTTTAAGCAATCCAAGAAAATTTAATATTGAATTTAATTTGAAATTTAATTATTCTATAACATAATTATTACTATTTACTACTACTACTGTAACGGTTGCACCCGTTGCAGGCTACGTCCTGCACGACTGCACCTCTTTTGACCAACTTTTGGATCTCTTTTGATTTCTTTTTAATTTACTTTTAATAAATTTAAAATTCAAAATCCTAAATTAATTCAAATTCGAACCGAGTCTTCCTCGGACCACCCGTCGAAGACTAAAGGCTCACTATTATTCCGATTTCTTGTACAGTGCACGCACTTCTTGACATTTAAAATTAATACTATCAGTACGTATTTATCAGTTGTGTTTTATTGTGAGGGCCCCACGCCCTTCCCCATATATTTAGCCGGATCCTACTACCATATTCTTGCCTAGCGCCCACTGGAGGGGACGGTGGAGACGCTAGACTACTATTATTTATATAGTAGTATAATAGTAATGCTATTATGTGTGTGTGTGTAATTTTGAAATAAATTTCTATTTGATTTTTATCAATCATAAACAGCCTGTAGACAATGTTTTATATTATATTGTTTTCTTTTTATTTTCAGTGGCCAAAAATTTGACAACAAGGAGTTGGAGAGGCAGCCAGAGCGTTTACACGTTCTAGACAAGATGCTGAAATATAGCCGCATGTTCTTTGTTTAAATATTGTCAGTCTTATTATCCAATCACGTTACGCGAAATGAGCTGTAAATCATTACTTTTAAATGTCGTTTGGTTATTTATATCACGTTTTTTAGAAGTTTATCTATTATCTACACTAATGTTGTACAGTGAAGAGACAACTATAAACAATATAATATATTATTGAAACCAATTCCACGTAGCCATTTTCAAACCATTTTCATCAACTTTTTTTTTGAATGAGGTAGATATGAAATTACTTAGATTTAAAATTTCTGATTGCATTGCTGATTTCGCGTCACTTTAGTTAATATTCATAATTTTTGTTAGCCATAGATAACTAAAACTTTATTAAAATGAAAAAAAAATTGCATGCAAAATATAAAAATACAAAAATAGATTTAGTGTGCTTTAAATCATTATTAATTAAATCAGAATTTTTAAAGAAAATTCAAATGATCTTTGCTATCTTTATTAACGAGTGTGTATCTTTTTTATGTACGTTAAGTTATTGCAATCAAATGACATTGTATTTTGTTAAGCCATGGTGATTGCCATATCTGATGTTCACATTGTCATGCGTCAGGTATTCGATTGTAATCATTCAGTTATCTGCCGATTCTAATGAAATTTATTTGCAAGTGTACCTGTATATGCTTACAATAAGACAAGTATCGAATAATTATGCTAAACAATTATAGAAAAAAAAGGGGGGAGGGGACTTCAACTTGGTATCACATTTCCAACTAAGCAGGTCGTTGTCTTGTAGATCGAATTCGTAAACGTCACTATGACGCCAGCAGGTAAACAGGTAATCTTATCCCCAAACTCTATAACTGGGGGCCAATTCTACTAACACAATCGTAAGCCGATGGTCTCATTCGACAGCTGTGACTGGCTTACTAAGTCAATCCCGCTATATTGCCGGCCTGTGATTGGTCCGTTGGTCTGCTATCGACATTAGCAGAATTGAGTGCTGAGACCCGCCAAATTGTATCTTATATATTTACTTACGAACTGGTTTTTACGATTAGTACACAAGTATAATTTACCAGGTACAAATAAAAATATTTTATTGGAATCGGCAGATGACAACTGCGGGCGTAACGCACATTGTTTTTCAAAGGCATATAATATTATAAATACAAGTTTTTATAATTATATTTTCTCAGTGTTTATGTACCAATATAAAAAATAATGTCATCATCATAATAAATAATAAGTTTTCTAATAAATCTGAATGTCTTTAAAAATGAAGACTAACTAAGAATTTATTATAACTATTTTGAATTCTCTATTTTTGGATCTTAGTTTAAGTCTTTGAGCGCCATGGGGGTCACCGGTGTCCCCCAAACAATAGATTTTCTATTGTGTCTGGAATCTCGGCGTTCAACGTGTTGTATTATATAAAAAATTAGAAAGGATCTCCATTAAAAAAAGACGAATGATTTGACGAGATCTTGAGTAAACAAAACAATTGCGAAATAAGAATAAGTTCGATATTCTATCTTTTATCTACATTGTGTGGAGGTTTCTTTCTCTGGAGTTCAACCCGTCAGCAACTTAGAATCTGTTGCAGGTATATTTTTTGTGAGTGTGTAATTAAATAATAATAGAGGTAATATAATATTTTTTGCAAGCATAATTTATTAATTTCCAGTTGCGTGAGTGCGTGAGTTTCTTGCCAGTTCTTCTCATAGCTCCACTCCGTCAGCGAACTGGTCGTAGGCAAATTTGCTGACACTACTTTTTAGATAACCTGTTACATTCTTGTTACTTTCATAAGTGTTACCTTGTAACCTAGATGAATAAAACGAGATTTCATTTCAATTATTTTTTTAAGGACCTCTCGACGAGCCAAGGCCTCCATTTTCCCCATAAATCTCTATCTATTGCGTTTGTTACTCAGTGTTGTCCAAAATTAAACCTTATGTGTGGGTTGATAAAGTCTCGTTCTAGTTAACGCAGAAGAATAACGTGCCATGCATTGGGTTTCCTATCTGAATGCATGAGTACACAAAATCTTTTTAAAGCACAAAAAATTCTCGTCAATTCATTGAATTTTTAAATAAGTGATTGTAGATGAATTGTGAGGTTTGTTAAGATTTCCCCCTTCCTTCTATGATTGGCATTAGAATTAAAACATTTTTAGTTCCTAATTAGTTATTTAGAGTATTCTTATACAGGGCGTATTCTTGTTTCTCTCCTTGTCGTGTTAAATTTTAGCTAAGTATACAAATGTATTTGTAGGGATATTGATATTGTAAACTGTAACATTCTGTCTGAAATAAATATAAACATGATTTGGCGAAATGTCTGTTTCTTATTTGATTTTAACCAATATTCTTCGGGCAAAGACGTAATAAATTCTCTCTCGTAATAATACTCTATAAATTTTACTGGCGTTTCTTTTTGAACTTTTTTAAATAGATCAAAATTATTTATTCTTTTTTTTTACAATAAATACACCGCGAATTGACAGTCTAATTTTTTCTTCTTATTTTTTTTTTCAATTAATTAGACAAGTTATGACCAAAAAGTCAATATATTAAAAGCGGGATTATTAAATGTATTGTAGAAAAGTCATAAAATAAATTGTTGGTAAAAAAAGTGTATGTTCACTACACACTACTATAATAATAACGCCAGTAAAATAAATGGAGGAGGCGTTTTGGAATGTGAACCTTATAAGAGACAAACGAGGCATAAGAACCTATTACTACAGTTTTATTATTAATAAATATACATTATTAAGGTTTTGAAAAACGAGGCATAAGAACCTATTACTACAGTTTTATTATTAATAAATATACATTATTAAGGTTTTGACAAACGAGGCATAAGAACCTATTACTACAGTTTTATTATTAATAACTATACATTATTAAGGTTTTGACAAACGAGGCATAAGAACCTATTACTACAGTTTTATTATTAAATAAATATACATTATTAAGGTTTTGACAAACGAGGCATAAGAACCTATTACTACAGTTTTATTATTAATAAATATACATTATTAAGGTAACAGATCACCGTTAAGGTTTTTTCTTGGGGCCAATAGATACCCCAAATACACCACATGAAATATTGCAGTCGTCGTTGTGAAACACTGATTTGTACGTCCAGTTGCCAAATACAAATGCAGCGCCGTGATATTTTTGCATTATACTATCCATATCCAGGATAAAGTGATAAAAACCCTGGAAAAAATGTTTTTATTGAATTATACCAAACAGTATTTAGGTAGGTAATTTGAAAACGAAAAAGTGCTGGTGGCTGAATGGATATATGACCGCCATGCAAATCATGCTGTCCATGTTTGGATTCCGATATTTTGTGAAAAATATACGTACTAGCCAAGTGATTAACCATTTGCTGACGCTGAACAAAAACATGGTGAGGAAATCCACGTTACCCTATAAAAATTCTAAGTGAGTCTGATCCACCACCGGCATTAGGCCAGCGTGTGTGGATTAGGGTCTAAACCCTCTCAGCTCTCTAGAAAAAGGAGAGGAAACCTGGAACCCAGCTGTGGGGTTGCTGATGAAGACGAGTCGAATGATGACTTAGGGTTGGACCATATCTAGAGAGAGCCAATTACATCGTAGATTTTGCCGTGCGTGCGCTCCCATTCTCGTTCGCACTCTATTAAGGCCCAGAACAAACGACAGGGTGGCCGGTCATTTTTACCGCAAACTATAGAACAAAGGAAATCCTATCTGCTAACGCACACGGCGGCAAAAAGACCGAGCCGGCAGTGCGTGGCAGACACAGTACGGACTTTTTGACCGCACGGCTCCGTCTTTTGTTTTGGGTCTTAATGACGATTTTAAGTGACAGAAAGGGATAGAAACATAGAAAAGTGCGAATCCGTGCGGTCAGCTGGTCTATTCCACCATCATAGGCCGATGGTCTCATTCGACAGCTGTGATTGGCTTACTAAGTCAATCGCGCCATATTGTCGGCCTGTGATTGGTCGATTCTAAGTCCATCAGTCTGCTATCGGCGTGTGTAAATTAGCAGAATCGTTCACCAGATTTGGTGATAACCTTAAGAAATAACCACACCGGGGTGCACACATTGTACGTATATGTTTAGCTACTTACCTTCAATATAACGCATTTGTCTGTAATATTTACAATCAGTTTGAATAACGGCATATAGAATATATTAGAACAAGGCTTGTCAATGTTCATCCTCATAACTTCTTTGTTCTCCAGGATACCAACCACTTTTCCCTGCAAAATGAATAATAATTTATTAAATAGATAAATAAAAATAGGGGCTAGTATTAACAGTAATATTTTTTTACTCGACTGCCAAAAACGAGGGTAATGTTTTTCGCGCGTATGTACGTATGTAGGTATGTATGACGTATGTATGTATGTATGTGGGCATGAATGTACCATTGTGACCTTCTGTAGCCTAAACGGCTTGGCTGATTTTAAAGTGTGAGGTGTCGTTAGATTTGTATCCCCCCCCCCCCGAGTATCATAGGCTATGTGACGTCAACAAAAAACCAATATGGCGGACGTAAACTGTCAAACCACGTTTTTTTAGTGCTATCGCAAAATGGGTATCAGATGAAAACGAATTAATAGCCTAATTCAATTATATATGCATTAACTATTGCCCGTGGCTCCACTTTTCTCTTGTAACCTAAATAGCTTAACCGATTTGAAGTGCAAGGTGTTGTTATATTCGTATTCATCACCGAATCTCTATAGTTAAGCCATTACTTGTACCAGTGTATTCTTAAAATTCATTGGTAAATGACTATCGGAGGCTACTTTTAGGCAGTCGGGTTAATTGGTTTTTTAAATTAACTCTTGTTTTACATAGAACCATAGTATAAATAGATTTTTATTCTTACTTTACTGTGATAGAACCCTATGTTTTTAAGCAGACGGGTTTTTTGTTCTTATAATTTGTTGTTGTTGATTATATTGTATCATTTATTTCAAGTTTTACTCATATTTTGTTAGTAAATATTATTTCCTTAAAAATTATGTGTTAGTACTTACATGTAGCCTACAACTATTGTTTATATAGGTACAATCTACCCGGTCAGCGATCATTTTCAGGAGGGAGTTGGAGCTTTCCCTGACTCTGTGCACGAGGGAGGCGGCGCGCTTTCGCATTGTGGCATAAAAACAGTCTACTTTCGCCTGCGCCTGCTACAGCGCCAGGGTAACCCCATCAACCTCCTGAATGCGTTGTTATATTGGACTCGGAGGGCCCCGTACGTCTTTTGGGTATAGTTTGCCCACAGACTGCAGGTGTAAAATGACAAGCAGAAAGAGAAGAGAGAGTAATTTTCACCTCAGATGAGTCAGGTTATAACTTTATTGCTAATTCATCGAACTTACTTTCATTGAAGGGATGTTCTCCTTAACTGTCATATTAGTGGATATACCGGCTTTTCCTAAAGGAGTATATTTTGTAATGGCACAATCCTTACGCTTCGGTCCTTTACAGTTTTTAACATCAGTTATCGACAAATCAAATGATCCCTGAAACAAAATACTTATGTTTGTAGGTAAATAATTTACTAAAAACGTGTAGTTCTTAAGTCGATACTCCTAAAGACGATTATTCAATGAAAAATTTGTGTTAATCACAGCATTACTGCTAATTGACGTCTCTGAGTGCGGCAAATCCATCTTTTGTGTATACTTACATTGTATTTTGTGCAATAAAGTTCTTAAATAAAATACCAAAAATATACCTATACCTAGGTACTTATATTAAGATTTACCCCTGTCTATTATTACTTACATAATTATTCGCAGCATTAGTTTCAGCAATCACAACACACAATAAAAATAGCGTAATAATATATATTTTATACATAATGACATAATATTATTTTAACGATACGTAGGAAACGTACTTATACCATCATGAAACTAATATCGCTTCGGTGTGTAACAAACAAAATAATGGCATTCGATGGTTATTCATTAAGGTAACACTCACATTTAATTTCGATGAGTCTAGATCATACAATATAATCTAAGCCTCAATTAGGGTAAATCTAGGTTTTACTTAAATTCCGTGTCCCTGCATGGGGCGGTATGCTTAAGGTATTTTCCCTCTAAAAAAAAAGGTTTTAAATAAAAATATCAATTACAAAACATGGTCTATCTACTAAACCAGGTTTACCTAAATTATGATAAACAATACACTTATTTCGTATCTGTGTAGTGACGGATTAAGAATACATAATGTCACTACCCCATCTCAACCCGTGTCGTGAAAGGCGACTAAGGGAATAAGTAACTTTAAGCAGACAAGAGCACGGCGAAAAACGAAAAATTTAAAACAAACCCTATACCAACCCATCTAGCCAGACGTGGTATAGTAAATGTTTGGAGGAGAACTGTGCCCAGCAGTGGACGTTTATGAGTTGAAATAAATAGAGATTTCGTCGCTTATACAACAATACCGCGCAAGTCAATTTTGACTGGTTTTCAGGAGAGACAAATAACTGTTTATATCTTATTAAATACATTAATGTTTAATGAAGGCAAAAATAGATTTAAATTATTTGTTAAAGACAAAAAAAATATTTTTGCATTCATTAAAGATTAACGATGTATTGAATAGAATATAAATAGTTATTTGTCTCTTCTGAAAACCATTCAAAATTGACTTGCGCGGTATTGTTGTATAAGCGACGATTTATAGTATAACACGCTGGCTAGACGGGTTGGTATATGGTTGGTTTCGAATTTTCCTTTTCTTGATATAGATAAGATAAAGATAAAGATAATTTATTTGTCATAACATGTGTACAACATATGGTCTTACAAAATAAATATAGTCTCAACATGTTCTGTCCATTTCAAGACATGCAAATGTAAATATTTTATTAATAGCAGCATGCTTTTTTTATTATTATATTTTAATCTCATTATTTGATCATGAATTATTAATTACACAAAACAATTGAATAAAATTATCTATTTAGTCATAATAATATTTTAATTTAATAGGTTTTTATGTCAGTCTTGGAAATCATGTCAATATAGAGAACGTAAAGAGAGGTAGGTAAGTTCTTTCACTTGAAATGCTCTTGTTGCTTAAAATTAGTCCCTTAGTCGCCTTGTACGACATCCACGAGTTGAAATGGGGTAGTGACATTCAGTATTTTCAATCCATCTTTTCAAAAAAAATAATTTATAACATATTGTAGTACACCGTCCATGCTAATGACTTTTATGAAAACAAACTCGTACCTAATGACCACCTAAATTGGTTATGCTTGGTTAATTTTGAACAGTGCGTGTTTGAATAATGTGTGGTGATTTACTACTAAAATTAAAGTGTAGTGACAATGAGTAGGTACATTGATTTGACATTGTACGACATGTTTTAATGATTCTAAAAATATTTCATTTGAAGACATTATTTTAAAGGGCCCCTACTCACAATCTTATAATATACATAACATTAAAAATGTAGTTGGTGTTGGTCGCTGTCATTTTCAAACATCAAAAATCGACTAATCGAATCTCAAGATTGTGAGTAGAGTCCACAAAACCTCTTTCTCTGTTCTGTGGCAGACTCCCTGGTCTCCTATTCTTACAAAGGGTTCAAAATAATAGTTCCAACAAGGAATTTAAAGTAAAGAAAGCCTTAAATTCCGTGTGGGCACTATTTTGTATAAGGGCTTAGGTCCCTAGTTATAAAACACCTTTAGATATAATTAAAGCATTGATGTCGAAAAGTTTAATATCAAAGACAAATTGGTCAACATTTTTCTGATAACTGATTTTTCATTGTGAACTTATGATTTTGATATGGACTACTTCGTTATAAAATCATCATCATCATCATCATATCAGCCCAACGACGTCCACTGCTGAACATAGGCCTCACCTAATTTAGCCACTGCAAACGGTCCTGTGCCGCCTGCAACCAACGGCCGCCCGCCACCCTGACCAGGTCGTCGGTCCATCTGGTGGGGGGCCGTCCCACGCTGCGCCTTCCAATACGTGGCCGCCACTCGAGAACCTTTTTCCCCCATCGGCCATCAGTTCTACGAGCTATGTGCCCTGCCCACTGCCACTTTAGCGATGCGATTCGATTCGTTATAAAATATAAGTAAACAAATGATCACCAATAAACTCATTTATTCAGCTCATCGATCAAAGAACTGCGTCCTGCGCTGTCGAAGTAGGTACATAAATAGTAAAATTGTTAGCCAGCAGTAAAATAAATGTCATTAGGCTTTTATCATTAGCCCACTTTGGCAGTAAAAACCAAGTCAATACTAAATTCACATAGCAGTAACAATTACAAAACAATGTATGATGTACTAGCCGATTTACTGTTAGTTCGACCTCAACATCTCAACATAGCCCATGTTAATTACTCAATATCCTAGAGGCCGCACGAGACAAACTTGCATGTTCAAATGCAAATATTATTGCGTTTAACAACACACAATTAAAAACGTTGTGCATGGAAATTTTAAATTCTAATCTATTATCTAACAGTGATTAAGTTTATTGATTAAAACGCACTGGGCGTGTCTGCATGTTGCATGCTGAGCACGAAGTTTGTGACCTATTTTGATCATGAAACTCGGTAAAACGCGATCATGCATCAGGTATTTCGCTTTAGATTGCTTGAACAAGTATGGGAAAAAAAAATCTAAGACAGTGTACTCGAACATATTCACTTGCGGGGGTAGCCCAACAATGTCTTGCCTGAAGGCCCCACTCAGAGGTATCAATCACATCACTTTGCGCTACGAATTATTATGTTAAGTACCATGTTATAGTCAGCGAGCCTATTGCCATCGATCGTGCACATTTCCAGACTAAGAGCTGTTACTGAGAATTTTATTACGGCGAACACCACTCACCCCTAATTTTTTACCTGAAACTGGCATCGAACCCACGACAGTAAACTGCCGCTGCTCTACCGAGGCAGTCATAATTAATGCTTTAAAAAAAGGCATTCTCAGACATACTTGGCGTTATCAGTGTATCTAGCCACGGAAGCGTCAAGGTACAATATTTCAAATTTACCTACTTTACCGTTAATTTTAATACTTGAACCTAACCTTGCTAGTTTGCATAATGCATTGCTTTTTAATATCAATGACATCGATATATTTAAAAAATGTCTTTGCGACTATTATTATTGGTTGATAACTCAATATGTTTCATAATATTCGATTATAGCACGTATTCTGTTGCATCAAGGTTCTTGGAAATGCAAAATTATGTTGGTTGGATAATCGTGCAAGTAGTCACGTAAGCAGGTTTGAGTAAGCCTATTAGTGTAGTAGTATTTAGTTGTTGGTCGCAGGTTCGACTTCCAAAAGACTGTGAAATTAATTTCTGTATGAATAGACTATTTTAACGACTTTGAAGGAACATTTTTGATATAAGAAATAGTAAAATTCTAGTGTAGTGTTATTAAATTGTATTACTTGACAATAATACATAAACCGCGTAGTGACAATACATACCCGACATAGGAACCGAACCCACGACCTCTTGCACAGTAATCATAATAATATACATTCCCACACACCGAGCAATCATTAAACTCCGCTCAGATTCAGAGCAAACGTTTTCACTTCAATATTTTCTCCCGCGAATGACGCAATACTGCGACACTATGCTATTTAATGTAAAAAAGCAATAATTAACTCTTAAATACGAGCTATAAAGTAGGCTGTAAATAAGTAAGTGCTAATTTACATCGAATTAAAGCAATTAGAACATGAATAATTCATAAACTTAATTGTGTTATCAAACTAAAATAATGATTAGAACGAAAAATCCACATTAACAGAATAATTAGAAAGATAGATGCAGATTAAAAGACTATCTTCAAATACAAGCAGTCGGCAAAGTCATTGGTATATTCATAACAATTATAGGTACTTACCTATTTAATCATCATCATCATCATCATTATCAGCCGAACGACGTCCACTGCTGAACATAGGCCTCTCCTAATTAACGCCACTGCCTACATAGTATATATGTTATCTGTGTATACTATGGTATGGTGGTAAATATGGTGGCTGAATGGATTAGTGACCGGCGTGCTAAACACGCGGCCCGAGTTCGATTCCGACCCGCAGTACCAGTGTGGATTTTCTTTGTGAAATTTATATTTACTAGTCATGTGACTTACCATCTGCTGACGGAACACGGAAAAAGGAAGAAAAACATCGTGAGGAAACCCACATACACACCCACACCAACCCGCATTAGGCCAGCGTGTGCGGATTATGGCCTAAACCCTCTCAGCTCTCTAGATAGAGGAGAGGAGACCCGAGCCCAGCAGTGGGACATCAATGGGTCGCTGATGATGATGATGATGACATATATTATATATTTTATGTATATACATAATTTCATTTTCTTATACTAAATTAAAGTAACTTTTAAGTACGCCATCAGCTGCCAAAAGATTTTTCTTCATCATCCAGTCCATCCAAAGGTTCTTTGGAACAAATCGCTCTTAGCGATAAGACCGCCCATTGTCACTACTTCTTCTTTTGTGTTAAGTTCTTTTTACCCGACTGCCAAAAGGAGGGAAAAATATTACTCTTGTTAACTTACATTTGTGGTGTACAAGAAAGAGTATTCTATCTATCTATCTATCTGCATAAGCTATTTTACAATGCCGTGTTTGTTTATCGACCACTAGTTTAGTTATAGTAATATCTATACTTATTAATATTATAAGCTTTTGTTCATAGCGTGAGGTTATATAGCCTATACAAGTCCTTGAATGGGCTATTCAATACTAAAATAATTTTTCAATTCAACACTGCAGTTTTTCACTGAGATTAAGGCGTCTACCAAACAAACAAACTCTTCAGCTTTATAATATTAGTATAGATATGACTAAATATAAAACTAATTGGTTACTTTTACCAACATATCGCGTGGGTAAAGTCGCGGACGGAAATTAGTATAATATATAAAAATATACCAGTTGACCTTTCCTTTAAACTCACCCGCAGACGGGTAATGAACAATTCCCAACCTTTACTTCGCTGAGCGTACCCGAACCTAATATAATATTTTCAACAAAATTAAGAAACATATTAACTAAATTTTTTATTTGAATTTCGCTTTCAGATACGATATAATTATATAAAACGTTTTCGGAAATTTAAATGTACCTATTAGCCTAAGTATAAGCTATAAGTATTTAAATAAATGAAAAAAAAACATAAATATATGAATCTAGATTAGGACTTTCCAACCAAAGGGGGGGGGCTTTGGTTGGAAAGTCCTAATCTAGATTCATATATTTATGTTTTTTTTTCATTTATTTATAAAACATGATAACCAAAAAATGTAAACATGTGCTCGTTGATTACTCCATACAACTACAATATCAAGTAAAACTTCTATATAAGAGCATTTTCCTCAGCAGATCGGTTGACATTGTATTTTAATAAGAATTTAACAGTTAAATACATGTGCATTGCATTAGGCTGTATGTTGAGACGGTTGCTATGTTATAGTTCCGATTGCGACAGAGGAAGTAGACGCAAGGTCTACATCACCGTCATCCTTCCTACCGGTTTACAATTATCGTATTCTAATTAATATTAATTATATACTTTTACTGTTTATCAGAGCACCATTCGGCATTCACCTAATTCTATAAAATTGTACCGTAACTATAATTATTAATTACAATACTTTTTTTAAGTTCGATACGGGTTAATTATTGCGTGCATGTGTGCAATTTGAATATTTTTTTGTACTTAATTATTAATAATTTCAGCGTTCGGTTTTAAACTTGAGACAAGGACGAATGAGTTGTAATTTTAATAGTAGGTAGGTATACTTACTTGTTGACAGCTTTAATAATAATAGATTCTAATCGTTACTTATATTAAAAATGCTAAAGTAAGTTTGATTCTTACATTATTACACTCTACCGATCTTCACGAATTCTCACATAGAAATAATCTAGGACTTGAAAAATGACGTCAACTATTTTTACCAATACCACGCCATGTTTGCGGAAGCTATTGTTAATCACTAATCTATACCTACTAATATTATAAAGCTGAATAAACTCTGTTTGAATGTTTTTTTGTTTGGTTAAAGAAGCTAATTTCAGGAATAACTGGTTTGAATAAAAAACTATTTTTAACGTTGGCCCATTTATCGTGGAAAGCTATAGTCTAAAGGCTAAATGATGGCTGATACGTATAGGGTAAACCTGTGTGGATTATGGCCTAAAATCACCATATTATTATCTGCCTTGATTCAGCAAAATTGTCCCGTAGAATATTAATTAAAACATTGCTGGATCAAATATTCATTAAAGATGATCCTGTATAAAATTCATAGTTTATTTTCTCACAAAATTGAAGAAGTACTTGCTTGAGATTTGGAGCTAACCTCCACGATCCTCCTTTATTAATTACGTCCAACACTGTATAATCTGTAGGACGAATATTAAAGCTTTGTCTTTGACTAATTTGTTGAATCAATTTTGATAAAATGATGGTCAAAATATGAACGCCTTGGAAACTAAGCAGTCCATAGATTATGGTCTGTTTCAATAAATTTATTGAAATATAAATGACTAGAAGACGCGATGAACTTCGCTCAGATCGTTATTTATTTGGCAACTGCTCAGCTTCTATTGGACGTAGCGTGATTTTAAATGCCAATCTTACCCAGTGATAATGTGGCTTTCTAACGGCATTAGATTTTTTTAAATCGGTCCTTTAGTTTTTAAGTCTATTCGATACAAAAATACAAATCTTTCCTCTTTATAATCCTATTATAGATTTTATAGATATAGAAATATAGATATGGAATATACACGTATATCTAGGAAGAGAAATTAGACTTGTTTTAGACAATTAAATGAATACTACATTATCAGCAACCGTGCGTGAGTTTCTTGTCAGTTCTTCTCATAGTTCCACCCTGTCAGCGAACTGGTCGTAGGCAAATTTGCTGACACTACTTTTCGGATAACCTGTTACATTCTCAACTTGTGACTTTCATAAGTGTTACTTTGTAATCTAGATGAATAAACGAGATTTCATTTCATTTCAACCAAAACTATTTGTTTTTGATATCGAGACCTGGCTAAACACCACGGACATTACTGTGGGTGGGCACTCGTATCTCAAGCCAGTTTCTAAGCAATAAATAGTGCATATAATGCATCATAAACTTCTTATTTCCTTACATAAGTACCTTGAACAGTGACAACATAAGATAATATCAGTACTCTCCGAAACGTTTCTATATTAGACACTTATTATTACAAGGTTCTTCTAAAACGGAAATGTGTAATAAGGAATACGGAATCAAACAAAAAAAAAGTTTTTTGTCTTCGTATATTAATCATAATTGTCCGAACCAGTTTTGGCTTAGTTCGTCAAGCCTATGTGAGTCGTAAAAGATGGTTTATGTATCATTTATCGTTGCTTTTGTCTCCCGTTTTACTATGGAGGGAATAAATTCCATCCAACTCCATCACATACTTCTGATTAATTTTGTTAAAAGAAGAAAAAGAAAGAAAAAGTTCTGGTCACTCCGTGGGACTGTTCCTCCTGGCCTCATCGCTGTTAATCCTAGCTTACAGGAGTTGCTGTGGTGGATGTGAGGGCTTTCCTGTTCACCTAATTGCAATAGCTGTGCTAAAGGTTTCTTAAATATCCTTTAAAGAAAAATTATATAGCGCTTTGTTCTTTCGTCCAACTGAATCTATATATCATGAGGGACACTTACAAACATCCGTTACGGCTTGTCTGTTGTCTAGTGGTTCTAGAGTAAGATCATGCTTCATCATTAGCAACCCATTAATTTCCCACTGCTAAGCTCGGGTCTTCTCACATTTATTTAGAGAGCCGATAGGGTTTAGG
This sequence comes from Laspeyria flexula, assembly GCA_905147015.1. Lineage (NCBI taxonomy): Eukaryota > Metazoa > Arthropoda > Insecta > Lepidoptera > Erebidae > Laspeyria > Laspeyria flexula. The sequence goes on from LR989956.1 coordinate 11,508,035, forward strand.
CCATAATCCACACACGCTGGCCTAGTGCAAGTTTGTGGATCAAACATAATACTTAAAATTACTTCTGGCTCTATTCTACTCACATAGGTACCCTAGAAGTAATTCTAAGTGTATGTGAGGGAGCTACAATATTCAGTAACAAGTCGACGTAGTAAAGAAAGTTTCTCATGATATCTAACCCAAAAATAATAATAATATCAACTATAGAGATCGACTGCTAGACTATTTTTACTTGAACGAGTACTATTTTATACAAAGCAACTACAAATAAAATATGTTCGTTATGCAGCAATGATCACCAATAATCTGTGAAAGGTCGACTCATACTACAGTTAACACGATAGTTCGTTAAATTAAAATGCTTTCGTGGTTGATTAAATGTTCAGACTCAATGAATGGATCATGAGTTTTTTAGTTAAACACGTGTTTTTGTGTTTATTCAACAAGATCTTTTGGCATTACTTTTTTAGATAAACTTATTAAGTGGTGTTTTAGACAAGCAGAGGGTAAAAATTTCAGTTTCAGTATCTAGATTCATATATTATGAGAATAGGTACACACTTGATTTTAATATTTCGAATCGGAGACCCTCTCTGATCAATGTCGTAAACTTTTAGTTTTTGAACCTTCATCATTGCGCCTAAAGCCTTTGTTTTGCATTAATAACTGGTTCTTTCTGTAAAGCACTTATTAAAAATTATATATCCATCTACTAATTTAAAAAAAATATATATAGCTAAGTACCATAAATATGTCAAGCAGGTGACGAGTCCTATTTCCGTGTGCCCCAAATCTGTCGTTCTCTAAAAGTCGTTTTTCCATACATTCATTACCTCAAATAAATTAAATCCCTGGAAACGATTTTACAGAATAAGTAATAATAATATTTAATTTTAGTCTTGGAGCGCTTGGGAGTAAAATCGTTGAGTAGGCGGGAATAAGTCGTAAGGCAGCGCGTGGAAGCTGGCTGGCTACCTAGAGTCTACGAAGCGCCAAAATTAAACACGTATTATGATTAATCTTAAATAAATACACGTGCTTTTTATTGTGTAGTATGACTAGTGTGTATGTCTAATAAACAATAATGTATGTCAATTACTTTGATTCAAACAAACCTCTTTTACTGTCCTCAACATGCATCACTCATACGTGAACGTTGCTTCTGAGTACTTTTAGTTTGGCCCTTAAACGTTGAAATAAAACGACACTTGACTCTCAACATCTTCCTCAACAACACTCAGGAATATGTATGTAAGTACTGCTTACTCCGCGTATGTCGATAAAAAGTAGCTTATTATATTTTACTAAATGTCACGCGGGGTCACTGCCGTCGTTCTTTTTTTACCACTGCACAGCTCCTATTGGCCGTAGCGTGATCTTATATAGCCTATAACCTTCCTCGATAAATGGGCTATCAAACATTAAATTTTTTTTTCAAATCAAACCAGTACTTCCTCAGATTAGCGCGTTCAACCAAACAGACAAACTATTCAGCTTTATAATACATATTAGTAAAGGATTATAGATTATAGATATTATTATAATTATGAGAACATTATAAATGAATATAAATGCTCACACGTCAGACTGGATGATAAAAGCATATTATTAAAAAATATTGCGTGACATTGACTGAGAACGGATATAATAAAACAACTCTTGGATATTGACATAAAACATATTGGTTATCTATATTCTCTCTGCGTAGTGGATATTATTCTCTATGATACACGGTTAAATATTTCACCACATTCACACAGCGCCATCTAGGCCCAAAGTAAGCAACTATATTTGATTGTGTTATGGGTGCTAAACAAATGATATACTACTTAAATATTTTATTTTTTTTGTAAATACATATACATTATAAATAAATTACACAAAGATTTGTCCTCGGTGGGGATCGAACCCACAACCTCCAGCTTAGCAGTCAGGGTCACTAACCGCTAACCCAACAGGCCAGTCAGTCAAGTTACTCCAAGGAACTTTTATCTCCTAGGAGATATAACTTCCTCGAGTTACTCGCATTGTTTCGAGTATTATTATTACACTATGCGCCTGTTTTACTACTAGCAGATAAGTGTCTAATAAATTACTTGACTTTTTTTGACTGATTTTATATTAAAAATACGTAAAAAATCTGTCAACTAAATTTCATCATTTCATGACTGGCCTGGTAGTCTAGTGGTTAGTGACCCTGACTGCTAAGCCGGAGGTCGTGGGTTCGATCCCCACCCAGGACAAATCTTTGTGTGATGAGCATAAAGGTTTGTTCTGTGTCTGGGTGTAATTTATCTATATTATGTATGTATTTACAAAAAAAATATATATTTAAGTAGTATATCAGTTGTTTAGTACCCATAACACAAGCAAATATAATTGCTTACTTTGGGACTAGATGGCGCTGTGTGAATGTGGTAGAATATTATATTATTATTATATTCATACAGGCTATTTAGCACAGATCTTTGACAATCTCTGTGGTAAATTTCATTAGTCATCAAACCGGAACGAACTCACTTTTGTATTTATAATATTAGTTAGGATAATGGCCTTTATATAGTTTATATAGTGTTGCGGAAGTATCATTATTGCTTGACGCAAATCCTAAATTATAATCAAATTTGCTCCCGGAACATAATCCAGCTATTAAAGAATAATTGCCTGTTATGGTGTGTGTTTGATCGATACGCTAAGCGAATATTATTTAGAGGTCTATGCGATTAGCTTGTTATTTATGTACTGACTGTATTTACTTAGAATTTATCGAGTACTTACTTGCTTCCGCTCGTTTCTCTGGTTGTTAGAAAAATAATTTTATTTTTGATGGATTACGAATACAATACATCGTCCCATTAGTAGAAGATTAAGAGTTGTTTTATCGTCATATAAATCAAACACAACATCAACTATTCTAAATACATCTACTTGGGGTGACTGGTCAGTCGTCGTATGCTATGCTTTAGCGCTACTAAATTATTCAATTCCTTTTTTTTAAGCTAATATTGCTAAACAATGTGTTCACAAAATGTTTTTACCGTTTTCTAATACATAGTTGGTACCAAGTGATGATCCCACATACCATACTTCTTGACGAAAACAAATTAAAGTTTGATTGCTCATTATTACTATTATTATTTTCTCATATCCAAATTTTATTGAATTTGATTTAGTATGGTGTTTTGGTTCTGTACTATCTGTGATATTTCAAACTGTAACCAATTAAAATTGTAACAACTATGGCGATTGAAAAGAGTGGCCTGAGTTTCTTGCCAAGTTCTTCTCAGAGCTCAACCTTGTCAGTGAACTGGCCGTAGGCAAATTTACTGACACTTTTTCTGGCTTTGTATGACGTTCATAAGTATCATGTATGTGATCCAAATGAAATAAAAAGATTTGACTTTGACTTTGACTACATAGATACATACATACATATAGATCACGCCTCTTTCCCATCAGAGGGGTAGGCAGAGACCATTTCCTTCCACTTGCTACGATTCTGACATACATCTTTGGCTTCTTCAGCATTCATATGTTTTTTATGCATTCTCACCGGTTGAGGGTACTCCTGATCTGTCCCTTCTTTAGAACGTCACTTATGGTTATATATATATTGGTGATGGTATACTATTCTAAATTCGGCATTAAATACCGTAAATTATGGATTAATCTAATGTGTGGGTTTTTTCTTATTAGTTTAGTATTCTACCAATGAGATGATATAAGCAGTGGACGTCTCGTCGTTGAGCTGATTATGATAATGATGATAATGAAGAATACATAATGCCACTGTCCCGTTTCAACCCGTGAGTCACTCCTTTAAAATCACTCCATTAGTCACCTTTTCGTAAAATGTGACCAAAGGAGTGATTTTAAGCAGACAAGAGCACTGAGAAAAGGAAATTTCGAATCAAAACCCTATTCCAAGCCGTCTGGTCGGCGTGGTATAGTAGGTTAAGTTCCTCCACAATGTCTGGAGGAGACTCGTGCCCAGCATTGGTGCGTTTATGGATTGGAAATACTGATGTAAAATAAAGTAATTATACATATAATAGGTATATAAGTATTTAGGTAATGAATCAAAATATTTGGATGAAAATTTGTACTTTATTAACGTAGGTACTTAGTTTATCTGTTAAGCTGTTTTTCCAGATAATCGTGAACTTTTATAATTAAGAAAAAATAACTAAATGGCAGTAATGCCATCTTGTAGTAATAACAACACAGCTGTTGTCCCCCGTTTATTAAGATAATGATTGCGAAGTTGTTATCTAAATGATTTTCATTCGGTGTTTTAGAATCTTGGGACTATTTTAATTGTTTAATAATATTCAATTGTGTAACGCATAAATTACTTTACATGGCACGTTATGGCAGTGACAATAAACAATCAAAAGTACCAATAAAGTACTGAATGGAAAACTCACATGAAACGCCATTATTTCGTCCACAATTGACATTGTTATCGGACTTATTTTAAACAATTGAGGCAAGCTATGAACTTGGCACAAAATGCTGTCATTATTAAGTAATAAATGTTTTTTGTAATGAAGTCATGCTTGATCGGGAGATCTGCAAGGTGAAGGTTGTTGAATATGCTCTGTTGTTTGGAGTTGTTAGCCAGGAGAATTTGATAGGAATGTGCTAGACTTTGGTAGACAAAGAAGATGTTATAACAGTTGGATAAATTGTTGTTGACTGTAGAAGTATATGTGTGCGGCACGAGAACATAATAATATGTCACATTTTCTGTAGCTAGCAACTAGTCGCGGCGTCTTATTGGACATAGAAAGAAAGGAGGTTTAGCTACCTATATATTTTAAGTGATATAAATATTATAAATGTAAGAGTAGGTACATCTGTATATTTTTAACTAATAGAAAGGTACATGTACTCGTATTTTATTGAAATATGACATACTTAGAATTATGTAGTCTCTCACAGAGAAATAAGGTATTTTGCTATCGTCAGGATGTGAATAAATCCTAGTTTGTAATTAAAAAAAATTGGTATTACACGTAAGAAATTATAATTTCTAATTATAATAAATTCATAATAATTACGAGTAGGGCATCATAGAAGGAAAGATTGTAGGAAAAAGAGGAAGAGGTAGTCCAAAGAGGATATTTATGTAATAGTTCAAAGAAAGGCACCTCGTACCAGGAAAGGATTGGCGGAAGCGATATAGGATTAGTGGTAGTCTATAATTTTAAAGCGCAGCTTTTAAATTAATAGAGAGGACCTGTATAATTTATTTAATTCCTTTTTGTGCATAAATAATAACATACATTAAAATAACGAAGAGAAAAAGACATGTAGGTACATAGGCGAGCTTGGTTCAAATTTGAGTGTCTACCAGCATACCTAAAGAGTAGAGGAAAAAGAATATACTCGTAGCAAGAGACCAAATCACACAAGTTGTGCGTTATATGACGATACGATTTGTACCTTAGAGATCTTTGATGAAAGTTCAAAGCACCTAATTAATAAGGTTAAGCATATGACCAATCTACATACCTGAAGCATTTAACGATGTTGGAAAATACGTTATCAGTACAAAAAGTGAAGAATTAATAGGTTCGTGACCATGCGATGATGAACCTTTTTATAGGCTAAGTTTAACCGAATATTTATGAGGTTTACAATAAACGGTAGGTAATTAATCAAACTGTTAATTATCTTATTTAACTCTTAATTTATTCTAATCGGAGAAGTACAATAAATAAATAGTTTTTTTGCAGTAATTTATCCGAATCTATTTGTTTCTGTTTTTGACAAGGACAAACATTACTTTATTTTAAACTGAGCGTTTCGTTTACAAGTTGTAACTGTGAAATATTTACATATTCTGTTTAATATTTACATATACCTAAGTAAGTAACTAGTTAAACTAACTTTAAGCGTAATTTCTATCTTTTTTGGTAATATTTCCTATCAGAAAAAAAATTCAATAATCATTATTATTGCTTTATGTGTAAGTAATGTTATTTAAAAGCAATTGTAATGTGTATTAAAATAAGACTGATTTTACAAAAACTATTTTCTAAAAATGTAATTATAATTTAGCAATATATACGACAGTTTTGATACGTGATTGTGCATCTATGGCCGAATTTTTGTATCGTTTTTCAGATGTGCAACTATAACGACTTCTTGTTAATTCTATCGGAAAAATACAATTAAAAACAACAATCAATGCCAAAGGAACTCGTTGAACCATGATATTAATTAGGTCGATTACTTATAGTCAAGTTCAATGTTATAATAAAAAGCATTTTATACAAAATTGTTGCTGAATACCGTTGAAGGTTGAGGCTCCACTCACTTGATGGTTGATAGAAAGATTTGCAATAATAATTCAAATTTACAGTAATATCATAAAAATATCACACAGATTTTAGGAACCCTCCTCCCAATCTCAGGACCAATACTATAACCTACAACTATAAAACGGGCGAAGCTGACTGTCCACCTAAAAAGCCTGTCGAACTTAGTGCCTAAGATTGCGATATTTTTTAGTTCATACTATTTATGTACTTAAAACTTTATAAGTATGTAATTTTTAACTATATTTGTTAATCGTACGTAATTTATTTAATGTTTTCATTAAATACCTATTACCTGTAGATAGTTAATAATTGTTTCGTAACAAGGCAATTTGCACCTTATATTTATTGTCTCTAGGCTAGTATATTTTACTCTTTAATAAAAGTAGTAGTAGTCTATATTATATAAATGTACATAAATTGTAATAAATTCAATAGTCTCTGATGTAATTTCTATTGTAGAAACCTGCAGTGAAATGTAGACGACGTTTTCACACTGTTTCTTTGTGAAAATAAGTGTACCTAATGTTTGTATTTAAAAATAATAACTGATGTTTAATATAATATAATAGTTCTGATTATACCTAATATACGTATAATTTAAACATCAAATAGGGTAATAACTTTATAAATATTTAAATATAAATTTTAAATTATCATTATTATATGTATTTAAATCAATAATAAATTATTTGTTCTTTAGGATTTAGAATAAATGAATTTGAATTGTGAGAATTCCAATTCATTTATTTTAAAAATGCCAGAGATCGACGACGAACATATTTAAATTTTTAAACAAACATTGTCGGCATTAGAGTATGACCACAGATTACAAATGCAAGAACGAACGCAGATAACTCTGGAGATCGTATGTTATTCATCAAGTACATCAGCAAATGAAACTAACTAACGTAACTTACAAGAAATAATAATAATATACAAATCATAAATTTCGTTGCATCACTTGATTTGATGGTATTGAATTTTTTTTCTTCCGTCCGGATGCAATGACTCGCTTTTATTACGGAGCTTTATTTAGTTACACTTTGATCGCACAATTATTTACATAATCATGATTTTATTTTCGGCCAGTCATTTTAGCCAAAATAGAGGGTCTAATTCAGAATGAGAGTTTTAAAGCTGCATGCATGAAACACTTCTTATACGTTTATTAGTTTTTGAGATATACTCGTAACGTCGAGCGAGAACGATAGAGCGTCGTATAACGTTCATATTTTTTTTTCTAAAAATGCATGATTATTCATGTGCATTGTATATTGATTAATAGTTAAATTATTTTGTAATTATACTCGTACTGCAAGCTTTTATTTATTTTCACCTGTCTCAGTAGGTAAAATCAAATCTTTAATAGTTTCATCAGATTTAAAAGCATAAAAAAAGTTTCAAAGAAAAAAATTAAAATCGTAAAAGCTAAAATTTTTATTGATATAAGTACATCCTAATAAAAATTGGAAAGAAATTGGAACTATCCTATGGTTCCAATTTCCCGCAATTAAGAAACCATTTTAGTGATCTTTGAGCTCGAATATCTTAAGACGCGGACATGAGGTCTTACTTACACGACTTTCAGGACAACATTTATAATGTGGCGATTTACAACTGCTGACCGCTCTGTAAAACTTAGTAAATACCAGATATTATTTTAAATATTGACCTACGTTTAAGCAGAATTAAAATTAAAGAAATGGGTAAATGTTCTTTGTATAAAAGACTAGTTGTAGAAATAATATGTAAAAAATATATTTGTAAGTGTATCTGAATGGAAAACAAAATCACATAAGATATCATAATTATATTAATGCTACGGTTAAGATAATGGATAAAATGTGTGGGTAACATAATGGTTGTAATTTTCAATTCCCAAAAATAAATAGCTATTTTTCATGATCACTATTAATCTTCATCTCTTTTATGTTTCTTAGAATCGTTTAATATTTGTTGAGGTAAACAACAAATTAAGGATAAAAACATATTTAAGAGGTTAGTCAACCGTTTTGACAAAAAAATGTCCTTTAGAAGCAAAACTAATTACTAGGTACTAGGTGTTTAATACAAGTAATAAAACAGTTGTACTTGGAGTTTAGTTTTGCTGAAAAAACAATAAATACCTATTCGTTGTACGGGATTTAATCTACGTATTGCTACGAACATCCTTTAGATACAAACTTGTCTACGAAAATCCCATTTTTATAAATTAATAAACTAATATGACGTTTTGTTCCAATTCAAAACATACCTATTTGAATGGAAACAATTGATGCACTATAATTATATAGGTAGTTATTATGCGAGATACTCTCTGATAAATAATCTATCTGAAACATAAATTACAAATTTAATATATCACTAGCTGTGTTTGCGACTTTGTTCGCGTGTACATCTAATCCCGCATTCATAGATTTTTTTTTCACGGAACTCTGATTTTTTTTCCAAAATCAAAGTAGCCTAAGTTTTTCCTTGTGAAACTCACGTCAAATCTGTTTAGTTAGCTTAGTTTTTTTTTTTAGCTCAGGTCTCCTCACCTCTATTTAAAGAGCTTAGAGGGTGTATGCCATAATCCACACAGCCGGGCCTAGTGCGGGTTGGTAGATTAGACATACTCATAGAATTTCTTCTAGGGTTATCTATAATATGTCTGTATTCACAAAAAAAAAAGGATTGACGTAGTACCTATAATATATCAGTTGTTTAGCACCCATAACACAAGCAAATATAATTGTTTAATTTGGAACTAGATGGCTCCGTTTGAATATGGTAAAATATTATTATTATATTATAAAGTGAAATCCACATTGGTGTTGCTAGTCGGAATTGAACTCGGACCGCATTTTTTGCACCCCAGTCGCTTATCAACATCGTCATTTCATACAACTTATGCATTATTTATATGTTTAGTCAATTTCATATTATTTTGTCATTTAACAAATCTAGCGTGTTAATCACTATACTAATTTATTCACCACGTCATAATTTCCAACATTCAACGTCATCCAATTATTTAATCTGAATATAAAACACGCATTATTAGAGCAAAAACTAGTAAATTAATTCAAATTATTTTCCTGTAGTTGGGAACAAAGGAAAAATTTGTATTTTTTTACTAGCTTGAGTAAGGAGGTGTTTTTCCTCTTCATTCATTCATTAGTGCTGCGTACGTCAAAGTCAAGTACCGGACATTGGCCTTTGCATTTGCGTTTAAGAGCGTTTATACTTATGAACGGAACGTCACCATTTAGTGTCACATTTCGGGGTTTGCATTTTTTATCGGAGCTATATTTTTAAAACATGTTCAATACACTTATTAGAATTGAAACGTGTGTTAAAAAGTTAGTATCCGTAATGCTGCAGTTATTTTAAGAAAATAACGCCCTGCAAGTTCCAATGTGTTAAATGCATATACTAAATAGAACTGTAAACGCAATTTCTTACCTTTTATACACTTTTCACCTTATTCTAAAAAGTGTACCAAGGAGGGGTCTGAGTCATTTTAGGTCTTATCAAATATTTTTAGAGAATCTCATTATTTCTCTTATCTGGTTCATTAATCGTTGACTCAATTGGTATGATCTGCAATGACTGCAATATTAACCATGACCAAATGACTGGTCGATGACACTAATTGTAATATATTTTACTGCAATGTTTTCTTGTAAAAATGGTTAAGTAATCTCGATTTTCTTTTGCATAACTAGGTTATTTGGAAGGAAGTAAATTAAGCATGGTTTGATTAAAACTAACACTGTTGTGTCCGTTTTAAAAAAAAAACAAAAAAGAAAGATGTCTGCCTAGCTACTATGGAAGCCCTTGCGGCGATTATTGATCTTGTACTTTATTTTAATCCTTTTATTGACAATTAACCAGATCATAACAGTATGTTCGAAATAAAAAAAATACCAGAGTTATTTCTGTTCAAAAACTATTTCAATAAAAAATAAGGAGAAGGTTTTTTAAAAGTACCTACTGACATTGCCAAGAAGCCTACGGGCACTCACCTTCCAGTCATACACGGAAGCTTGCGGCCAGTCGTCTTATCGTTTTTATTGTCTCATTTCAACATCAACAAGGGCAAGTTCACATGCAGCGAAAGTATCACATCGTTACATATGTGTGCACATGCCCTGACATTGTGCTACCATTTACGTCATATAAGTGAATGAGGTCGTCATTCATTTTATTTATTTTTTGGTTTATTGGCATCCGTCAGTTTTCTGGCTTTATAGTCTATATTTGGTTCTATTTTTAAATGTAATTTTTATATTTCTCCATTACTTTACATTTTAAAAGAGGAGAGCGGTTTTAATTTGAAATAATGCGAGTAAAGAACTGCAATGCAATTTTCGTTTGCTTGTAACTTGGAAAATATTTGTTTAATTATACAAAAAGTATATCAATATGCTGACAATTATTGTATACGTACCAAATAATATTTTTTCTGATGCATGTGATAACAAAAGGTTAATCTACCAATATGTTTACTACGTCTACTATTGAAGACAGGCCTCACCGATGGACTATCATAGGCATAGGCTGTGGATGATGATGTTATTTGTTGAATATTATTATATTTTACAGGTATATTATGAATTATAATCATTATTTATATTTACACTATAAAAATAACTCAAAAGAAGAATACATCAGACAAATTCTTATTATTATAATATAGCTCCCATTAAGTAATAAAAATTGTAAATAAAAAAATATGAAACTAAATTGCGACGTTGCAGCTCTTTAAACAATTCAATTAATAATTGTTTTATAGACAAATCTTGCTAAATTATTATTGTTTTTGTATTATTTATTAATAAATGGTAAACAGTCACCTTATTGTTTGGACACATGGGCATCACTCACGCGTTGCCGACCTTGCGGCTCACACAGAGTTATTTCATTAGCTAGGTACCCTTCAAACTGCTACTAACCTAGTGCAAAATTAACGATACACAGCCGCTAAATATTTTGTTTTCAACCTAAATGCCGTTATATTTTGTAGAAGTCGTTTAAACAAAATATGGAAGTTTTCTAGGATCTCTTTTTTGTCGATTATTTGTCTGCCTGTAAAATTAATATTTGCTGTCTGCTCAATACATTGAAGCTTTAGTGCAAAGCTCCGATGAATTGAGAACATATTATAAGTATTATTAATGACATCTACCTGCTTTTGAACTTTTCATTTACACCAATTATTAAATCATCACCTTCCAAATAAAAAAAAAATGATCAAAATTAAATTTTATTTATTAAAATTATTCCTATCAAAATTTTTATACTTTTTACTAAGCCCATTTGTATCACTAATCATCTAATCATAAAAAATAAAAATAAAAAAACGATATCTAGAGAGCCATGAGAACCTTGATTTAAAACCGTTCTTAATTAAAAAAAGAAAAAAAAATGACAGCAGTGTAATTATAATTTAATAATAAATTTGCGTTTCGAAATGCATTCTTATTTTAGAATTTATTACTTTACTTTTTGTCATTTTAATGGGCAATTTTAAACTTGAGTACATGTATATAAAAAACTTAAATAAAACTTTTCGTTAAATTATTTTTGTAGTTAAATATGGATGTCTTTTTATTTATTAACGCACATTAAAACTGGAATAGTATTAGCCAATGCAATTAGTTTTATTATGTCTTGTAATAATCATAAAAAATGTCAGAAAATTTGCTTTAGTAATCCTATTGTTGGTGTAGGTGTAGCCTTTAAAATTGAAAGTGCAAAACCAAAAGTGCTATGCATATTTAGTTAGTCAATAATTAAACTTAGATGAGAATAGTTATTTTTACTAAACATCAACTTCGTGAAATAATAAAGGTGATTGACTGGCTAGCGATTTAGTAGAATAATATTTTCCGAATAGATTATTTTCTTGACGACAAGTCACCACTGTCAGATATGTGTCTTGATCTAAGACATTAGGTCCTGTAGATAAGAATCTTGTACACTATATAAAACTTTTTTGACAGATTTTAAATGAAAAATACGTTAAAAATCTGTCAACGAATATCAGATAGGCTACCTAGCAATTATTTGCCAGAGGCGATGTAATTTTCGAATAAAATCTGTCACTTAAGACTCTGGCATAAGTGACAGATTTTAAACGAAAATTACATCAGAAATCTGTCAAATATTTCATTGTTTCATTTATGTATTCGTTCTGAAAAAGACTACAAATTTTAAAATTGTATCAATATTTTTATGTTACTTTTATTTTTTGATGTAATATTTTCGAAGCTACCATTCTATATTTGAAAATTTAGTTTAACGGACATCGCGGTGCAGTTGTCACAGCAGTAGAAGCACGTGGTGCAGCGTAGTCGCACTTCCCGCGCGTGTCGGAGGTCGTACCGTTCTATATAATGTGAACACGTTGCTCCAGCGCTTACTACCCGACTTACTCGCACGCCGCCAACATCCACCCGCAACAATACACTATACTGTACGTAAAACAACGATACAATACTAGCCAAGTCATAGTCCTACGTGACTTTAATTTTCTTGTTACCGAGAGTTAGTAATTGTGGACCCTCCACTGTTTTACTTACAGCGGGAGCGGCTATAGTCTGCGCTCGCGCCACCGTCAGTCGAAAGCATCCGGCACTCGGACATACAACTCGCGCAAGTGACTGTGATAGTGACAGTTAAACCATATACAACATGAACCACTGCGTGAAAATCGTGAGTACAAATTTATTAATTCGTTTTTAAAACAAGTGATTAACGTGATTGTGATTAGTTGTGTGATGCAGTTATTTCATTGTCAACGAACCAATATATACGAGGACACTTGTCTTTATTAAATAATATTACGTTATCGAAGTGTTTTATCACTACAAAACAGTGTTATAGTGATATATCACGCAAATACTATAGTGTTAAGTGTCAATGATCTAGTTCGAAAACAAATTGTGTCAAGTTCTTTATCAAGTTGTTTTATAAAAACGCTTTATATGACGATCACGAATATGATGAAATAAACGTTTGTTGCACGCATTGTACACATTTTAGTAACAATGTAGAGTAATGTGTGCGTTGATTTAATTTTGCGATCTGTGATAAATGATAATGCGTGTTTGTAATTTGAACATAATTATGGAATAACTATATACGATTAACAAATAATAATGCAATTGTAAGGAATATATAATGAGATGTTTATTAATTATAAAAAAACATGAATAAAATATTGACACAAAAAAATTAATTTTCAAAAAAGTTTTCATATTCTAAAGGAATACATACTTCTCTTAACTGTTTATTAACTATCCATAAATCATGTACTATCAATTAATTGATCCATTAGAAAATAGGTCTATTTAAACGATTGGTAAAAATATTTCATGAAGACGCAATTTTTATTAGAATTTTTTGGATGAAATCTGATGAAATAGTATTGCTAATAGCTGCTAATTGCTAATAGTTAATAACATAATATTCATAAATAATAATAACATAATATTTATAAATAAATAAACATTATTTTTTAATCCAATGTTATGAATGTCTGAAATGAGTAGAGCAAACCAATTTTATTTCATTATTAAAGCCCTACTAGTAGGAGATTAGGATATCCAATAATGGCATTTTTGTTCCAATATACTTTTAATTCTTTTCTTTTTATAAAATAATATCAGTGAAGAAAAAGTACCTAGACTTTTTATATAATTATTTGATACATACGTGTGCTAAGTAACATTTTTAACGTCCATTATACAGCATTTTATACTTGCCTGGGCTACGTTTTCTCGCGTTGCATAAGAACCAGTTCCGATGACAAGGATTATCAGAAGCTGCTCAATTTAACGCGAACATATTTATTACTGAGGATATTATGTAATTGCTCATATTACATTTTACGCAAATGACAAAAATGAAAGAAGGCCACCGTAATTGCTAAAAGACCAAAAGACCATAGATGTAGAATTGGGGTACGAAGAGTCAGTTCGGTTTCTAGTGTGTAGTGATAACAGCTACTTGAACCTTTAGCCTTAATTGTCCCTATTGTAGTGCTTTTTAGTACTTTAAAATTAGTTAAGTGTCTAGCTAGGCTCTCTCTAGTAGTCATAAAATAGATCGCCACTACCGCAATTCTCTAAGGCAGAAACTGCTTACAATTTATTTCGCATAGTATTTTTAAAAAGAAGCTTGTGTCAGTCGAGAATAATCCTAAATTTAAGCCAGCCAATCTTATTTTTAAATTATACATAAAATATTTTGAATTTGGACAAAAGTTATTTATAATATTTTTAACAGTTTTGCTGTAAATATTAGATTATTTAAAGAGCTCATTTATAATGCACGTGTGTAATAATGATATGTTTATAATATAAAACAATAAAAACGATTGATACATAATCTACTACAGCAGCTTTGATCGGTAGTAATTAACCTCTTTCTTCATTAATATAAATTACACTAAAACTAAGATAATATTCATAGATAACATCTTTTAGTGTTTTATAATGTAAATTTAAAAATAAAACTACTGATTAGTATGAATTTGTTCTGAGATAAAATCTTAATAAAGTAAATTATTACGTGGTTAGGTAAAAGTACTGAATTTAACTTAGGTAGTTATTTTAGTTATGTCTGGCGGCTACCGTCATTGTTACCTGAGTCACTGAGACCAGACAGCATAAATCACTATATTGATAAGTTAACACACGGATTTCCGTGATAACTTTGTAGCTAATTTGTTGATTTAATATCTCTGCACGTGATATGCTTTCCTGGTCATTAAACATTGATTTAACGTACGCCATATTATATCGTTACGCTTATTTCTCATTGGGGTAGGCAGAAACTATAGTTGTTCCTGATGTCGTCTCAAGTTAATGGGTCGTAGATGCGTGGTATGCTGGCCTTTTGCCATCTTAAGGGCAGAGAACCACATGTAACCTTCCCATTTTCCCGAACGGCCCCGTTGGGTAAACTGCATTTCACCTCTTACAAAAGAAGATGGGGAACATACTTTTTTCATTTCATCACTTATCTCTATGCATACATGATCAAGATATTCTGAATTTAAACTCATTCTTAAATATAAGCTATGTTTGCCTAAGCCTACTTAAATATCTGCATTTATAAATATTTATGTGAAAATTGTATAATTAAAATAAATTAAACTAGTTAATGAAAAGATTTTGACAAAAACTAGCTATTTCTTTATATATTTTTTTTTTTGAATACTATTAATCTTTTTTGTAATAAACCTTGAGTAGGATTTTAATAGAATTAAGTATGTGATCACACGTTTATATATTTAACTTTTTTAATTAATTAAAATATCATAGCTAATCTTGATAAACATGTGTAAGTTGACCGGTAACCTCTGATGCGCGAAATTATAATCGCATTTTTAATTATGTATGTATATGTATCAACTTAATAATTATTATTAATTTATGTACGTTTTATAACACCATTAATTATAAAATATTTATTAACAATTAGATAAATGGGTTAAAATTAAATCTATACAGATTGCTTCATCATTGCTTTTTTCTGTCCGTGTAGTGACGGATTAAGAATAAATAATGTTTCCCCCATTTCTACCATTTCTACCCGTGGGTGTCGTAAAAGGCGACTAAGCTACGATTCAGACCAACCGGCTCGCATCGGCCCGCACCGGGCGGCATTTTACAATGCGTTAAAGAACATTGAAATGTATCAACAGTAATTACAGTTCATATTTGCATGCAACTTACGCGACGCGTCGCGACGGCCGACCGGCTCCGACCGGCTGCCGCGGCATGCGTACGGCTGCCGCGGTAGCCGTACGGGTGCCGCGGCAGCCGGTCGGAGCCGGTCGGAGCCGGTCGGAGCCGGTCGGAGCCGGTCGGCCGTGTGTCGTACGGAGATTACGGTGCAGCAACAGCTAGCGAATCATTCAAGTTGTGTTCTTCAAGCGATATTTTAAATAATATTTCACTTTACGTCTACGCGGCGCAAAGAGAGCGGCACTTCTAGGCGCTTGGAGTGCGTACGGATTCCAGCGGACGCTGTCGGCTGCCGCGGCACCCGTACGGCTACCGCGGCAGCCGTACGCATGCCGCGGCAGCCGGTCGGAGCCGGTCGGCTCCGTTCCGATGCGGCGCGACGCGAGCTGGTTGGTCTGAATCTTACCAAAGGGAGTAACCTTAAGCAGATAAGAGCACTGTGAGAAAAGGAAAATTTAATACAAAACCCTATACCAACCCGTCTGGCCAGTGTGGTATAGTAGGCTAAATTCCCTCCAAAATGTTTGGAGGAGACCCGTGCCCAGTAGTGGGGTATTTATGGGTTGTAATGATGATAATGATGATGATGAGGTTGCTTCAGACATTAGACTGTCAGAAATAATAATATTGTTCAATATAATATTTGTCTATTGCAAATAATAATTATAATTGATTTCACACATTTAATTTTGTTCTTGTTTGTTTATGCCTTTTCAATTAACTTAAAACATATTTTGTGTAAAAATCATTATTGCTAGCTTAAAACTGAGTAGCTTCCGTCCGGGATTTTTTAAATTTTGCACACGTACCTAATGGCAAATGTACAAAATTTAACACATAAAATGGCATTGCCATTACATGTATTAAATTTTATACAGATCCTTACAGTCGGTCTGACGTGATTCAGTAACAAACATATG
This sequence comes from Laspeyria flexula, assembly GCA_905147015.1. Taxonomy (NCBI): domain Eukaryota; kingdom Metazoa; phylum Arthropoda; class Insecta; order Lepidoptera; family Erebidae; genus Laspeyria; species Laspeyria flexula. The sequence goes on from LR989956.1 coordinate 11,525,027, forward strand.
TCCGTACATCTTTTCTATCGCATTTTTAATATTATATATAATAGAATAACTTTGTCTTCAATCAACGAAAAAGTTTTACACGACGCAGACTTTGTGCAACAAATGGAACCTAGTTTAGTGCGTTATTTTTTATAAACTCATTAAAAAGTAAGAATTTTGTCTAAAAAATAGTTACAAGTAATGGTTGGTTACGTAAATTAGTGCCTTGTTTTTGGATTGTCATTCTTTTGTTTGTTTTGTTACGTGTATTACGTCTTGAACACAAACAAAGAAGTTCAAGATTTCTAGTGTGGATTGAGACTTTCTTGGTCACAAAATTTGTTGGTGCAAGTATATTTCAACCGTGAAATCTTATTGTTACTTATAGAAAACTGCAGGCATAACATTATTCGATAGAAACCTTTCATAATTTCTTGTAACATTGTCATGACGGAAAATTGATTTTTATCGATTCTATTTTACGTAATGTACAAACACAAATCTCATGCTCATGGCATTGCATGAATAGTATACATGCTGCTCATCATCACTTCAACCCAAAAACGTCCCAATGAGCACGGGTCCCCTCCAAAGAATGTGGAAGGAATTTAGCCTAATATACCAAGCTGGCTCGACGGGTTGGTATAGGGTTGGTTTCGAATTTTACTTTTCTTGCAGTGCTCTTGTAAGGTTACTTCCCTAAGTCACCTTTTACGACACCCATGGGTTGAGACGGGGTAGTAACATTAAGTATTCTTAATCCGTCATTGCACGGACAGCTCATCATATAAATTAGATATGGTCATCATATTTAAATCTAAATAGAAGTGTATCCTTTGGTTATTAAATTAATATTCTACTACGATGAGGCTAAGGTCACTTATTAGATGCTTTTCAAATTTCAACAGTGTTGTTAATGGATGCTGTTCTAATTTTATGTAAACTGTATCACTTCCAGCCTGACTCTATGAAATGAAGACCTACATCAAAAGGTTATTTTAATATTACCGTGATATATATATAATAATATAAGTAGACTGTTTCCAGTAAATTGTTTGATATTAAACTATTATCTGAGTAACAGTTTCTCAATTCATATCCAAGTCACTAGGATAGATCCGATAGACTTGTTCTTGCGATCGCGTTGCGATAACAACTGCCTATTAGATTTCGAAGCTTATAAAGTACTGGCTGCAATGAAATGGACACTGCAAGGAGTCTGAGTTTTGATTGTGTTAGTTTAAATAATACTGTTTAGCCGAGCTATGTAAGTACAAATACTGATGTTAACATTTGTGTAATTTACGCTCTATAGTTCTTTGCAACTACAACGGTTCAACATTTGTTTTCATTTTCGACTTAATACGAGTATATATTTTATTATGTTGTGACAACAATTACATAGAATATATTCTGTGATTTATACCTTTTTGGTTTAACAATTATTTGAAAACATCATCATCATCAACGGCCACCATTATTTGAAATGTTCATACAATATTTTTATAAATATTTCATCTGAAAGATCCTAATATTTATACATAACTATAAAATAGACACAGAAAGACACTCAAATTAAAATATTTACTATCAGACAATGTATGTATTTATTGAATTACTTAACGTTTTGGCATAGTATACAATGCAAAACCTTTTTTAGTGATGCATAGGAGTTCTATTAGAGCACTGCTGCACTGGTTCAGTTCTAGTGTTAGTATTATTATTGTAACTACAATACCCAAGTTAAATTATATTTAAGTTCTATTAAGTTATGTTCGAATAGCGACCTTTTATTAAACGTGATACACTTTTTGTTTGCCCAATTATATCTTATTTCTAGATTGCTGGCTTGTCGAATTTACCGTGATAAATCACACCTCCAATCACGTTATCTTCAAAGATTATCACTGACTCTCTGGGAGTAACGTGGATTTTGATAGATGGCAACATTGACCTATGACTTTACTGTCGATATAGCATATTGTTTATTTTTATTTTATTAATATTTCTGTGGTAAAAAATGACGTGTGTCAGTTTTTAAATCAATTTGATGTGTTGATAAGACGTGAGTAAAAACTTATTCTGCAAATAGCTAATACAATAAAAAGACAAAATCTTAATTGCTCTATTGATCTTCCTATCTTAATATGGGCAGGTGTATGAATATTATATGCATGTAGCTCAATATGTAGCGTGAAAAATGGATACACAAATTTGTAATATTATTCTGTTGAGTAGTCAGTGTTTTCACAATGGGATTCCCAATAGAAAATAATTTAGGATCATATTTTTGCTGTTCTACAGTATTCTCAACCTACATTGTTAATAATCCACCAACCCGCACTAGGGTAGCGTAAGTGGATTATGGCCTAAAAACCATCTCAGCTCTCTAGATAGAGGAGAGGAGACGTGAGCCCAGCAGTGGGACTTAATGGGTTGCTGATGATTGTTGCACAGCTGGGCTCCATGGCATGGATCCTATGATCTTCCATGCTTCTCTATTTGTTGCAAACCCGGCAAGTATTATAGATAAAAACACCGAATACAGTATGAATTTGATTCATGTAATAACGTTGCCTTAACTTAGTACTTTGTAACTTAGTTGATATTGTATTTATGACATTTGAAATTTTGTCGTTTATTTCCATGTTTAGATAAACTACCTAATTCACATTCTATTTGTGTAACCTTGCTACTTATTCCTGGTTGGCTGACTTTCAACAAAGAAGTCTATTTAATAAATCTTAGATTTTTAATCTATATAATAACCTGATTCTAAATCGCAGTGTAAATAGCTGTTAAAACTCATTCGAGGCGTTTAGCACGATCAAGATTTTAATTATGCAACAATTTTAAAAGTCTAATTAAAAAAAAAGTGTAGCAGGCCAGCTCCAGGGAAATAACGAACGATTATTGGCGATCACGCATTTGTTGAGAAGCAAGATAAGCCATGATTCGTAATGGTCGGGTGTAATATGCGATATTTCCGTTAGAGATAATCAAAACTTCTCCAAACTATACTAAAAATAAAACTAAGATGAATAAGGCTGAGCGATATCATAAATTAGAATCAAATAAATTTTCTATAGACAATCATCAATTTACTAAATCCATTTAAATGTAAGTCATGTGAGTACAAGCTAACTTACGCAACATTGCGTATAATACGCCGACTTCCTAGTTAAGTAATACTAGAACATCATATTCAGACAATTAATTAATATGAAATCCGATGTATATTCCATGTACCGATTTAAGTCAGTCACAAGTACATGTATCTTCACTTACACACTTGCATTAATCAAACAAAAGTATTTATTTGATTAATTACGGCCAAGGGTGACGTTGCGTAAAACAATGGTTCTCGCATAATTATATTTTTTTTGCGGCTTATTCGCATATATTTATAATTTATACCAGCTAGGTTCATCAGGTGACTCGTGACCAAGTTAATATGTAAAAAGTGACCTTCACGACTCGCAGATACTGGGTGAATGACCTATTTCAAGTCAAATTATGCGTTTTTGTATCACTTACGTTAATTGTGCGAAAATTTGTGATATTATCTACCATTAGCCTTTATTATTTTTTATTAGTTTTCTTGAGTTAGTGAAGCATGTTGAGGACAATAAAAATAGTTTTGTATACAAACAATTGGACTGAGATTTGCTAACAAGATGTTGTTAGACAATAAAATTGTGTTGCCACATTTTATATGTGACCAAAATAATAGTACAATAATGATAGCTCAGCGAAGTACCTATTAATAGCAATGTGGTAAGCGTTGTGTAATGAAAGCGCATTCGCAAAATGTGGGTAGAAAGCGAAATGGTGAATGCACCATTAGAATGTTTGTTTTTGCCCCTGTACGTTTTCTATGGCAATTATTTATACTAAGTTTAGCAAGGACTGGTCACGTGGAAACGTGATTTATGCAGGACTATTACAGAATAGCAAAAACATAAATATTTATATGCGATTATTGTAATACCAACTATAATTTTCTAGCATTATTGTACCAGCTACTGTCTATATACAATTTATAGTCATTTATAACATTCACGGACAGATTTTATTCACTACGACTTCCAGCCAACTGCTTTGCATACAATTTTGTTCGTAAAACTGTCGGATGCCCAGCCCCATGAGCATGACCTTTTCTCCAATTTACACAAATTTAACTTTTATACTACCTATTTGAAATATCAATCGAAGTTTCTGTGAAATTATATTTCAATGAACACCTAATTAAAAAAAAAATTGGCTGAATGGATAAGGGACCGGCGTGCAAATCACGCGGTCAGAGTTCGATCCCGACCGTCAGTACCAATGTGGATTCCACTTTGTGGAATTTATATGTACTAGTCAAGTGGCTTATCATCTGCTAACGGTGAAGGAAAACATCATGAGGAAACCCACATACCCTAGAAGAAATTCTATGAGTATATCTGATCCACCAACCCGCACTAGGCCAGCGTGAGTGGATTATGGCCTAAAAACCCTCTCAGCTCTCTAGTTAGAGGAGAGGAGACTCGAGGCCAGCGGTGGGACTTAACGGGTTCCTGACGAACACCTAATTTTAATTTGGTCAACATTGCAAGGGTTAAAATGCAAAATTGCATATGATATGCAAAATATAATAAAAAAACCTTATAAATTTTGTAAGGTATATAAAACTATTAATTCTTAAATCTGCATAGCACATATAGCGTCAAATTTTTGGCCTAATTTTCAAAAATAAAACTGCAATCACGAAACTAGTACAGCCGATGTGAATTTTCAAACAAACCACGAGTACGTTCAACTCAACGTAAGGACATACTCGAGGTTATTGAAACGTTTGTAATTGTTAAGACACACATTAATTAAAATCTTTAAATATGAACATTTATCATATAACTGACCTAAAAAAGAATCGGGAAGTCAATCGATACAGTTGGATTGTTCTGGATTTTGACTTTCAAAATCGAAATATATGGTAAATTTCATTTTAAAATATTATCGATATCAAAATACGCGCTAATCTCAGCAAATACAGAACCAATTTGGAAAATTATTTTACTGTTGGATACCCCATTTATCGAGGAGTAAAACATCACAGTACGACCAATTGAAGCTAAGTAGTGGTCAAACAAAGATCCGCGGGAGCAATGTAGAGGAGGAGCAATTCGCACACAATAGTCTCTGCTTACCCTTAACAGGAGACAGATACATGTCATCATCACATAAATTAATGTCCCACTGCTGGGCACGGGTCTCCTCCAAACATTTTGTAAGGAATTTAGCCTACTATACCACGCTGGCTAGATAGGTTAGGTATAGGGTTTGGTTTGGAATTTTCCTTTTCTTTCAGTTCTCTTGTTGCTTTAGGTTAGTCCCTTAGTCACCTTGTACGACATCCACGGATTGAAATATATAATATTCTACCACATTCACACAGCGCCATCTAGTCCCAAAGTAAGCAATTATATTTGCTTGTGTTATGGGTACTAAACAACTGATATACTACTTAAATACATTTTTTTTTGTAAATACGTACCTACATATTATAGATAAATTACACCCAGACACAGAACAAACCTTTATGCTCATCACACAAAGATTTGTCCTGGGTGGGGATCGAACCCACGACCTCCAGCTTAGCAGTCAGGGTCACTAAACACTAGACCAACAGGCCAGTCGAAATGGGGTAGTGACATTATGTATTCTTAATCCGTCACTACAAAAGTCTCTCATAATACAATAAAAGAGGACATTTTTAACAATTTAATAACAGACAATTCATACACATGAGTAGACGAACATGTGAAGTAGTAACGAGATTTTAATACTAGTCGTGAAGACGGTGTCAATGCCACTTAATGGTGAAGGCCTTCATATAACGACACTATAATCGTGAATAGACGAATTTTCCATTGTAAGAAGCATCTGTCCACTTCCTTTTTCTAGATCCGAGTGTTCTGGCCTTATGTCAAGGCGAATTTGAATAATGTCGTATCGCCATAATGCGTGAATAGCTTTGTTAACACAAAATCGACCTTGTTATAGTGTCTGTAATTGACATCTTCGATAATCTTGTCTCGCTTTATTTGTTACGATGATTGTTTGTTCAAACATCGACACTATTTTATGGGTATAAAAATGTTTTTAGGTTTATTTCAATTACGTCACTGCCCTTGATATACCATTAACCTATATGAAGAGTCTTGTTAGATACATTTTCCGTGAACAATTTTTTTTGGTTTGAATTATTTGACAGTTTTATTGTACGCCATTAAAGTCAAATCTTTTTATTTCATTTGGATCACATACATGATACTTATGAACGTCATACTATTATTTTTTAACATGACGTGTATTGTAAAATGTCAACACATTATTAAGAAATAATAAAAAGATTTTAACATATTTTAATATCTTAACAAATAGACTGTTTGGCCAGCTGGAATCTGCTGACGCTACTCCCGCGTGTATTATGTTATATTATTAATAACGCTACAAATATTCGGTTTTTACATACAATATTGATCCAAATAATACAATAATAATCCCATTTAGTGTGTCCATCCCAGCAGTGGACTGCAATAGGCTGAGATGATGATGATGAATCCCATTTTGCCACCTATGTCTAAATGGGATTAGTCTCAGTATAGTCGGGCACATGACCAAACTCCGGGCTTATTCTGATAATGCCTGAGAATCAAAGGCAGGAATTCTAGGGCAGCAGTTGGGTAACTACACTCCCGCTGCGGCACGAAGCCAGCATAATTATCAACATGACATAATGGCGGATAGCTAATGTCACAAGGAGTAACTTATGCTACGTTGATTTTCAAAAAATTATCAGGGCTCCGTGGAAAAATAAAAAAGCTTTGAAATTGGACGTCAACGTAGTTGTGGGCACAAAAGCTATATAATTCTTGACATTGCACTAATTACAATGAATTATTTCTATATTATATCGGCTTATGCTAATACATACTCATACTAATATTACGTCATTTGTCAATGAGTCGAGTTATTTGAGCCAGTTGTGAGTTTAGCAACATTTCAGATGAGCAATTTTTGTAGTTTTCTTTACTGATGTAATGGAGAGAGCGTTGTGTGACGACATGTGAGTACTTCTCAGTGATCTGCTACGTAGTTACTGTAAATTCCATTAGCTGTGTAGAAGCTACATAGAGCTTTATAATGGCTCTGCATGGACAGGCTCCACCATTTACTACAACTTTAATTAGGGTTAATTTTGTTATATAATAATATTCTACCACATTCACACAACACCATCTAGTCCCAAAGTAAGCAATTATATTTGCTTGTGTTATGGGTACTAAACAACTGATATACTACTTAAATACATTTTTTTTGTAAATACATACATATTATAGATAAATTACACCCAGACACAGAACAAACCTTTATGCTCATCACACAAAGATTTGTCCTGGGTGGGGATCGAACCCACGACCTCCGGCTTAGCAGTCAGGGTCACTAACTACTAGACCAACAGGCCAGTCAAATATATATATATATATATAGTTATCAATACTGAAATAAATAAAGATTTAATGTCACTGTATCTATTTGCTACTCTTCATAATTCTACTTAAGTTAAACACTACGCAAAACAATGCGTGTGATTTTATAAAAATATTAAGTAGCTGTATAGTGGCTTTATTTGCTATGAGTTATTCCAACATTTTCTACACATTTAGTAATTAATGTTAAATTTGTTACTAATAGTGAAGAATATAGGCTTTTAAAGCCACTGTATTTGTTTGCTCTATAATTACGTAGGGCATTCAACGCCAAATAAATCAAAACGTGACGTATCAATGAAAAACGGATGCCCAATGTTATTGACCTAGGAAAATAACGCCATTAATATTTCTTACAAAAGAATACACTAAATTATGATATTGTTTAGTTCAAATGACCTTAATATTTGATATAATACCGATCAGTAGAAGTGTATCACGCATTAAACCATTTGGACAACGTGATCAATCACTACCTTGTTATAACAATAATTTATTACTGCAAGTGTCAAAAGTCGAATACTTCGCCTTCTAACGAACGTTATTAAAAAACCATGTACCATTTATTAACCAATAGTTATCGAAACCCAATCGCTCGAACAAAAATCAAGATTAACATTTTTCCGGGGATATAAAGGTCATATTATATGTAGATGTATAATATCAAAGGAACTAAAAATAAACAAACAATATGCATAAATAATCGATAAATATAATATGGCGGTAGTCGGAAGGCGGAAGTTGTAAGACCGGTCCGGCACACGCGCCCGCGCCGGTCATATGAGCGAGCATATGTCTGCGTCTGAGCTGCGAGCTTCCCGCTATGTGACGTATGCAGCCATTCATGGCTCGAACAGGCTTTTTATCGTGATATAAGCTACCGGTTTGTCAACTTATGAGCTAGATTCGTTTTTAATTTTTTCTTTGAATAATTACGCATTGGAAAGCTTGACTTTTCTTTGATTGAGTCGTTTGTCGCTAAGAGGTGAACCTACTAACTTTTTTTTAAAAATATTTCTAGATTACAATTATAATTAAAATAAAAGTAGCTATTTAATGTTCCACTGCTGGGCATGGCTCTCCTCTCTTCTATCTAAAGAACTGAGAGGGTCTAGGCCATAATCCACATACGAGTTGGTGAGAGTATGTAAATGTATGTAAACTTAGGTTAAGGCACGTTAAGGCTTGTATACAGTTTGGTAAAACCTGTCCTAAATTATCAGTTCTTTTTATGAAATCGATTATTTTTTAAATTCGGAAGTGTTTTAATGGAATTTAAATAATTTATTCTTAAAATAGTGCTCAATGACGTATTTGAATATTTTATGTATGTGAAGATTATAATATGGGTAATTTATTACAGCGTCATCAATAATCTTGTCAATTTAGTTTTGGTACTTCCTAAACATTAATTAGGTGACATTTGCATAAATAAATGCGTCAACTTGAACGTACTTAATACACATTTAAATGATATTTGTCGAACATAACCCACTTAGAACTACATGACGAGATCATTTAATTTTAGTATTACTTAACATGAATAATGATAGCTTGCTTGACTGGAAAAATGGAAATCGTTACATTTACAAAAATGCTAAACAGATGATATGTAACCTAACGTAATGATTACCAAAATTGTAAGCTTGAGGAGGCGATCAGAACTCAATTTAAAATATATAAATGCTTTGGAGATTTTTATAATTTTGAGATAGTTTTTATATTTTTTAGTATAAGCTTTTTTTTTCATATACTTTTATACCTACACACCACAAAGTACGTATGCACCGCCAATTGTTCATGATAGCAAATTACACACAGCAATTAACACTATCCAGTTGACATTTTAAATAGCTTCTCCACTATATCTTTGAATCAATATTTCAAATCAACTAAGCATAACTACAAAACTTTATGAATATTATTTCAAAAATACCCTGTCAATGCAATCACGGTCAATAGGCCTGAACGCAACAAGGCAGGCATGTATAGGTAAATGAGAGCTGTAACGTCTCCATGGCTAAATATTTCACGATAATTATATAAAAAAATAACCATTTTATGCTTACAAGATAGTAAGGTTGAATTAGAAAAGTCACTTCAACATTCTATGAATAACATTGTTAACCACTAATTGAGCATACGTGACTTAAATTGACATCCGTGATTGAGCCTGTCACGGATCTTAATTAATATCAGTCTACACATATATGGAGTATTAAAAAACACACATCCGTAATAGAATAATACAGAGAAATACGAGATTGTATGAAATCCGCCCGGATTGGTAGACCGCACGGGTTTATATAGGCTTGTCTCAGAGAATGCGGAACTGTCCGTAATAAATATTCGTGAATTACTACTTGCACTGGGCACAGGAGTATTTAAAACCAATTTTGACATGCCTGTGTGGGTTTATTTGTAAGCTAACTTGAGTTCCTGTTGGTTAAACAACAGCTGTATAATAAAATGTTATGGAATGTTGAAGTATGTAATATTAATCGTGAATATTTGATTTTTAATCGGAAAATGTGTGTGGTTTTTCAAATATCAGAGAATAAGATAATCTAGTGAAAGGATAATATTTAAATAAGCAAAATAAGATAACGACAAGCTATTTAACACTGAGAGAGTGTGGAAAGATGTAACATAACCTTTGGCTAGGTATGTATTAATTATGATTTGTTGATTTCATTCGGGGCAGATCTGACCCAAGTATTGTATCATGCCAATATTGTAGTAGTAAATATTATGTGTGGGTGTCGTAAAACTCATGGGTGTCGTAAAAGGCCACTAAGAGACTAACAATAAGCAGAAATCAGCATTGCGAGAAAAGGAAAATTGGAAACAAAACCCTATACCAACCCGTCTGGCCAGCGTGGTATAGTAGGCTAAATTCCCTCCACAATATTTGGAGGAGACCCGTGCCCAGCAGTGGGACGTTTATGGATTGAAATGATGAAAATGATGAAATATTATAATGTATATTGTATAGCAAAAGATACATAAGAATACGTACCTACAGTTTCTTCATAAAGATGTTTCTTAACTCATAAAACAGGGACCACCACAGTCGCAGCCTTATGTTAATAACTTTTTCAAATCATTAATTTAACGTATCATAATTCAACTAATCTGGCTAGTGTTGCTCGTTAAAGCATGTCAAGCGACTGATGATTAATATCTCTTTGTTATATGACCACCGATCAGTTTTCGAGCACTCAACATACCTTGACGAAATTATGAATTATACTCGGACACACGGTTAAATATGTTAATAGAGCTAATGATACTTTTGTAAATGGAGTATTTGTGTAGTCATTGATAACTACGTGTAGTTTGGTACTTTTTTTGCTTAAAAATATTGTTTATATCTCTCTCTCTCTCTCTTATTTAAGAGCTGGGCTCTTGTCGGTGGAGTAATTTCCAATTTTCTCTTTTTCCTGCCAATTCTCTCACCTCCTGATATGACACCACCCGTACCTTCTCCTTGATCTGTTTAATGTATGCCCTCCTTGGTCTACCTCTTCCTCTCTTGCCTTCTATCTTTCCTTCTATGATGTTTTTTATAAATGGATCGTGTCGTAACAGGTGTCCAATCATTTTTCCTTTTCTGTTCTCAATGGTTTCTATCATAGTTTTTAATAAGTGGGTATAAAAATCAACTACAAATGTATCGTGTTCGTTTAAGAACGGAGCGTTACTATCATAGAAATACCTGCCTCTACTAAATCTATAGTTATTATAGTACCTAGGTATAGTTAGACTAATACAATTTTGATCAGTAAAAACTATGCCACTACAGTTTTAAACTTAAACTATTAAGTATTATTTTTTGTTTGAAAAGCAATAAGTTTCGTCTTAACCCATTAACCAGACGTCTAATTACTTAACAAGAATATTAAATATTGTGTAACTGAAACAAAAGTGAAACTAGGTTTCTTTCGGAAAATAGATTCAAGTTGTCCTTCATGGCTGTATAATGTAGGCTTTGAAATTATAATAAACACTGAAAGTATTGACATAATACGAAAATTCGGGGTCGACGTGACCTTCTCGATTTGGCGCTTTCAATCCGATTGTGTTTTATAATCGAATGTAACGAGTAAATTGTATCGGTTAAATAGTTCTGATGTTAGGTGTGGCATAATGATGTTGGTACGAGAAGTGGAGTACGTGACGCACTTGCAGCTTACCTTGGTTATATAGGTGACATTCGGAATGACGATTAGCATCGCTGCCTGAAGATGCAAACAAATTCCGTTTTTATTATCACTTTTTGTTTCATTAACAACCTTATTTTTTGTTTCTTTTTATAAAGATGCGTAGCTAAAAGCTGTTTTTGTTGTAAATTGATTATTACGGTGTTATTTGTTTGTACTTTATTCTTGTCGTTTCTTGCGATTATTGATAGTGAGGGTTCTTGCTTTCCGTATCGGATAGTTTGATATTGAGTCCTCAGAAGGACATTACGGTCTTGTAATTATGAAACATATAAACACAAACGAGTGTTTGTTTCCTTCATTCACGTTTTACTGAAGCAACGTGTTTTTTTTTTCAAGAAATAACATAGGCTACTTTTTACACACACAACACCATAAACAGAGCCGAGGGCAGTAACTACAAGTAAGATAAATTCAAGTACCTCTATCATCTCATAATTATTATTACCTATATAAGCGGAAATACATTACGCTACCAAATTAGGGTCGTAGTTCACATGCGAAAAAAGTTGACAACATGAGGAAATATATAAAAATGAGAAGTAACAAATAATTTAAGTACTTCTCTTTTTTACTGGCATAAAATTAAATAATGAAGCAGGTATGTATAATACTTTTGCGGTTTTGGTTGTGTCGTAAATAGTAATGTGCAATTTCCCGGGTACTTCGTTCTTCAAAACAGGTTCTTCAAAAAAGGAGTCAATAGGTTTCATATGGGCAGACAACACGCTCGTGATCCCCCGGTATTGTAAACCTTTATAGGCTGCGGGAACCGCTTATCATTAGGCGGACGTCTATTTGCCACCGTCGTGAAAAGAAAAGAAATACATTACAGAAGACACATTATAAATGTTATTTCTTATATCTAAGGTCTCTTTCAAAGTCAAAGTCACGTTAGTTCTTATATCTATGGTTTCCTTTTAAAGTCGATATCGATTTTACGAGTAAATTCTATAAGGTACTTGCATATGAATACTTGCAAATGAATAATAGAATATACTTGTTATATTTTAAAGAACCTTACGTAAACAAAGAAGGTTCGAATTTCGAACGTGTAATTTTATAAAAGTCACGGTTTCAACAACGGAAATGACCTTGGCGTAATATTGTTATGATCAAAAAGGACTACCTACTGTGGTCACATGTTTTCCTTCTTTTGATGTCAACAATTATATGGCGGCTCAATACTGGTTATGTCTTGTTTGTGGTTTTTAATTGACTTTAATATTTAATTTAAAATTAATAAATCAGGTATCAAGGTTTATTGAAAATAGCATTTTGAAATTTTGATGAAACTTAATGTCAATTAGTGGTGGTGGTATTTCAAGAGTGCTAAATGCAAAAAAAAACTTCATACCTTTGTATTTACCTATCTATTATATTTACCTATCTATTTCTTTGTCATGCCTTATGTTTGAAAGAAACATATAAAATATCTTTAGATCTGTTTTTTATCATTTATATTTCTTATATCTATACTAAACCTTACGCAGATAGATCAGTCTTTAGAATCTAAAATAAATCCTAACTACTGTATTATAAATTATAACCAGTACATAATTACTACCCAGACAGAAATTTCATTCACTTTTTTTGACAGAGAGATAAAGATATTTTCAACAGTCCACATAATTTGTTCGCAAGACTTGTGTAGTAACTATTAAATAGGCTATTTATCTATAAAGGTATTCCTATTGCATGTTATTTGTAACTACAATAAACGCAACTTAAATTTAATAGCTCGCAATTGCTTTATACATTTTGATTGGTATTATGTTTTATATAGGTCAACCTTTTTGCATAATACAAAATACAACACTACAGAAATCCGTAGATAAATTCTTATAATAAATGTGTTATAGTATAGTAATTTTGAGTTTCTCGGGGAAGAAGAAAGAAAGAAAGAATATTATTTACTGATAAACATGGTTTTAAATTAAAAGAAGTTGCCAATTGATATCGACAAGATAATTTTAATTATAAGATATAAAACGTGATTGTCTTTGAACGGTACTGCCAAAATTGAGGTAAGTACACGTAATTCACGTTAGTTACCTCAATTTTGGCAGTCACTTAAAATGACTATTTCGTCGTATGTGACTGTTAAAGACGAGGTATACCAAATACATACATACATACATATAGATCACGCCTCTTTCCCAACAGAGGGGTAGGCAGAGACCATTTCCTTCCACTTGCTATGATTCTGTCATACCTCTTTGGCTTCTTCAACATTCATTAGTCTTTTCATACCATATATGGTTCAATATCCATAGGCTAATTACCTAAAGTTTACCTGTAATTTGTGTTCAATATACCTACGTTAGTTAACGTAGTTACGAATACGTTAGTTTTCTGCGAGCGTTGTTTTTACACAAAAATATTTTGCGATACAAGTTCATGGTCTTCTTTTTTACGAATTCAATATAAACGTAGTTTTATTTGTGTGTATGTTTACAGGTCAGGTCAGGTACAGGTCTAATTCCTCAACTCGCGAGTGTCGAACTCGCGTGTGCGCGCGAGTTGGCATCTTCCGAGTTTACCTTTTTTTTTGTCTCCAACTCGAACACCTCTAAAGTACAGTCACAGGAAAAAGGATGACAAAATTTTGTTTTAATGACTGTATTTTAGAGGTGCGCGCGAATTGAGGACCGTAGGTCTTTCCCCTTTGGGACCACGACCAAACGGACCACGGTTTAGTCTTGGTGTGAAACAGCCAATTCAAAAAAGGCCGTTCCGCGATTGAGACCGTAGTCCCAAAGTGTCGTGGTCCCAAAGGGGAAAGACCCGTAAAAATAGGTAAAATCGGCAGGTGTAGTCGTAGTTAGTCCTTTACGACAAGATCCAGACGCATAAAATATAATGTAATGACCTCAGATTTATATGATGCAAATCAATTATAACAGCTAATCGGTGAAACTAGATAATTCGATGAGCACTCTATGTTCTGCATATGTTTGACCCTGAATGGCATCCGGTATTCGTGATAAAAATCATCTGTTACTTAAAAAATAATTGTTGTTTAAACGCCCAAACATCTTCGGCGTGAATAACAACCAATTATGTTATTACAAGTGTTTTGACTCAGCGTATTATTTTCAGCTAAATGTTTGCTAGCTTATTCTTAGCGCATCCGTCTATACTGGTGCTGACTGTTGCTGAAATTTAATACATAATTTGTTCCTCTTTTATGACTATCTCTCAAACTAGAAAAGGTTAAGAAAAATAATTTGTTAGGAAATGAAAATAAAAATGTATTAAATTAATATGCAGCGTATAAATGGCGTAGCTAATCATTAATTTAATTTTTGGGCTTCTTAAACAAATTGTCTATTTACTTAGAATAAGCATTTTTGAAAATGCAGTGACCAGAAATGTGCTGTAAAATGCCTCTTCTTGAAAACTTTTGGCCTGACGTGTAAACATCTACTAGGTATAATTAAATTAGTCACATTTATAACGCCAATATAAAACCGTCTCAAAAACAACATTTATTTTTTCATAGAGGATGCAAACACTTTTAATTTCCTAACTAAATTTAAATTTCACTTTCAGTCAAAATGTGTAATTGAAGATTTAATTATAACTGCATTAGAATGTGACGTCCATCTTTAAAGTAAGAGGCACCTGACAAGATGAATGAATGTCGTGACTATTATTTGAATGCATGCGTCTGAACTAGATCCGTTTACCAATAATATTATTTATTATATTACTATTTGCACAGTAGCATTTTGAGAAGCTGTTCGCTGCTACTACGACAAGTTATAAATATTTAGATATATATCAATAAGTTGAACTTAATATCTCAAGTCATTATTTGAACAATCAATGTCTCAGCAGCTGAACTAAATGTTTAATTAAAAATAAACGTCCCACTGCTGGGCACGGATCTCCTCCAAAGAATGTTTAGGGAATATAGCCTACTATATCACGCTGGCTAGACAGGTTGCTATAGGGTTTTCTATCGAATTTTCCTTTTCTTGCAGTGCTCTTGTCTGCTTAAGTCTCTTAGTCGCCTTGTACGACACCCACGGGTTGATATGGGGTAGTGAAATTATGTACATATTCTTAATCTGGCACTATACGAATAACATGGATAACTGCCGCACATGGACGTTGGCAATGTTAGGGGCACAGCCAATTAGAAATTAGCTTGCAGACGTACTCGTAACATCCAATTGATGTTTTTACCAATATCACCCTTGTTTTTAATTATTATTTCTTATTATAAAGTCCACTAGTGATTGGCAATATTCTGATAACTAGAAAGGCTGTTTTATGCCAATAAGTGCCTAAGTATATAACAGTGAATTCTCACAGATGCCGAACACGATTCTTCCTACAAACTCGAATACAATCTTAACTAGATCCAGTCCAAAGTCACTTGTGCAACGTAACTTCGTAACCTGCATTTAAACCAATTATATTATTTAACAGACCGATACTGTAGCTTACTGTCAAAGATATACCTAGTAGAATCTATTTATACTAATATTATGAAGAGTTTGTTTGTTTGGTTAGGTGTGCTAATCTCAGGAACTACCGGTTCGTTAGATTTGAACAGCACAATTATCGATGAAGACTATAGGCTATATAACATCACGCTTCGACCAATAGGAGCTGAGTACTGGCCAAAAAAAGTTCAACAGGAGCATGACTTTGGGTTAGGTAGTATTATAATATTATCATCATGCTTTTATTCTCCAAGGGGATTGGCAGAGATATGTCACATTCACATATCGAACTGCATTAGATCCTTTGTAATAGAGAGTATGTCCAGACTTTGGGCAGTCACTGAGATTTGTATTAAAAAAATATCTAATAGCATTTTTGCCAGAAACAAAGAAACCGTTAAAGTAGCATCAAGGACCGATGTTCAGGTATGAAGAAGTATGAATGAACCTAAAACAAGCGAAGGAGATTAAGATTTGAGATTTACTTTCAATAAGAGTTCTATAGTTTAATTTGATTTTTGGTCTTCATCAGAATACCTGTAACTATTTAAAATCATTTATCGTAATTTAATGTGTATAAAAAAAGGTCCAATAACCTTTCTGTGGCTTTCTGTGAATTAGACCATTATTAAATAAAAGTATTAGAAAATCATCACAAGTTACCACAATATTAAGAACCTTGCATAGCAACTAATGCGTTTCATCTTCAGTGACATAATCGTAAAAATAAACCTCAAAGTTAAGAATGAAGATATTCCAAAAGTGGTATTGTAGACCATTAGAAGTATAATGCTAAATATAGCTTTACAACTGTTACAATGGCTCGGACGTAGTTGCGTCACTGTGTCGCAACATCGCGCAACGAAGTGCGTTCATACTTGATTCATTTTCACTGCACGCATGCGCGCGATTTGTGAATTGTAGACATACTTGATGCGTAGGCTATGTTCCACTGTGTTGTTGTGTCACAGATTTTTTTATCTCTCATAAGTTGCTGATCGTCATCATATCAGCCCAATAACTTATGTTTCACTAAAGTCATCCGCCAAAGCGGGTGATTTAAGTGTAAGTATTTCATGTTAAAAAAAATCTAAAACTTAGTTGACAGAGTTTCAACATAATTATTATATTATTTTTTGTATAAAATCTGTCATTTAAGTCTCAAGATACTTTAGTATCTGCTAAATGTCCTGAATACAAAGCATATTTTAACATTAGTTAAGTAATATTTTACAATAAAGATTTTATGAATTATGTAGTGTCTAGTGGTATCTAAAAAATCGGCGTAAAGTAAAATTAAATACTTCTTTGTTTAGAGATAAAAACAACAACATACAGAAAGCTCACCGAATCATTATTCTTTCGTGACCACGAATCCAAATAAAAATACGGCAAAAGTATTTCAGGAGGCTTTTAAAAAACACATTTTACATAATGGTCTTACAGCATGCTTTAGATCATTAAAGAATGTACCAAACCACTAGGATTAACTGCGTTTTTTATAGCAACTCGTTTGTCTGACCAAGTCCTAATCTTACCACAAGCATTTGTTTGATCAAAACTGTTTTGCAATTATAGATCTTATTCCATGGTCATGAGACATATTTTAGATTGACGATCGAGTATTTTTAGGGCATTAATAATGTGTGTGCAAAGAATTCGTAGAATTTCAAGTGTAGGTATACAATAATGAAGGTATTCAGTGCATTAATTATGAACACATTGTGAATCAGTTGCGAGCATTTCGTACATAAAAACAGGTGCAGTTGTTATTAAAGATTTAATGATTGAATGCCTAATAAAGGTCCATTGGCGGTTGTTCTATATTATTCTTCATGTTATAGTCTTTTTTTGTTTTTTGTAATTTGTCGGTTGTAGTGAAAGGTGTGATAAGTGAGAGTAAGTCGAACTAAGAATAGACAGAACGAAAGGATTTTGTTGCAATTTTTCTTTAGCTGAGAGGGTCAACTCATAAGTAGTTTGTTTTAATTTAGTAGGTACATATATTATGTAAGTACGGGACATCAATTTAAGCTCTTTTTTATTGCCTTACACATATGTTGTGTAAGAGCCAGACTTATTGTATTTAACTCACCTATATACCTATACCAATAGGTATATGCACTGAAGAATCTATTGTTATTTGTTTCGTAAGGAACGCAGTAACCATCGAAAGTGTAGCTAAGCGAGCATTAACTTAGTTAAATTGGACACCTTTGTTTCCTACTTAGTACAGCGTCATTTATTTTCGGAAACAGAAAACGATATCAAAGAAGTGAAGCTAAGTCATCTTAATTGCTTTCATGTAAAAATTACGATTAATCTGCTCAACTAAATTCGTTTACTAGTTCTTAAAAAAAGTACAGATACGGTCGAATTGAAAATCTTCTCCGTTTTTCGTCGGTTAAAAAGAGAAAGATTCATAAAACATTTTGCCGCTTTTAAATTACATTATCATCATATCATATAGATCACGCCTCTTTCTCTACAGAGGGGTAGACAGCACGGATTATTTCCTTCCACTCGCTAAGATTCTGACGTACATCTTTGGCTTCTTCAACATTCATCAGTCTTTTCATGCATTCTCGCCGGTTGAGGGTACCCCTGATCTGTGCCTTCTTTAGAACGTCACCTATTTGTTCATTGTACGTTCTTCTAGGTCTTCCCTTTCCAACGTTTCCTTTTACATTCACCTCATATATTCGTTTTGTCACTCTTCCTTCATTCATTGTCTCCACATGTCCCAACTAGCTTAACATTTCTTTCTCTATTCGCTAACTTACATCCTTTAAAATTATTCAAGTAGTTCATGTAGAAAATGTATTCGGATTATAGTAACTAGTTAGCAAAGCTTACAGAAGCTTGTACTTCTATAAACATAACTCAGCAGTTGAGTTAGCATTTAGTACAATTTGAATTACATTTTATGAAGCTGTTACGTAAATTTAATATCTATTAAGTTCTATGACCCTATCTAAGTGGTCCTCGTAGTTTCAATTACCTTTGCCATTGCTAACAACCTTTTCACTGCTATGTTGATATCTGTTGTAATATTTATTATTTATAATACGAGTGTTATTGCGTAAAGCTCTTGGAAGTATAACACAGTTTCTAAAATTAAATCTTTTGTTGAAGTTCGTATTAATATGACTAAAAAAAAGGTTTAAGATGAATTTACCTACTTATTTATATCAAGAAATTGTTACGAGTATTATGTTGTTTAGATGGATACTAATATTTAAGCAAGTATTCAGTCATGTAGGCTTTCATTAGTTTCAATTGGAAACATTTTAAGCGTATCATCAGCAACCCATTAATGTCCCACTGCTGGGCTCGGGCCTCCTCTCCTCTATCTAGAGAGCTGAGAGGGTAAGCGTATATTATCATTCAAATTAAAGGTTTTTCAAATTCCTCATAATATTTTATGTATCGTATGAAATTCACTCAGCTGAACTTAGAGGCAGACGATCTATCAAAAACATCAACTTAGTTTTGTTAAAGAATTAAAAGGCGAGACAAGAATAACAAAAGCAACTAAGATTGCAGATAAACTTATGAACTGTTTAGGCTTTTGTTTTAAGCACTTAAAAACCCCAAAATAGAACAGTACTACAGAATAATTAATACGGAATCAAGGTTTATTACTTAATTATTTCGAGAACAAACTGATTAATTCTCATCGCAAAATCACACTGCATCCCGACAAGGTCCCTTACAACAGTATACGTGGTTCGTGTTTGCTATGACTCTAGTCACGTGACTCATGTAACCTTCTCGTATTTAGTACCATTTTAGAAAATCACTTGTAAGTACGGTCATTTATTGAAGTGACACACACTTAAACAATGTCATTGGCTCACTTTATAGCGTTTATATACTGACGTTCTTTTAGACTCATGTCTGTTAAATGATCGAATACGAATGCGATCTTTCCACCAAATATAATAAAGACTTTTTTTCTATATCCTGAACCTGAAGCAGTTCCTTGCGTCTCTATTGTTGTAATCAGCATGTCATTAGCACATCCCATTTTTGGCCTGCGAATTATATGGTGCAGGTTTAATGCGAGCTTAGAATATAATTGTACAAATACTTTTAATTGTTTTAATATGGTAACAGATAGCCTGTGACATCCCGCTGCTGTACAAATGCCTCCATGATTTCTGTAGTGTCCAGTCCGTTACCAAAGTGAACCAGTCTTAAGAGTATTTGTCAAAAGTGTTTTAACTTAATTCAAAAAATCACCATAGCAGGTGCCATAAATAACAGGTACCTACTGTTACTTCCAATTAGTGTACTTACTACGTGATAATCTTATTTAACACTTTCATAAAATAACGTTGTATAATGAATCTATAACATAATTATAGGTATAAATTTATTACAAAATGTTTCATCAATAGTAGGTCCTGATTGCTAAACTTCCTACTAGTATTTAACCAACTGTTACTTTACTATTTGCAATGCTGTATTTATTGGTATTTATTTACATTATTCGTGAATTATAATCGGTAATATACTTTAAAAAAAGAAATTTCAAAACATAATAAATAAGAAAGGAGTTTTTGTTTATGTAGAGACTGCTTCACTCTTCTTCTTTTTCTGCTTTTCTTGAGTTCTCGATCGAGATATCTCAACAATAAAAATGCCATTATATATTTAAAATTAATTTAAAGCAGTTGCCTATCACCATTATTATTACACTGCCTTTATTTTAATTTCTATAAATACAGCTAATTATAAAAAATGTTTATCAATTTAAAAAAGTGTAAAGTTGTTTGTTCATAGATTATTATACATGATACTTAGAACGTCATACAAAGCCAAAAGTTATCAGCAAATTTTCCTAAGGCCCATTCGCTGACAAGTTTGAGATGAGCGGGCAAGAAACTCTGGCCACTCTATTTGATTCTATTCTTTTTTATAATTTATGTTCTTTTTCTTCTTTATTTAAAAATAGGAAAAAATAAGAACACATGAACCACAAACAAATTTAAATATTTTACTGTGTATATTAATCGTAATTGAAGACCATTTAATAACATCTTAACTGGGTTATGGGAAAATGGGGGACACCACGCAGTAGTTAATTTAATTATAATAATAAATAAGTTGTTTTTGTGACAAATGACCATGATGTCAAGGTATCATGACAGTTTACGTGATTTTAGTTAAAGTGTCATGACATGAGAATAGACCACTAATTGCTTTTAATTACACTAAATAGTTATTTTAAATGGGTACATAACAGTAACAATTAAAAATAATGCTCTTTTTCTGATTGTTAAGCTATTTTTATTACCGTATATAAATTAATTTATTCTGTTACTAAATATAATAATATTATTATAATATAAACTGTTCTAGAAATATGTAGCTAGAAGTTCAATTTATCTATAAGTGTAATTCAAAATATTTTGTGTTAGAAGACTCATTTTGTTTTTTAAATATTGTCCTAGATGTAAGCCTCTTTGACTCCGCAAAGTTGAAAGTTTGTCCACTTGGAATGTCGATATTCCATTTGCCAATTTTTTGAACATTGGATAACGATATTAAAATTGACTTTTCGAATATCGAAATTACGAGTAGTGTCTAGGATCTAAAGATATAAAACTCTGAGCCCACTAGACATACATTCAAATACTGCCCTAATTCGATAATAGCCACTAATAAATTTAAACGAAAAGGCAAGAAAATTTGTCATAGTGTTGTAAGCAAAGTGTATTTAACTAATTACCATATTGGATTCGGAAAGCATTTACAGCCTATCCTTAAATGGTAATAGCACGTTGCGTAGGTCTATACAGACGGGCGACTGATACTTGGCCACTGGGCTAGTTGCGAAAGCTCTTTCGGACCAGATAAACTATTTTACTACGCGGAACTAATCTATATATTTTCTTTGTAATAGTTGATTAACCGCCGTACTCAGAGACGTTACTTAACTTTAAAGTTTATTTAGTAAAAACGTGTAGTACTTAAGTCTATACGCCTAAAGACGATTATTCAATAAAAAAATTGATTGACACAATTGACACAATTTAATTTAGTTTTGAAAATTGAATAGCGTGCTGTCGTTATTAATAAAGCATTGTATTTATAATTATTAAGATTTTAATGTAAGTTAAATAAGCTTCAGAATTGATTAAAATATTATTCTAAAAAAGTTGTGACATGTAACAGAAATACATTGATAAGTATTTATATTGCATAGTATAATTGTATTAAATCATGCAAATTTTGCAATATTTCATAGTCACTATAAGATACGATAAGAAATGCCTTTAATCCTTGCAATTTACTTAACTTTCATCGATATGCTTGCATTCTTTAGACCTACTTCTAGTTCTCATATTATAAATGCAAATCTATTTTAATAAAACTTAATTAACTTAACTTAATTGCTAATATAATGATTAATTTGTTGCGTTCTGTCCTAACAGATATCAATGCATTTTCACATAGAGTTCATCATCATCACTGCTTTTTTGTGTTGTACGTCGTTTTATATCGCACATTAAATGTTTTTCTTTCTTTCTTCTCTCTAGAGATAGTTTACTACTTGGAACGGACAATGGCTATATACCACGTGGGTAAAGCCGTTCTAATATTGGCCAAATTTTGCCGTAGATATAATAATAATAATCTACCACATTCACACAGCGCCATCTAGTCCCAAAATAAGCAATTATATTTGCTTGTGTTATGGGTACTAAACAACTGATGTACTACTTACATACATTTTTTTTGTAAATACATACATATATATAGATAAATTACACCCAGACACAGAACAAACCTTTATGTTCATCACACAAAGATTTGTCCTGGGTGGGGATCGAACCCACGACCTCCGGCTTAGCAGTCAGGGCACAGAACAGAGATAGGTTTTTTCAGGGTCACTAACCACTAGATTAACAGGCCAGTCTGAAATAAATAACTTCACTACAGTCACTAGCAGTTTTTGTTAAAGCCAACATTGGTGTCTGTTTGGCCAACCGTGTAAAGGATGCTAATTCGCATATGAAATCGAAAGTAGCATTTGTATCGCCAGTCTGTAACTTCGCACACGTGTACACACATCAGCTGTTCAGAGTTCATGCACACCCACCGGCGGCGTACTGAGGTCACATATCAAGTTCACATACCTGTTTTGTATCTAAACCTGTTACTGTATGACTGTATGCACTGCTTACGTAACTAACTTAGATACGTTTCCGCGGTATATCTTTGCTGCTATCGTAATTGAAAGCTGTTTTGTTTACAAAATTCTTTAGGAAATTTTGAGCGGTCCTGTGATTTTAGTTGCTTTGTGAAGGTAAATAAAGTCTCTTCTTCTGTATCTTGTTTGATTCTCGTTCGGAATTTATCAATAAAAGAATTACTTTCTTTCAAAGTCTGCAATAATTTGTTAGGATTAGGTTCAATTAATCAAACTTTGGCGGTTTCGTCTGAATACAGAATTATGTATTTATTATATTATTCAAAAAGTGAGACACCGCACTAAATACATTTAGATTTGAAAAGAAATCTTACAATTATTTATATTACAATTTTCGGTAAGCCCGCAGTTGAATGATCTATTTGTCTAATACATTGCACAATTATGTTAGAAACGCATTAGATTACGATTTTCATGCATTAAGAAATAAGCATCGTGAATTTTAGCTGACGTAATTGTACCCATAACCTAACTTGGGCATGTGTTCGTGGGAGATGTGATCATAGACTCACCCAGAAACATAGTGTTGTACTGCAAACGTTACGTATTTACCTACGTATTTGAGCTAATCAACAATTATGAGTAAAAAATGTCTTTATTTAATAGAATAATTATATTTGACTGACTGGCCTGTTGGTCTAGTGGTTAGTGACCCTGACTGCTAAGCCGGAGGTCGTGGGTTCGATCCCCACCCAGGACAAATCTTTGTGTGATGAGCATAAAGGTTTGTTCTGTGTCTGGGTGTAATTTATCTATAATATGTATGTATTTACAAAAAAAAATGAATATAAGTAGTTTATCAGTTGTTTAGTACCCATAACACAAGCAAATATAATTGCTTACTTTGGGACTAGATGGCGCTGTGTGAATGTGGTAGAATATTATTATTATTTATGACTTTCAATTCGCAGTAGGTATACTTATAAATTTGACGTGTAGATGATAAAACATTATTATTTTGTCTAATGACTTTGCTGAGTCTAGGATTTCATTGTCCGGGAAAAGATTATATCTAAGAATACGTAATTATAAAAATCATATAGGTATACTTTTCTCACTGCTTAATTTAGATTATTGTTTAGGTTTTACTGCAAGTTTCATAATGCTATCTATTCGTTCTACTTCCTACGCTAACAGCTGTTCATATTTATTACCCTGTAAGCTATTGATATACCTTGCCCAATGTTCCTTGGGATTTATATGAAAAAAAAATGCATAAAAATTACCTATACTGACACCCTTACATTTCGCCCGAAGCTGAAGCCATCGTAGATTGCAAGCGTATTTCAATTGCTTAGTTGCAATACAAATAGTTTTCGAAACTATACCGCGGAAGACTTACTGCGATACAATAATGAGATTGATAGATTGAAGTGATTAAATATATGATACGTTACATGTTACTTAATTGTAACAACGCGATTAAAACGCTCATTGTTCGTTTGATAAATATTATGAAGTTGGGTCATGTATCCACGGAATATTTCATGCAAGTATCGATATAATCTGTATCGATTTTTATTGCGATATGTTTCGATGTATCGAGACGTGAGTAGGAGTATATTTATCGTTAAAATAATCTTGAATTATGTTGCTACAAATATCATAATTGCGAGCTTTATTTGGTCGTGATTGATCAAAATGCTAAACTAACTAGAGTTTTAAATTATAACAATTAAGATAGCTCAAAAGATTTCTTAACCTATGCAATTTATTTGCAAACAAATAATAGTGAAATAAGTTATAGCTAGGTAACTTTATCTGTGATACAATTAAAACCGTCTTTGTCTAAAAACTGGTCTCCGCGAATATTATTTTACTTCCGCATGTCTCTCACCTGATATATTACAAACCGATCACTTTCAAAATAACAAAACCTTCAGTGTTCATTTTGTGCTAATTAACTGACGTTTTATTTTGTCTTGTTCACAGGCGATAGCGTTGTGTGCGTGCATAGCACTGACGTCGGCGCAGTTTGGCCCGGCACAGTTCGGCCACTACGGTATAAATTTCGCAGACTTCGGATCAAGCTTTGGAAGCCCAAGCTTTAATACCTTTGCGGCTGCCGCCAGAGATCCTAGAGCGAATACCGGTTAGTAATTTTAAATTAATAATCTAATAATTAAAATAAATGATAAAAGAAGAAACTAGCAATTAGGAAAATAATTTCAGATTAGCGTTTAATAACGTCATATTAGGGAAAGGGTGTGAAATTGTTCTATGTAGGACTCAACGTAGTTATAGTCAAAGACTTTATTCATGTGAAAATGGTCCAATTTTGCGTTTGATTCATATACTAGCTTGTAAGAAAGAACAATAATAGAAAACAGTTTTGCTTGTATACTAATAAGCGCCCGCATAATGCACTTGTGTCAAGTCGAGGTCAAGAAATTATTCTTATAAGTACCTAACATAATAAGATTAGTTTAATTTAAAACTCGATTATCTCACAAAATCGTGACTTCAAGTACATTAACCAAGTCATGTGATACTGCTTTTTAGAGTAACAATAATTTATTAATATGAGTAATATCTCAATAGTTCTAACACAAAAACTCATACAATTTTCTAAGTACTTAGCTTTAATAGCGATAAAAAAATTTAAAATGTCAACGGTTCTCTAGTTTGTTACAATGTCATACGTAACGATCACCCTAATGTGTAATTGCGTATTAAGACACAAATACCACGGTCTCAAGGTCATGAGAAGAACAATTGTCGGTCGATTCTTATCAAAATGTTGCGAAACTTCGACTCACGCCGCTGTCATGGAACTGTCACACCAAAACTGACGAATTTTGAATGTCTTTCGTTCGAAAAACAGTTTCATTAATTTGTTAAAAACATTATAGTACCGTTTTGGTTTTCTTGACTCTACTTCTGTAGAATTATAAACAACACGAAGATTAAGTATTAGTTATTAAACTAAATGGTAACGATTATATAATAAAAACATAGATTACTTACTCAGTTGGTTTTCCTCTCTAAAATCGAGTAAATTATGTAAATATTCCGAGTTTTCACAATTATCTTTAAATATTCAATTGCTTGCAGCGTTAAAGTATATTAATTGAATTCAAGTATCGCAATTCGTCATCGTTACTTTATCTATTTTGCGATTAATTCAATCAGTTGCTAGTCAAAATATTTCACAACTTTAGTCAAAAATGGACACAGAGTTGATAAGTTGACCATGTTGATGACTATCTTGAAACATTTGAATGTTTCGATAAGACCTTACTTGTTCAGAATAGGCGGGATTTATTGTTCCATATTTAGTTTAATAGCTTTTGGACAATATTAAGTGCAACATTGTCGAAACGTTTCAACGATGAACACGTATAGCAACTTGAATATTGTTCTTGAAGAGTTTTTGTATATGGCCGATTTTTCGTAGACACCACGAAGTTAATTAAAATTAATAAAAAAAAAAAAATTCAACTGTGAATGGATGTGAAACTTAAATGCAATATTATAGCATGCAATTATTGGAAACTGATATATCAGCAAGAATAATTTGTATTTCTAACCGTGAATGAATTAAGTAGGTGCGGTCGACGTCCAATACGAAAATTGAGGAAGTAAAACCATGTATGACTGCACTATAATTAATTATACGTTACTGATACAATCGTATGTCGGTAAAGGCTTTTGTTGTTACAAAGTCTGGGGCTAAGCTCGCGACGGCTAATGCTCTGTTGTTTGGTAAACCCCCTGCGGAGTTCGTTTGGTTTTCATTACGTTTGTCGTTGGTGCCATTAGGGTATCATTGGTCGCTAAACGGCAATAGTTTTTCTAGACAAATGACAAACGCTAAATGTGTATTCTAATTTTAAACATTTGTTTTTTATTTAAGATGGATGTTTCGATACGCCTCCTCCATACATTTCACTGAGAATATTTTCTCTAAAAATAGACACTTATTAAAACGAACAATTCATTTTATCACTTTTTTACTATAAATAGGCCCGCGTATTGTCTTTGGTAATAACTTGCATAATTTATTGTGAAAAAAAAAACCGAGAAAAATTTTACTCTGTCAATACTCGGGCCTATTTATTGCAGAAAAGTGATAAAATATATTATTATAGTTCTATGTGTATGAAGGACATCCGGAACACCTTAATATACGAAAAAAAAAGAACTTGAGTGGTTATTTTATAAGCCACACACAGTCACAAATAGTAAAAAAGTTAAAATTCATGATTAAAAAAGTTATATCGCCTTTAGATAATTATGTATTCTAGGAAGTACAGATGTAATAACTACTCAATATTCGTTCGGGTTATTAAGGCTATTACTTATTAATTAATTATCCATTAATTCAAATATGGCATTGATTAATGTTTATGTGTTTTGATTCCGTACGGAGGCGTATTATTAACATTCTTGGCTGTTACCGCATAGGGTGAAAGAAAAAAATCAAACACGACTGTTATATTGGGCTGAAAAGTTTTCTGCTATCTTCCAGCCAACGAAGCCCACATAACTGCTCCGTTTCCCAAACAGAGAAGTATGCGTGCTTTTAAGAAAAGGCTAGCTAGTTAATAATAAATTGTTTTTATCCATCAATCTATTCAGCCTGTTGCAATCCACTGCATCTGCATAATTATATATAATAATACGAGTATGTACTATTATTATAAAAGAAGTTATGTTTGTGAATTTGTATAAACAGGGTAATCTTCGAAACTACTAATTCTTGTCAAAATATCTTTCACCAGTAGAATGCCAATATATTACTGAGTGACATATGCTATATTTTACTGATATACCATGCGGGTGAAGCAGCAAGCGGAGGCTTTAAAACTACGTAACAAGTTATAATTTTAAAAGCTTGTATGCAATAAATAAATTGGCATAAGAGAATAAAGTCTATTGCGGAATGTTGGTACTCGTAGATATACAAGGCCCGGCTGTATGGAAATTAAATATAATTAACTGGCTCTGTCCTTTTCTTCGTTTGAATAAACCGTTAGGCTATTTGCATTTTGTTATGTAAGCGATATAAATTTTATGCGATGTAAGACATCGGCAAGGGGATCAGAATCAGATTGTGTCAATAGAAGTGAGAGGGTGGTTATGAGGTTGTGATATCTAGATTTTATATTTGGAACGTTAAATTGAATCAGTCTATTCTGGCTTTTTTTAAAATAATTGTTTAAATTTGTTTATTTGATGACTGTAACTTACAATAGAGGATGGTTTATTTAATTCTAAAATATTTTATTTAATTGGTTCACACTGAGTTCATAATTTAAAACCTTCTAAGAATATGTTAGCATTGCATTTTATTAAATAAATTCAAAATTAAATATCGAACATAAAATATTATTTGTATATTGAGGCTAAAATAAATAAAACCAAGGCATGATTTAAAAAAAAAGACCCAAATAAATTTTCTTGACAAAAATCGTTCATTAGAGGTTATTATTGACCTTAAGAAGTTTTGTTCTGATCTAATAATGTAATGAAATATTGTTCTAAAATTTACAATTTAAAATTATTACCAGCATTATTTACAATTAGACCATAGTAACAAGCTTTTAGCTAGTAATTTGATATCTTTGATAGACTTTTTATGTAAAGAATACTGGCCTGATTCAATAAGGAAAAACATAAAATTTCGGCTAATAAATAATTTTAAAGGAAATACCTATAGTTGCTGGGTAAATATGTAGATTAATACTACTAATATTTTAATCATCCTCAATCACACAAGGGCGACAGTAAACCTTGATATAAAATGATATTTAGATTATGTAAAATTATGTTATTATTATATCATTATATATTAAAATTATGGTCTAACTCCTTTGTTCTGTTGCTGACGCATAGATATTAAATTTAAATAATGCCAATGATGTAATTAAAAAGTCTAATAAATCCCAAAGTAAATACCTATAGTTATAAGCTTAAAAAGTATAACAAAAGAGGTTTCATTGAATACTCATAAAATTGTACGTAAATAGCAGCTAATATTCTGTGTTATTATTAGAAACAAGTCCACGATCTGTACTTAATGTGATTGTCATACAAGAAGTGATGATATAAAATATTTGATTTAGTTCCATTTTATTCTCTTTTTTCCTACAAACCACAAAATAATTAAAACCAACAAACTACAAAAAAATAAAAAACAAAAAGTAAAGAGACAAAGAAGAAATAAAAGTTTCGTGACCAGATGTCTAGAAGTAAATATTTGTGTCATGTGTTATTGCACTAAAATGTCCAGTTGCTGTTCCAATCGTAAAACGTCTCTTCCGCAAGCTAACCAACGTTATATTTTGCCATTGTATTTGACCAAAGTTAATAACTTAAGCATTACAATGTAATTCTACACTAAAATTATGTAATATATTATGTATTTAACAGTGATAATAGCACGCAAATGTTACTAAAGAGTATTTGTACTTAAAGTCAGAGTTATGCAAATGACACTAACTGAGACAGACTTGGGCCTTGATCCGTGTAAACATGATTTAACTTGTTTGTGTTAGAAACGAATACCGCCGACACAAATATTTGTTCAACTTTGTCACAGAACTGTGTGAGCTACACTTAAATACAAAACGTAATGGATAAACCGTGTTTAGACGAACGAGTTTTGTTTTAGAAAGTGTTAAAGAAAATAGAGTTTTATTTAAGAATCGTGTTACAGGCCCTTTAAGACTGTTATGTAAAAAATGTTATGTGCTACTGACTAATTGTTTTGTTATGTGTATGACTCCTAATATAATAAATGAGAGTTTAGACTTGTGTTATCGTATAATCAAATTAAAGTCAATTGGAAAGAGTCCAAAGGTATAAAAATAAATAGTTGCAAAGGAAAACTGTGTTATCTTTCACAGAATATCATATTATTATTTAAATAAAATTTTACGCACAAATCTACATAATTATAATATCAATAAAGTCTTTAAAAGGAACAATAACCTCATAAAAATCTATTTCACATTCATCAATATCAATCGCTTATATTTCAAAACGGCCTAGAGAATAATACTATCAACGAAGAATTGCAAATTACGCGGCAAATTAAGTCATATAGGCAGCTTGGTATTCTAGCCATGGCATATTTTCCGTTCGATATTATACGTAAAATGCGTAACCGCACTATGATAGTCTTTGAAGGGTCTGCTAATGACAAAATCATGCTTGGCCGAGCAAAAACCGAGGACATGACGTTAGCAACGCAAGTGTTCGTTGATCTAACGCATCCCTTAATCAGAATAAATTAATTACGGCTGCCCACATGTCACTTGAGTCAACAAAGTTTGCATTTTGAATTAAGCCGTACGCACAACGGTGTTTCTTTTGGTATTATTGTTTTAATTATGAAATGGAATTTGGCATGATATTTATGTAATTTTCTTTCTATTTGCATTTTCTATTAAAACTTAATACAAATAAAAATCTTTTGCTGCATAATTGGTACATATTATAATAATGCATGAAATCATCCCTAAAAATTAAAATCATACCTACATAAATGATTGAAAGATCATCCTCTAAAAACGACTTCAACCACTTTTTTCATATGTGTATTAGTCTCAGTTATCTTGTGTGGAAATAAATCTAGCTTGGTTTTCCAGATAATATAATACAAATATTACTAAATATTAATTATAAATTAAGTTAATTTTATCTGAATTTGAAAATGTTTTATATATAAAAAATATTGCTGACCGCACAATGGTTTCAGTGATCGAAGTAGATTATTTTGTGGTAAAATATATTGCACGCACTTATATACATTGTATATAATTGACATAAGTAAGTCACAGTGTGCAGTCAACTTACATACTACGCAAGAATATAAATATACTACTGAACTTCATGTGTAGCATTATATATGTTTGAATAATAACATCATTTTTGTACTGCTTAGCACGAAGTTCATATAATTAAGAGAACTAAGACTGCCGTGTCAATCAGGTTGGTATACATAATATTCATGAATGGTCTCTAAAGTCAATTATATTTTTTGTAGGTTGCTGCATATTATCATACAAACAAAATCAATTACGTGGCATGACCTCGTCTAAAATATACTTAACATTTACGTAAAGATGTCATATGTTAATAAATTTAGATTTATAACGGAATCCATTGACATTTTCATTCATTCATATTCTGATTTTGAATTAATGATAACTGTTACGTCATATAATGCAACTTCCACGTTCTTTGTAAGTCTAAACGTTTGTTTTGTTTGTTGCATGTCCTTTTCACATTGCCGTAAAAAGGAACAGGTATTGTTTGAACTGAATATTTTAATGCATGAATAATAACCCACGGAATGGTTTGGGAAATAACTTTTAACGAAAAAAAACTAATATGACGACAATAAATGCTTTGCTATTTTACAACCTGCTTTTAATCTTTAATAGCGATTAATTAAAATTATTTTAAGCAAAGCTTATCGTCTTTAAGATTACAATGGCCAAAAAATTACGACATTCCTCTTAATTCCTTTTAAACGGCGACCAATGACAACTGGAACGTGTTTAAGTCTAGAATTTTAATTACCTTACTATTAAAAAAATACAGATTATATCGTATAAGTGAATGTGTTGGGTTAGGTTAGGTCTACACTATAGTGCTTAGTATCGATACTCGCGATTCAAACTTATAAAATTATTGTTTGACGGTATTTCTACGTCAATAGAATATAAAAAACGCATTATAATATAAACATAACAATAATCGTAGTTTTGATTAAAGACGATAAAAAACCAGAATAACATTTAATACTTTGATAAGAATGTTTTTGGGTAATATTTTACACTGTTTTTGAGGCATAGGCATAGCATTCGAGCATAGCGAATCAATTTTACAGTGGATCTGGAAAACTTAAGTATACTTCTACTCTAGTAATTAATATTATCATTGATAGAAATATAATACTTAGTAGCTAAGCATTGGTCATACGTCTAGACGAGCATAATAAAGAGCACTATTGTGTAGACTAGACCTAAAGGTGTGAATTAATTGTTTCATGTTAAAGTCACGAGCTGCGTTTGCTAATATTCATTCGCTCTGTTTCTCTGTTCCAATGTCATGGCGATTCTTCGTTAAGTAATTAGAGCATAGTGTTGCGTTAATTTATTTTTATATCTTTATGCGTGGTCAGATAAGGGGAGGATTTTAAATTAAACTTTATTGCATGTGTTTAAGGTCACTACTACTTTGTATGGTTACTGTTTTTTATGCTCATTTATGATTACTACTGTACTATATTTAAGCAAAAATGCAGTGCTTTGAGTCGTGATCGATGTGACTGACAAAGCCGCGGCTAATGCAACACAGGCGTCTTTTAAGTACTTTTTTGCTTTCGAAACACAGTTGGGGCACACTGTGTTCAACAAATGTTTCGTTGCACCCACAATATACACGATGTGCATGTACTTATCACTCAAACCAAACACAGTCACTTAGCAACAATGTAATTTTCAGTATAGCAATCAGCAGCAATGCATCAAAATGATTTCTTGAATGGAAATAGTTTTATCATACATTTATTTGATGAACGTTAAATGTTCCGTTTATCATCATCATCATTTCAACCCATAAACATCCCACTGCTGGGCACAAGTCACCTCCAAAGATTGTGAAGGGAATTTAGGCTTCTATATCACGCTGGTTAGAAGGGTATAGGTTTTGTTTGGAATTTTCCTTTTCACGCAATGCTCTTATCTGCTTAAGATTACTCTTAATCGCCTTTTACGACACCCACTGGTTGAGATGGGGTAGTCGGTATTCTAAAGCAGAAGAATAAGTATATTTTGCGTGCGATATAACGTAGACTGTAGAATTACATCAGCAGATCTAAGTTTACATGTCGCAATGAACGTAAATATCGCGTCATAGTTTTACTAAGAGAATTGCGTGTAAGATAATGAATCGTCACATTACGAGTATGATTTAATTAAGAGGAAATTAAGTATTAAATATGCTAAGTCGATTACCTACGTCATAAGACTATTGTCTAGTATAAACTTTTGAATTATGTTTACACAACATGATTAAGTTCAGATTGTAAGAATATCTTGCAATGAAAGTAGAACGAACTAACAAAGACAGTTTAATTACGATAAAAAGATGAATGGACGACTATGTAAAGGTTGCCGTTGGCTACTGGGTTGTCCAGAACTGTACGCTATAGAGTAGATAAGGTAAGGCCTATGTTCGGAGTTGCTGTGGTCAATTGGTCATATATGAGTTCTGTGGATCTACTCAACAAAACAAAGTGTTAGTGCACAGAGGGGTTTCTGCGTATACTGGCCTTCTGCCATTTTCGGACCAGCGAGTTTCATTTCGTCTCAAGGCTCAAATCATGTTGATAACGAAGGATAAAAAGTTGAAGACTTTGTTGACAGCATTAAAGATGAAGTCATTCTTAATATTATCACTGTAAAGATTAAAATGCTCTAATTAGTGGGGACAATTTTCTTCATTCCCAAACAATTAATTACTTACCGTTAGGCCATAATTGAAAGGAAACCGAAGGATTATATTATAGTATCTTGCCGTAATAATTACTGATATCAGATTTGAAAAGCGGCGAAGTGAAAAATTTTGTATGCATATTAAGTTTCGGTGACCTTAATTTAATTCAATGTGAGTGTTAAGTATTTAGATAATTAAGTATGTTGGTATTTTATATTGTATCAAGTGAATATAGTATAGATAGAAGCCGCCGTTGGTAATTAAAAATTTTTTTTTTTTATTCTTGTATTGTAGTTGGATTTTGCTATGACAAACTACTACTATTTTATTATATCATAGAATAATATTTATCAAGTCTGTAACTGCATATAACGCATAGTTTTTCTGACAAACTTATTAGGTGAGTGGTTTAAAAAAGATTATTTCTGATAGCGACAAATCTGTTGCTCAATTCAATTTCAATACAGACATAATCAGATTTCAGCTGACTACTGCTGGACATAAACTTTACCTAACTATTCCACATTGCAGTTTCTTTCATATACCACCTGCAATCTTTCAGCCTTTTTTTTAAAGCCTTCAAGATAACATCTGAGGGTTTGACGT
The DNA here is from genome assembly GCA_905147015.1 of Laspeyria flexula. Classification (NCBI taxonomy): domain Eukaryota; kingdom Metazoa; phylum Arthropoda; class Insecta; order Lepidoptera; family Erebidae; genus Laspeyria; species Laspeyria flexula. The sequence continues at coordinate 11,559,504 of LR989956.1, forward strand.
CATTCGTCTATTAATAAAAATTTGAATATTTTATTGTGTGGGCAAGTAACCATGGTCATGATTAATTTAGTTCATACAGAAACCGAAGTATTATTAAATACATTACATTACAATTATGTCCAAATAACGATTAATTATATACTCGTTACATTGTTGATATATTGTGTACATATCACTTTTGTTGCGTAAAGTTTTGGTATCGCCTCAGGCGGTAATCTTGGGGCTTTTTAGGCTACAGAACATACTTAATGCATTAACTACCTACTCTTAAAATATGAGTAGACATTAGGACAATAATTTAGTTTTAAAGTTTATATTGAAGAATAAATTAGTTGTAAAACCCACTGTTATTATAAGTTATTATAAGCCTATAAGCTTAAAAGTAGTACACATGCTTGAGATAATTTGCTACATAATAAGATAGGTATTAATTTAAGACTAAAATTAACTACTTAAGTATTACTTGAATCTTGAAGCGGATATCTTAAACAGCATGTTTGACAATGCGTTAAGCCGATAATTCTCATACAAGCAAAATATCCCGCTATCAACGAGCAATCTTTGAATCAAAATCCGGTAATGTACATTTTTGTTTAATACGAAGCATTCTGAGATAGAAGCTAGTCTGGGGATTTAGACGTAGACCCGTTTTATAACAATTTAATAAGTGTACAAGTCACGAAAGTGTAAAAACGTCCATAGCTTTGTAAATGGTGTATGATATATTAGTTTCCTGTGTTGGTAAACAAAAAAGCACTGAATTTTGCTTATATAGACAAAAACTTCTTTTAAATTCAATACAAATCGAAAATTGTTTTTTTGGTATAGTAAGTTAAATTCCCTCCAAAATGTTTGGACATTGAAGGGTTCTGAAATGATGATATTATGGCGCAATAGTCCACTTCAAAGTTCTCATTCCAAAACTCTATTGGGTAGTTTGTTAGCACGCTGGCCAGACGGGTTGGTACAGGATTTTGTTTCGAGCTTTCCTTCTCCAGCACAAGTAATATGGCGTGATATCCCAGGAATGAGAAGGAGTGGTGACACACGTAATCTTTATCTCTGTCACAACACAACATTTTTTTTCAGACAATTAATTACGTACATAAAATATTATGACGCAATAATCGGCTTCAAACTTCCAATTCCACAATGCTATTAGGGGGCTGTATAACATCTTATTTGTCATAGCTATATATTACCAACGTTATAATTTAGTTCGTTATAATTAGCAGTTATTTAGAGGTCAACGAAAGTTTATTGTGCTAATGCTATTTTACGTTTGCAAATTGATTGCGTAATAATTGCAAGTTTGTATATCTGCGAAGGTTTATTATTGTAGGTACCTACATAATTGTTCTTGTCGTAAATGGTAGCAGATCTTTGATATTAATAATTAAGTATTATTATATGGCCGTGCTCACTAATTGAGCTGTCGTTTCCAGTAAGTTTAGTAATCATAAGTTAGTAAATAGCGTTACTGGTTATTTGTAACTTCCTGTAACACTATATAACGCTAGAAAGAAGAAGGATTAATTATTTATCGTGCCCTCTATATGAAGGAAGAAAGTACGTTTAGACATAAAACTTGTACGATACAAAGCTTTAAAAAATAGACATATTTTAAATTTAAATTACGGTTACGGTAAAAGACAAATTGGTAATTTGAGTGATATGACGGATCTACAGATCTAGAACAAACCAATTCCTGCTTCAAATAAAATTATATTTTTATTTATACATACGTACTAAAAATACATTTAGGCCAAAATTCATTCGTAGAACAGCATTTGATCGTATTTAAAAACGGATATTGTACCGATTAAAATTATGAGATTGAATTCGGAAATAAAGGTACTCTAACAAATAGATGAATTTATTTAGATATGCAATCTTTTAACATTAAAGAAGTATTTGTTTAAAAATTTTGCACATAAAAGTTGAAATAAAAATAATCTGAATAATTCATGAAAATAAATTTAAAGAATACCAACAAATTAAAATAGTCATAAATCATCAGGAGGTAATTAAGTAAATAGTTTGCATATCATAAATAAAAATAATTAAAATTAGACCGTAGCCTGCCAGTCATTTTTAGATTTTATAATCTACGTATAAAAATCTAGGTACTCATAACTTTTAATTTATTGATACTAAGTTAAACAAGTTGACAAATAATATAAAAGTATGTAAGTACATTATTTATAACAAAAACACACTTTGTAAAAAGTTTGACTGTCTGTTTGTTTGAGATAAACTCCAAAACTATTGGACCGATTTCGACGGGACTTTTATTGGCTGATAGCAGAATTAACTTAGGCTTTGATTTTGGCAAACATATCAGGGCTCCGTGATAAAATTAAAAACTATAAAATCGCACGCGCACGTAGCACACAGCTAGTTTAAAATACAAATACTTCAATTAAATTTCGATATTTAATTGAAATCTCAGGAAATCTCACGGAGATACGATCTTAATCCGGTTTGTTTTCCAAACATTGGCGTAAGACTATGTTGCATAATATCCCAATTACTGCTTAAATGATTGCCAACATATCTTCATTATAGTGTCAAATATAAATTATGTTTCATTTTGTGAATTAATTAAGTTTGAGTTTGTATTTTAAAAAACAATAAACTACATTTGTAACGAAACATCGGTTGTTGTTTTTTTTATTGAAATGATACGTGTTATTTCAATAATAAAAATAAAACCCTCTTGTATTTATAATAATTAATTTACCATTCAGAAAAAATGCTATCTTTCCAATACGTTATACAAAATACGGAGCTTGATTAAATATGTAACTGCATAGAACACAAGACTATATTTTTTAAAACTAACGTCATAGCCCCCTTCCATTCTCCCCAAAGGCCATTGCTGCTCAATTATTAACCGTTGAAGTGTCAATGTTCTTTTTTTTCATTGTCAAATTCGTTTACCTAAATGATAAAATCTTGACAATTGATTAACGCGTTATGAATTCACTTTTGTCAGTCAGAACTGCTAACATTACCATTATACAATTATATTATTGAATACGTTATCGTTGGTTTGAGATCTGACAGATTGATCGTAATCTTATTGTCTGATATGATAAAAATTGTCTTTGTTCACTTTCCGTTTCACGTTGCGGTTTTAAGAACCATGATTGAGTACGGATTTATTACGAAATATGGTGGGCATTATTAAAATCACGTACACTATGTACACTTGCGATTTCATACATGTTATTTTTGCACATGCAAGAATTTTTTGCAATACAAGCACTAATTTTTTCATTGTTATATTGGTGAAGAATAACAAAAAAATGCTTGTTGTATGATGCGTGATAAGTGTGACGGTATTATGATATAAGTAATAATATCTTATATTAATTGTGACTTTCAGAAGAGTAACTTTGTTACCTAGATGAATAAACGAGACTTTTTTCTCATTCTTTCTTTAATTACTTTACCACATATATTATCACTTTTTAGTATACATTTAAAAATGTTAATAAGTTTAAAGTAATGATAATTAATATTTTTAGGTTTTTTTTTAATATGGCCCAAAAACATATTTTTTGTTGCAATTGTTAGGTTTGTGCACATGGCATTAACAAGGTTTCAGCAATATTATGGTATAATAATGTCATAAACCATCATTGTGCTCTCAAATCACCACAACAGTGAACTAATTAACCCGGTTGGGATTGTATGTATTTCATTACGAAGATTATCAATTAATGTACGATGTTATATCATTTCCAGGTCCAGTGCTATTCCCTCCATCTCCCAGCGGTGACCCTGGTCAGAGCAGCGGTGTTGTTGTTGGTGCTTCTGGCTACGGCTTCGTACCTCCCGGCTCCCAAGGTAAAACCTACGGCCGATGAATACCTAGTCAATATGTAGTTAGAACTAATAAGCCTCACACAAAGTGTAACACGACGTTTACTTAGGATTACGTGTAAATAAAATGCCTTGCCAATTTGGCAAACATGTACCTGTATACATTTTAGGGTTAAATTTCATACTCTTAACAAAAAATACTAACACATGGTGATAGAAATTTTATATTGGAATTTAAATTATAATATGAAATTAATTAGTTAGATTCTATAAATAAGATATTGTACAATAATGACGTCGTAATATACAGGAGACAGCCCGTCTCCGGCGTTTAAGGCCAAACTAACTTTATAAAATTTCCTTTAAATGATTTGTCAACCTCGTGTTACCACTTTGTGTGAATAACTGTATCTCTTTAATATGTTATTCTACCAAAAACTATTAATTGGAGAATAGCATATTGATTGTAAATTATTTTTGTTAAATACTGTTGTAGTAAAATTTAATTGCATGGGTAGTTATTGCATGAGATTATACCCTACTGACTATTTTCCCAATGGGAATATTGGGTTTAGGCAATATGCCAGTAGTGGGAAAATGGTATAGTATGTTGTTTAAGGAATGCAATAATGTATGTTTTTGTTATGATACAAAATTGTGATGTATATTTTGTATTGTATTTGTATAAAATGTTGTGAATGATGCTGTGAATAATGCCCATGTTATTTATAATTTATAAATAAATATAATGAATTAATATCTGTTTTATTTACTACCTGCGTTGCACAATAATTTGCATGTTTGCACTGCCATGTATAGTAGATATATATCTACTAATTTGCGTGTAATTATAATAATAATTATAATATTTAATTAATGCAATTCGTACAATAGCTTTTGTAATTATACCGCAATATCTTTTGTTTTAATTAGTAATCAACGTGTGCATGTTTGATCTAAATGTAATTTATAATTATTTTTATAATATTAGGTCAATGTTAAGGTTAAGATACAGTCCATGGCCATAACCCCAGGCCATCATGGCTGTTATCTTTTGTATATATTGTTAATTATTAAACAGCCTGTATAGTATAGAATGAAAGCATGCTGTATCAGGAAGTCTTTGTGGGTTAAAATTATGTTGCAATACGTCGGACCATTGTTCATGGACAATAGTCTAAGAGGCGTTGACTGATGACAACAGACGATTATAGCATAGTGGTGATTATATGCTACTTCATATTACTACTGCCATTACATACAATTTTGATTAATCTTTGCTTATTTAAGTATTATTTATTCGACTTCAATATATGTGTGGAGGCCTGCATTTAGTTATGATCATACAGTTTTGTTGTATTAGTGATGGTGGCTATCATGGCCCATTGTGAAGAGGGTTGGTTATTTTGACAAATGCTGTTTATACTACTGGGTGTCATAACTCGGTGTTTCGCAACAGTCAAAGCTGTTAAACTAAGAAAAAATTTGTTGCAGTAGTGTGTGTAGGGGCGACTGTCTCGTTAGTGATGTTTATGAATATGAAGCTTTATTTGATTTTATTCGGGAGGCCCACAATGTATAGATTTATAAAAATGCATGACAATGTATTAGAGAAAGCATATTCCTCTATTTAATTATCATAGCCTCGTTTGTTTTCTTTAATATTTGTGTCTGATAGATATCTCAAAATCTCTTTCGTTGTTCTGTGAGATATGCCGTCCGTGTAAGTACATAAAAAAACAGTATATACCTACTTAGTATGCAAGATAGGGTTATTGGCAACACAACTGGGTTACCAAAAAAATAATAACGAACGTTCTTTTTTCAAATAAAATAAAAGCGATTGTTTGGTTTCAATCAACCCATATCGAAAGTCGTGATTGATTGAACAATACTGACAAAAGAAAATAATTATAAATAAATTTAATAGGGAAACCAGAGTTGGCTTTCTGATCCGGCATTACCAAGGTCATTCGTTCACGCACGCAGCGAATTGCCGGAACGACTGATCGTGGACAGTTTTAGGCATGCCGCGCACTGGTGCCATATAGTTTACGCATGGAATATTACTTTTATCACTGACATTGTCACTTTGTTTATATATTTTTTTGTAATTTATTTAAATGCGAAATGTCAAAGTAAACAAAAAAAAACTACGTATTTTTATAAATTTGTCAAAATTACTCAATTTAAATAATATATATAAATAATAAAAATTTGAGTTAGTATTTTTAGATGCTCTTATTTTCAATCATCATCATCATCATATCAGCCCAACGACGTCCACTGCTGAACATAGGTCTCACCTAATTTACAATATTTAAGTTTTCAATATTTCAACTTTAAGCATCATACCTTGAACCATCATGACATTAAATGGGAGATTTGACAGATAACTAGCACTAAAAAGAAACATGTCAATACTTAGGAACATTTTTTACGCTCGTCATCATTATATAGTATCTGATTTGTAGAAAAACAGGAGAAAATAAAATAGGTTTTAATGGGTTGGCAACACGCATGCGATGTTCCTCGTATTTCAGGTATCCATATAATGGTATAAGAGGTTAGGCTATGATAGCCCATTAAAAATATAGCAAAATAGCAACTATCAACTATGACAGTTTGTAGGAAGCCTAATTGAATAGAAACAGTGGAATTGACCCGAGGGCATAGCATTTTGACACGTCAAATTTATAACCTATCAATTAAAATGGTTGTAAATTAGTGGTTAGTAGGAAATGCTTGAAGTTATAATATGTTAAAAATCAATAGACGGCAAATTTGAACCTTAGAACAATAAGCAGAACATCGAAATTTCTAAGTAGACAAATCTCATCTTATGCCGGTTTATATTGACAGTGCGATATTATGTCGTTTATGCTGAGTCATTGATGTCATTGTCTTATGATAAGCATGAAAGATAAATTGCTAATTTCAATTTTAAATTGAGTACCATTCCAAGTATGATTGTTCTTAGCAACCAAATTATTTTTTCAATTAAGTGCCTTATATGCGCCAAGTACTAATACTTGAAAATTTATAAATGTGTCCTTAGGTTTTATATTAGAGTTTTAAATACCTAAGTAACTTAGTAATTGTTCCTTATAATTAATATCAGTCCGTAATTATCCTAAATGACTAAAAAAGAATGAGGAGAAAAAGAAAAAGGAAGTTAAAAATAAATATAAGGTAAAAATGTTATTTACTCGTATGTACAAACTTTTACAATATTTTATCTGATTAAAATTAATTAATGATTACCATTAAAACTTTTATAAAATTAATTACAAATTAAGTTCGATACACCGTTCTATCCTTCTGATCTTTTAGATTTGAAATATGACTGGGATTTCATAGGGTTTAAAAAAATGCCATCCTCATGTCAAGTATTAAATGTAGAAGTAATAAGTTCTCACAAACTGGCTTTAGTATATTTATGTCATTTACCGGTATTCTTCAAACAATACATTTTATAAACTGCTGAAGACTGTTATAACATAGATTTCCTGTGTCGATAAAGCGATATAACAAAGATAGGCAATTATTTTAGAGCTGATTTATTATACGTACAATTAAAACTCACCTAAGAGTCTGCTACAATAATATTGATAACAATTTAATCTTTTTTAAAATCTATACTTTATGCAATCGAATAATGGGTATAGCCCATAATTCAAAACCTAAATAAATACACAAGAGCTATTTAACTAATCTCTCAGTGTGACAATTACTGAAAAAAATATTCTTAATTTAAATTTAAATCTATGTAATATTTTAGGTCAGTCCCGAATTAAGAATTTTCATCAAATTAATAACACCAAACAGAGAGATTAAATTATTCATAGCGAACCTTTTTAATTGTGTTTGAGGAAATTTCTCGATGACTTCATTTATTTCAGGGTTCGGTTTCAACCCGCGCCACCCGTTTGCTGGCCCATTCAATTTGCGTCCACTCTTAATCTCGCGGGCCCTCTGACTACGGTCAAACGCATTTTAATTATGAAATTGACATATCACAAGTCTGTGAACGGGTAGTGAGCATTGGCTCACGAATTTTATGATTTAATAAAGAGTTTAGAAATTAATTGTACCCAGAACCCCGCCTCAGCCGTTTTTAGACAGAATTCTCATGATGTTTATCTAATGCATATTTATATGTATGCTCTCACAAAAATACAGGGGTGTTGTGTGTTTGCCTAATTCATTCATATTAGACCCTTTTCGTTTTATGTTTTAGAAAATAGAAACATGTTGTATGTTGATCAGTTTTGTTTATTTAAGAAGATCAACAACTATATTATATAAATTATTATACACATAATTTTTGTACAGTCGATGCCAAATATTTTGAACAAAACGGTAAACAAACACTTTGGATTGAAATTGCCACTTAATCACATACTATAATTATGACATTATGCAATCTATTCACAGACATTTCCAATGTTTTATCTTGTTGGATGTTCACTTTTTATATCACTTGTAAGAAGATTAATATTAAAAAATGTATTTATAAAAACTACAACTAAATTGAAGTCAATTGTGGTTAATCGATTAAAAACTATTCGCACTAGGCTAGCGTGTGTGGATAGCCTAATCCCAGCTTTCTAGATATAGGGGAGAAGATCCTTGCCCAGTAGTGGGACTTGAATGGATTGCTATGATTAACCAACTAATAGTAGGTATTCAGCTAGGTAAAGACATGGATCGACGACCTGGTATGGGTTGTGGCTGGTTGTTGGTTACAGCCGCCACAAAGTCGATCGCCGTGGTGAAAATTAGGTGTAGGTCTCACCTAACTTCTACCAATCCAGCAGTGGACGTCATTGAGCTGATGATGATTCTGCTACCTAGCAGAGTCATCATCAGCTCAATGACGTTTCTTCAGTATTTTTAAACAAATGATTCGTATTTCCTAGCTATTTTATTAAACTCCTAAAAGTTCAGTTTCAATAGTTTATAAAGTACGTTTTGTAAAATAGCGATTCTTATAAGCGTAGAACAAAACTGATATATATTATGTTGAAACTTCTCCCCACTGTTGGTAACTCGAGACAGTTTCATATAAGCTTTTTTGCTATGACAGCTTAGACATGTATTTCGTTTTACGAAGATATTGTTTGTTTTATTGTGGATTGTTGTGAACAATATAGTAGTTAAAAGACTTGTTTTTTGTTATTGAACTTTGTTCAGTTTTACAATATTATTTAATACTTTTAAAGTGTGATGAAAATTAAGAAGGAAGTGATTATTTTAACAAATAGGTTCAATATACCTTTGATATGCCAAAACTTACTTTTAAGTGAAATAATTATATTATTTAATATGTTTTGATCTGATCGAAGGCGAATTAGCTGACCCTTTTTTTCGAATTATCTATTACATTCTTAATGTATGACTTTCATTAAAGAGTTTCTTTATAATCTAAATAAAAAAGTTTTGAGTTTAAGTAATAAATATTTTTACTTTTCTGCCATAGTAACATTCTTCTGCATAATAAACTTTAACTTTACTGCATCCCCCTCTTTTTCGTTTGAGCCAAGATCTTTAAAAATGTTCAATATCACACCCCATAGTGCGATACGAAATTTTCACTTGACTATAGAATGAGATACAAATTTCAAGAAACAATTCTAAGCAGTTCACATGTACTTAAACCTGTTTAAAATTTAACACGAATTAAATTCTAAGTTTGTTCTTAATGAACACAAGTTCTTGTCTGAATTAAAACTTTGCACGTCTGTAATACGTGCATTGCTTGTTCTGTGTAAGAGTGAGGATATAGGCATAAGATTAGCGGGAAGAGCTCTGCTAAGGACGGGGTAAGGTGTAGAGAATAAATATATTTATGTTTTTAATAATAGATGTCATTTTCCTAAACTTGTTTCAAGCTGATACTTTGTTAGTAGTGCAAAATTGGTCAATTGACAAGATCATTCAAACTTATCGGTTATGAAACTATATGAGAAAATGCGGATTTCTCGAATAACTAACAGTTTTACTACGAATAATTGAAAATCTATTAAATAAATCAAAATACTAATCACGTCTGGAAAAGAACTGTGTAAAAGAATGAAAATGGTATTTTAGATTCAAATTTATCAAAGGCGGGGACGTAATCTCGGCTTAATTTCTATTAAACTCTCACTATAGGTAAGGCAATACCGAAGTCTTTCCTTTAGTAATATTCAATCAACGTACAATAAATACATTGAGAATAAGAAAATGTGTATAGGTCGCACATGTTTTGTATGAAGATTGGTTGCTTAACCGTAAAACACACGACACGTAAAACGAAAATTGATTCTTGAAACTCCGAATAATATAAAATCTCGAAATATCCCCAAAAATAAAAATGGTATTATCTGAATTATGAAATACCTCATCCGCTCGCTCCCGTGTCTATGGTCTATCTACATGCCGGATGTGACGCGTCTCGCCGCTGCGGCGCCATGCCGGAACCTAGCTGAAGGGTTGCGCCGTCACAAATCAAGTTATGAGAAACGCCACAAAAGGAAACTTTGTGCATTTCCGAGCCGACGAGCGTGAAATCCGACACAAAATGACACACCTAAATTTCAACCTTAAAATAAAGATGTGTAGCTCCAAAGTCGCCTAAATCCCAATTTTCAAGCACTCTTCAATGCTGATATAACTTTACTTGAGTGATTATTATACTTGGTTATATTGAACGTGTTTATAACACTTTGTATTAAATTGTTAGCGCGGATAAACAATGAGGAAAGTGGTTCTTATTTTGACGTTACAATAACATAAAGAAATTCTTTACTTTTACTTGGCAAATACAAAAAGTTTTTATCTTTAGTTTTAAAGTGAGTTATAGATTGTTTAGAGACCACAAGTATGTTTAGCAATTTAGGACACCCAGCTTTGTCCGACTCCGCAAGTGATTGATCATGAAATTACCCTAAAATTCTACGTGATCAACTAAAAATTTTTTTAATTCGCATTTTTCCAGGGAAAATACCAATAGAAACTTAAAATTTGTCAGAGTAATTTCTGTAATACCAGTGTTAAATTTATACTTTAAACAAGGATTTTTAGTTATAAATACGAGTATAACAAAAAGAAAACTCTTTTAAAATACCGTACGCTCTTTAATTTTCAATTTACAATAATTAATTAACTAGAAGTCGCGCGTGGCTTCGCTTCCGTCAATTTTGTTTGGCCACTGCTTAGCTCCTATTGGCTGTAGCGTGATGTTATATAGCCTATAACTTTCCTCGATAAATGGGCTATCCAAAACAAAAATAATTTTTCAAATCGGATCAGTAGTTCCTGAGATTAGCGCGTTCAAACAAACTCTTCATATATATAAATGTATTCGTATTTGTGTGTTGACAGTGAACTCCTCCTAAACGGCTGAACCAATTTGAATGAATTTTTGTGTATGTGTTCAAGTGGATTCGAGAATGGTTTAGATTCACAAAAAAAAAATGCAATCGATTGGTATATCATGCAGGACAACGTCTGTTGGGTCCGTTAGTTAAGTATAGATTATAATACATTCATCATCATCATTTTAGCCTATTGCAGTCCACTGCTGGACGTAGACCTCTCCTAACACGCGCCATAACACTCTGTCCTCCGCCTTCCGCATCCAGCCAGACCCAGCGACCTTTTTTTAGGTCGTCGGACCATCTAGCTGGAGGCCGTCCTACTCTACGCTTGCCGAGTCGCGGTCTCCACTCTAGGACACGCTTGCTCCACCATCCATCGGTTCTTCTGCAAATATGACCAGCCCACTGCTACTTCAACTTACTTATTCTACGAGCCGTCGGTAACTTTGGTACTTTTTCGGTACTCTCTACAATACATTATTCAACGCAATTATAAAATTGGCATCAGTATAAAAAAGCAACTGTGTGTGGCTTTTATTTGATAAAATTGACCTTGTCCAGTTCTGTAAATATTGCAAACCAATCAAATATAAGTATCTTAGTTTTTGTTGTTAAATCATTCGAAAGTATTGAACTTCAAGGAAATGAGTGTTTAGTAATATTACGTTTATTCACAATGACAGTTTTTTCTGTTTTAAACTTATCAGCGGCCCAGCCAAGGACGGACTCAATGGCCGAAAGAGGAGGTCCTGTATTCAATAATGGAGACACGGCAAGGGTAGAGTTACACAATCGAAATCTTTAAAATAGAATAAATATTTTGTCTTAGCCGTATGTGGGATTCAACGTTTTGCAGGACTTTTTTCAAATTATTGCAAAGTTGGATTCCATCTTTCATTACGAAGCGGTAGGTTGACCGCCTAAGTGGACTTGCATGTGGGCTTTGCATATTGCATGATGAAATTAATATAATAATAATATCCTACTTAATTAAAGGGACGTACAAGTATGAATTTTCTATTCTTATGTGAAAATTGGACCTACAAAACAAAGTATTTGCCATTGACTTTTAAAAACCCAATACACACTCAGCGATCAAAAAACGACGCTCAAACAGAGCAATTGTAATGTATGAACAACCGCTGCCCAAGAACTTCCGGGTTCGAATCTCGAGTCGGGCAAATATTTTACACTATGAAGTTTTTACATAATTTTTTTTATGGCATCTGTCTTCTATTTGTTACTGTTATGATTATCATGATAAATATTGTATATACGACGTTTGTCTAAAACAAAGGTTTATTTATTCAATTTAATATGTTTCAGGACCAGCGTTACCTCGCTTTTATTACAGAAGGCGTCTCTACTTAAGAAGGTAGAACAATTTAGCTCAAATAACACGAGATATGGTGTCTACGTCTACTTGTACAAAGAATTATTTAATTACCTGAGTACCTTTTCTTTTATAAATTTATATGAATGTGAAGTGCATGCTAAGTGAATGTTAGATACAGTTATTAAGGGTTTGTTCACATTTTAAATACTGCACCCTTATGTAAATAATGTAAAGTATTGTTGGGGCTTAGTCTGTAGTAGTTTTTAACTATCTTATATTTTTAAAATCATTCAGTAAAACAGTAGTTTCAATTCCACAAAATCATCAACATAATATGTTTAATTTTATTTATTATACAGGGTGATTTCGGAGTCGTGATCCCAACCATTTTTTTCTGACTTATTATAAGATTGCAATGTAACCTGTATATATTTCAATTGAGACACCGATGATTCGTTATTTACGGATTTTAATAAAAAATGTTTTTAAATGCGTGGTCACCCAACTTTTCAAATTACAACCTGTTTGAAAACAAGCAATCCTTAAAATACATGCACTTGACTTAAGTTTTCTTGTGAAACAGAAGGGTGACCATAATCACAAATTATCCGAGGCTTTGTTTTTTGCTTGTACTAAATAAATTAACCCACAGAAATAGTTAGTCCTACCCTATCGTGATCCTAAAGAGACAGTAAGTTAAATGTTAATTTCTTGCTCCACGACCCCGATGTCACCCTGTATAAAGATCCCCTTCTCTAATAAGAGAGCAGAGGTAGAAAAAATTAGATCATTCAATACATTCGCCAACTGACACTATTCAAATTATTTTTGTTTACAAAATTAAATAATAGACATGATCTGAATCTTAACTTACTAGAGGCCAAATGTATCACCTCCGTTATTTCATTGCTTTATCTAAAATTTGTTTTTAATCTTATATCTGAGTGATGAATAGATTTATATATATTCAATTAAAATATTTATAGTTTTAACCAAAATCCCTATCCTTCTTGCGAGGCAAAAATGTGATGCAGGTAGATAGCACGTTTTGTAACTGAATCTGTATGCCTACCCTAAATCCGAATGGAATTACGAATATTCCTATAAAACTGCTGCTGACTGCCTCAGTGGCGCAGCGGGAAGTGTATACGACTGCTGCGCAAGAGATCCCGAGTTCAATTCCCGGGTCAGGTAAAAATTGTATTGGAATTTTCTATGATGAAATTCCAATATTGAGATTTTTCCGGAGTTTGGAAAATAAATTAATATTCCCGGTGGCAATAGACTCGCTCCTTTTTTCTTCATTCATTTCATGGGACCAAACATAGCTGGCGAAATGTATGTGAGATACATCTCTGCCAATCTCTTCGAGAAAAAAAAGTGTGATGCTTCTAATAAAATTCCGGATCAACAGTTAGCCTACCAAAATACTAAAATTCAAATGAATCCCCCAGGGAACACACAAATAGGGAATCCTAGTGAATGGAGGGCTTAATTCTGATATTATCCATAAAAAATTCATACAATTCTTGCGGACAATATTCGTGTGTTAAATTCACGATGACAAATGTATGTACTTATTTAAAAATGTCTTTCAAGGTAGGCCTACAGATAAAACGAATTGATTTCTTGTTTCTATAAATGCAACACCATTACGAAAAACTGTGATAACAATAAGTTGATGATGAATATAATATATTATTTTGTTAGTGATGAATGTAATATATTATTTTGTATGTATGAGAATGTTGTGTATTAATTTTGTATAAACAGTGCGATCTTTATAGACAAATGGTGTAAATAAAATATATTTTTGTATAAAATGTTTTTTATTACGATTGTTTTACGACCGAGTCAAGTAAAGCAGACCGGGCATGTAGGCATGTATGACATAATTATGATATGGGTATTATATTGATAGTGGTGTAACTATAATGTTGCATGCACAGTCAGTAAAATGCCACGAACCCTGATCCAAGATAACTTACCATTTATTACAATAATATGTTAAAAAAAACATTTATATATATATATATATATATATAGCGGCTAAAAATAACTGTAAAAAATCATTAGCTGCGCCCGTAGTGTTCCAGGATGTCAGCTATCTCCATACCAAATTTTATCAAAATCATACTTTTTAAAATTGTCATAGTCATGTCCTTTATTTGTTTTGAGTTTTCGATATTTGGGTGCTGTTGCAAGCGCCATGATCACGGAAGAACTAAAAATTGATCCAGCCGTTTGAGCGGGAAGGAGTAACACACAAACTTTCGCCTTAATAATAAAATGTGATAAGCGCCTGTTACAAATTGAGTAGACACAATATAGTACAAATACAATATAAAATAAAAATACAATATATATAGGCGTTTACAATTATAATAAGACTGTCTCACGAACACAGCGGGAGTAAATATGATTGTTACTCATTAGGTTTTGGGTTCGAATTCTGGATCTAACTAAAACTGGATTTTTAAGGCACGAAATTTAACCGTTTCAGCGCAGAGTTTGGAAAGGTCTGGTAAATTGCAATAATGTCACTCATGTTACATAGGACATATTATAAAATAGCGGGCAAAATGTGTGTGTAATACAACTCTATCTACCCAGTCGCAAATATGGGCGCACCTTTATTTATATCTGCTATTTTTGAAACCTTAGGCAAATTTTAATTTCCCAGAGCTCAAGCTCTGAGAAGAACTTGGCAAGAAACTCAGGCTACTCTTTTTAATCATCATTGATAGTAGGTACAATTTCAAATGGTTACATGTATGCATGTATTGCTATAAAAAGAACTGGGAAGAAACTCATGCCACTCTTTTAAAAAAATGGATAGTATGGATAGTCAATTGGAAGTGTGAAAATAAAACAAAATTTACATTTTTATAATGCTTGCTTGATTGTATTGGGATTAAATAGTCATTACTAATACATTGTAATGATGGGGATTAAATTATAACTCGATGTCCAGTGTGAAAGCCGCTGTCTGTTGTTGTAAATCAATCGATCCATCTTGTCTTCTTAATTACCTGGAATACGATTTTTATTAAAAATATTACTTTACTTCCGTAATCCTTAATAAATGTTTTATCAGCAACCCATTAAGTCCCACTGCTGGGCTCGGGTCTCCTCTCCTCTATCAAGAAAGCTGAGAGGGTTTAGGCCATAATCGACTCACGCTGGCCTTGTGCGGGTTGGTGGATAGATAGATCAGACATACTCATAGAATTACTTCTAGGGTATGTGGGTTTCCTCACGATGTTTTCATTCACCGTTAGCAGATGGTAAGTCACTTGACTTATAAATTCCACAAAGTGGAATCCACATTGGTACTGCCAGTCAGGTTCGAACTCGGACCGCGTGATTTGTACGCCGGTCCCTTATCCATTCAGCCACCATCGCTTTTCAGTCAGTCAAATGTTTAACCTTTATAAATATAAAAGACTAGAAGTAGTTTAGCGTGATTTTATATAGCCTATGTTACTCAGTGATAATGCAGTTTTCTAAAAGCAAAAGTTTTTACAAATTTTTGAAATTTTTCCAGTAGTTTTAAGTTTATTCGTTACATACAAAAATACAAATCTTTAAAGATTAGTATAGAAAAAAGAGGTATTGGCTTCGCTTCTCAGGTTGGACAAAAATGGAATTGGGTTTTTGTATCATGAAATTCTCAATCTCGGCACGAATTGCATAAGTGCCCGACTAATGCAATAGCAGGAACGAATACAGCTGGTAAAAAGTATAAGTAGCAATGAGAAAAGTTCCTTCTTTCCACTTGAACCCCCCGCTTGAACCCCCTGGGGGGTCCATGGACACTCACTATTACTCTTGGAGCCCCCTGGGGGGTCCATGAACACTCACTATTACACTTGAACCCCCCAGAATGCAATCATAATAAGTATTTATCGTAAGATCTCAATCATCTTCATCATTATAATTAGGTATGTAGGGACGTCCACTGTAAGACAGACCCCTTCATGAGATTTCCAATCTTCTTCTTATCGTGTGGGCTTGAGGCAGACCCTGATATTAGAATTTATCAAGTCACCCAGAAGGCTTCCAACTTGGCTTAACGACTCCACATTAAGTGGTAACCAGGACCAACGGCTTTACGTACCTTCCGAAGCAGGGAGACGCTCGAGGAAAACCCTTCATGGATTGACCTTGCCAAGTGTTGCTTAACCTCAATGATCGTAATCATCGTAACGAACATCTCAGTACGACAATGCTACAAGATATTCCCAATAGGAACATTTAGAACAATAGGAAGACTGGCCTGTTGGTCTAGTGGTTAGTGACCCTGACTGCTAAGCCGGAGGTCGTGGGTTCGATCCCCACCCAGGACAAATCTTTGTGTGGTGAGCATTAAGGTTTGTTCTGTGTCTGGGTGTAATTTATCTATAATGTGTAGGTATGTATTTACAAAAAAAAAACTGTATTTAAGTAGTATATCAGTTGTTTAGTATCCATAACACAAGCAAATATAATTGCTTATTTTGGAACTAGATGGCGCTGTGTGAATGTGGTAGAATATTATTACTATTATTTGTTTGTGGCTTGTATCCAGCGCGAAACTACGGTTCGGATCAGATCATCTGTCTACCTACTGTGGGTGGACGTCCTACTACGCTGCGCTTGCCTTTGCCTGGTCTTCATTCAATAAGATTTTTATGAGATAAGTATATTATGGTATAATAAAAATGTTGGTACCTTTCAGTCTATACTAGCAGAGGCAGGGGCTGGGTACATCAGGCTGGCTGCTAGGAGTCCTGATGCTGTCTAGCAATTTTCTAGCTGTAATAATGAAATATTTTATATTACTTTAGGTATATACATTCAACTAGAAGTGGCGCGGGGTTTCGCTTTTTTTTTATTTCGTCACTGCTCAGTTCCTATTGGCCGTAGCGTGGTGTTATATAGTCTATTTTAGTCGGTGATCATGTAGATTTCTAACGGCAGAAGTTTATTCGTTACATACAAAAATACAAATCTTGACTTTTATAATATTAGTATAGATATAGTAGTCTATATCAATACCAATAATGATAAGCATTGCAATCAAAATCCGCAAATATTTTTGATTGAAGGGCGAAAAACTCTCAATAAGTTTTAAAAAAAGTTTCGATATTGCAAGAGTTTGCATACCTGTCCCTTAGAAAGCTTTAGTTTTTTCTTGCTATTTATCTCCCCAGTGCCATTTAGATAAGATATTGAAGTTATTATAGAGTAATGTAATGTTTCGGCACAAAAAAAATGTCATTAATATCCCGCCTATGCGACTCTTGTCTAATCTCAATAAGTTACCGTCAGCGAAGTTTATGACCAGGTGGATATTATATCAACGTTATAGAATCCATTGTAATTTTAAATAATATTGTAATTTAGTACATATGACTTTTTCTATTTTAAATGATGTATTACAAACCCTGAGTTATGTGGTCATAGATATATGATGCAATCTGAGATGGTGTGAAATGAGGAGGTGTCGTAGCTTCAGGAGGAACTCCACATGTGACTGCTCCTGCATCTGGTGACGAGTCATCTGGGACAGATCCATCTGCTGGACCAAAATACACAGTTATTTACTAGAAATACGTGGATTAGCGTTGTTTTTCTAAAGAGTATAACATACATGATTGTTTCCAAGAATCACCAATTTCATAAGAGGAACAATCTACCAGAATGAGTTCAAGAAGATTAGATTAGATTATATATCTCACATTTCTTGTGAGATATATAATTTTGGTAGGTATAAGCAGGATCTGATTGAAATAAGTTCGCTTTAGTTAGTAAATGTTTCAAGTAAATAATATTATTTTTAAGATCTAACTACGATGAAAATATTGCAAATAAAGCTAACAAAGTAAATGGTTATATGTTAATAGCTGATGGTGAGGTGTTTGATGTAGTACCATTTGCTGTAAATAATAGTAATCACAATTATTTACAGCGAATGGCAGATAATGCCAGACGACATGGTCAGAGTGTTTCAATTATTGTATTTGTATCAAGTAAACAGTGTTAGATGGAACGTTTGTAATCGTCAGACAAAGTATTGCCAAAGTATATATGTTGAATTGAAGAGTTAGGATAAGAATACTTATAAATCTGACATACGGGGTAAATGTGTGTTTGCTATACCTGAGCTGTTTGATGAAGTATCATTCGATGCGGGCGGCGTGGAGTCTGTTGTAAACAAAAGGGTTTTATTAAATAACATGCAAGATTCTAGGATATAGATATATATTTTAATTATCTTGCTTGTGTTAGTATAACTTATAACTGTGTCACCTTTTATTAAGTAATTTATTCACACACAATGTAATATTGTTTTTTTGAATGAATAAATGAAATGAATGAAATATGTATTCTTATAATCCTGACATGTGGGGTAAACGTGTGTTTGATATAGGTACTTGAGCTGTTTGATGATTTGTCAGTCAATTCAGGTGCTAACGGTGCCTCAATTAGAAGTGTTTTAATGAATAACATCTGAGTTTTCAATGCATACGTTAAGATGAATTATACTAATATTTTTTACATGCAGTGTTAACATGTATTAACCAATATCTGTTCATTGTATTCTCAGAATTATAAAAACGTGCAATCATTTAAGCCACGATATGATATTCCGATCTCAAAAATTAACATACAAATTAAAGTACAATAGTGGTAAGGAACAAAAAATTTGTTTATATTTGCGAATTATTTAGACATCTCCTGTACCTGGCTGTCCACCACTGCTTCCGGAAGCTAAATAATTATAACAATATGTTAGGGCGTCCATCTGAGAGAGATGAGAGAAATTAACTTTGCAAGTATAATAATTTGGGTGGTTACATTTTTAGTATTTATTATTGATTATGTCGTTATACTGCATGCGTGCGGTTCCCGAATGCGACTAATCAAATTGCGCTATCTACTCGTATGTATATCTGTATATAGGTACTCTCTGCAAAAAGCCTAACAAGCAGTCAAACTTCATCTGTTGGTAATAGATATACCGAGCTCCGTTTGTGCGCCCTATAAACTTATCAAAAAAATGAGTCCTAATATCAGTCATGTTTATTTTATCATTAGACTGAATAAACAAACTTATTTAATTGTTATACGGTTATGAAAATAATAATTTCAAATTAAATTACAAGTAATTTTACTATATATTATTTTACCTGCTGAAGAGCTACTACTTGATGACGAGGATGTACCCGATGAAGAACCTGAATATAACAATATATATATACTAACAATCACTTGAGCTCATGTATTCCAAGGCCTTGTTTTACAAGGATTTTTATTAGATGTTATTAATAAAAAAACTCGAGTTTCATCAAATGTTTTACCTGCTGAAGAACCGCTGCTCGAAGATGATGATGATGATCCACCCGGAGAAGAACCTGAAAACAATGGTCTTAAAAATTAGAGGCATTCACTTCTCTCTCCACTGAATTCTAGAAGCCACTACGCACCAGCAGCAATGACACAAGAAGTTTATCATGGATGCAGACTTGAGACGGAGACATTTACTCAGGTGGGTGGCTCAGTTTAAGCTGGGATCACCCACTGTCTTTAGGTCAACTTTATTTCGTCAGGTTTGTTTTAAATTCCCCCGAGATAATAACGATTTACATATATTTTATTTTTAAAATTACTTCATTTCTTTTCATTCTATCCTCTTGAACACACATAAAGATTATAAATATATTATAAAAAAAGCCGCCAGAGGAAGCTAGTACTTATACCCGTATAATCAGTTTTTCTAGAATTCATACTTTGGACTAAAAAGTGGAGTGCAAGTATACAAAGGCATTCACTCCAAATTTTTGTTGGATTTTTATTCAAGTAGAAAAGATGTAATTAATTCACATGAAAATGTAAGCCCCTCTTTTAAATCGATACTTGTTCCAATTTTTTACATGTACTGTTTCGCAATATATTTACCTGATGAAGCACTACTGCTCGATGATGATGATGATGATGATCCATCACCTGGAGCTGATATAAAAACAATCATTAGCATACCGGTAAAATTAAATATATATAAATTTTCACACCCACATTTGTGGGTGTATAACAGCTTTGCGTATCCCTGCGGGGCAAAAGGCGTGATGCTATGTATGTATGTATGATTTTTTTTTTAAATTTTGGTATTTTTTGAAACCATCAAAACAGTTTTTCTGTAGTTTACTTTTCTCCTCATGCAATGATGACATTTCAATATACAAGTGTGTTACAGGTACAAAAGTGCTATTCTTTAAGCACGTTTATACAATCTTGAACGCTAAATCCGCAATGAGATTTAAACATTTTTTCAAGGTCTTTTGCTTGAATGAGACTCAAAAAGCAAGCTAGTATTTACAGAATAGCTCACCAAGAAGCCCGTATCATTTCCCTGCAGGGCAAAAGCCTCTCCCCATGACTTTCATTCTGTTCAGTCCGTGGCAATTATTGTAAATGTGTAATGTATATGTATAGTATAGTATATATGTATAGTAGTAAATAAAAGAGTAATATTAAATAACATCACGGTGTCAAATAAAATTCTAGGATAAGAATTCTTATAATCCTGACATGTGGGGTAAACGAGTGTTTGCTATACCTGAGCTGTTTGATGAAGTATCATTCGATGCAGGCGGCGTGGAGTCTGTAGTAAATAAAAGGGTTTTATTAAATACCATGTAAGATTCTAGGATAAGAATTCTTATAATCCTGACATGTGGGGTAAACGAGTGTTTGCTATACCTGAGCTGTTTGATGAAGTATCATTCGATGCAGGCGGCGTGGAGTCTGTAGTAAATAAAAGGGTTTTATTAAATAACATGTAAGATTATAGGATAAGAATTCTTAAAATCCTGACATGTGGGGTAAACGAGTGTTTGCTATACCTGAGCTGTTTGATGAAGTATCATTCGATGCAGGCGGCGTGGAGTCTGTAGTAAATAAAAGGGTTTTATTAAATAACATGTAAGATTATAGGATAAGAATTCTTAAAATCCTGACATGTGGGGTAAACGAGTGTTTACTATACCTGAGCTGTTCGATGAAGTATCATTCGATGCAGGCGGCGTGGAGTCTGTAGTAAACAAAAGGGTTTTATTAAATAACATGCAAGATTCTAGGATAAGAATTCATAGAATCCCGACATGTGGGGTAAACGAGTGTTTGCTTTACCTGAGCAGTTTGATGAAGTATCATTCAATGCAGGCGGCGTGGAGTCTGTAGTAAACAAAAGAGTTTTATTAAATAACATGCAAGATTCACTGCTGTGCAAGAGGTCCCGGATTCGATTCCCGGGTCGGGTGAAAATGGTATTGGGCTTTTCTATTATGAAATTTTAGTATTAAGATTTTCCCGGAGATGGTTAACAAATGTTCCCGGTTGATGACAATAGGCTCGCCCCCTATTTCACGGGACCAAACACAGCTGGCGAAATGTGGGTGTGAAATACCTCTGCCTACCCCTTTGGGGAAAAAGAAGTGATGCTATGTATGTATGTATGTAAGATTCTAGGTTAAGAATTTTTATAATCCTGACATGTGGGATAAACGAGTGTTTGCTATACCTGAGCTGTTTGATGAAGTATCATTCGATGCAGGCGGCGTGGAGTCTGTATTAAATAAAAGCGTTTTATTAATTAACATGCAAGATTCTAGGATAAGAATTCTTATAATCCTGATATGTGGGGTAAACGAGTGTTTGCTATACCTGAGCTGTTTGATGAAGTATCATTCGATGCAGGCGGCGTGGAGTCTGTTGTAAACAAAAGGGTTTTATTAAATAACATCCAAGATTCTAGGATATAGATATATATTTTAATTATCTTGCTTGTGTTACTATATCTTATGACTGTGTCACCTTTTATTAAGTAATTAATTCACACACAATGTAATATTGATTTTTTGAATGAATAAATGAAATATGAATTCTTATAATCCTGACATGTGGGGTAAACGTGTGTTTGATATAGGTACCTGAGCTGTTTGATGAAGTATCATTCGATGCAGGCGGCGTAGAGTCTGTAGTAAATTAAAGGGAGTTATTAAATAACATGCAAGATTCTAGGATAACAATTCTTATAATCCTGACATGTGGGGTAAACGAGTGTTTGCTATACCTGAGCTGTTTGATGAAGTATCGTTCGATGCAGGCGGCGTGGAGTCTGTAGTAAACAAAAGGGTTTTATTAAATAACATGCAAGATTCTAGAATAAGAATTCTTATAATCCTAACGTTGGGGTAAACGTGTGTTTATTTAGGTACCTGAGCTGTTTGATGAAGTATCATTCGATGCAGGTGGCGTAGAGTCTGTAGTTAATAAAAGGGTTTTATTAAATAACATGCAAGAGTCTAGAATAAGAATTGTTATAATCCTGACATGTGGGGTAAACGAGTGATTGCTATATCTGAGCTGTTTGATGAAGTATCATTCGATGCAGGCGGCGTGGAGTCTATATTAAATAAAACATGCAAGATTCTAGGATAAGATTTTATATAATCTTGACGTGTAGGGTAAACGTGTGTTTACTATACCTGAGCTGTTTGATGATTTGCCATTCAGTTCAGATGACAACAATGCTCCATTTAGAAGTGTTTTAATGAATAACATCTAAGTGCTCAATAACATCGTTAAGATGAATAATATTAATGTTTTCCATGCAGTGTTAACTTGAATTTACAATATCTGATCTGTTTCTTGTATTTTCAGAATTACAAAAACGTGCAATCATTAGCCAGGAATATATTATGATGTTTCATATCTCAAAAATTTATATAATAATAGCGAAAAGGAACGAGTATATAATTTATATTGGCAAATTATTTAGAAATCTCCCTTACCTGGCTGTCCACCACTGCTTCCGGAAGCTGTAAATAATTATAACAATATGTTAGGGCGTCCATCTGAGAGAGATGAGAGAAATTAACTTTGCAAGTATAATAATCTGGGTGGTTACATTCTTAGTATTTATTATTGATTTTGTCGTTATACTGCATGCGTGCGGTTCCCGAATGCGACTAATCAACTATGGTATTCTGGTTTGTTACAGTTTTATTATTTATTGATAATGTCCGAATACTTCTTATCAAATTGCCCTATTTATGTATATCTCGATACAGGTACAGCATACACAGGTATTCTCTGCAAACAGGCTAACAAGCCGTCAAAATTCATCTGTTGGTAATATACCGCACTCCATTTGCGGGCTCTACTAACGTATCAAAATGAGTCCTAAACGTGTGTATGTTACCATTACACTGAATATATTTTAACTAATTTCACTTTATTACGGTTTTGAAAATAAACATTCCAAATTAAATTACAAGTCATTTTATTATATTTTACCTGCTGAAGAGCTACTGCTTGATGACGAGGATGTACCAGATGAAGAACCTGAAAATAATACTCGTCTCTGTTTAGATTTGTCTACCACTTGAGCATCATGTATTCCAAGTCATTGAGTTTCTTAAATTGTATTGATTAACTTTTTTTTATCCAATTTAAAAGAGAAATGTAAATTAAGTATGTACATTGCTATAACTCAAGTTTCATCAAATGTTTTTACCTGCTGAAGAACCGCTGCTCGAAGAAGATGACGATGATCCACCCGAAGAAGAACCTGAAAACAATGAACGTTATTATTAACATGCAAATATTAGACCGTCATATTTTCGTGCAACTTATTCGCTTTTGAAAAACTAAACAGAGAAATGTTTGTTTTAAGTACGCATGTATTTATTTAAGTTACCTTTAAAAGGACATTTCAACAATTTTAATATGTAACTGTTCGAGTGTTAAAAATAAAATGGTCTAAACTAACTTGAAAAATGTATGGTAAATATAGTATCGTCACTTGCCTAGCTGAGTGATCCTCAGTGACTAAAAATTATTTTATAAGTATGTATAATACAATAATAAGTCTATTAAAGTTGGATTCCAAAACTATGGTAATTTTTATGGAAACTAAAAAACGAGTCATCATTTTTCCCCATGTTTTTACCAAAATATAACAGATTTCACATTTTTTTTAAACAATATACCTGTTGAAGAACTGCCACTTGAAGATGATGACGATGATCCACCTTGAGAAGAACCTGAAAATAATGCTCTTCATTGTTTATATACGTATTTAGAATCTGTGTAGAACACACAATGTCATTACCCTATTTCAACCCGTGGGTATCATAAAAGGCCACAAAGGGAGTAACAATATATAAGCAAGAGCACTGTGAGAAAAGGTAAAGATGACATGACGATGATACGGTCACTGGAGTGACATGTTTTCATACCATCTATTAATTCTGGATTTAGACATTTATAAAGAATTGTAAATAATTCACTTACATAAAAATATGAAATACAGAAGCATTCGGTCCACGGTACGTCTTAAGAGAGTTTAGTAAATAAAGAGAATTTTATTAAATAAATCCAGGTTCCAAAAACTTGTAAATCTGTTATGAGAGGTAAACGTGTGTTTACTATAGTATACCTGAGCTGTTTGATGAAGTATCATTCGATGCAGGTGGCATAGAGTCTGTAGTAAATAAAAGGGTTTTATTAAATCACATGCAAGATTCTGGAATAAGAATTATTATAATCCTGACATGTGGGGTAGACATGTGTTTGCAAGAGGTACCTGAGCTGTTTGACGAAGTATCATTCGATGCAGGCGGCGTAGAGTCTGTAGTAAACAAAAGGATTTTATTAAATCACATGCAAGATTCTAGAATTAGTTTTATTATAATTCTGACATGTGGAGTAAACGTGTGTTTGCAATAGGTACCTGAGCTGTTTGATGAAGTATCATTCGATGCAGGTGGCGTAGAGTCTGTAGTAAACAAAAGGGTTTTATTAAATAACATGCAAGATTCTAGAATTAGTTTTATTATAATTCTGACATGTGGAGTAAACGTGTGTTTGCAATAGGTACCTGAGCTGTTTGATGAAGTATCATTCGATGCAGGTGGCGTAGAGTCTGTAGTAAACAAAAGGGTTTTATTTAATAACATGTAAGATTCTAGGATAAAAATTCTTATAATCTAGACATATGGGGTAAATGAGTATTTTCTATACCTGAGCTGTTTGATGAAGTATCATTCGATGCAGGTGGCGTAGAGTCTGTAGTAAACAAAAGGGTTTTATTAAATAACATGTAAGATTCTAGGATAAAAATTCTTATAATCTAGACATATGGGGTAAATGAGTATTTTCTATACCTGAGCTGTTTGATGAAGTATCATTCGATGCAGGTGGTGTGGAATCTGTAGTAAACAAAAGGATTTTATTAAATCGCATGCAAGATTCTAGAATTAGTTTTATTATAATTCTGACATGTGTAGTAAACGTGTGTTTGCAATAGGTACCTGAGCTGTTTGATGAAGTATCATTCGATGCAGGCGGCGTAGAGTCTGTAGTAAACAAAAGGATTTTATTAAATCACATGCAAGATTCTAGAATTAGTTTTATTATAATTTTGACATGTGTAGTAAACGTGTGTTTGCAATAGGTACCTGAGCTGTTTGATGAAGTATCATTCGATGCAGGCGGCGTAGAGTCTGTAGTAAATAAAAGGGTTATATTAATAACATGTAAGATTGTAGGATAAAAATTCTTATAATCCAGACATGTGGGGTAAAAGAGTGTTTTCTATACTGCTGTTTGATGATTTGCCTTTCAATTCATATGCCAAAGTTTTTCTAATTAGAAGTGTTTTAATCTGTGTTTAATGCAAATATTCAATGAATAATACTATTTATTTTTAAATGCAGTGTTAGCATGTATTAACAATATCTATCTATGAGATATTAAACGAAATAACGTGGGTGCGCCAATCCCCAAGTAATGAAGAAAATATTTTTTTATATTATCAAAATTACAAAAACGTGCAATTATTAAAGCCACGAATATGATGTGCATATCTCAAAAATTTACATAACAATATACAATAGCGATAAGGAACAAGAATATTATATTTTTTATTGGCAAATTATTTAGACATCTCCTGTACCTGTTTGTCCACCACTGCTTCCGGAAGCTGTAAATAATTATAACAATATGTTTAGGCGTCCATCTGAGACAGATGAGAGAAATTAGCTTTGCAAGTATGGTATTCTGGGCACAAAATTTTTAGTATTTATTGATTATGACGCACTGCATGCGTGTGGTTCCCGAATACGACTTATCAAACTGCGCTAGATACTCGCTGCAAACAGCCTAGTAAGCAGTCAAACTTCATCTGTTGTTAATAGATATACTCCGTTTGCGGGCCCAACTAACCAAAACAGTCATGATTATTAGACTGAATATACTAACTGATTTTACTATGTTACGGTTTTGAAAGTAATTAATCATTCCAAATTAAATTACAAGTCAGTTTATTATATTTTACCCGCTGAAGAGCTGCTGCTTGATGACGAGGATGTACCAGATGAAGAACCTGAAAATAATAATTGTGTCTGTTTAGATTTGTATAACCTCTTTAATATATAATCACTTGAGTATCATGTATTACTAGTCATTGATTTTTAAAATAGTATTGATTAACTTTACTGATTGTTGTTACTTTTTTTATCTAATTTAAAAAGGAAATGTAAATTAAGTATGTACAGTGCTATAACAAGGACTTTTATATGATATTATTAATAAAAAATCAAGATTCATCAAATGCTTTACCAGCTGAGGAACCGCTGCTCGAAGACGATGACGATGATCCACCCGAAGAAGAACCTTAAAACAATGATCTTCATTATTAACATGCATCTGCAATATGAGAACATTAGACCGCCTTGTTATTCGTGGAACTTCTTCGCTTTTGTAAATCTAAACAGAGAAATGTTTTTAACACATTTATTTAAAATTAATTACTTTTAAAAGGCCATTCCGACATTTTTAATTTGTAACTGTTCCAGTGTCACTGTAGATATAATTAAAATGATACTGTTATCAAAATTAATAAAAATAAAATGGACTTAGGTAAAAGTTTCCTTGAATAAGTATATAGTACCGTCACTTGCCTAGCCGAGTGATTCTCAGTGGCTATGATATTAATTTATAATAAATTATAATTACGTATAATACATTAATAAACCAAGTATAGTTGGATTCCAAAACTATGGTAATTTTTATGGAAACTAATAAACCCAGTTATCATTATTGGCCATGATTTTACCTGAGTTTTCACATTTGTCTTTTTTTAAATAATGTACCTGCTGAAGAGCTTCCACTTGAAGATGATGACGATGATCCACCTTGAGAAGAACCTGAAAATAATGCTCTTCGTTATTTATATACGTATTAATCATCTATGTAATGAAGAATTAAGAATACATAATGTCACTACCCTATTTCAACCCGTGGGTGTCATAAAAGGCGAATAAGGGAGTAACCTTATGCAGACACCTTTTTTGTTAAATTATTAAATTAGTTTTTAAGACAAATTTGCACACCATTGTTATGGTAGGATGTACTGATTCTGTAATTATAATTGTTAATATCTGCTCTATGTACTACATTCTGGCAAATAAAGAAATTTGAATTTGAATTTGACAAGAACACTATGTGAATAGGAAAACTCGAAAAAAATCCCTATACCAAACCGCAAGCCAGCGTAAATATCCTCCACATTTTTTGGAGGAGACCAGTACCCTGGAGTGACATCTTTTTTAATAGCACTTCCACGGGATAGGGAATAATATTTTTCCATAAACTGTATCAATTTCCTCATAACTATAGTGATTTGCGTGATATGTGCCCTGCCCACTGCCACTTCAGCTTGCTAATCCGGTGGGCAATGTCGGTAACTTTGGTTCTCTGCGGATTTCCTCATTTCTGATTCGACCGCTGGATGCAGGCCGCATACAACTAGCCCTATTGGAAATCTCTTGAGGAGGCCTATGTCCTGCAGTGGACTCTCTGCGGCTGATATGATGATAATAATGATGATAGTGATTTTAGATTCTAAATTTGGGATGAATGATTAGACTCAAGACTTTTTTCTTTTTATACCAAGACGGATGCCTGCAACACCAGAGGACTTCACTTCCTTCCCTAATGAGCTCTAAATGCCACAACGTACCAGCAGCAGTGACACATCATGGATACAGACTTGAGACGGAGACACTTACTCTAACGGGTGGCTCAGTTTGAGCCACTGTCTTCAGGTCATACTTTATGTCTTCAGATTCCTCCGAGACTATAACGTTTTACATTTATTTTATTTTTTAAATGACTTCATTTCTATTTATTCGATTTCTTGAACACACATAAAGATAATAAATATATTATAAAAAAAGGACATAGTCTACAACTGACATACCAAGCGGGCGAAGCCACCGGAGGAAGCTTGTATAATCAGTTTTCAGAAGTCATACTTTGAATTAAAAAGTGGAGTACAAGTATACCAAGGCATTCACTCCAAATTTATGTTGGATTTTTATTCGAGTGGAAAAGATGTAATTAATTCACATGAAAATGTAAGCGCCTCTTTGAAATCGATACTTGTTTCAATATTTGTGAATGGGTAAACGAGTGTTTGATGCAAAATACCTGAGCTGTTTGATGAAGTATCATTCGATGCAGGTGGCGTGGAGTCTATAGAAAATAAAAGGGTTTTATTTAATAACATGCAAGATTCTAGGTTAAGAATTCTAACAATCCTCACATGTGGGGTAAACGAGTGTTTTATTTTAGGGTTTTATTTAATTACATACAACGTTCTAGAATAAGAATGATGAAGTATCATTCGATGCAGGTGGCATGGAGTCTGTAGTAAATAAAAAGGTTTTATTAAATTTTAATAATATGCAAGATTCTAGGATAAGAATTATTTTAATTCTGACGTGTAGGGTAAACAATTTTTTGCTATACCTGAGCTGTTTGATGAAGTATCATTCGATGCAGGTGGCGTTGAGTCTGTAGTAAATAAAGGGATTTTATTAAATAACATGCAAGATTCTAGCATTAAAATTCTTATTATCCTCACATGTGGGGAAAATTAGTGTTTGCTATACCTGAGCTGTTCGATGAAGTATCATTCGATGCAGGCGGCGTGGAGTCTGTAGTAAATGAAAGGGTTTTTATAAATCACATGCAAGATTCTAGGTTAGGAATTCTTATAATCCAGACATGTGGGGTAAATGAGTGTTTGCTATACCTGAGCTGTTTGATGAAGTATCATTCGATGCAGGCGGCGTAGAGTCTGTAGTAAACAAAAGGATTTTATTAAATCACATGCAAGATTCTAGAATTAGTTTTATTATAACTCTGACATGTGGAGTAAACGTGTGTTCGCAATAGGTACCTGAGCTGTTTGATGAAGTATCATTCGATGCAGGCGGCGTAGAGTCTGTAGTAAATAAAAGGGTTTTATTAATAACATGAAAGATTCTAGGATAAAAATTCTTATAATTCTGACATGTAGGGTAAACAATTGTTTGCTATACCTGAGCTGTTTGATGAAGTATCATTCGATGCAGGTGGCGTCGAGTCTGTAGTAAATAAAGGGGTTTTATTAAATAACATACAAGATTCAAGGATAACAATTCTTATAATTATGACATGTGGAGTAAACGAGTGTTTGCTATACCTGAGCTGTTTGATGAAGTATCATTCGATGCAGGTGGCGTGGAGTCTGTATTAAATAATAGGGTTTTATTAAATAACATGCAAGATTCTAGAATAAATATTCTTATGAAGGGTAAACGTGTTTGGAATCTTTTTGAAAATCTTTTTTCGTTACCGATGAGTTGTTTGATTATTTGCCATTCAGTTCAGGTGACAATGATTTTCCATTTTGAAGTGTTGTAATGAATTACATCTAAGTGCTCGATACCAACCTTAAGATGAATATTATTAAATGCATTGTTAACATGTATAATATTAACAATATCTGTTTCTTGTATTCTCAGAATTACAAAAACGCGCAATCATCAAAGCCACGAATATGATATTCCAATATCAAAAATTTACATAATAATATAGAATAGTGGTAAGGAACAAGAATATAATTTTTATTGGCAAATTGTTTAGACATCTCCTGTACCTGGCTGTCCACCACTGCTTCCGGAAGCTGTAAATAATTATAACAATATGTTAGGGCGTCCAGCTGAGAGAGATGAGATGAGATATTACATTTTTAGTATTTATTGATAACTAGCTTCCGTCCGCTGCTTCGCCCGCGTGGTATGTATTTTATACCTATAAACCTTCCACTTGAATCAGTCAATCTATTTAAAAAAACCTCATCAAAATCCGTTGCGTAGTTTTAAAGATTTGAGCATACATAGGGATATATAACTTCCTACAGCGGTGTTTCCTGAGCGCTATGACATGTCCTTCTTCAAACGAGATTTAAAGAGAGCTATCCTCTCAAGATAGGCAGCGGCCTGGCTGTGCCCTGGCATTGCCAACGTCCATGAGCGGCGATAACCACTTACCATCAGGTGGGCCGTCTGCTCGTCAGCCACTTTAGGCAATAAAAAAAAATATATAGGTACAGAGAAAGCGACTTTGTTTTATACTAAGTAGTGATTTCGATAAATACTGTATGATTGTGAATCCTGAATACTGCTTATCAAATTGAGCTATCTATGTAATTATATCTCGATACAGGTACAACATACACAGGTATTATCTGCAAAAGCCTAACAAGCAGTCAAACTTCATCTTTTGGTAATATACCGCACTCCTTTTGCGGGCCCTACTAACATATAAAAATTAGTCCTAAACTTGTGTATGTTACCAGTACACTGAATATAGTAACTAATTAAACTTTGTTACGGTTTTGAAAATAAACGTTCCAAATTAAATTACAAGTCATTTTATTATATTTTACCTGCTGAAGAGCTGCTGCTTGATGACGAGGATATACCAGATGAAGAATCTGATAATAATAATCGTCTCTGTTTAAAATTGTCTATCACTTGAGCAACATGTATTCCAAGTCATTGATTTTCTTAAATAGTGTTGATTAACTTTACTGATCGTTGTCATTTTTTTGATCGAATTTAAAAGATGAATGTTAATATGGTACACACACATCTTGCTATAACAAGGACTTTTTATATGACATTATTAATAAAAAACTCAAGTTTCATCAAATGTTTTACCTGCTGAAGAACCGCTGCTCGAAGATGATGATGATGATCCACCCGAAGAAGAACCTGAAAACAATGATCGTCATTATTAACGCAAGCATTAGACCGTCAAATTTTTCCTGCAATTTATTCGCTTTTGTAAAACTAAACAGAGAAATGTTTGTTTTAAGTACGTATGCATTTATTTAAAATTAATAACCTTTTAAAGGACATTTCGATAATTGTAATATGTAACTGTTTCCGCGTTACTATAAATAATATTATAATTAAAATGATACAGTTATCAAAATCCAAAATAAAATGGGATTAAGTAAAAGCTTACTTGAAATATTTCTGGTAAGTGTAGTACCCTCACTTGCCTAGCCGAGTGATCCTCAGTGGCTATGATATTAACTATATGTGTATATGTGTTTTTTTTTAAATTATAATCAAGTACAGTTTGACTCCAAAACTCTGGTAATTTAAATGGAAACCAGCAAACCGAGTTATCATTATTGCCCCTGTTTTAACCAAAACTTACTAGATTTCACTTTTTTTTTAATCATTTACCTGCTGCAGAACTGCCACTTGAAGATGATGACGATGATCCACCTTGAGAAGAAAATAATTATCTTATTGTTTATATAAATGTTTAGCATCTGTGTAGTAACGGCTTAAGAAGGTAGTGACATTTTGTGAATGTCACTATAACATGCAAGATTCTAGGATTCAAATTCAAATGTTGGGTAAACGAGTGCTTGCTATACCTGAGCTGTTGGATGAAGTGTCATTCGATGCAGGTGGCGTGGAGTCTGTAGTAAATAATAGTGTTTTATTAAATAACATGCAAGATTCTAGGATAACAATTCTTTTAATTCTGACATGTGGGGTAAACGAGTGTTGGCTATACCCAAATTGTTTGATGAAGTATCATTCGATGCAGGTGGCGTGGGTCCGTAGTAAATAAAAAGGTTTTATTTAATTACATGCGAGGTTCTAGGATAAGAATTCTTATAGTCCTGCCATGTGGCGTAAGCGAGTGTTTGTTATAGATACCTGAGCTGTTTGATGAAGTATCATTCGATGCAGGTGGCGTGGAGTCTATAGTAAATAAAAGGGTTTTATTAAATAACATGCAAAATTAAAGGATAGCAATTCTGATAATTCTGACATGAGGAGTAAACGAGTGTTTGCTATACCTGAGCTGTTTGACGAAGTATCGTTCGATGCAGGTGGCGTGGAGTCTGTAGTAAATAAAAGGGTTTTATTAAATCACATGCAACATTCTAGGATAAGAATTCCTATAATCCTCACATGTGTGGTAAACGAGTGTTTGCTATACCTGAGCTGTTCGATGCAGTATCATTCGATGCAGGTGGCGTGGAGTCTGTAGTAAACAAAAGGGTTTTATTAAATCACATGCAACATTCTAGGATAAGAATTTCTATAATCCTCACATGTGTGGTAAACGAGTGTTTGCTATACCTGAGCTATTTGACGAAGTATCATTCGATGCAGGTGGCGTGGAGTCTGTAGTAAACAAAAGGGTTTTATTAAATAATATGTAAGTTTCTAGGATAAGAATTCTTATAATCCTCACATGTGGAGTAAAAGTGTGTTTGCAATAGATACCTGAGCTGTTTGATGAAGTATCATTCGATGCAGGTGGCGTGGAGTCTGTAGTAAATAAAAGGGTTTTATTAAATCCAAAAAAAAAAAAACTGATTGGCAAATTAAATTTTAAATTTGCCAATCAGTTCAGATGACAATGATCCTCCATTTCGAAGTGTTGTATTTAATGATTAACATCTAAATGCTCAATACCAACGTTAATATGAATAACAGTAATATTTTTTGATACCCTCTCAGCTCTCTAGTTAAGAGGAGAGGAGACCTGAGTCCAGCAGTGGGACTTAATGGGTTGCTAATCATTAAATCACATGCAACATTCTAGGATAAGAATTCCTATAATCCTCACATGTGTGGTAAACGAGTGTTTGCTATACCTGAGCTATTTGACGAAGTATCATTCGATGCAGATGGCGTGGAGTCTGTAGTAAATAAAAGTGTTTTATTAAATCACATGCAACATTCTAGGATAAGAATTCTTATAATCCTGACATGAAGGGTAAACGTGTGTGATGTGTTGTTGTTGTGTGATTGGCAAATTAAATTTTAAATTTGCCAATCAGTTCAGATGACAATGATCCTCCATTTCGAAGTGTTGTATTTAATGATTAACATCTAAATGCTCAATACCAACGTTAATATGAATAACAGTAATATTTTTGGATGCATTGTTAACATGATGTATTGTATAAACATCTGTTTCTTGTATTCTCAGAATTACAAAAAACGTGCAATCATCAAAGCCACGAATATGATATTCCAATATCAAAAATTTACATAATAATATACAATAGTGGTAAGGAACAAGAATATAATTTTTATTGGCAAATTATTTAGATATCTCCTGTACCTGGCTGTCCACCACTGCTTCCGGAAGCTGTAAATAATTATAACAATATGTTAGGGCATCCATCTGAGAGAGATGAGAAATAACATATTTAGTGTGTACGCGACTTTGTCTGCGTAGATTTCTATATTACATAGATGAGAGAGAGAGAGAAGTGCAACAACACCCCACTACAGGAGTAGAATTTCATTTTACGTCAATATAGATAATATTTTCGTAATCAACGTCCCTAAAAACTTGAAAACGACATCCATATTAGTTTCTAATAATTTTAACACATATTTCATCCCTTAGGGCAAGTTTTTCATACACCAAAAACAGCCCATCAATTCTCTTCTTAACTGAAGTTCTAATTGCGTATTATCCGTCCATAAAAACCTATAACGACTAAGTACTTAGTTTTCAAACGTCTTTATTACAGTTTCATTCCCTTTGGGATAGAAGTAAAAAAAAAAGCAAGGAACACGTATTTGTGGTTTTGATCACACATGTATACGGTTACGAACTGCTTTGGTGGCGCAGTGGGAAGTATATACGACTGCTGTGCAAGAGGTTCCGGGTTCGATTCCCAGGTCGGGTGAAAATGAAATTGAAGCCCAATTCCATTTCTATCAAGAAATTCCAGTATTGAGATTTTTCCGGAGTTTGGTAAGCAAACGTGAATGACAATAGGCTCGCCCCATATTTCATGGGACCAAACATATAACTTGAAAAACAAAGAAACGTCTATTTAATATTTCACCCTCTGAACCCATCCCTATCAAAAATATTAAAAACAACATTTTAAGTTCCTATCCCAATACTAATTTGCAAAACGTTAACTTCAAAGCAAAGATCTTTTTATACAACGTTTCATCCCCAATTTCACCCTTCCAAAGCCACCCTTGTCAAAAATATTGAGGAGCGTATTTTTTATTTTGATAGCAGTACCCCAAAACAAATTTTTAAATCTATAAGATAAAAAATAAAAAAAATTGCATACAATCGTTTTTATCCCTTTTCAACCCCTTAGGGGTTGAATTTTAAAAAACCCTTTCTTAATAAACCTCTATACATTAAGACAAACACACCCTCCAAATTTCAAGTCGCTACGACCAGCGGTGTAGGCTGTGCGTTGTCTGTCAGACAGACAGTAAGTCAGTCAGTCAGTCAGTCATTTAGTCAGTCAGTCAGTCAGTCAGTCAATCAGTCAGTCAGTCAGTCAGTCAGTCAGCCAGTCAGTCAGGACAAAGCCTTTTATAATATGTACGGATTATGTATGTATGGATTACACTGAATATACTAACTAATTTAACTTTGTTACGGTTTTGAAAATAAACAATCCAAATTAAATTACAAGTAATTTTATTATATTTTACCTGCTGAAGAGCTGCTGCTTAATGATGAGGATGTACCAGATGAAGAACCTGAAAATAATAATTGTCTCTGTTTAGATTTGACTATAATATACAATCACTTAAGCATCATGTATACGAAGTCATTGATTTTCTTAAATTGTATTTATTAACTTTACTGATAGTTATTATTTTTTGTTCAAATTTAAAAGTGAAACGTAAATTTAGTATGGAGAATGCATAACAAGAATGAAAATGAATAACAAGAATTTTTTAAATGACATTATTAAGAATAAAAAATCATAAAAAAAAGATTATTTAAGGACAAGCTTTCAATAAACAAAAACTAAAAGGTAACAAATAAATTCAAGGGCCGTATATAAACATAGATCTTTTCAAAATATAAAATCTATACAAATTTTAAAAGCTTGAGGCACTGAAATGGGGTTCTAAATCTGCATAACATGAGGCTTGATTTACATGCCATATAGCATGTTAATCAAGCCTCAAGCTTATATTATATATTATATTTGATACCTACCCATATTATGTGGATCGAAGAAAATAGGGGATCCGCCATTTTGGAACGGTGGCCATATTGAAATTATTAGAATTTTGATTTTGGAATAGTGTATTGTCACCAAAACTAAAGGTGTATGCCAAATTACAGCTTCATCAGATACCTACAAGTGGTCATAAAATGATTTGCCAGATTTGAAAGTTACATACGTACAGTGCAAGTTAATAGAAAGCTTGTAAAAAGTCGAGTTTCATTGAATATTTTACCTGCTGAAGAACCGCTGCTTGAAGACGATGACGATGATCCACCAGAAGAAGAACCTGAAAATAGTGATCGTTATTATTAACATGCAAATATTTGACCGTCATGCTTTTCGTGCAACTTATTCTTTTTCGTAAAACGAAACACATAAATGTTTGTTTTAATTATGCACGCATTTATTTAAAATGTATAACCTTTAAAAGGACATTTTGATATTAGACATAATTATGTAACTGTTCCAATCCTACTGTAGATATATTTAAAATGATACAGTTAGTACCGTCACTTGCCTAGCTGAGTGATTATCAGTGGCCATGATATTA
Source organism: Laspeyria flexula (assembly GCA_905147015.1). Taxonomy (NCBI): domain Eukaryota; kingdom Metazoa; phylum Arthropoda; class Insecta; order Lepidoptera; family Erebidae; genus Laspeyria; species Laspeyria flexula. Next base: position 11,596,019 of record LR989956.1, read on the forward strand.
ACTTTTGTGTTTTTTTTTTTCATTATTATAAGTCAAGTACAGTTAGATTCCAAAACTCAGGTCATTTAAGTAAATGGAAACCAGTAAACAGAGTTATCATTAATACCCATGTTTTTACCAAAACATATCAGTTTTCACATTGGTTTTTTTAAATAATTTACCTGCTGCGGAACTGCTACTTGAAGATGATGAAGATGATCCATCTTGTGAAGAACCTGAAAATATTTCTCTTCATTGTTTATATACGTATTTAGCATATGTGTAGTACCGGATTAAGAATACATAATGTCACTACCCCCTTTCAACCCGTGGGTGTCATTTTTTGGAGGAGACCAGTGTCCAGTAGTGGGTGTTTTATGGGTTGATAAGATAATTATACGGTCAATGGAGGACATATTTTCATACCATCTACATATCCTAGTTTTAGACATTTATTCTTATACCAATAACAAATAATTCACTAACTAAAGAATAACAATTCAGAAACATATGTTTCACGGTACGTCTTAAGACAGTTTAGTTGTAAATAAAAGGAAATTTGTTAAATAAATCCAGGTGCCAAATGCGAAAATGCGAAAATGAGACGTAAACGTGTGTTTGCTATACCTGAGCTGTTTGACGAAGTATCATTCGATGCAGGCGGCGTGGAGTCTGTAATAAATAAAAGGGTTTCATTAAATAACATGCAAGATTTCAGGTTTCGAATTCATATAATCCTGACATGTGGAGTAAACGAGTGTTTGCTTTACCTGAGCTGTTTGATGAAGTATCATTCGACGACGGTGGCGTAGAGTCTGCAGTAAATAAAAGGGTTTTATTAAATAACATGCAAGATTCAAGGATAACAATTCTTATAAAGCTCATATGTGGGATAAAGGAGTGTTAGCCGTACCTGAGCTGTTTGATGAGGTATCATTCGACGACGGTGGCGTAGAGTCTGTAGTAAATAAAGGGGTTTTATTAAATAACATGCAAGATTCCAAGATACTAATTCTTATAAAGCTCACATGTGGGATAAAGGAGTGTTAGCTGTACCTGAGCTGTTTGATGAAGTATCATTCGACGACGGTGGCGTAGAGTCTGTAGTAAATAAAGGGGTTTTATTTAATAACATGCAAGATTGTAGGATAATAATTCTTATAAACCTCACATGTGGGATAAAGGAGTGTTGGCTATACCTGAGCTGTTTGATGAAGTATCATTCGACGACGGTGGCGTAGAGTCTGTAGTAAATAAAGGGGTTTTAATAAAAAACAAACAAGATTACAGGATTCGAATTCATAAAATCCTGTCATGTGGGGTAAACGAGTATCTGCTATACCTACCTGAGCTGTTCGATGAAGTATCATTCGATGCCGTTGGCGTGGAGTCTGTAGTAAATAAAAGTGTTTTATTTAATAACATGCAAGACTTTAAGATAATAATCCTTATAATTCAGACATGTGGAGTAAACGAGTGTTAGCTATACCTGAGCTGTTTGATGAAGTATCATTCGACGACGGTGGCGTAGAATCTGTAGTAAATAAAGGGGTTTTATTAAATAACATGTAAGATTCAAGGATAATAATTCTTATAAACATTACATGTGGGATAAAGGGGTGTTTGCTATACATGAGCTGTTTGATGAAGTATCATTCGACGACGGTGGCATAGAGTCTGTAGTTAATAAAGGGGTTGTATTTAATAACATGCAAGATTCAAGGATTTGAATTCATATAATCCTGACATGTGGGATAAACGTGTGTTTGCTATACCTGAGCTGTTTGATGATGTGTCATTCGATGCAGGTGGCGTGGAGTCTGTAGTAAATAAAATGGTTTTATTAAATAACATGCAAGATTCTAGGATAAGAAGTCTTATAATCCTGACATGAAGGGTAAACGTGTGTTAGCTATACCAGAGCTGTTTGATGATTTGCCATTCAGTTCAGGTCACAGCGATGCTCCAATTAGAAGTGTTTTGATAAATAACATCTTAGTGGTCAATACCAACGTTAAGATGAATAATACTTATATTTTTACATGCAGTGTTAACATGAATTAACAATATCTGTTTCTTGTTTTTTCAGAAATACAAAAACATGCAATCACTAAAGCCAAAATTTACGTAATAATATACAATAACGATAAGGAACAAGAATATATTTTATATTGGCAAATTATTTAGATCTCCCTTACCTGGCTGTCCTCCACTGCTTCCGGAAGCTGTAAACAATTATAATGATATGTTAGGGCGTCCAAATTTACTTTGTAAGTATAGTATTCTGAGTTGTTAAATATTTACTATTTGTTGATTATGTCGTTATACTAATGCGTGCGGTTCCCGAATACGACTTATAAAAATTGCGCCATCTTTGTATTTTTATCTCTATACGGGTACAGCATTCAGAGGTACTCTCTGCAAACAGCCTAATTGTAAAACTTCATCTGTTGGTAATACATATACCGCAATCCGTTTGTTGGCCCGACTAACCGAAACAGGCATGTTTATGTTAGCATGTTACGGTTTTGAAAATAATATAATAGTTCCAAATTAAATTACAAGTCATTTTATCATATTTTACCTGCTGAAGAGCTGTTGCTTGATGACGAAGATGTACCAGATGAAGAACCTGAAAATAATAATCGTCTTTGTTTTGATTTGCCTAAAATATACAATCACTTAAACATCAGGTATTCCACGTCATTGATTTTCTTAAATTGTATTTATTAACTTTACTGATAGTTATTACTTTTTGTTCAAATTTAAAAGTGAAACGTAAATTTAGTATGGAGAATGCAATAACAAGAATTTTTTAAATGGCATTATTAAAAAATCATAAAAAAATAATAATTTAAGGACAAGCTTTCAATAAACAAAAACGTGAACTAAAAGGTAACAAATAAATTTAAGGGCCGTATATAAACATAGATCTTTTCAAAATATAAAGTCTAAGTATACAAATTTTAAAAGCTTGAGGCACTGAAATGGTGTTCTAATTCTGCATAACATAATATATGGCATATAAATCAAGCCTCAAGCTTATATTATATATTATATTTGATACCTACCCATATTATGTGGATCGAAGAAAATAGGGGATCCGCCATTTTGGAACGGTGGCCATATTGAAATTATTAGAATTTTGATTTTGGAATAGTGTATTGTCACCGAAACTAAAGGTGTATGCCAAATTACAGCTTCATCGGATACCTACAAGTGATCATAAAATGATTTGCCAGATTTGAAAGTTACATAAGTACAGTGCAAGTTAATAGAAAGCTTGTAAAAAGTCGAGTTTCATTGAATGTTTTACCTGCTGAAGAACCGCTGCTTGAAGACGATGACGATGATCCACCAGAAGAAGACCCTGAAAATAATGATCGTTATTATTTACATGCAAATATTTGACTGTCATGCTTTTCGTGCAACTTATTCTTTTTCGTAAAACGAAACACAGAAATGTTTGTTTTAATTATGCACGTATTTATTTAAAATTTATAACCTTTAAAAGGACATTTTGACATTAGACATATATAACTGTTCCAATCCTACTGTAGATATATTTAAAATGGTACAGTTAGTACCGTCACTTGCCTAGCTGAGTGATTCTTAGTGGCCATGTTTCAACAATTGTGTTTTTTTTTTAATTATTATATCTCAAGTACAGTTAGATTCCAAAACTCAGGTAATTTAAATGGAAACCAGTAAACAGAGTTATCATTAATACCCATGTTTTTACCAAAACATATCAGTTTTTACATGGTTTTTTAAATAATTTACCTGCTGCAGAACTGCCACTTGAAGATGATGAAGATGATCCATCTTGAGAAGAACCTGAAAATAATTCTCTTCATTGTTTATATACGTATTTAGCATATGTGTAGTAACGGATTAAGAATACATAATGTCACTACCCCCTTTCAACCCGTGGGTGTCATTTGTTGGAGGAGACCAGTGTCCAGTAGTGGGTCGTTTTATGGGTTGATAAGATAATTATACGGTCAATGGAGGACATATTTTCATACCATCTACATATCCTAGTTTTAGACATTTATTCTTATACCAATAACAAATAATTCACTAACTAAAGAATAACAATTCAGAAACATATGTTTCACGGTACGTCTTAAGACAGTTTAGTTGTAAATAAAAGGAAATTTGTTAAATAAATCCAGGTGCCAAATGCGAAAATGCAAAAATGTGACGTAAACGTGTGTTTGCTATACCTGAGCTGTTTGACGAAGTATCATTCGATGCAGGCGGCGTGGAGTCTGTAGTAAATAAAAGGGTTTCATTAAATAACATGCAAGATTTCAGGTTTCGAATTCATATAATCCTGACATGTGGAGTAAACGAGTGTTTGCTTTACCTGAGCTGTTTGATGAAGTATCATTCGACGACGGTGGTGTAGAGTCTGTAGTAAATAAAAGGGTTTTATTAAATAACATGCAAGATTCCAGGATACTAATTCTTATAAAGCTCACATGTGGGATAAAGGAGTGTTAGCTGTACCTGAGCTGTTTGATGAAGTATCATTCGACGACGGTGGCGTAGAGTCTGTAGTAAATAAAGGGGTTTTATTAAATAACATGCAAGATTCCAGGATACTAATTCTTATAAAGCTCACATGTGGGATAAAGGAGTGTTAGCTGTACCTGAACTGTTTGATGAAGTATCATTCGACGACGGTGGCGTAGAGTCTGTAGTAAATAAAGGGGTTTTATTAAATAACATGCAAGATTGTAGGATAATAATTCTTATAAACCTCACATGTGGGATAAACGAGTGTTTGCTATACCTGAGCTGTTTGATGAAGTATCATTCGACGACGGTGGCGTAGAGTCTGTAGTAAATAAAGGGGTTTTAATAAAAAACAAACAAGATTACAGGATTCGAATTCATAAAATCCTGTCATGTGGGGTAAACGAGTATCTGCTATACCTGAGCTGTTCGATGAAGTATCACTCGATGCCGTTGGCGTGGAGTGTGTAGTAAATAAAAGTGTTTTATTTAATAACATGCAAGAGTTTAAGATAATAATCCTTATAATTCAGACATGTGGAGTAAACGAGTGTTAGCTATACCTGAGCTGTTTGATGAAGTATCATTCGACGACGGTGGCGTAGAATCTGTAGTAAATAAAGGGGTTGTATCTAATAACATGCAAGATTCAAGGATAATAATTCTTATAAACATTACATGTGGGATAAAGGGGTGTTTGCTATACCTGAGCTGTTTGATGAAGTATCATTCGACGACGGTGGCATAGAGTCTGTAGTTAATAAAGGGGTTGTATCTAATAACATGCAAGATTCAAGGATTTGAATTCATATAATCCTGACATGTGGGATAAACGTGTGTTTGCTATACCTGAGCTGTTTGATGATGTGTCATTCGATGCAGGTGGCGTGGAGTCTGTAGTAAATAAAATGGTTTTATTAAATAACATGCAAGATTCTAGGATAAGAAGTCTTATAATCCTGACATGAAGGGTAAACGTGTGTTAGCTATACCAGAGCTGTTTGATGATTTGCCATTCAGTTCAGGTCACAGCGATGCTCCAATTAGAAGTGTTTTGATAAATAACATCTTAGTGGTCAATACCAACGTTAAGATGAATAATACTAATATTTTTACATGCAGTGTTAACATGAATTAACAATATCTGTTTCTTGTTTTTTCAGAAATACAAAAACATGCAATCACTAAAGCCAAAATTTACGTAATAATATACAATAACGATAAAGAACAAGAATATATTTTATATTGGCAAATTATTTAGATCTCCCTTACCTGGCTGTCCTCCACTGCTTCCGGAAGCTGTAAACAATTATAATAATATGTTAGGGCGTCCAAATTTACTTTGTAAGTATAGTATTCTGAGTTGTTAAATATTTACTATTTGTTGATTATGTCGTTATACTTATGCGTGCGGTTCCCGAATACGACTTATTAAAATTGCGCCATCTTTGTATTTTTATCTCTATACGGGTACAGTATACAGAGGTACTCTCTGCAACAGCCTAATTGTAAAACTTCATCTGTTGGTAATACATATACCGCAATCCGTTTATTGGCCCGACTAACCGAAACAGGCATGTTTATGTTAGCATTATACTGAATAAACTAACTTATTACACTATGTTACGGTTTTGAAAATAATATAATTGTTCCAAATTAAATTACAAGTCATTTTATCATATTTTACCTGCTGAAGAGCTGCTGCTTGATGACGAAGATGTACCAGATGAAGAACCTGAAAATAATAATCGCCTTTGTTTTGATTTGCCTATAATATACAATCACTTAAACATCAGATATTCCACGTCATTGATTTTCTTAAATTGTATTTATTAACTTTACTGATAGTTATTACTTTTTGTTCAAATTTAAAAGTGAAATGTAAATTTAGTATGGAGAATGCAATAACAAGAATTTTTTAAATGACATTATTAATAATAGAAAATCATAAAAAATAATAATTTAAGGAAAAGCTTTCAATAAACAAAAACGTGAACTAAAAGGTAACAAATAAATTTAAGGGCCGTATATAAACATAGATCTTTTCAAAATATAAAGTCTAAGTATACAAATTTTAAAAGCTTGAGGCACTGAAATGGTGTTCTAATTCTGCATAACATAATATATGGCATTTAAATCAAGCCTCAAGCTTATATTATATATTATATTTGATACCCATATTATGTGGATCGAAGAAAAAAGGGGATCTGCCATTTTGGAACGGCGGCCATATTGTAATTATAAGAATTTTTGGTTTTGGAATAGTGTATTGTCACCGAAACTAAAGGTGTATGCCAAATTACAGCTTCATCGGATACCTACAAGTGATCATAAAATGATTTGCCAGATTTGAAAGTTACATAAGTACAGTGCAAGTTAATAGAAAGCTTGTAAAAAGTCGAGTTTCATTGAATGTTTTACCTGCTGAAGAACCGCTGCTTGAAGACGATGACGATGATCCACCAGAAGAAGACCCTGAAAATAATGATCGTTATTATTTACATGCAAATATTTGACTGTCATGCTTTTCGTGCAACTTATTCTTTTTCGTAAAACGAAACACAGAAATGTTTGTTTTAATTATACACGTATTTATTTAAAATTTATAACCTTTAAAAGGACATTTTGACATTAGACATATATAACTGTTCCAATCCTACTGTAGATATATTTAAAATGGTACAGTTAGTACCGTCACTTGCCTAGCTGAGTGATTCTTAGTGGCCATGTTTCAACATTTGTGTTTTTTTTTTATTATTATATCTCAAAAACAGTTAGATTCAAAAACTCAGGTAATTTGAATGGAAACCAGTAAATAGAGTTATCATTAATACCCATGTTTTTACCAAAACATACCAGTTTTTACATGGTTTTTTAAATAATTTACCTGCTGCAGAACTGCCACTTGAAGATGATGAAGATGATCCACCTTGAGAAGAAACTGAAAATATTTCTCTTCATTGTTTATATACGTATTTAGCATATGTGTAGTAACGGATTAAGAATACATAATGTCACTACCCCCTTTCAACCCGTGGGTGTCATTTGTTGGAGGAGACCAGTGTCCAGTAGTGGGTCGTTTTATGGGTTGATAAGATAATTATACGGTCAATGGAGGACATATTTTCATACCATCTACATATCCTAGTTTTAGACATTTATTCTTATACCAATAACAAATAATTCACTAACTAAAGAATAACAATTCAGAAACATATGTTTCACGGTACGTCTTAAGACAGTTTAGTTGTAAATAAAAGGAAATTTGTTAAATAAATCCAGGTGCCAAATGCGAAAATGCGAAAATGAGACGTAAACGTGTGTTTGCTATACCTGAGCTGTTTGACGAAGTATCATTCGATGCAGGCGGCGTGGAGTCTGTAGTAAATAAAAGGGTTTCATTAAATAACATGCAAGATTTCAGGTTTCGAATTCATATAATCCTGACATGTGGAGTAAACGAGTGTTTGCTTTACCTGAGCTGTTTGATGAAGTATCATTCGACGACGGTGGTGTAGAGTCTGTAGTAAATAAAAGGGTTTTATTAAATAACATGCAAGATTCCAGGATACTAATTCTTATAAAGCTCACATGTGGGATAAAGGAGTGTTAGCTGTACCTGAGCTGTTTGATGAAGTATCATTCGACGACGGTGGCGTAGAGTCTGTAGTAAATAAAGGGGTTTTATTAAATAACATGCAAGATTGTAGGATAATAATTCTTATAAACCTCACATGTGGGATAAAGGAGTGTTTGCTATACCTGAGCTGTTTGATGAAGTATCATTCGACGACGGTGGCGTAGAGTCTGTAGTAAATAAAGGGGTTTTAATAAAAAACAAACAAGATTACAGGATTCGACTGGCCTGTTGGTCTAGTGGTTAGCGACCCTGACTGCTAAACCGGAGGTCGTGGGTTCGATACCCACCCAGGACAAATCTTTGTGTGATAAGCATAAAGGTTTGTTCTGTGTCTGGGTGTAATTTATCTATAACATGTATGTATTTACAAAAAAAAATGTATTTAAGTAGTATATCAGTTGTTTAGTACCCATAACACAAGCAAATATAATTGCTTACTTTGGGACTAGATGGCAATGTGTGAATGTGGTAGAATATTATTATTATTATTATTATTCGAATTTATAAAATCCTGTCATGTGGGGTAAACGAGTGTTTGCTATACCTGAGCTGTTCGATGAAGTATCATTCGATGCCGGTGGCGTGGAGTCTGTAGTAAATAAAAGGGTTTTATTTAATAACATGCAAGATTTTAAGATAACAATCCTTATAATTCAGACATGTGGAGTAAACGAGTGTTAGCTACACCTGAGCTGTTTGATGAAGTATCATTCGACGACGGTGGCGTAGAGTCTATAGTTAATAAAGGGGTTTTATTAAATAACATGTAAGATTCAAGGATAAAAATTCTTATAAACATCACATGTGGGATAAAGGAGTGTTTGCTATACCTGAGCTGTTTGATGAAGTATCATTCGACGACGGTGGCATGGAGTTTGTAGTAAATAAAGGGGTTTTATTTAATAACATGCAAGATTCCAGGATTCGAATTCATATAATCCTGACATGTGGGGTAAACGTGTGTTTGCTATACCTGAGCTGTTCGATGAAGTATCATTTGATGCAGGTGGCGTGGAGTCTGTAGTAAATAAAAGGGTTTTATTAAATAACATACAAGATTCTAAGAAAAGAATTCTAATAATCCTCACATGTGGGGTAAACGAGTGTTTGCTATACCTGAGCTGTTTGATGAAGTATCATTCGATGCAGGTGGCGTGGAGTCTGAAGTAAATAAAATGGTTTTATTAAATAACATGCAAGATTCTAGGATAAGAATTCTTATAATCCTCACATGTGGGGTAAACGTGTGTTTGCTATCCCTGAGCTGTATGATGATTTGCCATTCAGGTCAGGTCACAACGATGCTCCAATTAGAAGTGTTTTGATAAATAACATCTTAGTGGTACATTAGCGATAAGGAACAAGAATATATTATTTATTGGCAAATTATTTAGATCTCCCTTACCTGGCTGTCCACCACTGCTTCCGGAAGCTGTAAACATTTTAACAATATGTTAGGGCGTCCAGCTGAGAGAGATGAGAGAAATTTACTTTGCAAGTATAATATTCCGAGTTGTTAAATATTTACTATTAGTTGATTATGTCGTTATAATGCATGCGTGCGGTTCCCCAATACAACTTATTAAAATTGCGCTAAACAGCCTAAATAATTGTCAAACTTCATGTGTTGGTAATAGATATACCGCACTCCGTTTGTGGGCCCGACTAACCTAAACATGCATGTTTAATAATAATAATAATAATAATTCATTTATTTCGGACAACAATGGTTCATAATTGGTTAGTAATACAATTAAACTTATATTCTAGTGTTAGTAATTATATAATTAAGTAAATACACATTATGGAGATGGCCGAGCTCTGTATTTCAATGTGTATATACAGTATTATGTACTAAAGTTCGTTCGAATCCCCTCATGATGGGCGAGTCGAACTTATCAGCAATGGTCTTTAGGATGCCATTAGCGCTGCCCCTCACTCTATTCAGTAACGAGGCTACCCGTTTCCGAATGATAGCATGAAAACCATCTACCCTAGCCTCAGCAAACATAGTAGAAGCACTACAGAATCGAGGCAGACCCAATAGCATCCTAAACCCATTGTTGTACTGTACACGCAATATATTAATAGATCTCTGAGTATATTTGACCCACAGGCTACTCGTGTAGAAGGTTTGACAGTACGCCTTGAAAAGGGTTATTTTAACGTCCACACTACAACGAGCAAACCTGCGGGCCAGCATATTAGTTCTCATAGCCATTGATCTACGTTCTCTTTCTATGTCAACCCGGTCGTCAAGGTCCTCTGTAACGAAATGCCCAAGATATTTAAATTGTTGAACTCTCTTTAGTTCAACTCCATTCAACATAATTGGCGGCACAATAGATGGACTTTTACCTGAGGCCTTGAAGACCAGGAACTCACTTTTTGAGCAGTTATACTTGAGGCCATGTTGGACAGCATAGCTTTCACAAATGGCCAACAACTTTCTCAAAGCCTGAATACTTGGGCTCAGCAGCACCATGTCGTCCGCATAACTAAAATTGTTCATACATACGTTATTGACGGAGCATCCAACCTGGGCGCTGCTGAGTTCAACTATTAGCTCGTTGAATTTTGTTTATGTAAGCATTTTACTGAATAAACTAACTTATTACACTATGTTACGGTTTTGAAAATAATATAATTATTCCAAATTAAATTACAAGTCATTTTATCATATTTTACCTGCTGAAGAGCTGCTGCTTGAAGACGATGACGATGATCCACCAGAAGAAGAACCTGAAAATAATGATCGTTATTATTAACTTGCAAATATTTGACCGTCATGCTTTTCGTGCAACTTATTATTTTTCGTAAAACGAAACTCAGAAATGTTTGTTTTAATTATACACGTATTTATTTAAAATTTATAACCTTTAAAAGGACATTTTGACATTAGACATATGTAACTATTCCAATCTTACTGTAGATATAATTACAATGATACAGTTAGTACCGTCACTTGCCTAGCTGAATGATTCTCAGTGGCCATGATATTAACTTCTGTGTTTTTTTTTTCATTATATATTATAAGTCAAGTACAGTTAGATTCAAAAACTCAGGTAATTTAAATGGAAACCAGTAAACAGAGTTATCATTAATACCCATGTTTTTACCAAAACATACCAGTTTTTACATTGGTTTTTTTTAATAATTTACCTGCTGCAGAACTGCCACTTGAAGATGATGAAGATGATCCACCTTGAGAAGAACCTGAAAATAATTCTCTTCATTGTTTATATACGTATTTAGCATATGTGTAGTAACGGATTAAGAATACATAATGGCACTACCCCCTTTCAACCCGTGGGTGTCATTTGTTGGAGGTGACCAGTGTCCAGTAGTGGGTCGTTTTATGGGTTGATAAGATGATTAAATGGAATGGAATTAAATGGAATTAAATGGAAACCAGTAAACGAAGTTATTATTTTTGCCCATGGTTTTACTAAAACATACCAGTTTTCACTATTCTTTTTTTTAATAATTTACCTGCTGCAGAACTGCCACTTGAAGATGATGACGACGATCCACCTTGAGAAGAACCTGAAAATAATTCTCTTCATTGTTTATAGACGTATTTAGCATAATTGTAGTAACGGATTAAGAATAAATAATGTCACTACCCCCTTTCAACCCGTGGATGTCATAAAAGGCCACTAAGGGAGGAACCTTATGCAGACAAGAGCGCTGTGAGAAATGGAAAATTAGAAACTAAACCTCTATCATCCTGTCTGGCCAGCGTGCTATAGAAGGCTTAATTCGCTCCACATTTTTTGGAAGAGACCAGTGTCCAGTAGTGGGTCATTTTATGTGTTGATAAGACGATTATACGTTCACTGAAGTGACATGTTTTCATACCATCAATATATCCTGATTTTATCTAAATACTTTATTTATATATTGAAAATATCAAAAAATTCACTTACATTAGAATATAAAATGCAGAAGCATATGGTTCACGGAACGTCATAAGACAGTTTAGTTGCAAATAAAAGGAATTTTGTCAAATAATATATATCCAGGTGCCAAATGAAAAATCAAGAATACCAATATTTTAAAATCTGTCTTGAAAAGAAAACGTGTGTTTGCTATTATATACCTGAGCTGTTTGAAGAAGTATCATTCGATGCAGGTGGCGTGGAGTCTGTAGTAAATAAAAGAGTTTTATTAAATAACATGCAGGATTCTAGGATAAAAATTCTTATAATACTGACAAGAAGGGTAAACGTGTGATTACTATACCTGAGCTGTTTGAAGAAGTATCATTTGATGCAGGTGGTGTGGAGTCTGTAGTAAATAAAAGAGTTTTATTAAATAATATGCAGGATTCTAGGATGAAAATTCTTAATCCTGACAAGAAGGGTAAACGTGTGATTACTATACCTGAGCTGTTTGATGAAGTATCATTTGATGCAGGTGGCGTGGAGTCTGTAGTCAATAAAAGGGTTTTATTAAATAACATGCAATATTCTAGGACAAGAATTCATATAATACAGACATGTGTGGTAAACGAGTGTTTGCTATACCTGAGCTGTTTGATGAAGTATCATTTGATGCAGGTGGCGTGGAGTCTGTAGTCAATAAAAGGGTTTTATTAAATAACATGCAAGATTCTAGGACAAGAATTCATATAACTCAGACATGTGTGATAAACGAGTGTTTGCTATACCTGAGCTGTTTGATGAAGTATCATTTGATGCAGGTGGCGTGGAGTCTGTAGTCAATAAAAGGGTTTTATTAAATACCATGCTAGATTCCAGGATAAGAATTCATATAATCCTGACATGTGGGGTAAACGAGTTTTTGCTATACCTGAGTTGTTTGAGAAAGTATCATTCTATGCAGGTGGTGTGGAATTTATAGTAAATAAAAGGGTTTTATTAAATAATATGCAAGATTTTAGAATAAAAATTGTTAATCCTGATAAGAAGGGTAAACGTGTGATTACTATACCTGAGCTGTTTGATGAAGTATCATTTGATGCAGGTGGCGTGGAGTCTGTAGTCAATGAAAGGGTTTTATTAAATAACATGCAAGATTCTAGGACAAGAATTCATATAATTCAGACATGTGTGGTAAACGAGTGTTTGCTATACCTGAGCTGTTTGATGAAGTATCATTCGATGCAGGTGGTGTAGAGTCTGTAGTAAATAAAAGGGTTTTATTAAATAATATGCAAGATTTAAGGATAAAAATTCTTAATCATGACAAGAAGGGTAAACGTGTGATTACTATACCAGAGCTGTTTGATGAAGTATCATTTGATGCAGGTGGCGTGGAGTCTGTAGTTAATAAAAGGGTTTTATTAAATAACATGCAAGATTCTAGGATAAGAATAATTCTCATAATCCTGACATGAAAGATAAACGTGTGTTTGCTATACCTGAGCTCTTTAATGATTTGCCATTCAGGTCAGGTCACGACGATGCTTCAATTAGAAGTTTTTTAATGAATAACATCTAAGTGCTCAATTCTAACGTTAAGATGAATAATACTAATATTTTTCATGCAGTGTTAACATGAATTAACAATATCTGTTTCTTGTATTCTCAGAATTACAAAAATGTGCAATCATTTAAGCCACGAATATAATATTTCAATCTCAAAAATTTACATAATAATATACAATAGCGTTAAGGAACAAGTATATAATTTATATTGGCAAATTTTTTAGACATCTTCCTTACCTGGCTGTCCTCCACTGCTTCCGGAAGCTGTAAATAATTATAACAATATGTTAGGGCGTCCAGCTGAGAGAGGTGAGAGAAATTTACTTGGCAATTATAGTTTATTCTGAGTTGTTAAATATTTATTATAAAATTTATTGATCATGTCGTTATACTGAATGCGTGCGGTTCCCGAATAAGACTTATTAAATTGCGCTTTCTATGTATATCTCGATACGGGTACAGCATACGGAGGTACTCTCTGCAAACAGCCTAACTAATAGTCAAACTTCATGTGTTGGTAATATAATATATACCGCACTCCGTTTGTGGGCCCGACTAACCTGAACAGGCATGTTTATGTTAGCATTATACTGAATAAACTAACTAATTACACTGTGTTACGGTTCTGAAAATAATATAATTATACCAAAATTAATTACAAGTCATTTTATCATATTTTACCTGCTGAAGAGCTGCTGCTTGATGACGAAGATGTACCAGATGAAGAACCTGAAAATAGTAATCGTCTTTGTTTAGATTTGCCTATAATATACAATCACTTAAGCATCATGTATTCCAAGTCATTGATTTTCTTAAATTGTATTTATTAACTTTATTGATACTTAGTTGTTATTTTTTGTTCAAATTTGAAAGTGAAACGTAAATTTAGTATGGAGAATGCAATAACAAGAATTTTTAAAATGACATTATTACTAAAAACTCGAGTTTCATCAAATGTTTTACCTGCTGAAGAACCGCTGCTTGAAGACGATGACGATGATCCACCCGAAGAAGAACCTGAAAACAATTATCATCATTATTAACATGCAAATATTAGACTGTCATGTTTTTCATACAACTTATTCGCTTTTGTAAAACGAAACAGATAAATGTTTGTTTAAATTACGCACGCAATTATTTAAAATTTTACCCCACATTTTATTTCAACATTTGTAATATGTAACTTTTCCAGCCTCACTGCAGATATCATTAAAATGATACAGTTAGTACCGTTACATGCCTAGCCGAGTGATTCTCAGTGGCCATGATGTAAACTCTTGTGTTTTTTTTTCATTATTATAAGTCAAGTACAGTAATTGAATTCCAAAACTCTAGTAATTTAAATCGTCATCATCATCATCAGCAACCCAGTAAGTCCAACTGCTGGGCTCGGGTCTCATCTCATCCAACTAGAGAGCTTAGAGGGTTTAGGCCATAATCCACTCACGCTGGCCTAGTAGGGGTTGGTGGATCAGACATACTCATAGAATTTCATCTAGGTATGTGGGTTTCCTTACGATGTTTTCCTTCACCATTAGCAGATGGTAAGTCACTTGACTAATACATATAAATTCCACAAAGTGAAATCCACATTGGTACAGCCGGTCAAGATCGAACTCGGATCGCGTGATTTGCACGCCGGTCCCTTATCCATTCTGCCACCATCGCTTTATATCGCTATATATATTCGCGGTAATTTAAATGGAAGCCAGCAAACCAAGTTATTATTTTTGCCCATGTATTTACCAAAACATACCAGTTTTCACTTTTCTTTTTTTTTAATAATTTACCTGCTGCAGAACTGCCACTTGAAGATGATGACGATGATCCACCTTGAGAAGAACCTGAAAATAATTATCTTCATTGTTTATAGACTAGTGTTTAGCATAATTGTAGTAACGGATTAAGAATACATAATGTTACTACCCCCTTTCAACCCGTGGATGTCATAAAAGGCCACTAAGGGAGGAACTTTATGCAGACAAGCGACGACCAGCAGAAGAGTGCTGTGAGAAATGGAAAATTCGAAACTAAACCTTTATCATCCCGTCTGGCCAGCGTAATATAGTAGGCTAAGTTCGCTCCACATTTTTTAGAAGAGACCAGTGTCCAGTAGTAGGTCATTTTATGTTTTAATAAGACGATTGTACGTTCACTGAAGTGACATGTTTTCATACCATCTATATATCCTGATTTTAGAGATTTATTCTTATACAAAATATCAAATAATTCACTAACATTAGAATATAAAATGCAGAAGTGTATGGTTAACGGTACGTCATAAGACAGTTTAGTTGCAAATAAAAGGAATTTTGTCGAATATATCCAGGTGCCAACTGAAAAAATCTAGAATAGCAATATTTTAAAATCTGTCTTGAAAAGTAAACGTGTGTTTGCTATACCTGAGCTGTTTGATGAGGTATCATTTGATGCAGGTGGCGTGGAGTCTGTAGTAAATAAAAGGGTTTTATTAAATAATATGCAAGATTTTAGGATAAAAATTCTTAATCCTGACAAGAAGGGTAAACGTGTGATTACTATACCTGAGCTGTTCGATGAAGTATCATTCGATGCAGGTGGTGTAGAATCTGTGGTAAACGGACGTAATTAGCATAAATTGTAGAAACAGATTAAGAATACATAATGTCACTACCCACTTTCAACGCGTGGATGTCATAAAAGGCCACTAAAGGAAGAACCTTATACAGATAAGAGCGCTGTGAGAAATGAAAAATTGGAAACTAAACCTCTATCATCCCGTGTGGCCAGTCCCAAATTTTTTGGAAGAGACCAGTGTCCAGTAGTGGGTCATTTTATGGGTTGATAAGACGATTATACGGTCACTGAAGTTTGACATGTTTTCATACCATCTATATAATATATCCTGATTTTAGACATTTATTCTTATACAAAATATCAAATAATTCACTTATATTAGAATATAAAATGCAGAAACATATGGTTCACGGTACGTCATAAGACAGTTTAGTGGCAAATAAAAGGAATTTTGTCAAAAATATCCAGGTGCCAAATGCAAAAATCTAGGATAGCAATATTTTAAAATCTGTCATGAAAAGTAAACGTGTGTTTGCTATACCTGAGCTGTTTGATGAAGTATCATTCGATGCAGGTGGCGTGGAGTCTGTAGTAAATAAAAGAGTTTTATTAAATAACATGCAAAATTCTAGGATAAAAATTCTTATAATACTGACAAGAAGGGTAAACGTGTGATTACTTTACCTGAGCTGTTTGAAGAAGTATCATTTGATGCAGGTGGTGTGGAATCTGCAGTAAATAAAAGGGTTTTATTAAATAACATACAAGATTTAGGAAAAAAAATCTTATAATCCTGACAACAAGGGTAAACGTATTATTACTATACCTGAGCTGTTTGATGAAGTATCATTTGATGCAGGTGGCGTGGAGTCTGTAGTAAATAAAAGAGTATTATTAAATAACATGCAGGATTCTAGGATAAAAATTCTTATAATCCTGACAAGAAAGGTAAACGTGTGATAACTATACCTGAGCTGTTTGTAGAAGTATCATTTGATGCAGGTGGCGTGGAGTCTGTAGTCAATAAAAGGGTTTTATTAAATAACATGCAAGATTCTAGGACAAGAATTCATATAATTCAGACATGTGTGGTAAACGAGTGTTTGCTATACCTGAGCTGTTTGATGACGTATCATTCGATGCAGGTGGTGTGGAGTCTGTAGTGAATTATAGGGTTTTATTAAATAACATGTTAGATTCTAGGACAAGAATTCATATAATTCAGACATGTGTGGTAAACGAGTGTTTGCTATACCTGAGCTGTTTGATGAAGTATCATTTGATGCAGGTGGCGTGGAGTCTGTAGTAAATAAAAGGGTTTTATTAAATAACATGCAATATTCTAGGATAAGAATTCTTATAATTCTGACATGAAGGGTAAACGTGTGTTTGCTATACCTGAGCTCTTTAATGATTTCCCATTCAGTTCAGGTCACGACGATTCTCCAATTAGAAGTGTTTTGATAAATGACATCTTAGTGGTCAATACCAACGTTAAGATAAATAATACTAATATTTATAAATGCAGTGTTAACATGAATTAACAATATTTGTTTCTTGTTTTTACAAAAACGTGCAATCACTAACGCCAAAATTTACGTAATAATATACAATAGCGTTAAAAAACAAGAATATATCTTATATTGGCAAATTATTTAGATCTCCCTTACCTGGCTGTCCACCACTGCTTCCGGAAGCTGTAAACAATTTTAACAATATGTTAGGGCGTCCAGCTGAGAGAGATGAGAGAAATTTACTTTGCAAGTATAGTATTCTGAGTTGTTAAATATTTTGTATTTGTTGATTATGTCGTTATACTGAATGCGTGCGGTTACCAAATACGACTTATTAAAATTGCGCTAAACAGCCTAACTAACTGTCAAACTTCATCTGTTAGTAATAGATATACTTCACTCCGTTTGTGGGCCCGACTAACCTAAACAGGCATGTTTATGTTAGCATTTTACTGAATAAACTAACTTATTACACTATGTTACGGTTCTGAAAATAATATAATTATTTCAAATTAAATTACAAGTCATTTTATCATATTTTACCTGCTGAAGAGCTGCTGCTTGATGACGAAGATGTACCAGATGAAGAACCTGAAAATAGTAATCGTCTTTGTTTAGATTTGCCTATAATATACAATCACTTAAGCATCATGTATTCCAAGTCATTGATTTTCTTAAATTGTATTTGTTAACTTTAATGATAAGTAGTTGTTATTTTTTGTACAAATTTAAAAGTGAACCGTAAGTTTAGAATGGAGAATGCAATGACAAGAATTTTTTAAATGATATCATTAATAAAAACTCGAGTTTCATCAAATGTTTTACCTGCTGAAGAACCGCTGCTTGAAGACGATGACGATGATCCACCCGAAGAAGAACCTGAAAACAATTATCATCATTATTAACATGCAAATATTAGACTGTCATGTTTTTCGTACAACTTATTCGCTTTTGTAAAACGAAACAGATAAATGTTTGTTTTAATTACGCAGGCATTTATTTAAAATTTTACACCACATTTTATTTCAAAATTCGTAATCTGTAACTGTTCCAGCCTCACTGTAGATATAATTAAAATGATACAGTTAGTACCACCACTTGCCTAGCCGAGTGATTCTCAGTGGCCATGATATAAACTCTTGTGTTTTTTTCTCATCTTTCTTATATCTTTTTCATCATTATTATAAGTCAATTACAGTTATTGAATTCCAAATCACTGGTAATTTAAATGAAAACTAGTAAACTAAGTTATTATTTTTGCCCATATTTTTACCAAAACATACCAGTTTTCACTTTTCTTTTTTTTTAATAATTTACCTGCTGCAGAACTGCCACTTGAAGATGATGACGATGATCCACCTTGAGAAGAACCTGAAAATAATTATCTTCATTTTTTATAGACTAGTGTTTAGCATAATTATAGTAACGGATTAAGAATACATAATGTCACTACCCCCATTCAACCCGTGGATGTCATAAAAGGCCACTAAGGGAGGAACCTTATGCAGATAAGAGCGCTGTGAGAAATGGAAAATTTGAAACTAAACTTCTATCATCCCGTCTGGCCAGTGTGCTATAGTAGGCTAAATTCACTCCACATTTTTTGGAAAAGACCAATGTCCAGTAGTGTGTCATTTTATGTGTTAATAAGACGATTATACGTTCACTGAAGTGACATGTTTTCATACCATCTATATATTATCCTGATTTTAGAGATTTATTCTTGTACAAAATATAAAAAAAATCACTTACATTAGAATATAAAATGCAGAAGCATAGGGTTCACGGTACCTACGTCATAAGACAGTTTAGTTGCAAATAAAAGGAAATTTGTCAAATATATCCAGGTGACAAATGCAAAAATCTAGGATAGCAATATTTTGAAATCTGTCATGAGAACAATACTATAACAATAATAATATGGAGTATGTGTGTAGTAAACGAGTGTTTGCTATACCTGAGCTGTTTGATGAAGTATCATTAGATGCAGGTGGCGTTGAATCTGTAGTAAATAAAAGAGTTTTATTAAATAACATGCAGGATTCTAGGATAAAAATTCTTATAATACTGACAAGAAGGGTAAACGTGTGATTACTATACCTGAGCTGTTTGAAGAAGTATCATTTGATGCAGGTGGTGGTGAATCTGTAGTAAATAAAAGGGTTTTATTAAATGCAATGGTTGCTGAATGGATAAGGGACCGGCGTGCAAATCACGCAGTCCGAGTTCGATCCCCACCAGCAGTACCAATGTGGATACAACTTTGTGGAATTTATATGTACTAGGCAAGTGACTTACCATCTGCTAACGGTGAAGGAAAACATCGTGGGGAAACCCACATAACTTAGAAGTAATTCTATGAGTATGTCTGATCCACCAACCCGCACTAGGCCAGCGTGAGTGGATTATGGCCTAAACTCTCTCAGCTATCTAGTTAGAGGAGAGGAGACCCGGTCCCAGCAGTGGGACTTAATGGGTTGCTGATGATAATTATGAAATAATATGTAAGATTTTAGGATAAAAATTGTTAATCCTGATAAGAAGGGTAAACGTGTGATAACTATAACTGAGCTGTTTGATGAAGTATCATTTGATGCAGGTGGTGTGGAGTCTGTAGTCAATAAAAGGGTTTTATTAAATAACATGCAAGATTTTAGGATAAATATTATTATAATCGTGTCAAGCAGGGTAAACGTGTTATTACTATACCTGAGCTGTTTGATGAAGTATCATTTGATGCAGGTGGCGTGGAATCTGTAGTCAATAAAAGGGTTTTATTAAAGAACATGCAGATTCTTGGACGAGAATTCATATAATTCAGACATGTGTGGTAAACGAGTGTTTGCTATACCTGAGCTGTTTGATGAAGTATCATTCGATGCAGTTGGTGTGGAATCTGTAGTGAATAAAAGGGTTTTATTAATTAACATGTAAGATTCTAGGATAAGTATTCATATAATTCAGACATGTGTGGTAAACGAGTGTTTGCTATACCTGAGCTGTTTGATGAAGTATCATTTGATGCAGGTGTTGTGGAGTCTGTAGTAAATAAAAGGGTTTTATTGAATAACATGCAAGATTCTAGGATAAGAATTCTTATAATCCTGACATGAAGGGTAAACGTGTGTTTGCTATACCTGAGCTCTTTAATGATTTTTGATTCAGGTCAGATCACGTCGATGCTCAAATTAGAAGTGTTTTAATGAATAACATCTAAGTTTTTAATTCCAACGTTAAGATGAATAATACTAATATTTTTACATGCAGTGTTAACATGAATTAACAATATCTGTTTCTCGTATTCTCCGAATTATAAAAACGTGCAATCATTCAAGCCACGAATATGGTATTCCAATCTCAAAAATTTACATAATAAATATACAATAGCAATAAGGAACAGATATATAATTTATATTGGCAATTTTTTTATGAATCTTCCTGACCTGGCTGTCCTCCACTGCTTCCGGAAGCTGTAAACAATTATAACAATATGTTAGGGCGTCCAGCTGAGAGAGATGAGAGAAATTTACTTTGCAAGTATAGTATTCTGAGTTGTTAAATATTTTGTATTTGTTGATTATGTCGTTATACTGAATGCGTGCGGTTACCAAATACGACTTATTAAAATTGCGCTAAACAGCCTAACTAACTGTCAAACTTCATCTGTTAGTAATAGATATACTTCACTCCGTTTGTGGGCCCGACTAACCTAAACAGGCATGTTTATGTTAGCATTTTACTGAATAAACTAACTTATTACACTATGTTACGGTTCTGAAAATAATATAATTATATCAAATTAAATTACAAGTCATTTTATCATATTTTACCTGCTGAAGAGCTGCTGCTTGATGACGAAGATGTACCAGATGAAGAACCTGAAAATAGTAATCGTCTTTGTTTAGATTTGCCTATAATATACAATCACTTAATCATTTTATTTCAAAATTCGTAATATGTAACTGTTCCAGCCCCACTGTAGATATTATAATTAAAATGATACAGTTAGTACCGTCACTTGCCTAGCCGAGTGATTCTCAGTGGCCATGATATAAACTCTTGTGTTTTTTTTTCATTATTATAAGTCAAGTACAGTTGAATTCCAAAACTCTGGTAATATAAATGGAAACCAGTAAACCAAGTTATTATTTTTGCCCATGTTTTTACCAAAACATACCAGTTTTCACTTTTTTTTTTTAATAATTTACCTGCTGCAGAACTGCCACTTGAAGATGATGACGATGATCCACCTTGAGAAGAACCTGAAAATAATTCTTCTCATTGTTTATAGACGTATTTAGCATAATTGTAGTAACGGATTAAGAATACATAATGTCACTACCCCCTTTCAACCCGTGGATGTCATAAAAGGCCACTAAGGGAGGAACCTTATGCAGACAAGAGCGCTGTGAGAAATGGTCATGAGAAGAATACGTGGAGTATGTGTGTAGTAAACGAGTGTTTGCTATACCTGAGCTGTTTGATGAGGTATCATTTGATGCAGGTGGCGTGGAGTCTGTAGTAAATAAAAGGGTTTTATTAAATAATATGCAAGATTTTAGGATAAAAATTCTTAATCCTGATAAGAAGGGTAAACGTGTGATTACTATACCTGAGCTGTTCGATGAAGTATCATTCGATGCAGGTGGTGTAGAATCTGTGGTAAATAAAAGGGTTTTATTAAATAATATGCAAGATTTTAGGATAAAAATTCTAAACCTGACAAGAAGGGTAAACGTGTGATTACTATACCTGAGCTGTTTGAAGAAGTATCATTTGATGCAGGTGGTGTGGAGTCTGTTGTAAATAAAAGGATTTTATTAAATAATATGCAAGATTTTAGGATAAAAATTCTTAGTCCTGACAAGAAGGGTAAACGTGTGATTACTATACCTGAGCTGTTTGATGAAGTATCATTTGATGCAGGTGGCGTGGAGTCTGTAGTCAATAAAAGGGTTTTATTAAATAACATGCAAGATTCCAGGATAAGAATTCATATAATCCTGACATGTGGGGTAAACGAGTGTTTGCTATACCTGAGCTGTTTGAGGAAGTATCATTCGATGCAGGTGGTGTGGAATTTGTAGTAAATAAAAAGGGTTTTATTAAATAACAAGCAAGATTTTAGAATAAAAATTGTTAATCCTGACAAAAAGGGTAAACGTGTGATTACTATACCTGAGCTGTTTGATGAAGTATCATTTGATGCAGGTGGCGTGGAGTCTGTAGTCAATAAAAGGATTTTATTTAATAACATGCAGATTCTAGGACGAGAATTCATATAATTCAGACATGTGTGGTAAACGAGTGTTTGCTATACCTGAGCTGTTTGATGAAGTATCATTCAATGCAGGTGGTGTGGAGTCTGTAGTGAATAAAAGGGTTTTATTAATTAACATGTAAGATTCTAGGACAAGAATTCATATAATTCAGACATGTGTGGTAAACGAGTGTTTGCTATACCTGAGCTGTTTGATGAAGTATCATTTGATGCAGGTGGCGTGGAGTCTGTAGTAAATAAAAGGGTTTTATTAAATAACATGCAAGATTCTAGGATAAGAATTCTTATAATCCTGACATGAAGGGTAAACGTGTGTTTGCTATACCTGAGCTCTTTAATGATTTGTGATTCAGGTCAGGTCACGTCGATGCTCAAATTAGAAGTGTTTTAATGAATAACATCTAAGTTTTCAATTCCAACGTTAAGATGAATAATACTTATATTTTTACATGCAGTGTTAACATGAATTAGCAATATTTCGTCCCATTAGAAGAATAATGTCTTATCTTCAGATAAAAAAAAAATGAAATTATTATAAATTTGGCATTAAGAACCCTAAATTATCAATTGATCAAATTTGTATTTTGTAAAATACTGACTAAAGAATAAAATAAAAATTTATCAATCGATAGTTTACGGTTTTAATGCCGAATTTTTTAATAATTTCATTTTTGTTTTATGTGAAGATAAAACATTATACTTCTAATGGGACGATTTGTTTCTTGTTTTTACAAAAACGTGCAATCACTAACACCAAAATTTACGTAATAATATACAATAGCGTTAAAAATCAAGAATATATCTTATATTGGCAAATTATTTAGATCTCCCTTACCTGGCTGTCCACCACTGCTTCCGGAAGCTGTAAACAATTTTAACAATATGTTAGGGCGTCCAGCTGAGAGAGATGAGAGAAATTTACTTTGCAAGTATAGTATTCTGAGTTGTTAAATATTTTGTATTTGTTGATTATGTCGTTATACTGAATGCGTGCGGTTACCAAATACGACTTATTAAAATTGCGCTAAACAGCCTAACTAACTGTCAAACTTCATCTGTTAGTAATAGATATACTTCACTCCGTTTGTGGGCCCGACTAACCTAAACAGGCATGTTTATTTTAGCATTTTACTGAATAAACTAACTTATTACACTATGTTATGGTTCTGAAAATAATATAATTATTTCAAATTAAATTACAAGTCATTTTATCATATTTTACCTGCTGAAGAGCTGCTGCTTGATGACGAAGATGTACCAGATGAAGAACCTGAAAATAGTAATCGTCTTTGTTTAGATTTGCCTATAATATACAATCACTTAAGCATCATGTATTCCAAGTCATTGATTTTCTTAAATTGTATTTG
Source organism: Laspeyria flexula (assembly GCA_905147015.1). Lineage (NCBI taxonomy): Eukaryota > Metazoa > Arthropoda > Insecta > Lepidoptera > Erebidae > Laspeyria > Laspeyria flexula. Next base: position 11,620,333 of record LR989956.1, read on the forward strand.
TTAACTTTAATGATAAGTAGTTGTTATTTTTTGTACAAATTTAAAAGTGAACCGTAAGTTTAGAATGGAGAATGCAATGACAAGAATTTTTTAAATGATATCATTAATAAAAACTCGAGTTTCATCAAATGTTTTACCTGCTGAAGAACCGCTGCTTGAAGACGATGACGATGATCCACCCGAAGAAGAACCTGAAAACAATCATCATCATTATTAACATGCAAATATTAGACTGTCATGTTTTTCGTACAACTTATTCGCTTTTGTAAAACGAAACAGATAAATGTTTGTTTTAATTACGCACGCATTTATTTAAAATTTTACACCACATTTTATTTCAACATTCGTAATATGTAACTGTTCCAGCCTCACTGTAGATATAATTAAAATGATACAGTTAGTACCGTCACTTGCCTAGCCGAGTGATTCTCAGTGGCCATGATATAAACTCTTGTGTTTTTATTTCATTATTATAAGTCAAGTACAGTTGAATTCCAAAACTCTGGTAATATAAATGGAAACCAGTAAACCAAGTTATTATTTTTGCCCATGTTTTTACCAAAACACCAGTTTTCACTTTTTTTTTTAATAATTTACCTGCTGCAGAACTGCCACTTGAAGATGATGACGATGATCCACCTTGAGAAGAACCTGAAAAAATTTCTCTTCATTGTTTATAGACGTATTTAGCATAATTGTAGTAACGTATTAAGAATATATAATGTCACTACCCCCTTTCAACCCGTGGATGTCATAAAAGGCCACTAAGGGAGGAACCTTATGCAGACAAGAGCGCTGTGAGAAATGGTCATGAGAAGAATACGTGGAGTATGTGTGAAGTAAACGAGTGTTTGCTATACCTGAGCTGTTTGATGAGGTATCATTTGATGCAGGTGGCGTGGAGTCTGTAGTAAATAAAAAGGTTTTATTAAATAATATGCAAGATTTTAGGATAAAAATTCTTAATCCTGACAAGAAGGGTAAACGTGTGATTATTATACCTGAGCTGTTCGATGAAGCATCATTCGATGCAGTTGGTGTAGAATCTGTGGTAAATAAAAGGGTTTTATTAAATATTATGCAAGATTTTAGGATAAAAATTCTTAACCTGACAAGAAGGGTAAACGTGTGATTACTATACCTGAGCTGTTTGAAGAAGTATCATTTGATGCAGGTGGTGTGGAGTCTGTTGTAAATAAAAGGATTTTATTAAATAATATGTAAGATTTTAGGATAAAAATTCTTAATCCTGACAAGAAGGGTAAACGTGTGATTACTTTACCTGAGCTGTTTGATGAAGTATCATTTGATGCAGGTGGCGTGGAGTCTGTAGTCAATAAAAGGGTTTTATTAAATAACATGCAAGATTCCAGGATAAGAATTCATATAATCCTGACATGTGGGGTAAACGAGTTTTTGCTATACCTGAGTTGTTTGAGGAAGTATCATTCTATGCAGGTGGTGTGGAATTTGTAGTAAATAAAAGGGTTTTATTAAATAATATGCAAGATTTTAGAATAAAAATTGTTAATCCTGACAAGAAGGGTAAACGTGTGATTACTATACCTGAGCTGTTTGATGAAGTATCATTTGATGCAGGTGGCGTGGAGTCTGTAGTCAATAAAAGGGTTTTATTAAATAACATGCAAGATTCTAGGACAAGAATTCATATAATTCAGACATGTGTGGTAAACGAGTGTTTGCTATACCTGAGCTGTTTGATGAAGTATCATTCGATGCAGGTGGTGTGGAATCTGTAGTAAATAAAAGGGTTTTATTAAATAACATGCAAGATTTTAGTATAATAATTCTTAATCCTTACATGTGGGGTAAACATGTGTTTGCTATGCCTGAGCTGTTTGATGAAGTATCATTCGACGACGGTGGCATAGAGTCTGTAGTAAATAAAGGGGTTTTATTAAATAATATACAAAAGATGCTAGATTCTAGGATAAAAAAATTTATAATCCTGACTATTTCTGACATACGGGGTTAACGTATACTCGTATATATACTTTAGAAGGAAGGGCATAGTGGATAGCCCCCGCTTAAATTTGTTCGCGTGCCAGGTGAAATACCTCTATCCTACAGAAGACCAGAGTAATAATAACACTGCCTCGGTGGTTGTGTTTCTGTTGGTGAGTAGGGGTTTCCAGGGTCTATTGGGGAGGGACTATGATGACAGCGGGGGAGCAACGGTACTTATTTTTATCATTTGGCTGCATGGGCGCGGAATGTGAGTGAGCGTACAGGGAGACCCGGTGAAACGGGTTACCGCTGGCCATCTGTGAGTCAGTAGTGTTTGCAAAATCCAAACCCGAAGATGACTTTTAATCTCCGCCTTGGGAGACTGAACCGGAAACCCTTGTTAAATCTCTAATGTAGCTATCGTGCCGGACTAGGATACCGGAGTGGACCTGACTGCTGAATCAATGGGATGATTGGGGACCCTTCCGTGCGCTGCATACACAAACTGCATCACCTGCGTGGCTCTTCGGTGAGTTTGTTGGTACCGTGCGTTAACAAATTAATATAGGGATAAAGGGACAAGAATATTATTGAGATACCTGGCTGTCCACCACTGCCTCCGGAAGCTGTAAATAATTATAACAATATGTTAAGGTGTCCAGCTGAGAGAGATGAGAGAAATTAGCTTTTTAATGCCCAGTTTCTGAGCCCACAGATCAAAGTTATACCTCGATTAAAGTATAACCTGACTGAATATAAAAGTAAAACAATAGAACTAGTTTATTCATGCAATTGTCATCTTTAATTTGTTTAAGTTATATATATCTTATCAATGAGTTTTACGATAGTATAACCGCCATTTTGCGGTTCAGAAGCCCGGCCCGGATAAGTATGGTATTCTGATTGGCAGAATAAATGTGAATTTCACTTTGTGGAATTTATATATGTACTAATCAAGTAACTTAATTTACCATCTGCTATATAATAATAACGTTCAATTTGGGATATTTTTTTCTTACAAATTCTTATGTAATCTCTTGTACCTGTTGTTGTTCTTCTTACACTTTCGGAGGTTTGCAAACTTCGACAACTGATTTAAATATTACAACAAACTAAGAAAAAACCATAATATTTACTAAAATACGAATGTACGTAGAAATATAAAATATTTTCATAAAAAAAACAATAAATATTGCTTTAATTTAAATTAAGTTCCGATAATTTTAAAAAGTTGGTTGTTTACTTACCACTAGCTCCAGAAGCTGCGCTCGATGCTCCATTTTGTCCACTCGCTGTAAACAATGCATAACTTTTATCGACAACATTTACTTAAACAGCAATAGAATGTTTAACACTATATATACCTGATTTATAAAACAATGTCTTAGTACACACACTAGCGGCATCTCATCTTTCACGGTTAAAGCGGGTTCTGGTGCCAATTCTGCAGAGTGTCTCAAGCGGCGTAAATATGAAAGTCTTGGTGAGACTTAAATCTTTGAGCCTTTTGGGGTTGAAACGCTTGGACCTTGGGGGCCAAACGCCCACAAATTTTATCGTGAAATTTGTAAGCGTGTTTCTGAGGTATTACATGACCCAAGGGCTGGCTTCTACCTGAGGTAACGCATTAGCCTTGCTATCCACCGTTTTGTGGCTAGCCTTTTGGGTACGTTTCTTCAGGAATCTCAATCAAATATTCTATTTATAGGAATTTCCTGTAAATAGAGTATCTGGTTCTTTTTTTTTAAATAGGTTAATTGTGTATAATTTTTAAGTTATGTGTAAATATTTTATTAAATAAATGTCTTAGTTAGGCCATTTATATTGCGCTTAATATTAATAAAAGCAGCTTTTATTTTTGGTTTGTTGAAAATTTTTTTGAACTAACGAAAAAATCATAAAAGCTTAGCTTTTAGGTTGTTGTTAAAGTTTTAGATAACATATTATTATACTTAAGCGGCCGTAGCTCTATAGCCAAATCTACAAAACTTCTTCACAACCTTTATTTTACAGTTAACACCCCTTTGCTTTGTGTCGAACGTTAAAAACTTCAAAATGTAATAACTCGTTAACTATACGATTGCAAGATATCTAACTTGGCTGACACATAACAATATAAAAAGCTTATAGGTTATTTGTTTTTCTTTTGATTCTCTAGTAAAAACGACAAAAATATTAAAAAAATATTATTATTATTATATTTATATATAATTGAGAAATTCATCCAAAAGATGAATATAATAGAAGCAATGTTTAAGTGTTATCTTACCACCAGCTCCAGAAGATGAGCTCGAACCTCCACTACCTCCTCCAGATGCTGTAAACAATGCATTAATTTCATTTACAATTGTTATTAACTACATAATTATGTTACTTTGAACTTTGAACTAATGTTGTTTCACAACAAGTGTATGTTTCGCTTGAGCCACATTTGATTTGCGCTCTCAAACTCTCGCGGCTTTATTATATTATTATTCCAGATAGTTTCTTTTACATGAAATGGTGTATTAAATGAAAGGACTTTATTTCCAGGCGTGTGGGTCTGACTCGTATTTGACTGGGTTTTTTTTGAGTAAGTTTCTTATGCGCGCGCGGCTATAGTTTGCTATATAGTAACGCTGTCTCGGTGTCGTTGATTCATTAGTTAAGAAGACAAACAAGATTTACCAGCGGATTGAGATGCAGCCGCTGTGTTACCTCCATTTGACGCAGCTAGAACAATTAAATATTATTCTCAGATTGTTGTTAACTACGAATTAACGTTACTTTTGAACTTCAAATCAATGTTAAAACAACAAGTGTATGTTTCACTTGGGCCACATTTGATTTTTGTCGCTCACAAACTTAAGCAGCTACATATGTGTAATTGAGAAATTCATCCGAAAGCTATACGAAATGTTTAAGTGTCATCTTACCGCCAGCTCCCGAAGATGAGCTCGAACCTCCACTACCTCCTCCAGATGCTGTAAACAACGCATTAATTCCATTTACAATGGTTACTTAGCTTAATAAACAATACCAGATGAAAACAAAATATTATTAAAATTTTTCAGAGCCGCGGCTATGCAAAAACTCTCAACGCAAAATTGTATGTACCACAATTGGAAAGAGAAGACATGCCTGCCTTAGGGCTCTAACTCCAATTTTGTGTTGGGCTTGCAAATATTTACAAACACAAATATAGTTCACAGTGAGCACTGAAATTGTTGTCCAATATACTGCAGTGTCAACCTGTAAGTGCAACCCCACATAAAGAAAAAAATTTTTTTTTTAAAATGAAACTTAATAAACAATATTATCCAAATAATGTTCACGAGTGTAGTATGTTTACTTATTAGGCAAGTATGTCATTATTTTGAATTATTTGCGCATTAAACGTCAATTACTTTTGACTTGATAGATACATAAACATTAATCTAACAAATATTGGATAATTAACTTACAGGAAGCTCCAGAAGATGAACTCGAACCACTTCCTCCACTACCCGCTGTAAACAGCACATTTTTTATGAAATGTAAATATATAGATCAAAAACATACGTTATACAATTATTTCCTTGTATACATAATTAGTCAAGCTACAGCTATTATTGAGTTTTGTGCTTAGCTATTTAACACATTAGTTATATCTTTATTTACAGGTGATACTAAGATAATCAGTATTTCGACTCCAAATAATGGAGTAACAAATTGATGTCGACTTACATTGAGCTGCAGAAGCTGATCCCGAGCTTGTATTTCCTCCATTCGCTGTAATCAAAGATCACTTTTTTTTACTCTAGTTAATTAGCTATTAGAAAAAAAAGAGAGGTACAGTATAGCGTCATACTTCTGTATTTCTGGTGGGTGGCTCAATTTGAGTGGCCCACCAGGGAGTAGTACCTCCATCTTTATTTACAGGTGATACTAAGATAATCAGTATTTCGACTTCAAACATGGAGTAACAAATTGATGTCGACTTACATTGAGCTGCAGAAGCTGATCCCGAGCTTGTATTTCCTCCATTCGCTGTAATCAAAGATCACTTTCGTTTACTCAAGTTAATTACTATAGAAAAAAAGGAGAGGTACGGTGTAGCATCGTACTTCTCCCAGGTGGGTGGCTCAATTTGAGTGGCCCACCAGGGAGAAGTACCTTCAATCTACAGAGGATTCCAGCTATATTTATATTTTCTTGTATGAAACTGATTTTGACCAAGTAAATATAGCATTCTATCTACAATGAATGACTAAAGTCAAAAAACAGACAGGCCTTTGGTGCTACTAAAATTATAAATTTGAAAGAAATGTAGAAGTAGAAATTTTTTGATGTTCATACCTCATGTAAGGAAAAAATTGAACCCTTTTTGAGTGCGGTATTGTTGATCGCTGTGTGTGCGCCTTGGGTTTTTATTAAGTCAATGACTGCATTTAATTCTATGATACATCTACCTGTGTTGAGACTTCAGATGCATACACGGCTAATGGAACACAATAATCACTTGATTGTAACCAATACCAAACAAGGAAATAAAAAGCCTCGTACAGAAAGTTCTCTATACGGACGAACTGTAACGCTCCGGTAAGTCAGTGTTTTAATTTTTCTCCTAATAAGAACCTTCTTCGGACTTCAACGAATAAAAAAAAATAAATTAGCCGAGTTACACTGTTATTGGGTTTTGCACTTAGCTATTATACACATTAGTCTTATTTTATTTACAGCTGATACTAAAATAATCAGTATTTCGACTCCAAACATGGAGTAACAAATTGATGTCGACTTACATTGAGCTGCAGAAGCTGATCCCGAGCTTGTATTTCCTCCATTCGCTGTAATCAAAGATCACTTTCGTTTACTCTAGTTAATTACCATAGAAAAAAGGAGAGGTACGGTATAGCAACGTACTTCTCCCATTTGGGTGGCTTAATTTGAGTGGCCCACCAGGGAGAAGTACCTCTCATCTAAAGAGGATCCCTATATTAGATCTATTTATATTTTCTTGTATGAAACTGATTTCGACCAAGTAAATATAGCATTCTATCAGCAATGAATGAAATTAAATTGAAGAAACAGACAGGTCTTTGGTGCTACTAAAATAAGAAACGTGAAAAAATGTAGAAGTAGAAACTTTCTAATGTTCATACCTCACGACAGAAAAAAATTGAACCCTTTTTGAGTGCGGTTTTTTTATCGCTGTGTGTGCGCCTTGGGTTTTTATTAAGTCAATGACTGTCTTAAATTCTATTATAGATCTATCTGTGTCTCGATTTCAGGTTCATATACGGCTGACGAAAGCAATAATCACTAACTGTCCGGTACATCAGTGTTATTTAATATTTTTCCTAATAATAACGAGAGAAGTCGAGTTACAGCTGTTATTGAATTTTGCGCTTAACTATTATAAACATTAAAATAGTCATATTTTTATCTGTAGGTGATACTAAAATTAACAATATTTCGACTCCAAACATGGAGTAACAAATTGATGTCGACTAACATTGAGCTGCAGAAGCTGATCCCGAGCTTGTATTTCCTCCATTCGCTGTAATCAAAGATCACTTTCTTTTACTCTAGTTAATTAGCTATTAGAAGAAAATGAGAGGTACGGTATTGCGTCTTAACTCTGTATTTCTGGTGGATGGCTCAATTTGAGTAGCCTACCAGGGAGAAATACCTCCATCTTTATTTACAGGTGATACTAAGATAATCAGTATTTAGACTCCAAATAATGGAGAAACAAATTGATGTCGACTTACATTGAGCTGCAGAAGCTGATCCTGAGCTTGTATTTCCTCCATTTGCTGTAATCAAAGATCACTTTCGTTTACTCTATTTAATTTATCTATAGAAAAAAAGGCGAGGTACGGTATAGCGTCGCACTTCTCCCAGGTGGGTGGCTCAATTTTAGTGGCCCACAAGGGAGTAGTACCTCCGATCTACAGAGTATCCCGGCTTTATTTATATTTTCTTGTATGAAACTGGTTTCGACCAAGTTAATATAGCATTCTATCAGCAACGAATGAAATTAAATTGAAGAAACAGACAGGCCTTTGGTGCTACTAAAATTATAAACGTGAAAGAAATGTAGAAGTAGAAATTTTTTGATGTTCATACCTCATGTAAGAAAAAAATTGAACCCTTTTTGAGTGCGGTATTTTTGATCGCTGTGTGTGCGCCTTGGGTTTTTATTAAGTCAATGACTGCATTTAATTCTATGATAGATCTACCTGTGTTGAGACTTCAGGTGCATACACGGCTAATGGAACACAATAATCACTTGATTGTAACCAGTACAAAACAAGGAAATAAAAAGCCTCGTACAGAAAGTTCTCTATACGGACGAATTGTAACTCTCCGGTAAGTCAGTGTTTTAATTTTTCTCCTAATAAAAACCTTCTTCGGACTTCAACGAATAAAAAAAAAAAATTAGCTGAGTTACACTGTTATTGGGTTTTGCATTTAGGTATAATACACATTAGTCTTATTTTTATTTACAGCTGATACTAAAATAATCAGTATTTCGACTCCAAACATGGAGTAACAAATTGATGACGACTTACATTGAGCTGCAGAAGCTGATCCCGAGCTTGTATTTCCTCCATTCGCTGTAATCAAAGATCACTTTCGTTTACTCTAGTTAATTACTATAGAAAAAACCGGCCAAGAGCGTGTCGGGCCACGCTCAGTGTAGGGTTCCGTAGTTTCCCGTCCGTTAGACGTGCCAGAAGTTTTCGATGGTAATTTTGAATTGCGAGAACCTATTTTAATAATTATTTTTTTGTTTGAAAAAAGATACGTTCAGGATAATAAAATATTATGTAAACGAAGTTAAAACAAAAATACGGGCAAATGAAACTTGACCTCTGGATTGTATAGGCGCTCATACGATTCAGGGACCAAATTATATTGGTTAACTGCAGTTTCCATCTGTTGTTTCCATCCAAGTTCAAAATAATTTTCCTAGAAAGTCCTTATAAAGTTCTACTTTTCAGATTTTTTTCGTATTTTCTAAACTTATGGTTCAAAAGTTAGAGGGGGGGGGGACGCTTTGTTTTTTACTTTTGGAGCGATTATTTCCGAAATTATTGACATTATCAAAAAATGATTTTAGTAAACCCCTATTCATTTTTAAATACCTTTCCAACAATATATCACACATTAGGGTTAAAATAAAAAAAAAAACACTTCCCACTTTACATATAGGGGGGCTACCCTAATAAAACATTTTTTTCCAATTTTTATTTTAGCACTTTGTCGGCGTGATTGATACACATATTGGTACCAAAATTCAACTTTCTAGTGCTAACGGTCACAGAGATTAAGCGAGGACGGACAGACGGACAGACAGACAGACAGACAGACATGGCGAAACTATAAGGGTTCCTAGTTGACTACGGAACCCTAAAAAGGAGAGGTACGGTATAGCAACGTACTTCTCCCATTTGGGTGGCTTAATTTGAGTGGCCCACCAGGGAGAAGTACCTCTCATCTACAGAGGATCCCAGCTATATTTATATTTTCTTGTATGAAACTGATTTCGACCAAGTAAATATTATAGCATTCTATCAGCAATGAATGAAATTAAAGTCAAGAAACAGACAGGCTTTTGGTGCTACTAAAATTAGAAACGTGAATGAAATGTAGAAGTAGAAACTTTCTAATGTTCATACCTCACGACAGAAAAAAATTTAACCCTTTTAGAGTGTGATTTTTTTATCGCTGTGTTTACGCTGTGTGTATTATACACATAAGTAATATTTTTATTTACAGCTGATACTAAAATAATCAATATTTCGACTCCAAACATGGAGTAACATATTGATGTCGACTTACATTGAGCTGCAGAAGCTGATCCCGAGCTTGTGTTTCCTCCATTCGCTGTAATCAAAGATCACTTTCGTTTACTCTAGTTAATTACTATAGAAAAAAAGGAGAGGTACGGTATAGCATCGTACTTCTCCTAGGTGGGTGTCTCAATTTGAGTAGCCCACCAGGGTGAAGTACCTCCGATCTACAGAGGATCCCAACAATATTTATATTTTCTTGTATGAAACTGATTTTGACCAAGTAAATATAACATTCTATCAGCAATAAATTAAAATAAAGTCAAGAAACAGACAGGCCCTTTGGTGCTACTAAAATTATAAATGGAAAAGGAATGTAGAAGTAGAAACTTTTTGATATTCATACCTCACGACGGAAATAAATTGAACCCTTTTTGAGTGCGGTTTTTTTTTATCACTGTGTGTGCGCCTTAGGTATTTATTAACTCAATGACTGTATTTAATTCTAATACAGATCTATCTGAGTCTCGATTTCAGATTCATACACGGCTGACGAAAGCAATAATCACTAACTGTCCGGTACGTCAGTGTTATTTAATTTTTCTCCTAATAAGAACCTTCTTTGGACTAAAAATATAATAAATCGAGTTACAGCTGTTATTGAATTTTGCACTTAGCTATTATATACATTAAAATAGTCATATTTTTATGTATAGGATACTACAATAATCAATATTTTGACTCCAAACACGGAGTAACAAATTGATGTCGACTTACATTGAGCTGCAGAAGCTGATCCCGAGCTTGTATTTCCTCCATTCGCTGTAATCAAAGATCAATTTTCTTTACTCAAGTTAATTAGCTATAGAAAAGGAGATGATCATTATCAAATCCTAAGAGTTTTAAGTGTTGGAGTAGTATTAGGTAGTTCAAGAACGAATCTTGATGAGGTTACCGTTCTTGCTTAAATCTCACGTCTATCTTTCTGGTCATCATCAGAGTGTGGATCTTATAAATGTAAAAACTTTCCTGCCAACAGCATCTTTCAAACGAATAAAAAAGAACCCCTTTTAAATCGGATCTTATATTTTGAAGCTACGATGGCGCAGACAAACAGGCAAAAGCTTGAAATATTATTATGTTACACCCCATATCCATATACCTTTATTTTGCAGTTTTTAACACCCCCTTGCTCTGTGTCGAGGGTTAAAACTAACATATTAACTTTACGCTTGCAACATAATTAACAAGGCTAACACCCAACAAGATAAAAAGTTCGTAGGTTATTTGTTTTGTATTTTTTCTTTAGCTAAAATAAAAAGAAAAATTACCAGAGGACTGAGATACAGCCGCAGTGTTAGCTCCATTCGACGTAGCTAGAACAATTAAATATAGTTGTAGTATAGTTTTAATGTTTCACATTATTATTACTAAATATTAAAGTTACTTTTGAAATCAATATTAAAATAACGAAGTGTATGTTTCGCTTGAGCCACATTTCATTTTTGCGATCACAAACTCTAGCAGCTAATATATAATTGACAAATTCATCTGAAAGATGAATATTATTAGAATAATTAATGTTTAGTGTAATCTTACCACCAGCTCCAGAAGATGAGCTCGAACCTCCACTACCTCCTCCAGATGCTGTAAACAATACATTAATTCAATTTACAATAGTTACTTAGCTTAATAAACATTACCAGATGAAAACAAAATGTTATTAAATTTTTTCAGAGCCTGCCTTAGGGCGCAGTCTAACTCCAATTTTGCGTTGAGCTTGCGAATATGTACAAACACAAATATATTTTACAGTGAGCACGGAAATGATTATCCCCTTTACTTCAGTGTCTGAGTTCAACGGTTATTTGATGCAAATTTGTTTTCTTTTAATAAATTTAATATGCACGCCCGACGAGAGTTTGCATTTTTATATAACTAATAATATATAAGAGAATTGTACCACAAGACTTTATAAAACACTTGAAAGAGTCCATAAAGAGTTAGTATACGAGCAAAAGGAAGAAACACTTCTCATTAATAAATGTTGTTTTCAGTAGAATTGGCGTTTTTTTTTTAATAAATCCTCTAATTTCGAATTGTTTAGTTGTAAGATCTAGTAATAAAGATGAATTTATTGTTGTTCTAAATTTTACTCAAGGGAGTTAACTTATCACCATTAAAAAGTATCATTGAACAGCTATTAAAATAACCAGTAAGTGCCTGTAACCCCACATAAAGAAAAAATATGTATTTTTTTTAAACAAAATTTATAAACAACATTATTCAAATAATGTTCTATAATGTTCACAAGTGCGATTTTATTGCACCCGAGTGTAGTGAAGTCGAAATAAGAAAACTTACGTAATAACTAATACTTAATAGGCAAGTATCTCATTTGAACTATTTGCGCATTAAACATCAATAACTTTTGACTTGATAGATGCATAATCATTAATGTAACAAATATTTGATTAATAACTTACAGGAAGCTCCAGAAGATGAACTCGAACCACTTCCTCCACTATCCGCTGTAAACAGCACATTTTTTTATGAACAATATAAATATAATTATAGATAAAAAACATACTTTATTCAATTATATCCTTGTATGATTAGTCCAGCTACGGCTGTTATTGAGTTTTGCGCTTAGCTATTTAACTTTTAAGTTATATTTTTATTTGCAGTTGATACTAAGATAATCAGTATTTCGACTCCAAACATGGAGTAACAAATTGATGTCGACTTACATTGAGCTGCAGAAGCTGATCCCGAGCTTGTATTTCCTCCATTGGCTGTAATCAAAGATCACTTTCTTTAACTCTAGTTAATTAGCTATTAGAAGAAAATGAGAGGTACGGTATTGCGTCGTAACTCTGTATTTCTGGTGGGTGGCTCAATTTGAGTGGCCTACCAGGGAGAAGTACCTCCATCTTTATTTACAGGTGATACTAAGATAATTAGTATTTCGACTCCAAATAATGGAGCAACAAATTGATGTCGACTTACATTGAGCTGCAGAAGCTGATCCTGAGCTTGTATTTCCTCCATTCGCTGTAATCAAAGATCACTTTCGTTTACTCTATTTAATTTATCTATAGAAAAAAAGGAGAGGTACGGTATAGCGTCGCACTTCTCCCAGGTGGTTGGCTCAATTTGAGTGGCCCACAAGAGAGTAGTACCTCCGATCTACAGAGGATCCCGGCTTTATTTATAATTTCTTGTATGAAACTGGTTTCGACCACGTTAATATAGCATTCTATCAGCAATTAATGAAACTAAAGTCAAAAAACAGACAGGCCTTTGGTGCTACTAAAATTATAAACTTGAAAGAAATATGGAAGTAGAAACTTTTTGATGTTCATACCTCATGTAAGAAAAAAATTGAACCCTTTTTGAGTGCGGTATTTTTGATCGCTGTGTGTGCACCTTGGGTTTTTATTAAGTCAATGACTGCATTTAATTCTATGATAGATCTACCTGTGTTGAGACTTCAGGTGCATACACGGCTAATGGAACACAATAATCACTAGATTGTAACCAATACCAAACAAGGAAATAAAAAGCCTCGTACAGAAAGTTCTCTATACGGACGAACTGTAACTCTCCGGTAAGTCAGTGTTTTAATTTTTCTCCTAATAAGAACCTTCTTCGGACTTCAACGAATAAAAAAAAAAATTAGCCGAGTTACACTGTTATTGGGTTTTGCACTTAGCTATTATACACATTAGTCTTATTTTATTTACAGCTGATACTAAAATAATTAGTATTTCGACTCCAAACATGGAGTAACAAATTGATGACGACTTACATTGAGCTGCAGAAGCTGATCCCGAGCTTGTATTTCCTCCATTCGCTGTAATCAAAGATCACTTTCGTTTACTCTAGTTAATTACTATAGAAAAAAGGAGAGGTACGGTATAGCTTGGTACTTCTCCCGTTTGGGTGGCTTAATTTGAGTGGCCCACCAGGGAGAAGTACCTCTCATCTACAGAGGATCCCAGCTATATTTATATTTTCTTGTATGAAACTTATTTCGACCAAGTAAATATTATAGCATTCTATCAGCAATGAATGAAATTAAAGTCAAGAAACAGACAGGCTTTTGGTGCTACTAAAATTAGAAACATGAAAGAAATGTAGAAGTAGAAACTTTCTAATGTTCATACCTCACGACAGAAAAAAATTTAACCCTTTTAGAGTGCGATTTTTTTATCGCTGTGTTTACTCTTTGTGTATTATACACATAAGTCATATTTTTATTTACAGCTGATACTAAAATAATCAGTATTTCGACTCCAAACATGGAGTAACAAATCGATGTCGACTTACATTGAGCTGCAGATGCTGATCCCGAGCTTGTGTTTCCTCCATTCGCTGTAATCAAAGATCACTTTCGTTTACTCTAGTTAATTACTATAGAAAAAAAGGAGAGGTACGGTATAGCATCGTACATCTCCTAGGTGGGTGGCTCAATTTGAGTAGCCCACCAGGGAAAAGTACCTCCGATCTACAGAGGATCCCAGCTATATTTATATTTTCTTGTATGAAACTGATTTCGACCAAGTAAATATAGCATTCTATCAGCAATGAATGAAATTAAATTGAAGAAACAGACAGGCCTTTGGTGCTACTAAAATAAGAAACGTGAAAGAAATGTAGAAGTAGAAACTTTCTAATGTTCATACCTCACGACAGAAAAAAATTTAACCCTTTTAGAGTGTGATTTTTTTATCGCTGTGTTTACGCTGTGTGTATTATACACATAAGTAATATTTTTATTTACAGCTGATACTAAAATAATCAGTATTTCAACTCCAAACATGGAGTAACAAATCGATGTCAACTTACATTGAGCTGCAGAAGCTGATCCCGAGCTTGTGTTTCCTCCATTCGCTGTAATCAAAGATCACTTTCGTTTACTCTATTTAATTTATCTATAGAAAAAAAGGAGAGGAACGGTATAGCATCGTACTTCTCCTAGGTGGGTGTCTCAATTTGAGTAGCCCACCAGGGAGAAGTACCTCCGATCTACAGAGGATCCCAACAATATTTATATTTTCTTGTATGAAACTGATTTCGACCAAGTAAATGTAACATTCTATCAGCAATAAATTAAAATAAAGTCAAGAAACAGACAGGCCCTTTGGTGCTACTAAAATTATAAACGGAAAAGGAATGTAGAAGTAGAAACTTTTTGATATTCATACCTCACGACGGAAATTAATTGAACCCTTTTTGAGTGCAGTTTTTTTTTATCACTGTGTGTGCGCCTTTGGTTTTTATTAACTCAATGACTGTATTTAATTCTAATACAGATCTATCTGAGTCTCGATTTCAGATTCATACACGGCTGACGAAAGCAATAATCACTAACTGTCCGGTACGTCAGTGTTATTTAATTTTTCTCCTAATAAGAACCTTCTTTGGACTAAAAATATAATAAATCGAGTTACAGCTGTTATTGAATTTTGCACTTAGCTATTATATACATTAAAATAGTCATATTTTTATGTATAGGATACTACAATAATCAATATTTTGACTCCAAACACGGAGTAACAAATTGATGTCGACTTACATTGAGCTGCAGAAGCTGATCCCGAGCTTGTATTTCCTCCATTCGCTGTAATCAAAGATCAATTTTCTTTACTCAAGTTAATTAGCTATAGAAAAGGAGATGATCATTATCAAATCCTAAGAGTTTTAAGTGTTGGAGTAGTATTAGGTAGTTCAAGAACGAATCTTGATGAGGTTACCGTTCTTGCTTAAATCTCACGTCTATCTTTCTGGTCATCATCAGAGTGTGGATCTTATAAATGTAAAAACTTTCCTGCCAACAGCATCTTTCAAACGAATAAAAAAGAACCCCTTTTAAATCGGATCTTATATTTTGAAGCTACGATGGCGCAGACAAACAGGCAAAAGCTTGAAATATTATTATGTTACACCCCATATCCATATACCTTTATTTTGCAGTTTTTAACACCCTCTTGCTCTGTGTCGAGGGTTAAAACTAACATATTAACTTTACGCTTGCAACATAATTAACAAGGCTAACACACAACAAGATAAAAAGTTCATAGGTTATTTGTTTTGTATTTTTTCTTTAGCTAAAATAAAAAGAAAAATTACCAGAGGACTGAGATACAGCCGCAGTGTTAGCTCCATTCGACGAAGCTAGGACAATTAAATATAGTTGTAGTATAGTTTTAATGTTTCACATTATTATTACTAAATATTAAAGTTATTTTTGAAATCAATATTAAAATAACGAAGTGTATGTTTCGCTTGAGCCACATTTCATTTTTGCGATCACAAACTCTAGCAGCTAATATATAATTGACAAATTTATCTGAAAGATGAATATTATTAGAATAATTAATGTTTAGTGTTATCTTACCACCAGCTCCAGAAGATGAGCTCGAACCTCCACTACCTCCTCCAGATGCTGTAAACAATACATTAATCCATTTACAATAGTAACTTAGCTTAATAAACATTACCAGATGAAAACAAAATGTTATTAAATTTTTTCAGAGCCGCATGCAAAAACTCTCAACGCAAAGTTGTAAGTACCACAATTGGAGGGAGAAGACATGCCTGCCTTAGGGCGCAGTATAACTCCAATTTTGCGTTGAGCTTGTGAATATTTACAAACACATATATATTTCATAGTGAGCACGGAAATGATTATCCCCTTTACTTCAGTGTCTGAGTTCAACGGTTATTTAATACAAATTTGTTTTCTTTTAATAAATTTAATATGCACGCCCGACGAGAGTTTGCATTTTTATATAACTAATAATATATAAGAGAATTGTACCACAAGACTTTATAAAACACTTGAAAGAGTCCATGAAGATTTAGTATACGAGCAAAAGGAAGAAAGACTTCCCATTAATAAATGTTGTTTTCAGTAGAATTAGCATTTTTTTTTTTAATTAATCCTCTAATTTCGAATTGTTTAGTTGTAAGATCTAGTAATAAAGATGAATTTATTGTTGTTCTAAATTTTACTCAAGGGAGTTAACTTATCACCATTAAAAAGTATCATTGAACAGCTATTAAAATAACCAGTAAGTGCCTGTAACCCCACATAAAGAAAAAATATGTATTTTTTTTAAACAAAATTTATAAACAACATTATTCAAATAATGTTCACAAGCGCGATTTTATTGCACCCGAGTGTAGTGAAGTCGAAATAAGAAAACTTACGTAATACTTATTAGGCAAATATCTCATTTGAACTATTTGTGCATTAAACATCAATAACTTTTGACTTGATAGATGCATAATCATTAATGTAACAAATATTTGATTATTAACTTACAGGAAGCTCCAGAAGATGAACTCGAACCACTTCCTCCACTATCCGCTGTAAACAGCACATTTTTTTATGAACAATATAAATATAATTATAGATAAAAAACATACTTTATTCAATTATTTCCTTGTATGATTAGTCCAGCTACGGCTGTTATTGAGTTTTGCGCTTAGCTATTTAACTTTTAAGTTATATTTTTATTTGCAGTTGATAGTAAGATAATCAGTATTTCGACTCCAAACATGGAGTAACAAATTGATGTCGACTTACATTGAGCTGCAGAAGCTGATCCCGAGCTTGTATTTCCTCCATTGGCTGTAATCAAAGATCACTTTCTTTAACTCTAGTTAATTAGCTATTAGAAGAAAATGAGAGGCACGGTATTGCGTCGTAACTCTGTATTTCTAGTGGGTGGCTCAATTTGAGTGGCCTACCAGGGAGAAGTACCTCCATCTTTATTTACAGGTGATACTAAGATAATCAGTATTTCGACTCCAAATAATGGAGCAACAAATTGATGTCGACTTACATTGAGCTGCAGAAGCTGATCCTGAGCTTGTATTTCCTCCATTCGCTGTAATCAAAGATCACCTTCGTTTATTCTATTTAATTTATCTATAGAAAAAAAGGAGAGGTACGGTATAGCGTCGCACTTCTCTCAGGTGGTTGGCTCAATTTGAGTGGCCCACAAGAGAGTAGTACCTCCGATCTACAGAGGATCCCGGGTTTATTTATATTTTCTTGTATGAAACTGGTTTCGACCACGTTAATAAAGCATTCTATCAGCAATTAATGAAACTAAAGTCAAGAAACAAACAGGCTTTTAGTGCTACTAAAATTAGAAACATGAAAGAAATGTAGAAGTAGAAACTTTCTAATGTTCATACCTCACGACAGAAAAAAATTTAACCCTTTTAGAGTTCGATTTTTTTATCACTGTGTTTACTCTTTGTGTATTATACACATAAGTCATATTTTTATTTACAGCTGATACTAAAATAATCAGTATTTCGACTCCAAACATGGAGTAACAAATCGATGTCGACTTACATTGAGCTGCAGAAGCTGATCCCGAGCTTGTGTTTCCTCCATTCGCTGTAATCAAAGATCACTTTCGTTTACTCTAGTTAATTACTACAGAAAAAAAGGAGAGGTACGGTATAGCATCGTACATCTCCTAGGTGGGTGGCTCAATTTGAGTAGCCCACCAGGGAAAAGTACCTCCGATCTACAGAGGATCCCAGCTATATTTATATTTTCTTGTATGAAACTGATTTCGACCAAGTAAATATAGCATTCTATCAGCAATGAATGAAATTAAATTGAAGAAACAGACAGGCCTTTGGTGCTTCTAAAATAAGAAACGTGAAAGAAATGTAGAAGTAGAAACTTTCTAATGTTCATACCTCACGACAGAAAAAAATTTAACCCTTTTAGAGTGTGATTTTTTTATCGCTGTGTTTACGCTGTGTGTATAATACACATAAGTAATATTTTTATTTACAGCTGATACTAAAATAATCAGTATTTCAACTCCAAACATGGAGTAACAAATCGATGTCAACTTACATTGAGCTGCAGAAGCTGATCCCGAGCTTGTGTTTCCTCCATTCGCTGTAATCAAAGATCACTTTCGTTTACTCTATTTAATTTATCTATAGAAAAAAAGGAGAGGAACGGTATAGCATCGTACTTCTCCTAGGTGGGTGTCTCAATTTGAGTAGCCCACCAGGGAGAAGTACCTCCGATCTACAGAGGATCCCAACAATATTTATATTTTCTTGTATGAAACTGATTTCGACCAAGTAAATATAACATTCTATCTGCAATAAATTAAAATAAAGTCAAGAAACAGACAGGCCCTTTGGTGCTACTAAAATTATAAACGGAAAAGGAATGTAGAAGTAGAAACTTTTTGATATTCATACCTCACGACGGAAATTAATTGAACCCTTTTTGAGTGCGGTTTTTTTTTATCACTGTGTGTGCGCCTTTGGTTTTTATTAACTCAATGACTGTATTTAATTCTAATACAGATCTATCTGAGTCTCGATTTCAGATTCATACACGGCTGACGAAAGCAATAATCACTAACTGTCCGATACGTCAGTGTTATTTAATTTTTCTCCTAATAAGAACCTTCTTTGGACTAAAAATATAATAAATCGAGTTACAGCTGTTATTGAATTTTGCACTTAACTATTATATACATTAAAATAGTCATATTTTTATGTATAGGATACTACAATAATCAATATTTTGACTCCAAACACGGAGTAACAAATTGATGTCGACTTACATTGAGCTGCAGAAGCTGATCCCGAGCTTGTATTTCCTCCATTCGCTGTAATCAAAGATCAATTTTCTTTACTCAAGTTAATTAGCTATAGAAAAGGAGATGATCATTATCAAATCCTAAGAGTTTTAAGTGTTGGAGTAGTATTAGGTAGTTCAAGAACGAATCTTGATGAGGTTACCGTTCTTGCTTAAATCTCACGTCTATCTTTCTGGTCATCATCAGAGTGTGGATCTTATAATTGTAAAAACTTTCCTGCCAACAGCATCTTTCAAACGAATAAAAACGAACCCCTTTTAAATCGGATCTTATATTTTGAAGCTACGATGGCGCAGACAAACAGGCAAAAGCTTGAAATATTATTATGTTACACCCCATATCCATATACCTTTATTTTGCAGTTTTTAACACCCCCTTGCTCTGTGTCGAGGGTTAAAACTAACATATTAACTTTACGCTTGCAACATAATTAACAAGGCTAACACACAACAAGATAAAAAGTTCATAGGTTATTTGTTTTGTATTTTTTCTTTAGCTAAAATAAAAAGAAAAATTACCAGAGGACTGAGATACAGCCGCTGTGTTAGCTCCATTCGACGAAGCTAGAACAATTAAATATAGTTGTAGTATAGTTTTAATGTTTCACATTATTATTACTAAATATTAAAGTTACTTTTGAAATCAATATTAAAATAACGAAGTGTATGTTTCGCTTGAGCCACATTTCATTTTTGCGATCACAAACTCTAGCAGCTAATATATAATTGACAAATTCATCTGAAAGATGAATATTATTAGAATAATTAATGTTTAGTGTTATCTTACCACCAGCTCCAGAAGATGAGCTCGAACCTCCACTACCTCCTCCAGATGCTGTAAACAATACATTAATTCAATTTACAATAGTTACTTAGCTTAATAAACATTACCAGATGAAAACAAAATGTTATTAAATTTTTTCAGAGCCTGCCTTAGGGCGCAGTCTAACTCCAATTTTGCGTTGAGCTTGCGAATATGTACAAACACAAATATATTTTACAGTGAGCACGGAAATGATTATCCCCTTTACTTCAGTGTCTGAGTTCAACAGTTATTTGATGCAAATTTGTTTTCTTTTAATAAATTTAATATGCACGCCCGACGAGAGTTTGCATTTTTATATAACTAATAATATATAAGAGAATTGTACCACAAGACTTTATAAAACACTTGAAGGAGTCCATGAAGATTTAGTATACGAGCAAAAGGAAGAAAGACTTCCCATTAATAAATGTTGTTTTCAGTAGAATTAGCATTTTTTTTAAAATTAATCCTCTATTTTCGAATTGTTTAGTTGTAAGATCTAGTAATAATGATGAATTTATTGTTGTTCTAAATTTTACTCAAGGGATTTAACTTATCACCATTAAAAAGTATCATTGAACAGCTATTAAAATAACCAGTAAGTGCCTGTAACCCCACATAAAGGAAAAAATTTGTATTTTTTTTCAAACAAAATTTATAAACGACATTATTCAAATAATGTTCACAAGTGCAATTTCATTGCATCCGAGTGTAGTGAAGTCAAAATAAGAAAACTTACGTAATACTTATTAGGCAAGTATGTCATTTGAACTATTTGCGCATTAAACATCATCAATAACTTTTGACTTGATAGATGCATAATCATTAATGTAACAAATATTTGGTTATTAACTTACAGGAAGCTCCAGAAGATGAACTCGAACCACTTCCTCCACTGCCCGCTGTAAACAGCACATTTTTTTATAAACAGTATAAATATAATTATAGATAAAAAACATACTTTATTCAATTATTTCCTTGTATGATTAGTCCAGCTACGGCTGTTATTGAGTTTTGCGCTTAGCTATTTAACTTTTAAGTTATATTTTTATTTGCAGTTGATAGTAAGATAATCAGTATTTCGACTCCAAACATGGAGTAACAAATTGATGTCGACTTACATTGAGCTGCAGAAGCTGATCCCGAGCTTGTATTTCCTCCATTGGCTGTAATCAAAGATCACTTTCTTTAACTCTAGTTAATTAGCTATTAGAAGAAAATGAGAGGTACGGTATTGCGTCGTAACTCTGTATTTCTAGTGGGTGGCTCAATTTGAGTGGCCTACCAGGGAGAAGTACCTCCATCTTTATTTACAGGTGATACTAAGATAATCAGTATTTCGACTCACAACATGGAGTAACAAATTGATGTCGACTTACATTGAGCTGCAGAAGCTGATCCCGAGCTTGTATTTCCTCCATTGGCTGTAATCAAAGATCACTTTCTTTAACTCTAGTTAATTAGCTATTAGAAGAAAATGAGAGGTACGGTATTGCGTCGTAACTCTGTATTTCTGGTGGGTGGCTCAATTTGAGTGGCCTACCAGGGAGAAGTACCTCCATCTTTATTTACAGGTGATACTAAGATAATCAGTATTTCGACTCCAAATAATGGAGAAACAAATTGATGTCGACTTACATTGAGCTGCAGAAGCTGATCCTGAGCTTGTATTTCCTCCATTCGCTGTAATCAAAGATCACCTTCGTTTACTCTATTTAATTTATCTATAGAAAAAAGGAAAGGTACGGTATAGCGTCGCACTTCTCCCAGGTGGGTGAATCAATTTGAGTGGCCCACAAGGGAGTAGTACCCCCGATCTACAGAGGATCCCGGCTATATTTATGTTTTCTTGTATGAAACTGGTTTCTACCAAGTTAATATAGCATTCTATCAGCAATGAATGAAACTAAAGTCAAAAAACAGACAGGCCTTTGGTGCTACTAAAATTAGAAACGTGAAAGAAAAGTAGAAGTAGAAACTTTTTGATGTTTATACCTCACGACACAAAAAAATTTAACCCTTTTTGAGTGCGATTTTTTTATCGATGTGTTTACGCTGTGTGTATTATACACATAAATCATTTTTATTTACAGCTGATACTAAAATAATTAGTATTTCGACTCCAAACATGGAGTAACAAATTGATGTCGACTTACATTGAGCTGCAGAAGCTGATCCCGAGCTTGTATTTCCTCCATTCGCTGTAATCAAAGATCAATTTTCTTTACTCTAGTTAATAAGCTATAGAAAAGGAGATGATCATCATTAAATCCTAAAAGTTTTAAGTGTTAGAGTAGTATTATAAACCTAGTTTAGGAGTTCAAGAACTAATCTTTATGAGGTTACCGTTCTTGCTTAAATCTCACGTCTATCTTTCTGGTTATCATCAGAGTGTGGATCTTATAAATCTAAAAACTTTTCTGCCAAAAGCATTATTCAAACGAATAAAAAAGAACCTCTTTTAAATCGGATCTTATATTTTGAAGCTACGATGGGGCAGATAAACAGGCAAAAGCTTGAAATATGTTACACCCCATATCCATATACCTTTATTTTGCAGTTTTTAACACCCCCTTGCTCTGTGTCGAGGGTTAAAACTAATATATTAACTTTACGCTTGCAACATAATTAACAAGGCTAACACATAACAAGATAATAAGCTCGTAGGTTATTTGTTTTGTATTTTTTCCTTAGCTAAAATAAAAAGAAAAATTACCAGAGGACTGAGATACAGCCGCAGTGTTAGCTCCATTCGACGAAGCTAGAACAATTAAATATAGTTGTAGTATAGTTTTAATATTTCACATTATTATTACTAAATATTAAAGTTACTTTTGAAATCAATATTAAAATAACGAAGTGTATGTTTCGCTTGAGCCACATTTCATTTTTGCGATCACAAACTCTAGCAGCTAATATATAATTGACAAATTCATCTGAAAGATGAATATTATTAGAAGAATTAATGTTTAAGAGTTATCTTACCACCAGCTCCAGAAGACGAGCTCGAACCTCCACTACCTCCTCCAGATGCTGTTAACAATACATTAATCCATTTACAATAGTTACTTAACTTAATAAACATTACCAGACGAAAACAAAATATTATTAGCCTTTTTCAGAGCCGCGTGCAAAAACTATAGCTATACATACTATGCAAATCTCTCAATGCAAAGTTGTAAGTACCAAAGACATGTCTGCCTTAGGGCACAGTCTAACTCCAATTTTGCGTTGAGTTTGCGAATATTTATAAACACAAATATATTTCATAGTGAGCACTGAAATGGTTATTCTCTTTACTTCAGCGTTTGAGTTCAACTGTTATTTGATGCAAATTAGATTTATTTTTAATAAGTTACATATGCGCGCCTGACAACAGTTTGCATCTTTATATAACTAATATATTATAAGAGAATTGTGCCACAAGACTTTATAAAACACTTGACAGAGTCCATGGAGAACTAGTCTCAACCTATAATATTACTTATACGTGCTAAAGGAAGCAATACTTCTTATTAATGCGTTTTTTTAATTAATGCCCAATTTTCGAATTGTTTAGTTGTAAGATCTAGTAATAAAGATGAATTTATTGTTGTTCTTAATTTTACTCAAGGCAGTTAACTTATTACCAATAAATTCTATCATTGAACAGCTATTAAAATAACCAGTAAGTGCCTGTAACCCCACATAAAGGAAAAATTATGTATTTTTTTAAACAAAATTTATAAACGACATTATTCAAATAATGTTCTATAATGTTCACAAGTGCGATTTCATTGCACCCGAGTGTAGTGAAGTCATAATAAGAAAACTTACGTAATACTTATTAGGCAAGTATGTCATTTGAATTATTTGCGCATTAAACATCAATAACTTTCGACTTGATAGATGCATAAACATTAAGGTAACAAATATTTGATTATTAACTTACAGGAAGCTCCAGAAGATGAACTCGAACCACTTCCTCCACTGCCCGCTGTAAACAGCACATTTTTATATGAACAAAATAAATATAGACAAAAACATACTTTATTTAATTATTTCCTTGTATAAGTAGTTTTTTTTATTTATTTTTTTATACCACGACGGTGGCAAACAGACGTACGGTCCGCCTGATGGTAAGCGGTTACCGTAGCCTACAGTAGTACAGCTACAGCTGTTTTGCGCTTAGCTATTTAACACAATAGTCATATCTTTATTTACAGGTGATACTCAGTATTTCGACTTCAAAAATGGAGTAACAAATTGATGTCGACTTACATTGAGCTGCAGAAGCTGATCCCGAGCTTGTATTTCCTCCATTCGCTGTAATCAAAGATCACTTTCGTTTACCCTAGTTAATTATCTATAGAAAAATGGAGAGGTACAGTGTAGCGTCGTACTTCTCCCAGATGGGTGGCTCAATTTGAGTGGCCTACCAGGGAGTAGTACCTCCGATCTACAGAGGATCCCGGCTATATTTATATTTTCTTTCTATCAGCATTGAATGAAACTAAATTCAAGCAAACAGACAGTTCTTTGGTGCTACTAAAATAAGAAATGTAGAAGTAGAAAATTTTTGATGTTCATACTTCACGAACGAAAAAATATTAACCCTCTTTGAGTACGGTTTTTTTTTATATCGCTGTGTGTGCAGTGTGCACAGTGGGTTTTTATTAGGTCAATGACTGCATTTAAATTTTTTATAAATATATCTTTGTCTCGATTTCAAGTTCATACACGGCTGACGAAAAACGATAATCACTAACTGCCCTGTACATCAGTGTTTTTTATTTTTTTCCTAATAAGAACCTTCTTTGACCTAAAAATATAATTAGCCGAGATACAGCTGTTATTGAGTTTTGCGCTTAGCTATTATATACATTAAAATAATCATATTTTTATCTACAGTTGATACTAAAATAATCAATATTTTGACTCCAAACATGGAGTAACAAATTGATGTCGACTTACATTGAGCTGCAGAAGCTGATCCCGAGCTTGTATTTCCTCCATTCGCTGTAATCACAGATTACTTTCGTTTACTCTAGTTAATTATCTATAGAAAAAAAGGAGAGGTACGGTATAGCGTCATACTTCTGTATTTCTGGTGGGTGGCTCATTTCGAGTGGCCCACCAGGGAGAAGTACCTCCATCTGTATTTACAGGTGATACTAAGATAATCAGTATTTCGACTCCAAATAATGGAGTAACAAATTGATGTCGACTTACATTGAGCTGCAGAAGCTGATCCCGAGCTTGTATTTCCTCCATTTGCTATAATTAAAGATCACTTTTCATTACTCTAGTTAATAAGCTATAGAAAAAAGGAGATGATCATCATTAAATCCTAAGAGTTTTAGGTATTGGAGTAGTATTATAAACCTAACTTAGGACTTCAAGAACGAATCTTTATGAGGTTACCCTTCTTGCTTAAATCTCATGTATAGACATGAGATTTAAGCAAGAAGGGTAATCAAAAGATCCACACTCTGATGATGACCAAAAAGATAGCTTTTTGGTCATCATCAGAGTGTGGATCTTATAAATCTTAAAACTTTCCTGCCAACAGCCTCTTTCAAACGAATAAAAAAGAACCCCTTTTAAAGCGTACCTTATGTTTTGAAGCTACAATGGCACAGACAAACAGGCAAAGGCTGAAACATGTTACACCCCATATCCATATACCTTTATTTTGCAGTTTTGAACACCCCCTTGCGCTGTGTCGAAGGTTAAAAACTAATACATTAACTTTACGCTTGCAACATACTTAACAAAGCCATACATAACAAGATAGAAAGCTTGTAGGTTATTTGTTTTGTATTTTTTCTTTAGGTAGAATAAAAGGAAAAATTACCAGAGGACTGAGATACAGCCGCAGTGTTAGCTCCATTTGACGAAGCTAGAACAATTAAATATAGTTGTAGTATAGTTTTAATGTGTCACATTCACTACATATTAACGTTACTTTTGAAATCAAAATTTAAGCGAGTAAGAAGTGTAATTATGTTTCGCTTGAGCCATATTTCATTTTTGCGATCACAAACTCTAGCAGCTAATATATAATTGACAAATTCATCTGAAAGATGTATATTATTCGGAGAATTAATGTTTAAGTGTTATCTTACCACCAGCTCCAGAAGATGAGCTCGAACCTCCACTACCTCCTCCAGATGCTGTAAACAATACATTAATTCCATTTACAATATTTACCAAGCTTAATAAACATTACCAGATGAAAACAAAATGTTATTATTGTTTTTCAAAGCCGCGTGCAAATACTATAGCTATACATACTATGCAAAAACTCTCAACGCAAAGTTGTAAGTACCACAATTGGAGGAAGAAGACATGCCTGCCTTAGAGCGCAGGCTGACTCCAATTTCGCGTTGAGCTTGCGAATATGTACAAACACAAATATATTTCATAGTGAGCACTGAAATGGTTATCCTCTTTACTTCAGCGTCTGAGTGCAACGGTTATTTGATGTAATTAGATTTATTTTTAATGCGCGCACTTTTTTTTAACGATATATATTATAAGAGAATTGTACCACAAGACTTTATAAAACACTTGACAGCGTCCATGGAGAACTAGTGACAAGCTGTTATACGTACAAATGGAAGAAACACTTCTTATTAGTGCGTTTTTTTAATTAATCCCCAATTTTCGAATTGTTTAGTTGTAAGATCTAATAATAAAGATGAATTTATTGTTGTTCTAAATTTTACTCAAGGGAGTTAACTTATCACCATTAAATGGTATCATTGAACAGGTACTAAAATAATCAGTAAGTGTTTGTAACCCCACATGAAGGAAAAAATATGTATTTTTTTTAAACAAACTTTATAAACGACATTATTCAAATAATGTTCAATAATGTTCACAAGTGCGATTTCATTGCACCCGAGTGTAGTGAAGTCAAAATAAGAATACTTACGTAATACTTATTAGGCAAGTATCGCATTTGAACTATTTGCGCATTAAACATCAATAACTTTTGACTTGATAGATGCATAAACATTAATGTAACAAATATTAAAATTTGATTATTAACTTACAGGAAGCTCCAGAAGATGAACTCGAACCACTTCCTCCATTACCCGCTGTAAACAGTACATTTTTGTATGAACAATATAAATATTATATATATTATATTATATATTATAGATAAAACACATACTATATATAATTATTTCCTGATATAATTAGTCAAACTACAGCTGTTATTGAGATTTGCGCTTAGCTATTTAACACATTAGTCATATCTTTATTTACAGGTGATAAAGATAATCAGTATTTCGACTCCAAATAATGGAGAAACAAATTGATGCGACTTACATTGAGCTGCAGAAGCTGATCCCGAGCTTGTATTTCCTCCATTCGCTGGAATCAAAGATCACTTTCGTTTACTCTAGTTAATAAATTATCTATAGAAAAAAGGAGAGGTACGGTATAGCATCGTACTTCTCCCAGGTGGGTGGCTCAATTTGAGTGGCTCACCAGGGAGTAGTACCTCCGATCTACAGAGGATCCCGGCTATATTTATATTTTCTTGTATGGAACTGGTTTCGACCAAGTTAATATAGCATTATATCAGCAATAAATGAAACTAAAGTCAAGAAACAGACAGGCCTTTGGTGCTACTAAAATTATAAACCTGAATGAAATGTAGAAGTAGGAAGTTTTTGATGTTCATACCTCATGACAAAAAAAAATTTAACCCTTTTTAAGTGCGGTTTTTTAAATCTGTGTGTGCGCGCCTTGGGTTTCTATTAAATCAATGACTGCTTTTAATTCTATTATAGATCTGTCTGTGTCTCGATTTCAGGTTCATACACGGCTGACAAAAAACAATAATCCCTAACTGTCCGGTATATCAGTGTTTTTAATTTTTTTCCTAATATGAACCTTCTTTGGACTAAAACATAATTAGTTGAGATACAGCTGTTATTGAGTTTTGCGCTTAGCTATTATAAACTATAAAGTATTTATAATTTTATCTACAGGTGAGACTAAAATAATCAATAGTTCGACTCCAAACATGGAGTAACAAATTGATGTCAACTTACATTGAGCTGCAGAAGCTGATCCTGAGCTTAAATTTCCTCCATTCGCTGTAATCAAAGATGACTTTCGTTTAATCTAGTTAATTATCTATAGAAGAAAAGGAGAGGTACGGTATAGCGTCGTACTTCTCCCAGGTGGGTGGCTCAATTTGAGTGGCTCACCAGGGAGTAGTACCTCCGATCTACAGAGGACCCCAGCTATATTTATATTTTCTTGTATGAAACTGGTTTCGACCAAGTTAATATAGCATTCTATCAGCAATGAATGAAACTTAAGTCAAGAAACAGACAGGCCTTTGGTGCTACTAAAATTATAAACGTGAATGAAATGTAAGTAGAAGTAGAAAGTTTTTGATGTTCATACCTCATGACAGAAAAAATTTAACCCTTTTTAAATGCGGTTTTTTATCGCTGTCTGTGCGCGCCTTGGGTTTTTATTAAGTCAATGACTGCATTTAATTCTATTATAGATCTGTGTCTCGATTTCAGGTTCATACACGGCTGACGAAAAACAATAATCCCTAACTGTCCGGTATATCAGTGTTTTTAATTTTTTTCCTAATATGAACCTTCTTTGGACTAAAACATAATTAGTCGAGATACAGCTGTTATTGAGTTTTGCGCTTAGCTATTATAAACAATAAAATAGTCATATTTTTATCTACAGGTGATACTAAAATAATCAGTATTTCGACTCCAAACATGGAGTAACAAATTGATGTCGACTTACATTGAGCTGCAGAAGCTGAACCCGAGCTTGTATTTCCTCCATTCGCTGTAATCAAAGATCACTTTCGTTTACTCTAGTTAATTATCTATAGAAAAAAAGAAGAGGTACGGTATAGCGTCATACTTCTCCCAGGTGGGCCGCTCAAACTGAGCCTGAACCTACCTAGAAGAAGTACCTATAATCTACAAAGGATCTCAGCTAAAAAAATAACACTAATCTCGGTGGTGTTGAGTCCACCCAGAGCTCGTTGGGAATGAAAGGAAAAAGAAGTTAAAGAGTCGGCAACACGCATGGTTGGTCTTGGTTTGCAGGAGTTCTTAGACTTCAGTAAACGTTTACTCTCAGCCGCGGTGTATGCTTGTTTGTCACAATCATGGTATTTAATAAAAAAGCTTACAGCTAGCAGCAAAGCCTGCGCTTGAGATTGTATTTCTCCACTCATGGTAAACATTGCGTTACGTTTAATTATAATAATATTCTTTATTAACTGCCTTATAATATAAGTAAGCCAGATGGAATGACGACCTGGTAAAGGTTGCAGCAAGGCAAGGCAATTTAAGGCAGCACAAAATCGATAGCTGTGGCGGAAATTAGGTGAGGCATATGTTCAACAGTGGACGTCGTTGGGCTGATATATGACGATGTATATTACTTTTATAACCCAAAAAATACCTCCTATTGTTTCTTTAGTTAAAAGAAAAACAAAATTTACCAGAGGATTGAGATACAGCCGCTGTGTTAGCTCCATTTGCCGCAGCTAGAACAATTAAATATAGTTAGTTTTCATGTTGTTAACTAGAATACGTTACTTTTGAAACCAATATTAAAACAACGAAGTGTATCTTTCCTTAAACCACATTTGATTTTTGCGCTCACAAACTCTAGCAGTATTAATTTATAATTCCTGAAAGTCCCGGGTGTTACAAAACACTTACGACTCAGTCTTACTAAATTTTGCGAATATGTACAAACACAAATGTAGTTTACAGTGAGCATTGAAATGGTTGTCCTCTTTTTTGAAGAGTTTGAGTTCAATGGTTATTTGATGCAAATTAGATTATTAGCGTTCCGTACCAAAAAGGTACAAAAGGAATCCTTAAGGCACCTTAAGAAACTAGGAAAGAAGAAACTAAACAAACTAAGCTTATGTGTTACCATGCCACGTTGGGTCCACCAATGGGATTTGATCAAGTCAGCGACGTCACATAAGATAAATTTAGTTCTAAATAAATGTATCTATATTAAGTATGAAAACTGATGATTTTTGACGGACGTACCATCACGTAAACCCACTTTGTTTGCACCTTTATGGTCTCGCTCGCTACGTCCGTCTATCTGTCTGTCACAGTATTATATTTTGTAATCTACTTGAGCTATATAGTTTTAAACAATGGTGATGTTTTTATTTTCTATGTAAAATGGGGGTTGAATGTTTCAAATTGAGACTATTGCATAAAATGGGGTATAAAATGAAAGGGCTTTATTTTTACACTCTTAAACCTATTTTTATTTATTTTAATGCCCTACGTTTTTGAGTTAGGATTAAAAGCATAACAAAGTACCATTCTCACACCATAGTTATCTCCGGCCTTTGTTATGAGAAAAATGTGACATAAATAAGAAAAATAAAACGATATATCTAACTACACTCTTTTTGTAATCACCAAAAAATTCCTACCGCAAAATTAAACTTGTGCTTAACATTATGTTTGGTAGAATAATACTTTGCCATTATTACTACTATTATTGCCATTATTATTAGTACTATTGTACGGAACCCCGGGCTTACGAGTCTAACTCGCACTTGAAGGGTTTTTTAGAGTTGGTAAGTTTCATGTGGGAGTTTGAAGATTTTAGATATAAGAGAATTGCATCCATAAGTTGACGATTATTATAAGAATTGTTTGACTGAATCTTACAGCTAGCTCCAGAAGATGAACTTGAACTTCCATCTCCTCCACTTCCTCCTCTCGCTGTAAACAATGCGTCATGTTTAATTACAAATATATTTTAAAGTATCAATTATGTATGCATTCATTTAGGTCGAACTGGATGCGGAAGGCCGAGTGTTGTCGCACGTGTTGGGAGAGGCCTATGCCCAGCAGTGGACTTCAAAAGGCTGATATGATGATGATGACGTTACTGATTTTGGCTAAAATCTATTCATTATTCATCTATTGATTAATCAATATATTTTTATTTATTTCAATATAGACTTGTGTATGATTGTACGTACTTAATCGTTAGGTACAATTTAAACTGTGGCGATTGAGTCAAAAAGCAAACCTGAGTTATCCAGCCACGTTACAGTGGAGTTACAACCTCCCAATTAAATACCTACTGTCAGCTGGTCCTTATGTTTTCCACAATAACAAAGCTGTTTTAGACATGGGAACAGGGCCTTACTCTGAATTTCGACATTTAACTTAGTCGGTTTTGCTGTCACTGTCAAATGTAAAGAAGTTTTGATATGGTCGCTGTCACTTTGAAAAATTTGACAGCGACATCAAAACAGACTTAAGTCGAATGTCGAAATTCAGAGTAAGGCCCCTCAATCTATTGTCAAATATCAACACTAGGATGAGAGAAAATGGTGTAATTACCTGCAGATTGAGCGGCAGAAGCTGTTCTACTTCCTCCCGACGAAGCTATAATCATTGTAATGTGTTTTTAGTGTATTTTCTTTTCGGACTATTTCTTGAAGTGCTTTGAACTGCACCAAATAAAGCACTCTAAGAGTATTCCTCAAAACGCTGCCGAACCATTCAGGTGCTTAATACTCATATCAAAAAATGGTGCGTTTTGAGACCTACTTTTGGTGCGTTTCATTTGGTTCGTTTTAAAGTTAGTACCTTACGGAGAATACCCCATCTAATCGTGACTCTAACTTCAATATTCAAAATTGCCTCGAATAAACTCATAAATTAGTAAACATGTTGTGTTTTAAAAATATCAACCAGTTTCAAGCGTTTTACGGCCGTTTTCAATAATCTATCTATTTATGGATTTTGCTACTAAAATTAGAATTTTGACATAAGCTCCATACAAAATGTTCAAAATGTTACAAAATGATTTGAAAACGGCCATTAGTTTAAATATTGTGTTAACAGTTAAAGCGCAAAAAACCAATCCATGTAGACTTTTCACTATATAAGCTTGTATGCAGAAGTATTAGCTGATTTGCTATTGTATGGTTTGAAAAACATTTAAGAGAGCCTATAAAGTTTTGGAAATATCTACTGTTAACATAGGTCAGTTAGTTCTTCTTCTTCTCAAATAGCATGACTTAAGGTAGACTAATATTGGAATTTATCAAGTCGCCCAGGGGGCTTACTCTGAATTTCGACATCCGATTGGTAGATTTTGATGTCGCTGTCAAATGTGAGGTAATATATATATAGTCGCTGTTACCTTCAAACATTTGACAGCGACATCAAAACCGACAGCCCCTAGAAGGCTTCCAACTTGACTGCGAACGGCATATATACCTTACAAAGTACAGAGACGCTCAAGAATAAAATTGCCACAAACGGTCACCCATCAGGGACTGACCTTGCCGAACGTTGCTTTACCTCGATAATCGTAACGAAGATATCAGTACCATAATGCTTAAAGTGCCTTAGTGGGTTAAGTATGAGTGAAAGACTTTGACTTACCAGAAGAACTGGCGTAGGATGACGATTGACTACCTGTTAGTTAATGTTTAAATTAATTTCTGTATCAAACAGGTATTTTTATTATCTATCTCATTATCGTGACAGATGTAACTAATTTTTCATTACATACAATTAAGAACAAAATTAAAATTAGGTTTATTTATTTGATAGGCTTTATCTAGAAATTATTTAGGTTAATTAAAATGTTACGAAATATTCAATTTTAATTTAATATATTATTAAAATATATCTGTGAAAGGAACTTTTACTAGGTTCTGTCATATAATTTTCAAGTGTAGTAGCTAACAAGATTTTTACCACTTTGTCCTGGTTGGCTGGACCCAAACAAAAATGGATAGTTAAATCCTGTAAATAATTTACAAATGGATAATAAAAATTTACTAACAAAACGAAATTGATTAAACTGCAAAATTGTTTTCCTTACCGAAATTTTGGAAATTGCCACCGCCTAGTGAAAACAAAAGAAAAAAGTCAATGTTAGATAGATCTAGTGGCTAATTTTCTTATGAACTATAAAAATTACTTGGTAGGGAAAATTAAAATTCTTAAAGATTATTCGTAGAGAAAGATTTTTTAAAGTAATTTATTGTAAAATTTAATGTAAAGACTGCTTAATTGTTTATAAATATTGTGCACATAGGGTATGTTACGGTGAAACTGATGAATTCTCCACGAGCTGTTTATGTAAAACTTATCC
Organism: Laspeyria flexula; assembly: GCA_905147015.1. Classification (NCBI taxonomy): domain Eukaryota; kingdom Metazoa; phylum Arthropoda; class Insecta; order Lepidoptera; family Erebidae; genus Laspeyria; species Laspeyria flexula. The sequence goes on from LR989956.1 coordinate 11,653,682, forward strand.
TTGACAAGCAATTAAGTTTTCTATTCTAATATCTTTAAGGGCCTGTTTCACCACTGGCAGTGTCTAATAAACTACTTGTGACTTTTTTGATAGATTTTATATGAAAATACGTCAAAAATCTGTCAACTAAGTTTCAATTAAGCCACCTAGCATTATTTGCCAGTGGTGAAACAGGCCCTAAATGTAAAGCCCATCGCACACTGGCAACGTCTGTTGTTGTGACTTTTTTGTCACTGTGAAAAAAAGTCACGCTGAAAAATGTTGCCAGTGCGCTTAACTTAACAGTTTATTTAGAGAAAAGGTAGTGGAGTGATAAATTAATAAATAGGTAGTACACTAAAGGTACGCAAAGATTACAATGTATTAACTGTTTTGTCTATGTACACTGGTTATTTACGCTAAAACTTAAAAGATCCCTTGAGACGTTGCAATACGACGAATACTCCAAAGCAATGGTCCATTTAGTTAACCACATGTTTTTAACAATAGATTATTTACCATCATATAAAAGTCGAGCAGGCCATTGACAGAATTTAAGAGGTCGTCTAGAAAGACATGACATATTGACAAAAATGTGATTGTGCCCAGTTCAACATTCAAGTTTAACAACTATGTGGGTGATTATAATAAGAATAAATATGAGACATTTTTTTATTTATACAAAGAATTGTGAAAGATGTATAACAAGATTATTATTCAGTTTAGCCATAAAAACACTGTATTGTGCATTAGTGACATTATAGACTTAATCTATAATGTCACTAATGCTATTAAAACACAAAAATATAGTTTTTGAACTTAGATGTTTTTGGACTTTGGTATAATACCTTAAAAAAGGGGAGGCTTCTAAGAATTTAAACTTTAAAGAAATATTAATTTGGAGAGAAACACGTAAGTCCACGAACGGAGAAGTGCCAAAAAAAACCTTATTATGTTTGATTTCGTTATGCTTAAGTTATACATAATAAAAAAGTAATTATTACCTGGAATACCAACGGACGCCGAAACACCGGCTGTAACAGGACCTGTAACAATATTTTAGCAAAATCTAATATTTCAAAATAGTATTGATTTTGTTAGCGATAAAATGAAGAAAGTGTAAGTTCTAAGGGTGATAAATATGTAGTTGTGTACTTACTACTGACGAATAAAAATAAGTATACAACTTGCCACCTGGCAAGGTAACTGAACTGATATTAAGATGCTTATACTGCTTAGTAAATACATAAAAAAGGAAAAAAAAACATAATAATATTGCTGCTAAATAAATTGAAAAGCGTTTCCGTAAGAGTCCATTGTTGTTTTATTGCGGTAAAAAGTGCTAAATCAATCAAACAGCAATAGTCTATTGCAACTTTGTGTGCTGTTCTGTAGGATGTATGGCAAATACAGTAATAGTGTTTTGCAGTGATGTTACATGAAAATATTTGTACAGAAATCTTTATTGTGAATCGGTATACAAAGTCTATTTCGAGGAACAAAGCCGCAACGGCGGTTACTTGTAGAAGGTTGAACAAAACTTTTATCATTGCACATAGCACGACATTTTTTTTAGTGGGCTAACGAGGCTATATCCATAGCGCTTTTGGTAAATCAGCCAGTTTTTCTTATAAAAATTAAAAAAAAATACCAAAAGGAGTATGGAGTCCGCAGATTACGAAAATGACTTAATCGGAAAACCGTCACTATGGCTATTGTGGTCTTGTTCCAGGCACCCATTATTATGTGTTGAAGTTATAACAAAAATAATATATTAATGTTATAGAATGACTTACCATTGTTCTGAGCTAAAAGCCCTAAAGGTACTGTGATTAAAATCACAAGGATAGACCAGTGTAAGGTTCCCATCTTTAATTGAATCACTGCACTGACGAATTGCAAACCTCGATACAGGTTTATAAATGGAAAAAAGCTATTAAATTATACAAAAATCGTGATGAATTTATAAAATAACTTTTATATTTTAATTACATACATGATTTAATACATATTTTATTAGTAAGCGTGAAATAATATTTTTTTATAGTAATCGTGTCGTTGATAAAAGATTTATGTATAATAAATAAATTGCTTTTTGTATAGATCATACGATTTTTGGTGTTCCGTAATCAAAATTCAATGCAGAAAATGGAATGGTATTGTATGAACTCCTTTCTGGTGAGTCTTCAGATAGGGAGAAATAGGCAAACGATGAAGACAACCTTGTCAGAAGTATTAACAATGCATTATAAACAAAAACCAAAAACTTCACAACGTCAGACAAATAAATTTTATAACAAACAAGTTTTTAGATTTAGTTATTAAAGATTAGAGTCCTCTTTAAGACAAATCAAATGAGACCAAACTCAATGCCATACCTTTTTTTATAACAGAGTTCCCATGGCCATCTTCCAACTCCATTGTATGATCAGCTCCATTTGCAATGTCATCCTAATTAAAAATGTAATGCATCAAAATTAAAAATGCTTTAAAATTCAGTTGCGACATTTGACTCTAACATACTTGTATTTAGTATAATATTATTAAGTTATATATATAAGATTACTTGTACGGAGACTCCATCCCACAGTCAAACCACTAAATGGTGTTGTGGGGAAAAATGAATACTATATTTTATGTATGCAATAATACAATTATTGCATAGGTACAGCCTATTGCTCTGAAGAGGCAGGCAGAGGGTGCGACATCCACATTTGACATTACACAGACAAAAATTAAGGACAGAACCCTTATTTAAAATGAACAACTTTTGCTTAAACGCAACGCAATCAATTCGTATTTGTTTTAATTTTAGTTATGCATTCAACAGCCAAAGGTGTAGGTCTTCTTTGGTAAGATCTGTTCATACTTACTAAAATCTAATAAGTGTTCATCAGCAACCCATTAAGTCCCACTGCTGGGCTCGTGTCTCCTCTCCTCTAACTAGAGAGCTGAGAGGGTTTAGGCCATAATCCAATCACGCTGGCCTAGTGCGGGTTGGTGGATCAGAAATTGTAATGGAATTACTTCTTGGGTATGTGAGTTTCCTCACGATGTTTTCCTTCACCGTTAGCAGATGGTAAGTCACTTGACTAGTACATATAAATTCTATAAAAGGGAATCCACATTGGTACTGCTGGTCGGGATCGAACTCGGACCACGTGATTTGCACGTCGGTCCCTTATCAATTCAGCCACACTCGCTTAATGTTATCATAATTAAATTATAGCAATACAGATACGTTATATTTTGGTATCCCGACGTCACATTTTAGATATTTTCTTGCACGCTGTAAGCACTATGTTACCGTTTAAAGTATAATAAGTTATAATTTTAGAATGACTATTAAAACTATATCAAATCATTTACTTCTCTAAAATTTCAAAAATCTTTTTACTAATTATAAGTTCTGAGTAAATAATGATTCTTCATTATATAATATCAATTAGGCAGAACATATATTTGACAAAAACGCTTTACAAAATCAATAATATCCGTAAATTGATATATTAGGCGTTTATTTCATAAATAAAGCAATTCAATATAGGGTGAAAATGGTTACAATGAAACAATATCGCTTCGATATGTCTATTTTTGACGTAGACTTTCGATATGAGGGTAGACATCTTGCCTTTACGACTGCAAATGCGACTCGATTTCAATATACACAGCTATTGTCTGCTCAGGTTTCAACGTTTTCACCATCATGTGCATGCAGTTATTTCGTATATACCCTCAAAAATATTCATGATACATTTAGTTTTACATCGGAATATGGTTGGCGTTTTACAAGTATTTTGAAAAACTTCTGCATTTGGTAACTAAAGGTGCTACTCAGAGGATTTTGGATAGATGTTTCATTCAAAAGAATTCAAAATGACGTACGCTATATTAATTATAGTCTTAGAATATAAAAGAACTTTCTATTTTTGTAGATATTTTGTTTAATAAGAAAAATAAACTAAAAATTGTGTACTATGTGTATTTATTTTATGAATATTAAACATGACCTGACCCGAAATAAACATTTGAAAATAGAATTAAAAAAATAATTACATAATGTTTTCAGTTAGTATTTTAATGGAGGGTGTAATTTTTGTTGAGTATAGCTAAATAGTTTACAATAAAAATAATTCGAGGTAATTATGTATTGTTATCACATGCCCCTAATTTATACATTGCATGAATAACACTAAGAGGCAAAATAAAACAACGTTCTCGCTAAAACTATTATATTCATTGTAATGTGAAAAAAATGTGATAAATTATTTATGCGTGATTAAAAAGCAATTACAATTATTTATTCAAGTAAACGCTCCTATATTATTCTGAATATGCAGTGCGTAGTAAGTTAAAGAACTGGTACGATAGACTGCAGATCTGAAAAAAAACGTTATTATTTGTGTTTATAATGTACGCGTTTTATGTGACATTATTGTATAAGCATCATCTTAGTCTTTCAACTTATAAAAAAAATTACATACATACATAATATATATACGCCTCTTTCCCTACAGAGAGATTATTTCCTTTCATCTGCTTCGATTCTGACATACATCTTTCGCTTCTTTAACTTTCATCAGTCTTTTCATACATTGTTACCAGTTAAGGGTACCTACTCCAGATTTGTCCATTTTTTATAAAAAAAAATACAGGACAACTTTACTCGTTTATGGCACACAATGCTCTCTATACGTACATTTGTAATTGTGTGTAAAATAATGTTAGTTTCAGTAATTTCTGTATCGTGATAAATTGGTCCATGACACTTTGAAACAATTGAAAGCATTGTTGTAGTCAATGTATTTTTATTTTATTTTATTTTATTTATTAGGTACAGACACAGGATACAGATTAATACTTATAAATAGTAAAATGTGTTAAGATATACAATTTTGAATCTGAAGCCCAATTATGACTGTACACAACATCCTAAAAACTACATAGCTTCAGTGAGAGCTTATAAGTACTATAGGTTCTTAACATAGCTTAAGAATATATAAAAACAGAAATTAACAATACTAAACTTACTTACTAAGGCAAATATGGCTTATTTATTAATATACATATATAATTTAGTATATACATATATAACGTTTTCGGGACATAATATAACTACTTACCCCACTAAATGTATCTAAATTCATAGTCAGATAACCGTTTGCACTAAAACTGAAAGGCTTCTGCGCTCGCATCAAGAATATCAATAGCATCTTCTTTGTAGCAGCGTCTGCATAAACCCAGTCAGCGAAATATATCGCTTTTTCTAGCTTTGCACTCTGAAAAAAAAAGTAATTAAAAGTCTTCTGAAGCAAAATTCACATATCCAACTTACAGTTTTAGAAAGAATTTTATGAAGTGAAACGCCGCTGGATTATTTTAAGCCTTAAGGTAATAATCAGTAGATATTTTTTTTTTACATTGTCAGTTTGGCCGAATGTATGTATGAATGTAATCTTTATCATGTAAAATGAGACCGCATATGTACAGTTAACTGGGTTTGTCTTCTGATTTGGAATCTAGAACCTGCTCAAAATTCTCGTCCGTGTTTTTTTTATTCAAAAACAAGGGCTCAATCTAAGAGGATGACTAGCACTATCAATCCCTTCATTGAAACGTGGACTAATGACAATTTCTTAAAAACATTTGGGTCATCCTTCAAGGCTTTAGCTATTTTAAACGAAACTTCACTAAAATACAGCTGGGAATTTTGTTTGTTATCGACGGCAAACTAACTGTGGATAACAAACAAAAAAGGTACGAATATATCAAATTGTTGTTGAATTTTTTGAGGTAAAATTGTGATTGTGAGGTAAAATTTGAATTTGGTATGATACAAATTAATGTAAAGACGCAAAATAAACATAGTTACGTGATCAATTAAAAGCTGTCCCATAATACACTGAAAAAATGTTTCAATAAGTAAAGAACAGAAAAAAGAAAAGTAACGTAGACACTTGTATGAATCGTCCACAACCTGAAAATAAAGAAAATATATCAATGGTAGGTACTCATCACAATATCAATAAATAATTCAATGATATAATAATTACTGTAGCAGTAAATACTGTCAGACAAATAAATACAGATCCAAACACATATGTTAAAAACATCCCATCACCAAGAACTGTGTCCAAAGAAGAAGTTATTCTGAAAAGAAAAACCTTATTTTTTATTTTATTATTATTGTTGTTCAGTTAAATGCCATGACAGGCTTCTTGCAACATCAAACAATTACTGAGTAATTGGTTGTAAAATTTGTTTTATCTGTGTGTGCTACAATAGTAGCCCACACATACACTTAGATTTACTTAGATTAGACCATCTAGCTGGAGGGCGTCCTACTCTACGCTTGCCGAGTCGCGGTCTCCACTCTAGGACACGCTTGCTCCACCGTCCACTTAGATTTACTTCTAGGGCATGTGGATTTCCTGATGATGTTTTCTTTCACTATCAGCAAATGGTAAGTCACTTGACCTAGTATATAATAATGGATGATGGATCAATAGATCACTAATTGGTTGAAAAAATCTAAATGTATAGTAGCGCCCACACATACACTTAGAAATACTTCTAGGGTATGTGTTTCCTCACAATGTTTTCTTTCACCGTCAACAAATGGTAAGTCACTTGACTAGTACATAAAAAACTGCACAAAGTAAAATCCACCTGGTCTGAATCGAATCGAAAAAAACGCATGATTTGCATGCCGGTCACTTATCCATTCAGCCACCATTGCTTGCAAGAAATGCTTAAAGGATGAATAAACAATGTTAATTGAATTTGAATAAAAACAAATGATTTACAAATATTTTGAACAGACAGGATATAAAATACTAAAAAGTTTATTTTACAGTTGTTCATGGAAAGTCCACAATTTTAAGTTAATAAAAAAAAAAAATATTGCTGTATTAATATTTTTTTTATATTTCATTACATCACGAAATTAATAAAATTATTTATGTAGGTATGAGTTGTTTTATGTACTCGTATGTTGTATTTTCAATAACATTTGTATTATTATAATAATTATCATCATCATATCAGTCCAATGACGTCCACTTCTGGAAATAGCCTCCGTGGCTCAGTGGTTAGTAACCCTGACTGCTGAGACATTCCCACGCAGGACAAATCTTTGTGTGATGAGAACAATTATTTATTCTGTTTCTGGGTGTAATGTATATAGATACATATAATATGTATTTACGTAAAAAATTGGTATTTAAGTATTATATCAGTTGTCTAGTATCCATATTACAAGCATTACCTTAGTTTGGGACTAGATGGCGCTGTGTGTATTCACACACAGTGCCATCTATATATATTTATAATCTATATTATAAATATATATGTGGTTTTATTATGTGCTAATTTATTTATGTTGGTGATATTATTCTATTTATAAATTATTTTGTATCTATCTATGTATTATTTTGTAAACGTTAATTGGTGCAAATATGTGAGAATTTAAATATTTTGGTTTATTACTTTCAACGTAAATGTTGTCGATAAAGTCTACTTTATCGACAATTGAGTTACTCTAGTAACTCTAAATTCCTATAAGTATTACATACAAGATCTACTTACTTGGCAAGAAATTGATGCTTCGAAATAATAAACTTTAACTTATTTCTGATTTTGAAATGAGTTTTTTCAACGCTCATTCTTCTCTGAATCATAACCACATCTTCTTCACATATAAGTTCTTCCATCAAGTTCCCAAGAATTTTAAGTTCCATACAAATATATCGAGTTATGGAAATGTGAAGCATATTGACGAACACGAAAAGAAATATCACCACAGTGGTCATGAAACTTTCCCAAATATAGGCAACGTAATACCATTGTACTTTGTCGAAAGGATACCAACCATCAAATGGATAAAGGTACTGCTTATCTTTACTTTGCACTTCAGTCTCGTAAAACATTATAAGCATTGGAAACAAATCAACAATGACAGCCAAAACGATCGTATAATAGAATTCAAATCTTAGAATAAGTCTTGTAGTCTGCGTATAACGGTTCAAAATATTTTTATGTTCGTTCGAATCAGTTACCACCTTCCAAAAGTGAAGACGATAATGTTGAGATATGCAGTCGTATAATTCCTTGTTTTCGTGTATTTTTCCATACTTTATTAGTATCATGAGGCACACTCCGAAATTTGGTGCAATGTTGATGATCTCAAACCAGTCCGAGAAGCCAGTTAAACAAAGAGTAGCAAACAATTGCGACGATGTAAGAAATACAAGTCCGTAGGTGATATGGTAACAGTAAATTGAAAATTTGGTTCGCCCTATGAATGGGAAGAGAAACATTTTCTTGCCTATATTGGCTATGAAGTCCATTTCGTAAATGAACTCGTTTTTCAGAGTATCGAACGTTTTGTCACTCTCGCTCATTGTGAACCGATCGTCCTCGTTGGTTGCTTTAATTGAAATGCAATGTTGCGTTTAAATTAATAGCTTGAGCAAATATCGATGAATCCGTTTACAGTATACGGTAATGTTTTTGATTGAATACGATATTACGTCCGTATTGTTCGTGGAAATTTATCGAAATCTTCCTTTACTAAGATAAGTAGCGGCTTGGTTGCGTCCCAGGGATTGCAAGTGTCTTCGAGCAATGGTTAGGTACCACTTTGCATCAGGTGAGCCGCAGGCCTCTTAATATTTAGTGTACCTAAATAAGAAATTGTGTGCTTATGTTTCGTAAGTTTTCATTAGTTAGTATAATATATATTATTCATCATCATCATCTTCTCAGCCTATTGGAGTCCACTGCTGGGCATAGGCCTCTCCCAACACTTATATATTATTATATTTATGTAATTATTTGTTTAATATAATATTATTCCACCTTTCATTTTTTTTTTTTTAAAGATAACGCCCGCACTAGGGAACAAGCCCTGTGTAATACATACCTACATATTAAACAATATAAAAACACCCATACTCCTGGGATAAATATTTGTTCCGACCTGGGAAATGAATCCGAAACATCAGAAAACGCAACCGTATACGCTATCGCTATACCACCGAGGCAAGTGTTCGCCCAATATCCATGCAGTTTATTTATACAATTAATTTTCTGAATATTATTAAGTAAACCCGAAATCGTATAATGTAAAAATGAATGTGTCAATCAATTTTATTGAAATAACTGGTTCTCTTTTTGGATCAAAGGCTTGTCTTTACGAGCATTTCTAATAGGCAGCTTGTATGATTGCTTAGGAAATGCATTAAGCTGATTACAGAGCAAACTTAGTGAAATTGATAAGGTTATTTTTTATTATCTGATTGATTTTAAGTGAAATAGTTATATAATATCATTATTGTAGTTAAATTTGTCCTTTTTATATCAAATTAATATTAAAGCATAAGTACAACATTTTACCTTAAGCCTTTCTTAGTAGAAACTTAGTAAAGTTAGACCAAAATTGGCATAATTGTATTTCACCTTACCACGTTTTTCTATTAAAGATACATGGCATAAGATTGCCAATCTGATCTAATTTCAATTTTATACAAGTCATTTTGAACTTTAACTGAACAGTATTAAACATAAATTTGCTTAATTCATTGCGCTGTAATTTGATACTCATATAAATGGGTCAAGGAGCTCTTCAACGTAGCGATTGTATTGTTCCCTAAATCACTGGGGTACTTTATGCTATTCCCGGGTCTTTGATGCATGTATAATAGGGATTAAGCCGACGAGTATGTCATCCACTCCATGCTAATACCGTAGGAGTATGGCATTCTACGGCTTTGCAATTCCCTCTGGATATTTACAGAACAAAATATTGGAGTTTGATGAGCACTCAAATCATGTGTTGTTTGTTATTAGTGGAATTAATTTGCATTGTAAATAGAAAGCAATTGTACACCTATATTAATATTATAAGTAGGTAATAGTCCGGGATGCCTGGGCCAAATTTTTTTTTTATTACTACAAGCTAATTTTTCGTGAGTAGCATCATTTCGATGAGACGCCCAATAATTTCGTATTCCAAAAGTTTGATTGTGGTAGTTAACAGACGTAGCAAGGGTATACCGGACCGGGAAGGAAATACCGGGATAACGTACCACGCAATTTGTAGGACAATATGACTATTCAATTACATAAATATTAAGTAAGTAAAAAAAAATATGGTCCTACAAAATCAATGGTTTGATCGGGGACCCTTCCAACTTGTATCGACAACGAGATCATCATAAATGATTACTAACCAGCTGTTTTTTTTATTTTTACTTTAGATTCACAGGCATGCACACATACACTTACACTCACACACATACACACACACACACACCCACACACACACACACACACACACATCATTTATAATTCAATCTTATTAATACGTTGATTAATAAAAGTTTATAGTACTTACCATAGTCAATTCACAAATCCACGCTCACTGTTATATATACACTGCATCATTCTTCTGACTGATCACTGTCTTCCATATTACAGGCAACCGCCTAGTTTGGGATCCAGTTAACAGTTATTATTGTGTCTCATGTATAAACATCTCTTAGTCTAAGTTAAATTTTGTAACTGATATTTATAGTGACAAATAAACCTTTTATTATTATTATTATATTATTATTATAGATTATAAAATATAATATTCTACCACAATCACACAGCGCCATCTAGTCCCAAATTAGGCAATTATATTTACTTGTGTTATGCGTACTAAACAACTGATATACTACTTAAATACTTTTTTTTTGTAAATACATACCTACACATTAGGTACCTATAGATAAATAACACCCATACACAGAACAAACCTTTATGCTCATCACACAAAGATTTGTCCTGGGTGGGGATCGAACCCACGACCTTCGGCTTAGCAGTCAGGGTCACTCACCATTAGACTTACAGGCCAGTCATTAGATTAAAGAGCTTCATTATAGATACTGTAATATTATTTTCTATTATTAACATCTCTGGTCTAACATAAGCCCAATAAACAACCAAGAATATATTCAGCAAAATACCATACAAAATTCAATCGAAAACTCATTTCCTACTAATCCGTAACCGTAATCAAGTGAATCGCAATTAAATCAAATATCTATTCACCAACTTCTCTTTGACTTCACGGCTCCAAGATACGGATTTCCATTAAATTAAACACCGTCTTTGCACAACTATTTATAAAGATTCCGTGGTAAGGGGTGAACTCTATTCAAGATGTGAAATTTGACGTGTGAGGCCTTAACGGTTCAAATAAAGCGTGCCCAAAGTACCCATTGTGTACTATTGAAAGGTAGGACATAATATATTTATCTCATAACCAACGCATTGCCTTATTATTCCTTGTGATTTCTTCATTTTAATCGAAAAAGTTGGATTTATATAGAGCAGTTAAACAGATATTTATTATATGAGTTGTCTAGTATCTATATTACAAGCATTAGCCTAGTTTGGCGCTGTGTGTGAATGTCTAAACATATTTTTTTTTTTTAAATAAATATTTTAAATTATTTATTTTACTCTTTTACTTGTATGTAAATGTGTTATCTATCTGTGTAACTCATTACTTTGTTTTTACTATATATGACAAAATGCTGACAAGTCTGCTTGTTTATCTCATAATATATGTAACATCATGCTATGCTATGCCAAAATTGGTGTATTAATATTTTGTCAAACTTTTAAACTATACAGTAGGTTAAGGACCTGTTTTACCACTGGCAAATAAGTGCTAGATACCCTATTTGAAACTTACTAGACAGATTTTTGACGTATTTTTCATATAAAATCTGTCGAAAAAGTCTCAGATAGTTTATTGAACACTTATTTGCTAATGGTGCTCCTTATCGTAATATCACATTTAACGTTATGAGCTGTAAATAAATAAAAATATATATTAAGAGTTGGGATATTAGGGGTACTAAGTTTTATGGTGCATGACATGTTAGGACAAGCCTTTGTCTAGTACTGGACTGCAATAGACTGATGAATATGTAGGTATATAAGAGCAGGGGTATTATCCACTCACCTTATATATTCATCTACGATATGAAAGCGTATTCCATTGCGTGTGAATAAGAATACACGAAAGGTCTCGAAAGCGGCTCACGTGTATAACACGTCCAATATCTTACGACCCGCTTAACTTTATTTGAATCACCTTCTTTTTATCATTCTATCAGAAGATGTGAAACCGACCGGGTTCAGAATATACTGGATATCTTTGAAAATGATCGTGAAGCGTGTAACTTCGCATTTATATAGATTCCAAACGCATTCCACAAATGAACACAATTTAAAGACGAATGCGTCTTTGGATCCGAAATTTGAATGAAGGCGCGACTCGATTTGACCGTAATGACGTCATATTTCGTTATTCCTTTAGGGAGAGAGAAAGGGAGTGCTATGTGTTTTATTTACAAAGGCTTTCTTAGACACAGATGCATTAGACGCGTTTTATTTCTACAAAAAGTTACTAAATAAAAGTGTGCCTATGAGAGTAGTTCCTGACATTAGCGAGTTTAACCAACCAAACAAACTCTTCATCCTTATAAAATAAGTAGGTATAGATATAAAAGCACAGTTAATACATATTTCATAAACACACAAGGCATAAAATATTCTCGTAACATTTTACTCAACTCCAATTAGTTCTTGAACAACAAACAAGAGTTTTTACATTTTTCAAGAACATAACAGTCGAGCGAAATATAAACAAAGAACTCTTAATGGCACAAGTGCTTCAAACACAAGCACTTATTTAAAGCTTCACCGAACGATAACTATGCACATTGTACTAATTAAAATAGTCTGTACCTAGGACAAGGGAGGCATTACGAAGACTTTTACACAAATACTACACTTTTACACTAAATAAACTTGCAAATTAGTTGTTTTACTTGAGGATACTCGAGTATTTTTTCGTAGAGGAATACTTCATCATAATATTTGATTTAAATTATTATATTCTTTGTTTTTACTGGACATTTTTTTAATTATAACTTATACTTATGTTTTGGCAAAACATAAAAAAACAAACATAGCATCACGAATTTTTCCCCGAAGGGATAGGCAGAGGTGTTTCACACCCACATTTCGCCAGCTATGTTTGGTCCCATGAAGCAGGGAACCGGGAACTATAAATCTAAATACTGGATTGAAAAAAAGAGAAAAAAAAGATGGGAAAACTAAAAAACCTCGTGTATATAAATGTAATAAGCTATTTCAAGTAAAATACTGTAAATAGCTTATTTTAATTTATGCATGTGTTGTATTTACTGAATAATGAGCCTAAAAAATTAAAATGCTGCCGAAAGTCACTATTCCACGCGGACGAAATCGCGGGCACAGCTAGTTAAATATATAATATATTTTACTGCTTTAATGAGGTCAAAAATAAGAGTTAAGAAATGCATAATTAATTTACTAATTTTCTCTTAAAATCGAAAGTCCATGCATGCTTCCCTTAATCTAACAATAACAATAATTCTACTGTGTTTATTTCATGTGGTAGTACAATACAGAACTGTTTCATTACTTATTTTAATAGCCAATAAAGTTCACCGAATTTATTGCAACCATTACGTGTGGGGAATCAAGTGAGACCGTATCCTGCCTCATGAATAATGTGCGGGACCTTTAAACTTTAATAAGGTCCTGGTGCACTATATGAGTAACGATCGCAATTTTACAATTTTCCCTTGGTTTGCCTCTCAGATATATTGGCTGAACGAGTTGCGAATTAAGCAGTTTGCAACTTTCAATGCAAGTGTCGATTAAGTTTATGGCAATTTTATTTTAGGGTGAATAGAATAATGATATGTGAATTTTAAGTCTTGAATTATAATAATTTGGTATGTTTTAATATGTGATGCATATTTATTTAATAATTGAATTATATTTATTTGACATCTAAAACTTTATTTATTAATGTATACAAAGACGGGTTTAATATTTTCTCTGTCAATCAACTTTTCTGATGATGTAAAGAAGTAGAAGTACATTTTAATAACAAAATAAAATTGTGTTTGGCTGTGTAGAGTATTTCTAACCTTTTTTTAGAAAAATAATTTATAAAACATAAAAATCACACAGCAAATTACTTCAAATTACTGCAATAAAACACTTTTCCTGTTAGCTAGGTAGGTATTTTTTCTTTCTCTAACAACCACAATAAGTCCAACCAAGTAAGTTAACAAAATTAATAGCATCAATCCATTTCTTCTATTACGATTCTTCAGTCAGTGCAATAACAATAAACGACCAACTAAAATCTGCCATGTAATACTATACAGCCATTATACAGCTTCAGTTGTTATAAGTGGTGAATATAACCCGGTTGAGTTATGTACGTAGTTGAGCGACAGATGGCTAACATTATGGTAACAAATTGCACTAGACATTGGCTAGGAAGGTGGATGAACTTAGAACAATATCGCTGGATAATAATAGATAGGAGTATGCAGTAATAAATTTAATAACTGCCAGCGCGGAACAACAGCAATATTTGCTGTACTCGGAGTTCAATTCCCGGGAAGGGTAATAATGGTATTAGGTCTTTCTATCATAAAATTCTCAAGATCAGCCCGGTGTATGGAAACAAATGTGCCCACTTGATGACAATAGGCCCTTTGCATGTGTTGACCCACTCCCTCTCATACCCGGGATGTCGTAAGAAAATCAGGCCATAGTAATTGCATCAAAGAAGGAAAATTCGAAACAAAACCCTGTATCAACCTGTGGCCAGCGTGATAACAGTAGGCTAACTATCACCTATTTAGGTGAGTATTTATTGATTTAAAACGGATATTCACGCGATTATATTATAGTCACGTGAATTCCCTTTTTAAATAAATAACTATTATCATGCAACGCGAAAGTTTAAAAGTAAATATTTAGGTGAGGCCTACACGTCCAGTAGTGGACGTCATTGGGCTAATATGATGATGACAATAGGCAGAATTATTCCGAACCTGACCCAGTAGCGGGTTAATTTAGGAACACGAAAATAAATCACACATCATGAAACCCGTTGTATCATTAGTATCACAACCCAAATTCCGATATAGATTGGTTATCTTCTCTCCTGTTTCTTAGAATGAAAAGTACTTATGTGAAACCTACTGTCAAATGATTGCTTAATACTTAAGAGCGTTTATACTTATGAACGGCATCGCCGCAATATATTGTCATAGTTCATGGTTTTAATTTTTTTTTGTTTAATCGGAACTATATTTTAAAAATAGTGTAAACGCAATGATTTCTTACCTTTTACACACCGTATTCGTATTGCCGGTCAGATTTGCACATCATCATCATCATCAGCCTGTACTAGTCCACTGCTGGACATAGGCCTCTCCAATTGCACGCCACTGAGTACGATTTGCAGCTACTCTCATCCAGCGTTTGCCAGCCACCCTGCGAAGATCGTCACTCCACCTAGACTGGGGGCGTCCTACACTACGCTTGATTGCACGCCTGTCATTTATCCATTCGGTTATAATCGCTACTGACGCTGTGTTTTGTCAATAACTAAAATGTTGTAACAATAAAATAAGAGTGATACAATTTCTTTAAATACCAACTACGATGCTTCCTCATAAATCACAATATAGACATAGGAAATCACAATAATGCCACCTAAATAACAACCATAGCAAGTCAATATAGAAACTATTCGGAACATGTGAAAAAGGCAATGTAATAATTAATTGGTGGTCCACTATCCCTTGGACCGCGGTCTCTGACAGAATTTATGGTGGAATTATTATTGAAAAGCTCCCCCTGTCGGGACAAATTGTACCGTTGCGCGTTGCCGTCGCGACGGACAGCGCCTGTTAGGTGTTTACCATAGTTATTATGTTGTTAAAATACGACTGTGAATATTACATTCTCAAATATTTTGTCCTTTGTATGGTTAGCGAATTTTCTATGTGTGTTGTGATTAGATGACAAAAGCTATGTCACAAATGGATGTGGGAACAAAATAAAGTAGGTACATACTAAATTAAAGATTTTTTATATTTTTTTTTCCAGAAAAGACGACTATATAAAAAGCTAGACATGATGAAGACATTTTGGACACGTTTTTGACATTTATTTTGATAGTATTACTCGTAAGTAGATGTAGAACAGTAATTTTGCATAAAACAATGGAGCTTGAATGTGTAATGCCTAAATATTTTTTTATTATCATTTTCACGGCGTCAAAAATATAAATTTACTTGGATACTACTGATATGAGTAATGTGTGAAAATTACGTCAATACAATCCTAGGTAAGTAAAAGACTTACTTGGTAACAATTTTATAGTCATAACATGTACTCAAAAACGTTATTAAATTATTGCTTTACATAATTAAATCCCTCTACTGTCCGTCAATCTTTCAATTAGATAAAACAGAATAGTGACGATCCCTAGTATCATTAAATCATACATATCAGATATACCTGCTATACTATTCCACCCTAATCAATGTTCCGAGAGAACAATAAACGTGTGGTCATCTTCCTCTGGATGAAATTCAATAAATTTGGACAGCTAGGGTGGCCCCGTCGCAGCCCGTCAGTTGGAAACTTTTGAATCGCCGACAGCGTCCATTGTACAATGAGGGGCAGCCTTTTGTCCACAAAATTGCCTTATTTCGTGGTCTACCTAATAAGGGTTTTCTGGAACTATCAATTCGAAATTGTAATTGAGTCTTGCTTTGTAGTCTTTGATGTCGTCTGCATACTATTGTCCTGTTTGATTTTCTTTCTGCTTTGTTTGATACGCAACTGTTTACGTCTCGATCAGATATGGCGTCTCGATCATACCCAAGTTTCGCTTTCGATATTGTAAATTTAGCATTATGTAAATTCGATTCGATCAGAATATTTATTGGACGCATTGAATTCGTAATTAGATGTCTTCATCTTGTTGATGTCCACAGGGAAATTGTATTGAGTTCAATAGACGTTGTGACGTCGCATGAATTAGATAAGATAAGCTCGGTATCTTGATTTGCTAGTTAACTAACAAAGGTTGTGAATATATGATCGAAGCTTGACTAAGATTTGTTTTATTCATAATGCGGTCGAAGAACAATCGATGTTGTTCGTGTTACTGTCTGACTAATAAATTATAAGATCACAATATTCTCATCCACTTGCGCAATGCTATTCAGACTGATCCCAGACCTCTAAATCAAATTAAAGATAATTGTACAAATATAGTATTGAAATTTTAAAGTTTCTTTCAAATAATTAAGATAAAGAAAATCCAATTATCTACATTAAATAAATAATTTATTTAACTAACAGAATAAGTATTAGAAATGTCATGTGATTAAAACCAACAACAAAATATCATATTAGTCAAACGGCTGACAAAATTTTATTCAAACCCTTCTACATACCAACTATAAATTATTATTATTCAACATATTCGCTTTTATTCAATTAATAATTTGACAAAGTAGTGCAAGTCTTTGAAAAGAGCTATCCGCCAATTAGTGTAACTACTCAAAATATGTATTTTAATTGGGTGTGTTGTTGGGAGTAGACCCGTCTAATTAAGGGTTGATATTGACTCGACTTTATTGTAACTGACCATTGCTACACACGTACAAATAAACTTGCCAACAAGAACTTAGGTATTTTATGAATTGCTGTCCCAAACAGCTTTGCAAATTTGCGAAATTCGATTCTCTCTCTTGTCGGTACCTCATGGCTGAGCATCGTGGTCATTATTTGATGTGGATGGTTTGCCCCTGTTTTGGACGATCTGCCTCCACTGGCATCTATCCATGGCAAAAGTTGGTGGTTAATGATTAACTTCGCTTGGCTAGTGAAAAAATGCCAGTATATGTAGTGGTATGTGTTAATGACACAACAATGTTAAAATTCTAACAAAGCTACTTAATTCCACGTTTGAGCACATTTAATTTCCAAAACCACTATAAGGAAGTTACTGTCACGTGGTGATAAGGTGGTCGCCTCGCCATAAACATCATCGCTGCACCGTCCCGAGTGATATGGGTATAATTCCCACACGAAACAATATTTTGGTGATTCATTGACATTTATTTCGTAGAGAGTAAATTATGAAACGTTATCGCCTTAATTTAGTACTTGCAAGACAAGTTATACCTATATACCTTAGGCATTATTTTATTACTAAAGATAAGTGTCAGTGCAAAAATTTGTCAACTAAGCTTCGCATAGGTTATCAAACACTTGTCTGCCAGTGATGAAACAGGGATTTAATGAAGATTTGGTCTATAAGTAAATTGTATGAACAATTATTCCGTATGTATCAGACAAATTGCAAAATGGACATCGACGGGCAAGTGGTCCCTGTATTGTTCCGTCAGGGATTTATCCTGAGTCCCGGTATAATCTGAGATGAAGGGTCTTCACGCCAGCCGCCTTCAAATCCATTGTTAATGAATTGGGGCTGCCAATGATGATATGGTGTCTCGTAGTGTTTTGATGTAGATTTTGTACCTGTATTGAATACATTTCATTGATGATGTGATGACTGTTTCACTAGACACTAGAGAAAATTAGATTGATTCCCGCATAATAATATTAATTTAAGTATAAACTTTAAATACGTATTTATGCAATAATATTCGTTTTTGTAAAGTCAATAAATGTCTACATAAAATTGATATTATATAATTATTGTCTTACTAGAAACATTTGATATGTATACGCGACAATACGCGTATACTCGTACTAATATAATATTTTTCTTTCCTTATTCTAGAAGTATTGTTTGTGGTATCACAACATGATTTTGTTTGATATTTAAGGAAATATTAAATTAAATGCAGTCATTTAAAAAACATAGTTATTTTTTCCTCAATAATTAGAGAATAGGAAGGAAATCCCGAGACTTTTTAACTACCTATTTAAATATACTAATGATATGTACTCACATTAATTAGGTAAAAGTAATAAGGAATTTTGAAAAAAAAATCATTATGTAGAGGCTGTTTTAATTTGAATTACATAATTCATAAATTTCTAAACGTTTTATTATAATTAATATTTTTCTAACTATATATTTATACATCATAATTTCAAAGTTCACGTCGAAACCACCGAATGATTTTACATATGTGTTATATATAACAATAAGCACATAAATAAATTAATAAGTAATTGTGTTTACATTACAAGCTAATCTTTGGATTTTATGTGATATTTAAATTAGTCATCATCATAATTAGCTCAATGACGTCCACTACTTAACTGGACATAGGCCTCACCTTATTTCGGCCACAGCAAGTGACTGGTTAAAGTTGCGGGTACGAAGTCAGGATCGGGATCCTGCTAAATTACACACGTCGATAGCAGACCGATGTACTAATATCGACCAATCACAGGCCGGCCATATGGCGCGATTGACTTAGTAAGCCAATCACAACTGTCGAATGAAACCTGGTAGCCGTCGGTCGATGATATGTGGCCGCTACTCGAGAACCTTTTTCCCCCATCGGCCATCAGTTCTACGAGCTATCACAGCCTGCACACTGTCTCTATTATCATTACTTAACCTATGACTGTTATGATGCAGCAATTACTATGAAGACTATAGGCATTTGAGAATTTTGCCTGAGGCTTTGGAGAAAAATCCACTTAAGATTTTCTTTCGTGAAATTCTCAATACTTACTGAACATTTCTTGACAAGAACTTTACTTTCTTATAACACTTAATCGAACCTTAAGCCACAGCGGGTTAGTTTTTCTGGAAAAATGTGGTCATATCAAAGGAATATGATCTCGATTTTACTTTATATGTCATTATTTGTTTCATTAGTAAACCGCGGACGGCTTGACTTGATATGAGAATGATCATTATAATAGGGCCAACACAGAAGGTGAAAGTGGAAGAGAGATAGCGTGTTCCTATTGGATGAATCACAGTCAGCATCTCCACTAAAGCATATACACTCATTACTGCTAATAGTTTCACGAATTGCATCGGTCTGAAAAAAAAACGCAAATAAATTGGAAAATAGTCATTACTATTAAATGCAAAGATTTTGGGAATATGAATATGTCACCCACACCCACGACACCCACGGGTTGAGATGGAGTTGTGACATTTCACACACATTGACCCAGTCCATCACTACACGGATGACTGTAATATGTGGACTGTAATATATTATATGTTACGAAAAAAAAGTTAAAGGTAGCTGTAAACATAGACTTAAGATTAACCGGCTGAACTTAGGTTAGATTTGGTTATATAATTAATATCATCATCAGCAACCCATTAAGTCCCACTGGTGGGCTCGGGTCTCCCTCTCCTCTAACTAGAGAGCTGAGAGGATTTAGGCCATAATCCACTCACGCTGGCCTAGTGCGGGTTGGTGGATCAGACATATACATATAATTTCTTCTAGGGTATGTGGATTTCCTCACGATGTTTTCCTTCACCGTTAGCAGATGGTAAGTCACTTGACTAGTACATATAAATTCCACAAAGTGGAATCCACATTGGTACTGCCGGTCGGGATCGAACTCGGACCGTGTGATTTGCACGCCGGTCCCTTATCCATTCAGCCACCATCGCTTATTCAGCCTGTCATCATCATCATCATCTCAGCCTATTGCAGTCCACTGCTGGACATAGACCTATAATTAATATATAAATAACATAAACTTAAGACTAACCGGCTAAACTTAGGTTTATGTTCACACCCAACTTTAGCCGTAACATAATTATATACAAATGATTACGATAGATGTGGAAAGAAATTACCTGTGTAAGTTAATATCCTCATCCTTTCTCTCATAGCTTGAAATGACAGCACTGCGTTGCGAAGTCTTGTAAAACTCAACAACTTTTATGAAGCACACTATCCAATTAAATGCAAGTATCATCATCAATGGAATGTAAAGGTAGAACAAAGATTCCATTTCTGAAATAAAAAGAAGCAAATTGTTAAAATTGGCTTCTGAAAGGAGAGCGTATAAGTCCTGGTGGAGTTTTTGCACAGCAATACGCTATAAGATATGGCAGGTTAATAATTAGGTATGTGTTAAACAGGCCATACATTTACGTTATAAATTATTATGACACGGGTCTACATCGGTACAATTCGATCGAAACATCGGGCAAAAAAATAAGGTATGACATGGTGAGTACTGGTAATGTATTTACATCATGCGTTATCACCATGTCAGTATAAAATCTAACCTTACAATAAAAAGGCTATGCTTGTAACCTAGCGGGCTTTACTTACTTTAAAGAGCCAGAAGAGCAAACTTTTGGAGATAAAAATAACTACATTCTTGTATAATAGAATATAAATTTTCCTACCTAATAATATTTTATGCAAAATGATTGCTAAAAAAAGGGAAAAAAAAACTTACCCTGAAAAGTAAAGTTTCCTCTATTTTGTATTTGAGGTGTTATAAAAGAAGGCATGTCTGTCATATTGGCTAACTCAATCGTTGCTACAAGAATCGTCATGAACAGTGGAAAGCCAAAACCGTGAGGACAATATTTTAATATTTTTGTTATCAATTTTGCTGGCTCATCCTTCGATTGTGTTCTGAAATAGGGAAAACAAGTTATCAAAACAACTATATAATTGTAAATCTAAGTAATTACATTAAGATACTTATTACATTATAATTAGGAAACTTCTTGTTTTGTTCATGAACATCTGTTGAGGGTCATTAAATTAATTTATAACAAAAACATATGTTTCATTAAATATCCAAAAAGACAGCAGACACAAATACGAACGAGTTTCATTTCTATCCTTTTTATATCTTAAACATATAAAAAGGATGATACTAAATTTTATAAGGGAAGGGAAATTATGGTAGTTTAAATTCCGAAAACATTATCAGTATTTTTTTTGTAAAAGTTAACACCCTAGTGAAAATGCCCGGGGACGTTTACAAACACGCTTACAGCGACAAGGTGCACCCAGACTCCAAATAAATCTTTATGAGTCACACAAATAATATTGTCTTGTATGTGAATCAAAACACGTCACTCGGCACGGCGATTGGCGAGGCGACTTAACCGCTACGGTGACAGCCACAGAACAGAGATAGGGTGACAGCATTAGACATGTCACAATTTTTGATGTAGTTTTGAGTTTCCTAGTTCTCAGGCTTGTTGTAACCGGCAAAGTGCTCAAAAATATAGCTAGTAAAGTGTTAGAGAAAGTGCTTATAAAACAATAATAATCATTATCATTGCAATCCATAAACGTCCCACTGCTGGGCACGGGTTTCCTCCAAAGATTGTGAAGGGAATTTAGCCCATTATACTACGCTGGCCAGACGGGTTGGTATAGGGTTTGTTTTGAATTTTCCTTCTACTCTTCTCTGCATAAGGTTATTCCCTTAGTCACTGTTTACGACACCTACGGGTTGAGATGGGGTAGTGACATTATGTATTCTTAATCCGTTACTACACGGACGATAAAATAATAATGTAGAAATAATTACCTCATTGTAAGTATGCGATAAAACATGATATTTGTCCAACAGAAACTTGCCACTTTGAAGAAATAATGAATGAATGCTAAAACAAAGAAGAGAATTATTTATTCTTTACATAATCATATGGGTGAACTACGATTAAACTTCAATAATTATAGAAGTTAGTTTGTATAATTTATTATTTTATTTTATTTTTGTAAGTTCGTGTTGTCCGGGAAGTACGGCTAAAATCATCAAAGTGCAGTTTTTTATCCAAATTCATTCAGTCATTTTCAAAATTCGAGTGCACATAACATAAATAAACAAACATCGGTCTTTTAATGATACTTCATCTCCAAAAAAATTTTTTTTTATACCCCGACGATAGCCTACAGCCGTACGGTCCGCCTGATGGTAATCGGTTACCGTAGTCTATGGGCGCCTGCAACATCAGGGGCATCACGAGCGCGTTGCCGATCCTGAAGAAACCTATTCACTCCTTTTTTGAACAACTCCACACTTGGGAAAACCTCGTTAGGGAGTTCATTCCACAATCTGATAATTCTTGAGAGAAAATTTCTCTGAAACCGCGCGGTACGGCTTCGGCTCCAAGGTGTGGGGATGAACTCTCTGCCGATGGCAAGCGGTGTGATAATAGTTAGTGGCCGTAGGCATCATCTCAAACAGTTCTTCAGAGTACTAACTATTATACAGACAATGATACTTACTTATAGTTATAATCTGGGACATCCACAACTTCATTGTACTATAGCTTTCTAAGCTGGAATGCAGGCTAAAAGCCATAATGAGACAGGAAAAGAAAATCATCAAAATTATGCCGTTGAGGTCTCTTAGTTGTGGAACTATTAAATACACCACCAAAGTCACGGTAAGGCATATGATGGACACGATCAAAGCTGTAAAAGTTCAAAGAGTATCAGATAAATGAACTAATCTTATCTGCAAGAATTATTTCTCGATGGGTACACAGAGGCCCCCATTTGCAAGTCTATTACCATTAACCGGTTATTGGATAGGTATGGATTAATTATTACATTGGAATCATCGTCAGCATCTCATTAATGTCCCACTGCTGGGCTCGGGTCTCCTCTCTTCCATCTAGAGAGCTGAGGTTTAGGCCATAATCCACACACGCTGGCCTAGTGCGGGTTGGTTCATGTGGATAAAGAGTTTAAAATTTCCAGGCACATTTACTATTTTTCCCACCAGTTGCATCATCAATCATAAAAACATAAATGATTTTTAATGAAAGGGTCGGTTCACACAATTCATGCGAATAAATTCGTGCGAAATGACTTCTTAAAACAAATGACAATGACATTGCTGTGTTGCCTTTCATTCTAATGAGATTTAAAGTCAAATATGTATTGTTCTTTGGTGTTTGTAAGAAGTATCACCAAAATCAAATATACTTTATGTCCTACTGTAGAAAACGGAGTTCTCTTTACAAGAAAAAAATAACATGCTAATCAGAAGTTAATATGATAAATAAGGAATAATCATCGTTAGCTAACGGTGAAGGAAAACATCGTGAAACCCACATACCCTAGAAAAATATCTAAGTGTATGTCTGATAAACCAACCCACACTAGGCCAGCATGTGTGGATTATGGCCTAAACACTCTATTGATGACCAGAGGCCAGCAGTGGGACATTAATGGGTTGCTGATGAAGAATCATCGTCAGCATCAGCTTGTAGTAGTCCACTGCTGGACATAGGTCAGGAGGGGCTGCTGAGAAATAAGGAATATAAAATATATGTTACCTGACATCTTGACTGTACTAGTTAATCGGAACTGTTCCAGTTCATATTCCGCCATAAATACGTGTGAAATTATACTCCCATTCTTTTTCAAATCCACACAAAAATGATTTGTTTCAATTTTTTTCCATCTATTCCATAAATTGGGAAATTTGAGGAATAATTTGCCATCCTGGAAAAATTATTTATGGTTAAACAATGTTTGTTTTAAGCAAAAAATAAATATGCTACCAATCAATTATAAAATGCGCTAATAATAATAAGAAGCAGCGAGCGCATGCAACGTCAATAATCGAAAATCTCCTTTTCAAAAATTGAGACGTTTCTTCGACTCAAACTCGTATCTCAATGATAAAAAACAATGTGTATTTTTCTTTGTTTTTTTTTTTTATCTCTGAATTATCACAAATATTTGCATCGTGTGGGAATCGAATCAAAGTTACTGACGAGTTTTAGATGAGTGAGTTTTATTTTTTGTAAGAATTATTACTGAACGGTTTATTTTTGAATAAAAACTCACCTCTAATAAATAAGTCTTGTTGTACCACCAAAGGGAATTATAAGAAAATTTTTCATCCTTCATCACTCCAGGTACTAATATGAAATCATTTTTCAATGATTTATTGGTGACCGCAAACTTTTCGTTATACACAGTAATATTATCCAAAGTACTCTTGAATTTGTACGGACCTTTATCCAAAACGATGCACTCCTTGAAACGTCCAATGATTTGTCCCTCAGGACAGCACTTCCAAATACATTTCTTGCCTTTGATATCACACGTTTTATTCATATTAATGTCTACATTTGATATATCTATGTGGTGAGGTACCTTGTCAGTTATGAAGCGATCGTTAAACGCATAATTGAATTTAATTAGCGTTACAAGTACGAGAAGTATCTTCATGGTGACGACTTTATTGAGACTAGTTCGCGAATTATATTTGAATGATTTTCCTACATTACTACTTCTCTCTGTGGTTTACCCAGAGTGAGCAGGACAAAACTAAATCTTATAAAGTAGGTATGCTAAATAATTGCAACAATTTGTAGTAAGTAACATAGTTTATGGTATTTATTGAAACAAAATGACAATAGCTATCATTACGATATTTATAAATTTATCAATAAAGGGCACATATTACGGAAAAATAATCTTATACATTATATGGTCAGCAATAACTATATATTGTACTTTGTATCGAAGGCGAATGGAAAGCGGTAATCGCCGTCTATGGATATGCCTATGCATGCATTAATACACACGCAAGCCGCTGCCTTCTGAAAAGTAATATGGGATTAAGGAGGAAAAGAAAACAAAGAGGATTGGGTAGAGGAATTTGGCCTCTGGCACTCCACACACGCCAAGTGAAACGCAACAGTATTTAGACTGACTGAATATAACTTTTAATTCATACATAAATAAAATAGTATGTTAATTTTTAAAACTAACATTATGATAATATTATTTTATAATTCAATTAATCGATGGATGCGGAACCGGCGGCGGCGTGCAAATCACGCGGTCCGAGTTCGATCCCGACCGGCAGTACCAGTGTGGATTCCACTTTGTGACCATCTGCTAACGGTGAAGGAATACATCGTGAGGCAACCCACATACCGTAGAAGAAATTCTATGAGTATGACTGATCCACCAACCCACACTAGGCCAGTGTGACTGGATTATGGCCTAATCCCTCTCAGCTTTCCAGTAAGAGGAGAGTAGACCCGAGCCCAGCAGTGGGACTTAATGGGCTGCTGATGATGAATTCAATGAAAGCTACCTAATTACTTACTACGTCTTTGGAGGTGACCCATGCCCAGCAGTGGGACGTTTCCGGGTTGTAGCGACGATGATGATGACGACTACAATAAACAACGAATAATATCACAATACATTATGCTATTGAAAAATAACAAAATTATAATCGGTGCATACCTACAATACCATAGAACAGAGATAGGTTTTTTTACAATACAATCCAAACAAAAAACTATACAATGTTTATACATTGTATAGTTTTTTGTTGTTGTTGAGTTGTTTATACAACTGCACAAAAGCGAAAACATGTAATCCATTCTTCAAAGAAACCATGCACGATAAAACGGACGGTTTATTTCACAGAACGACACGTCCTGAGCAAATTGTTGTCGTGTGAAAAATGTTCGTGGTCCTTAGCTAATCTTTATTCCGGCACGGTCAATCCGGCACAGAATCGGCAATTTATCAACACCCGCCTCGTTTGTTAGAATATTCGTAAATATTTCAAACGTTATTGCTACCATCAACATAATGTTATGGGGTGAAATTTTACAAAACGGAAACAAGAGATATAAAGCAACGACGTGGTTCCGAATATTCTCTTTCTATATTAATGTTGAAAGTGTTTTGAATCCGCATTTTAGTTTTGTTTGTTTTGTGTACTGTTTGTACATAGTTATGATGTGGAAATTGGATAGTAAATTGTTAAGTAGGCCATCAATTCTTTTTATATCTGCAATAACCTTAGTTTTGTTATGATTTCGCCAAGAGGGGGTTTGTTATCATCATCATCATTTCAGCCTATTGCAGTCCACTGCTGGATTTGTTATAGTCAGTCTTATATTGATTCTCCTTACAGCTGTGTTTTATTTTCTAGTTATTAATAACATGCGCAAATGTTGCCACACTTACTATTGTAAGAAATAAAACACATGACGTCATTTCGTAATTTTAATGATGACGTCCTAAAACAAAACACAAACTAAAACACCATTTAAATATGTACTAAAGTGCTGCAACGGGGTGTAAATGATACCTATGCGATGGTAAAAATACTAAAAGTGCACGTGAATCTAAAACAAATTGCTGCAAGTGTAAATGGAGCGCGGTACATTATTGCGTCGCGTCGCTGGGACGAGTGACTCCAAATTGTTCCGATAGGTACAACACCTGTGCTTTAGTGAAGGGATATAACTGGATACAAATAAAAAAACAATTGGATAACAGTTACTAGATTCGCCTAAGTACCTATAGAAATAATTCTGTTTTATGTGTAAGTGCATAAATTTGCACTGCCTAGAAGCACTGCCTTCTGAACAAAGATGGAAACCTAATAAAAAGCGATGGTGGCTGAATGGATATTGGATAAGGGACCGGGGCGTGCAAATCACGTGGTCCGAGTTCGATTCCGACCGGCAGTACCAATATGGATTCCGAATTGTGGACTTTATATTAAAATGCCCAGTATCATATAATCAAGTAATATTTAAAATAACAGTGACAAAAATAAATGCACTGATCTGCACTATCCACTACAAGCATAAAGTACATGTCTACGCTATAGACGGGGATCATACCCACGCGTAGCTTTATAAATAAATGATCATTCTGTCCCTCGAATAGTCTATTTTCTTCCTAAATTGCATTCGGAGAGATTTAGCAAGTCGGAAATCTCTGCTTCAATACCCTTTATGGAGGGCCAGTTTTGAATTTCACGCTTAGATACCAATGTTTTATATTATGTGTTTACGTGTTATAGATTGTCGTTATTTAAATTTAAAGATTTTAGTGTTAAAGGGTTAAATTTCTCAGTCAGATTTGGAAAGGTATAAAATGCAACTAAGGGTACATTTATCATCTTATGCTACTAAGAAAATAATATGACTTTTGTAATCAATTTAGTACAACATCAAATATTACCAACAAAGATATATGACAAAAGCAACCAAAGCCAAAATAATAATATTTAGATTTACCCAACGAGAAACGCCCTAGAATTATGTACCTACCATTACTTACATAATTTAGATAGCTATTCTCCTAAACCCGAAGCTAATAATGTTTAAAAATAAACACGGGAGACTCAAACATTTAATGTAATGAAGATAACGGTAAATACAGAACCGCAACTTTACCCCCGGGCAAGAATTCACGCGGGTCTATAGGGCAAAATTAAACATTATTGAGTCAGTTATTTAATGCTACGTCCACGTGCGTTTTTGGGTTATTATTATTGGGGCTTATGTAAGCCTCAGTAATCCAATGAACTCTCATTACACTGCGTTTTGAGCATAACTTTATTTGCTCCGGTGGCTTTGTATGAAGCCTCTTGATGCCCCTAACGGCACGGACTCTGATAGACTTTGCTGAGCGTAACATAATTATTAAAAATTGCTTTTATTTACAGGGAAGTGGGTTTTATTAGAAAACATTTTTCAAAGCGCACCTAATTTCTCGCAAAATGTTGTTGTGTCTCAATTTATTGGCATTTTATGTTTATAAGTATGTTCTTTGTTTACAAGCGTAAAAGATTCAGAATATTTTCATACATAATAGGTATTTAATGTTCATACTGTAGGTAAATTAAATGTTATTGTCCTTATAATTATGTATTTATTTGTTCTGTTATTGTAATGATGTTTATTTTATTATATCTATAGCATACATTGTTTGGATTTCTACAAATAAAACACTAGTATATATAAATAATAAACATGGCATATTTTTTATAAAATACAACGCCTGTACTAGGCAACTAGCCCCGTGTCTCGGGGGACCTTACAAACATACAACTAAGAGACACAAAGTCCACTCGAACTCGAAACAAATATATATGTATCACATAAATATTTGTCTCAAATGGGAATCAAATCCACGTCACTTGGCACAACGATAATAGGGCGAGATGACTACTACTGATACTACTACAATGAAAACATTAGTTACAATTCAACACACGTATTTAAAGCAGCCTTTTTCTTTGAAAAGAACCATAATTATTATACTAAAGCCGGATCTGCGTAAAAGATAAAATCGTTTTAAAATTTAAAGTAAATTTAAACCGGTTAATGGACAAGGAAACAACATTTTTCACCTGCATAGACTGCTACCTTTTAAAGACGAAAATAAAATTGAACTGCAGCCGGGGGCTAGACAAGGGAGGCTGTCCGCTAACCAAAATGTTTATGACTTCTGTAGGGAAATATACCAACTAGATGGAAAAACTTTTATTCCCACACATGTTAGGTGTATTTTCATATTTTTGCCGATGAGTTTTTTATGTTTATGTGGTCGTAAAGTGCAGTCGTTTAGTGACAATGTTGTTGCAATGTGTTTACGTCCCGTATATGAAATTTTCACTGTAACGATCGTCCGTATTTATTGTCGAGCCATGATACAGTGTTGATAACAGCGTTTAATGGTATTTTCTTCCTCTGTTATGCTTATTTGTGGATTTATTTTACTTGTTTTTACAATCTAAAAGTCTGTTATGATAATTAGAATGACTATTTGTAATAAACGAGACTATGAGGATAATAAAAAATACTTTAACTATTTGTTCTAAGAATTCGTTGGCCACGATCATAATTAGTGGTACAAAACAAAAAAAAACACCAAGGCTTGAATGAATACTAAATGAATAAGTTGTTTTTTTATTCGTGATAAATTCGCGATGTAAATCCTTTTTGTAATTTCATACAAGAAGCGTAAATAAAAAAATAATATAAAAAAGCAAAGATTTGACTTTGCATTGCCTTCACTTATATAGACCTATTTCAACAAGCAAGTGTTTGATAAATGATTACTTCATTTAGCTATCTTGAACCTTTCAAATTACTCATTCCCAATTATTTTAGGGAGCCGAAACATATTTTACATATCTTCAACAGATAACAAACTTTGGCATATTTGTACGGTACCGCTTATCGTTACTACTGCGTAATAATCTTCAGAATTCTCTTCATCCCTTCAAAGTTCCTCGGCACCAATCAAACAGGTTTATGATATTATATTAGAATTTACATCGTAAACACTAACTACTATCAAAATTCCCCAATAGTTTCTCTTAAAGGATTACCTTTTGTAAACTAAAATGGGACGCAATCATCATCTTGTGGACCAGGATTACATGAGGGCGTAGGATTATTAATCAGGGTTGGTGCGTAGCAGTTTTGCAACATCGTATACTGAGTGCCTACTCGAAATCTCGACATTTGACTTACTCAATATTTCTGTCAATTTTTTATACATTATACATTATATGGTGGATGTAATTTTAAAACATTTGAAAACGGTACCAAAATTGATTAAGACAAATAGACGAATGTCGAAGTTCCCAATAGACTATATTGTTGGTTCTTGCAGCTGGATGTAAAGTGATCTTAGTGAAAATATTTTCAAAAATCTGAAAAATATGCCTAATAATCAACCAGTATTGTATGAAACAACATAAAAAAAGTATAAAAACTTCCATTGAATCCCAAATTAAAATTAATATAGTAACATTATTACTCTTGACACATTAACTTTTTTGAATACTGTCTGAAATATCTTTGAACAAACATAACACTATTATGCAGCAGGTTGTGCTAAGACTTTGATAATAATCGTTCTAAAACTCGAAACAATCAAATCACGAACAGTCGTCAGTCCAGAACACACTACTAAATATCTTAAGAGACAACCCTAGAAGGATGTCTTACTTATGCAATAGCCGTCTCGCCCGCGGCCAAACAGCCCCTTTGGTCCTTTACAAATATTCCATATAATCATTCGGTTTTAATTATTATTGGTAGTGGCTAAGTTTTGTTTGATGTATTGATTAAAATCGTGTTTGTTGCCAAGTGCCATCGTGGTGGGTCGTGTCAATACCAGTCTCATGGGGACCGTCTATTTTAGACAGTATTGTATGGGGTGCAATCGAAAACCCGTGACCAGTTTTCTGAGCGTTATTGTTAGTGGTTTTAATTAAAAAGTTACAACACATGCGCTCTATAATATATGTTTGATTGTGCACAAAAAAATATATTCTTTTTAATGCCTTATTTGTAAATTTTTATTTTATGAGTAAGTTGAAAAATTATTTAGTTTATTGAAGAATTTTAATTTATAGATTTATATATTGTAATCGCGAATTTTGCATAATGTACAAACTCTTTACACTTAAATTGAATTAAGTACCTAAATCAGATTCAATTCATTTCCTACTTCATTAAATGTAAATATGTGATATATTATATGTAATGTGTATGCATGCACTTTACATTGTATTTCTAACATCATTTGAAACAAAATTCACTAATTTTAAATTTACGTATTAAACCAACAGTCTTACATGTTCCTTATAATCATCGTGACTCCCGTTATTTAAGAAGAATTTAAGCTCATATAACCCTTCACTGGAGCTTACCGACATAGCAACCGAAAAAATACCATCGCTAAAATACTCAACAGTAGCAATTGTGCCGAACCTCTTGGCTTTCATTAGAAACCCTCATCAAAAAGCGTTATATTATCAAAACGTGTATTGTTTATGAGAGTATCTCTGTTTCTGTAGGGGCTGCGTGTTTTCGACGCCATTCTGCGTGCGTCTCTTGACTAATAAAAGAGCATTTCATAACGAAACGTTCCACCACTGAAAGGGTTGACTCACAAAAGCCTTTTTATAATACTTTCGGCAGCCATGTGCTGTATAACCCCCGCTGTTCTTAATAAATACGAGTACCTGTGTGCCTGAGTAATTATTTTGGGTTCGCTTGTCAGTATTAGGTTGTTTAAATGCATAGCTAAAAAGTACACGTTTTAGGGTCGGTGTGTGTGCGTATTCGTTGCCAGTTGTCTGTGTGTGTTTGATATTGCTGTTACGCTAATGTTAATGAGTGTTTTGTTATTTGCGGTGTTGTTTATTAGGTTGTTAGAGGATGGGGTACCAGTTGTATGTTATGTTTATTAGCACAGAAGATTATGTTTGATAAATGAAAAGTAAAAATGTCTTTATATGAGTATCAATCACTGTAATCAGATAATCACTTGATAATACCTGTTTTTCTTGGTATATGACTCTGCCCGTTTCTGACCCATATCATTATTCTGGTTGACTCACTGATAGATAGTCAACCAAAAGCTTTGCCTAGAAGCATGAAATTTTGCATAAAAGTGACTTCAATGACGTAATTGTGCCTGAGAAAGAGTTTTTGGGAAGTCAGCCTCTAAATTACAGAAGCTGCGATTGAATATCACGTGGGTCAAGCTGGAAGTGCAAGTTAGTATAAAATGAAATTGCCAGTCTACACTAGTGTTTCAAAAATCCATAGTACTTATTTATATATAACTAATCAAGACAAATAAATAATGTTTTGTTTTCATGTATGTCAGTTCAGTCGAGTTCATTAATATATTGGCACCATCATTAGATATTTTTGTTGAAAAGGGTGACTACAACTTATTGCATAATGTACAGCATATTTTATTGAACCATTCACATGAGGACATATATTTGATCCATAGGTTCTATAGTATTTATTAAGCTTTTCAACGCTCACAATATTTTGAATCCTTGATGGTGCCAATATATTAATGAACTCGACTGTACTAGCAATTTTATAAAACTCTGATAGTCATTGATATAAAAATAACAACCCAGCAAGTGTTATTATCATAACTAAGTGAAAACTAACCAAATAAATAACCCTACATTTAATTAGCAGTTATATTCGCGTCCACAGATACCTATCAAGGTGAAGTATTCACAAAAAAACTCTTTCATCCTTTGGGAGCTGAAATCTAATGTAAACAAAGCATAAATACAGACTAATGGCATCAAGTCTACAATGTTTCGATATACATAGCAAACAGAAGCCTTCTCTTACATGGGCAGGAAGCGAGGTTAATATCCCAAGGGAAAGCGGAGCAATTTCACAACTATCAAGTATACTAGCAAAAATATTATAAACAGGTAGGGTGGAATAACCAGTTGATGGTGCCGTGTAATAACAGAAAAAAAGGAAACATTTTAAAATTTTAACGTTACATATTCCAATGTGATTTTTTCACGGCTTTTTCCTAGATGCGCGATGGTATAGAAAGAAAGAAAGAAAGAAAAGCTTCATTTTTCACACGAGACAAGTACAGAAGAAAAAAAAACATTTAGCAGTGCATAATTATGTCTCTGTGCTAAAAAAAGGGTTTCCAGCACAGCTTGTGTCAGACTAGGTAGTATATAATTTTATTGAAAGTGTTTCTTCACTTCTAGTTTATATTCTGAGATGACTTATTCCATGATAACAAATACAAAAGATTTCTATAATTACCTATCAACAGTAAGTACTTTTTATAACTTAATAGTTATAATATTCTTAAAAAACCTCCCGCTTATTAATTAAAAGCACACTTAAAATTAACTTTTTTGATTTATTTAAAGAACGATAGCTTGATTTCTGAAAGCCCTTAATTAAACGCATAAAAATATTTAAAAACCCAATAATTGGTGCGTTCACCCTAATCGTAAAGCATAGTCCACACTACAGCTCCAGACACCACTTATAATGGTTTACTGTAAATAGCGCTATAACAATTTAATGTTAGCTTACAATAGCTTGGATATAGCCGTTTCTTTAGTCCTTATGAGGTTCACGTTTTATTCGAATGTACTAGATTTTTATATAGTAATCTGTTTTTGCTTTATATTACATTGAGGTGCTTATTGCAAATTGTACGAGGTAAAGTAGAGTGGCTGGCTCCATCAAAAAATAATAAAATATACACATACATTAATTTTTAAACCTTCATATTTTTGAGATGAAAATTTTTTTTTTTTAACACTAAGAGGCCGATACAAGATACAAGATATTTTATTTGTAAAAATATGTGTGCAATTTATATAGATGTTAAAGATTACATTACAGATTACAGATTAGCATGTTTGACCATTATTGGTGTACAAATAGTTTATAAAATAATATATTAAACAGTAAATTTTATCAAATAATGTAAACATAAAATGATTAAAATTATAGTAAAAATTAAATGATTCAAAATACCGAAATAATATTAAGAAGAATTTTTTATGTAGATATATGTAACATAACATATAGCATCACGCCTTTTTTCCCGAAGGGGTAGGCAGAGGTGTTTCACACCCACATTTCGCCAGCTATGTTTGGTCCCATGAAATTTATACACTAGTTATCGCGCGAAGCTTCGCTCCCGTAGTTTTTTGTTTGGCCTATGCTCAGCTCCTATTTTTATATAGCCTATAGCTTTCCTCGATAAAAAAAAAATAAAGCTATCTAACACTAAAAAAAAATTCAAATCGGTCCAGTAATTTCTGAGATTAGCGCGTTCAACCAACCAAACAAAGAAACAAACTCTTCAACTTTTATAAACAGTATAAAATACTTGATAAACAAACACTTTATATAAATGCTAAACAAGTAATGGTAAAATTCAAACCCACGACGGGACTGGAACCCGCGACCCTGCCATTCCGTGTACAGAGCTCTTCCATCTGAGCTACGCGGGTGGACGTACCTGAGATCGAATTTATCCATTACCTGTTAATGTCATGACAACGTTTTTATATAAAATGTTAAACTTAATATTTAATGTAAACAAACACTGCTTTATATTGATAATGTTTTAAATGTTTTTATCACGCTTAGGTCTAATACATTAGGTATTTATTTAAATTATAATTATATAGTATTGAAGAAATTCCTTTTGGAAAATCCGGTCTAGATTTGCGGTTTAAAATTTTAATGATGTAACAATTGTACTTGGAAAAACCTATTCTTATATTGCGACTGTATACAGGGAATATTTACAAATAATAATCATTTGTCTACTTGTTGTAAATATTTTCTAAAATAACTTTAAATGTTTAGGCCTTCTACTAATAACAATAGAGCAATCGAGCGGTTTATACAAAAGAAGCTTTGTCTTACACCTTATGATACTAAATGATTGCGTTAGATAGATACCTTTTATATATATTTTGATCCTTTAAATTTTATTTGAAATATGTATTTTATGCCGAATTGGCTGACGAGGAAGCGGCTTGGATTTATTCGTCAACTTGCGAGCGTGGAACTCTAAAACACAGTCTTAAAAACAAATTTTTAAACCGTATTCCCTCTTCCTATGACTGTAGGTATTTAGAGGTGCGCGCGAGTTGACGCCAAAAAAAAAGGTAAAATCAGAAGGTGCCCAATCGCGCGCACGTGCAATTTCCAAGCTCGCGAGTTGACGAATAAGTCGCAGCCTGTAGTAGTAACCAAATAAAAATGGCTCAACAATTACGCCTAACCTAAATAATTATATCTACTAAATTGTTTTAACAATAAAATTAATAAAATTACTAAAAAGTTCCAACAGCGGCGTTGTCTTTTTATAAAAAAAAAAACAAAAGCAAAACAATTTGATTTAAGTACAAACAATTTTAACTCTATATGTTGTTAATAACTGTATATAACCCAAATCCAGTTCTATCTTCTGTAAATAAATTAGATATCGCAATCATAACAATACAGTACATTTGTACAACACAACGTCATCCGCACCTCATCAAAATATCACATTACTGAATCACAAATTCATTCCGGGACACCAATTATACGTGAGCGCTCATTTTCCGACTCATTCCCCGGTGTAATGATCACGTGGTGATTTTGACAGTTGCCCCGGCTTTGCCGCCCGTTGTCATTTAAGATGGCGTTCCATGAATACGAATAATATTATAATCATTTAAAAAAAATACTCAAACTTTCGTAAAAGGTTAAATTATCTCTTTTTGTAATAATCAACTGCCGTAACTTCGATGTATTTCTTTGCCGATTAATTTAGCCGGTTTCGAAAACTACAGATTTCATACTACTGCTGTATCACTTCATAATTTATTGTATTCTTTTCTATATAAGTGTTACATAAATTAAGCATTATGTATAGTTGTTTATTGTCCTAAATAAATTAAAAAAAAAGAGATAAAAAAATAAGAGATTATTTTATCTCTTTGAAACAATACATAAGTATATTTTTTAGCAATTACCTATTTTAAATACAAAAATTACCTATTTTCTGAATTGAACTTACCTATTTATTTGTTGAAAATTGGGGCTTGTGAAGTACTTTTAGGTTATCGTATGGTAATGCAATGTAAAATTCCACATTGAAACAGTACCTTAAAAGGCATAAAACGGGAGATCCAAATGCAAATGTCAGTCGTTAACATGCATAGCGCGAAGTCGGCCGTCTAATTAGGAGAACTACTTTGACAAGAACTGCAGATATCATTTTGCTAAATTGCTATGAAAATTTCTAGATATTAACGTTTTGAGAGAGTGTTTATATCGCACTGTATAATATTAAAGATATTTTGAAATAATCTGATAATGGTCCTTAATATGGTGTTAGTTTAAATACCCGTTTAATGTCATGGTTTATTCCATGGCACTATTAAGGATAAATACCTAGTTAATGAAAACAGTACAAATGTAAATTTTTATGTGTTACCAAAATGCTCGTACAAGCTCTTATTATGAGCAATACACGTCTTTAGACCAAGTAATAATGATGAATAGATGCAGGTTGATTTTTGGAGATCAATTAAAGCCAAATCATAGAGAAAACAAATAAAAAACTATGACATATAAACTATGGGCCATTTTGGCACTAAAAAATGACAATTGTTTTTTGGGTTAATATTATTTTACAATGTTTGTATCAATTTAAACATTCCATTTATTATTATTTTTGTGCATTTTTCGAAAAAAATAAAAACAGATCAAGAAAGACAAAATAATAATTACAGCTATGCTAAGTGACGTGCGTAATTGATTTTTAGTTCCAAAGATAATTCTTTACATCTATAATAAAATTAAAAAAGTATTTTATATATTCAACACATAATTCAATCACTTTTCTTTCACATTGAGTTTAAAAAACATGTTACCTACAACATTTTCCACACACAAAACCCTTAATATTTGTCAGGCCATTGTAAATATAAAAAAATTGCAACATAGTAAATATATATATATCTGGTTTAGAATTTATTGAAGTGGCAGTTAAGGGACGCAGTTAAATTAGTTCTTCAAGCTTCTGGAATCGACGGAGCAAGTTCTACCCCCACCACCCAACCCCTATTCACTGGCGAAACGGGCATACATTAAAAGTTTACCGGCAAAATATAAACATATTGCTAGTTGTAGGAAAAGATATTCTGAAGTTTAAGTTTTCTATTTTAAATGAAACTCTTTGTCGTATCGTATATTATCATGTGGATTTTGTTTGTGTTTGTTATTGTATATTTTGTTAAGATTGCTTTTTTTTACCGCTATATTATGATTTTTTAATAAGCGTTGTGATGTGGTAAGGTAAACGTACATAGACGAAGAACAATAACACATCTCCCACCTTACTGCATCAAAAAAATCTTAGAAATTTCGTTCATAATAATATAATATGGAAACCGTACAATCGCTATACTTGTTCTACGTCAAAAGATTGAAATATAATACAGTGTAGTATCACGTCTTTTTCCCCAAAGGAAATTTAATAAGAAAAGTAATCATGGATATAAATTTTAATGAAATTTATTCAACTACTACTAAAGTGTAAACACTCATAGACGTAACCCTGTAAGTGTTTATTTACTTAACTTTCACTTATGTCTACTTCAATAAATATAAAATAGGTATAGCATTTGCGGGCTTCGCTCTTGTCGTTCTTTTTTGGCCACTGCTCTGTTCTTTATTGGCCGTAGTGTAATGTCATATAGCCTATAGCCTCCTCTGGGTTATCTAACAAAATGAATTTTAATATTTTTATAAACCGGACCAGTAGTTCGTGAGATTAACGCGTTCAACCATTCAAAGTAATAATAATAATAATATTCTACCACATTCACACAGCGCCATCTAGTCCCAAAGTAAGCAATTATAGATTATTAAAAATAGCTGCTAAAAATATTCTTTCAGCAATATAACAGACATAGTAACTGTTCGTTTACTTGTGTAATGTCAACGACCTATCGAGATTCAAGCGCCTGTGTAA
This sequence comes from Laspeyria flexula, assembly GCA_905147015.1. NCBI lineage: Eukaryota > Metazoa > Arthropoda > Insecta > Lepidoptera > Erebidae > Laspeyria > Laspeyria flexula. The sequence goes on from LR989956.1 coordinate 11,691,685, forward strand.
AACCCTTGAAAATTCGATTTCTCGTCAAAGACGCTATCATATTGGCAATTTCGCGAATTTATTAGTTTCCATAACGGCACTTATTGCTCTTCAACTCACATATATTCCAACTATGTTTGAGTAATTGACTTTCCTCTCTGTTGTACTACAAGTATAAGAGGCAATAGCTAATCTACATTCTGAAATACACCATAATAGCGATACGCAATAAGCCGACCACATTAAAAGAGCTGTGGTGTGGTAGTGATGTTTTGTTAAACACGTTCATGGGGGAATATTGTACCGGTTTTAAGGGTCAAGATATATTGGTGGTTCACACAGTGTACGGTGCTCGTCTGTCAGTGTAAGTAATTAAGTTACGGAGCATAAATGAAGGGTCTCGTGCTATCTAGAACAGGTAATTAGTTTATGCGTCAATTGAGACCCTCATTGTGCAGTGGAAATGGGAATTTTATAAAGAGTCTAGTTTTCCTTGGTTTCTAATTAGAATCGTCATTGAATTGATGATTGTTTATTTTTTACGTCATAAATATGGCTGCTAATAAAAATCACGAATTATTAGTTAGCAAAACAGTTGACTTGAAAATTAATTACAATGACGTCATAGTGATATTTAATGTCTTTTAATGATGGTTAACGTGTAAGTCTCCAAACAGCTAGTCCTATAAGAATATTTAGGGGGAGCGGGGCGGTGACAAATAAACAAAAGTTCGTAATGCCGTTTTCAACTTAGAAATGCGATGTATCCTCGAACAGCACCCAATTTACTTTATTTCATGTTTTTAAATGAAAAATTCCAACATTTTGAGGTGATGAGAATTTATAATACCTATAATAATTGACTAGAAGTCGCGCGGGGCTTCACTCCCATCGTTATTTATTTGGCCACTGCTCAGCTCCTATAATTGGCCATAGAGTGTTACTCAGTGATAATGTAGCTTTCTAACTGCAAAAAAATGTTTCCAGTAGTTTTTAAGTTTACTCGTTACGTATAAAAATACAAATACGGCTTGACTGTGCCCCTAACATTGCCAAAGTCCATGAGCGGTAGTAATCACTTACCATCAGGTGAGCCGCCTGCTCGTCTGCCACTTCAGGCAACAAAAAAAAAATTCCTCTTTAAAATATTAGTACAGATATACAAAAAAAAAATTGACTGGCCTGTTGGTCTAGTCGTTAGTGACCCTGACTGCTAAGCCGGAGGTTGTGGGTTCGATCCCCACCCAGGACAAATCTTTGTGTGATGAGCATAAAGGTTTGTTCTGTGTCTGGGTGTAATTTATCTATAATATGTATGTGTTTACAAAAAAAAAATGTATTTAAGTAGTATATCAGTTGTTTAGTACCCATAACACAAGCAAATATAATTGCTTACTTTGGGCCTAGATGGCGCTGTGTGAATGTAGTAGAATATTATTATTATATAATTATTATATAGATAACACGAACAGAATTTTTAACACTCGTGAGTAATTTCCTTCCTATAAATATTGCCGTAGTTTTTTACACGTTTCGTTGCTTTGTCTAAGCAAATATGTATTTAACAAAACATAAATCGTCTTGACAGTTCGTTAGGGTCCACAAAGTGGCTATTCAATATAAAGCACGTGGTGGTCCCTTTTACCAATTATTATAATTAACTATGAGAGGAAGTGACCTCTTGGGCTTTAGGGGACCAAGTTTATAATGCCTTGCCTATTTGAGCAGATTGATGGGAACAAGACTACGAACTTAAGTCAATATTGAGTTGTTGGAAGTTTGAGAGGTATTTGTGTAAGGGACTGTTATGATGTACATGCTTATAAGTTTGCTAATTTATAGTAATAACTGGGTGTAATCCGTGTAGTGATGGATTAACAATAAATAATGTCACTACCCCATCTCAACCCATGGGTGTCGTAAAAGGTGACTAAAAGAGTAACATTATGCAGACAAGAGCGCTGCGAGAAAAGGAAAATTCGAAACCAAATAACCTATACCAACACGTCTGGCCAGCGTGGTATATTAGGCTAAATTCCCTCCACATTCTTTGGAGGAGACCCGTGCCCAGTAGTGGGAAGTTTATGGGTTGAAATGATGAAAAAATATGAACTGGGTATAATAAGCGATGGTGACCAAATGGATAAGGGACCGACATACAAATCATGCGGTTCGAGTTGGATTCCGACTGGCAGTACCAATGTGGATTTCACTTTGTGGAATTTATATGTACTAGTCAAGTGACTTACCATCTGCTAACGGTGAAGGAAAACATCGTGAGGAAACCCACATACTCTAGAAGAAATTGGAAGTGTATGTCTGATCCACCAACCCCCATTAGGTCACCGTGTGTAGATTATGGTCTAAGCCCTCAGCAAGCAACAATAGCCATATTTATGACGTAAAAAATAAACAAGCCTCAACTCAATGACGATTCTAATTAGAAACCAAGGAAAACTACTCTCTAGATAGAGGAGAGGAGACCTGAGCTCAGTAGTGGGATATTAATAGGTTGATGATTATGATGATGATGAACTGAGTGACCAAATTTCAATCGGGAAATCAATGGTTGACTCATAAAATAGTATGAGTAAAGAAAGTATTAAATAAATGTCAGCACCTAGATATCTCAAATATCTATTCACAAAATGGTACTGAAAAAATACATTTTATTTTTTGAGTTTTCAGTAAATTCACTTTATTCAAGAGAAGACATGTTTGTATAAACAATACGACAGTTAATTAAACATCGTATATCTGATTATAAATTTTTTTAACAAAATTATAAACATGAATTATATATTTAAAACAAAACTAAAAATCTTTCTCCAATAAAAAATTCTCAACTAAATTGCTTATTTTTAGACAAAATTTGATTAAAAAATTAAATAATATAAAATAATTAAATCACAAAAAGAATTTTAGCTCAGAATTGATTTCACTAACAATAAATCATAAGGCAATTTAATATACCTACCAGTAAAAACTTAGTTCGTTTTATTTTTTAATAAAACCTGTTTGTTTGATAATTCATAGCAACCTAAGTTACAAGCAACATCTTTTAAAGAGTCATATATTATTATTATACCTAGATATGCTAAGCAAAGAATTTAAAAAGTTTCGTATTTATCTCGAAAAAATGTAAGCAATATGCAGAGATTTCATTCAAAAACTTTAACTAATAAACCTAACTTTAGGCGAGTCTCGAGTAATTCAATATTCTCTTTTAGAACTTGTTTATTTCAAACTTTTGTAAAGTTTAAATTTAACTGTTGTGAACGAGTAATTTAATTTGTTATATCTAGACTGCCTACTGCGATTAATGGTTCAATATTGGACACAAAACCGCAGTTTTGTGGTTAAAATAATTTATATGATTGCACTAAACTTATAATTCATTTTAATTATAATTATTTAGGGAAAACTCTTTGTATAAGTTATTAACAGTAAATTCAAGTCAAACTTGAACTATATTTGTGTCTTCAACTAGAATTATCACAAATATGTAGTATGTATAATATTATGTACTGTAATTGTAGATTATCTTTTAAGCTAGTAATGGTATTCTAAGCGCATTCTTCGAAAAGTTTAACCAGCTAATCCATTTTTAAGATTATAGTGTAAAGAGAGGTCTTATTGAAAAAAATACCTTCTGAAATTCTCAAAGTAAATTGTTTCCAATGAAAGCAGCTCTTCTAATGATGTAATAAGCGAGTCACACTGTAGTGTGACTCGCGCAGATCAGATTTTATCTGCGTATAAAAACTTAAATATCTGTATTACAGATTAATTACGGTAACAGATAAGTTTAGTTATCTGCCCAGTGTACATTGTTTAATCTATACTAATATTATAAAGCTGAAGAGTTTGTTTGTTTGGTCGAACATGCTAATCTCAGAAACAGTGATCCAATTAAAAAATCTTTATATAGGCTATGTAACATCACGCTACGGCCAATAGGAGCTGAGCAGTGGCCAAACAAAGAACGACGAGAGCGAAACAGCTATTGAATTTTTGGTAATAGAAAACTGCAAGGACACAGATATCTGGGTAGTTTATGACTTGCTTTAGGTAAAGAAACCGTTTTCATTTTGCGAAACCACATTCCATAATCGGTTCATTTTACTTGTAGTGGTAAATGTCTGAGGTCGTAAAGTGTAAATAACAATAAAATCTCCACATATAAATTAGCTGCAACAGAGAAATTCGAGTCGGCGAAATTTAAGTCGGATAAATTTGAGTCGGCGAAATTTAACTTAGCAAGTTGTACGTCATTATTTTTGTACCGAATCGAACAAATAACTGCAAGATGAAGTTGATTCATTAAAGTTTTTATTTTCTGTTTTATTATGTTCGATGTGATTGGGTCGAAACAAGAATGAATGAATGCTGAGTGAACGAAGAACAAACCACCAATAAATACGATGTTGGTTTCTTAAGTAGAAAACTTGAGATTGGCGAAGCTGAATCGGATTTCGTAAATGTTTGGTCTAGACGGGTTATTAAAAATTTATTTCTCATAGAATCGAGTAATGCATCGATAACTCTCTAACATTAGCATACTATAACAATCTGATCGAATACTTATATGTTTATACAATTCGTTTCAGCAAAAACTTTATTACTACGAATACACAAAGTTACTTATAAACCTCATAATATATGACTAAATTTCTTTTTATTTCGAAAGCAATTTTGAAGTTAGAAATTATTTAAATCAGCTTTCAATTGCATTGTGCTTATTTAAATATTGTTCAACACTTAACTAGTGTTTAATTTTTAGTTTAAAATCTTTATAACTTTTAAATTTTTCTTTGTGAAATATTTAAATAAAATAGTCTGAATTTTAACGTTATAGTTATAAAAATGAACTTTTGTAAAAGCAAAGTTAGTTCAGACTCATTATACCTAAAAAAAAATTATGAACTTTAATTATAAGGCCCGAACTTCAATAAAGCGAAGATAAAAAGGAAGGAATATACTCAGTTTAAATAATAACAAAATTTTATTATAATATCGCTTAACATAAATTATTCATATAACTCACTAGCTCCAGCCCGTGGCTCCGCCCGCGTGGTCTATCAGTAAAAAGTAGATTATATCCTTTGCCACGTCAGAACTTAGTCTTCAGAAAATTTCTGTGTTATGAAATTTCATGAATATCGGATGAGCAGTTTCAGTGATTACCACTTACATCCAAACTTATGAACGTTCGTTTTTGTCGATGTCCAGCTTAGCACAATTAATTCATGTTTTCTGTAGTAACATTTGATTTCTTGTTTATCTTTGTGTCAACTGAAGCTGTTAGTTAACACATTTAAGTACCAACTATTCGATTCAATAGCGATACCGTAAATTAGTGAAATAACTTAATTACACCGATACTTTATCTACCTCTTATAAATTTGTGGCAAAATCTATCTTAAGTATTATTACCTTTCATTTACAAATACAATTATGATCCCAAACGTCTTGTTCCCGTTTTGTTGATAACTCTAAATTAGATCATGATCCGTAAGGATTATAATCCCAAGAAGTAATTCGAGTATTATCCACAGCGATAAATTGCCCTAAAAACAAGTTGTCTTTAATATATAATGTATTAGAATAAATAGACCAATAAATATTTAGAAGAGGTCTACAATAAACTATTTATTTACTTGAGTGTTTTATGAGGGCATTTAGTATTTATAGTACCATTATATCATCAATTTATGTTAGTGCAAAGCAGTATAAACTAAGAATAAAACAGTTATTCTAAGAGCTTTGTAACTCTAAGTACCCAAAGTTATTTTTCATTTAAGTGACAAATTACTGATTGCGTCATATCCCAGAATAATCGCATTGCATAAAAGTAGGTACCACCCCATCTCAACCCATGGGTGCTGTAAAAGGCGACTGTGACTACCTTATGCAGACCAGAGCACTGCAAGAAAAGGAAAATTCGAAACAAACCCTATACCAACCCGTCTGGCCAGCGTGGTATAGTACGCTAAATTCTCTTCACATTCTTTGGAGGAGACCCGTGTCCAGCAGTAGAACGTTTATGTGAAAGTGGGATGAGGCCAAGTGGCTCGAAGCGAAGCACTCTAGTGCTACATATTAAAAGCGCCCGGCGCGCTAATTTTTAATCTTAACTCTCTTCTTAGTGCAAAATAAAACTTCGTTTATATCTAAATATACTACAGACACGTAACGTTTCAGACGCGTACTGTATCAGACAAAAATATTCTTCTATACAATTTGTTTTCACCCATTTATATATTATATATTGTAGCGTGGCCGCACAGACGCGAACCGACAAAAGCTGTCAAATTAAAAAATATTATTTTGTCTGAAATGATACGCTCCGTGTCTGTGAATATATAAACGCAGCTTAAAGCGTTTTCTGAGAAATAAAACATCGTTTTTCTTCACTTTACTTCTATAAAATATTTACTGTTCTTAGATGGTTAGCATGGTAAAGTTTTTTAAAATAATTTATGTGATGTTTTAGCTATACAAAATGCTACAGATTATAATATTAGGTACCTATACTGTATTATTTTATTCGAATTTTACTTGTTAAGTAAATTTTTCCAAGTTTTACACTTGTAACAATTTCAGTAAGTTATATATAACTTTAAATCTAATTAAAAGCATACCTAGTAAAGTGTTTTAAAATAAGTAAGAATCAAAAACAAAATGAGTTTATTAGACGTAAAACAATTAAATAATAATTAAAACTTATTTAATAATATTAATTGTTTTCAAGGAGCACTGCTTCCCATCTTTGAAGAGGTCACTCCCTGCGGTCTAAGCAATTATCTTAATGAAATACATTAATTAGAAGGGTTGGGTTATATCTCCTTTGTCTTGATCTTGTGATAATTTGAATTTATAGTATGGAGATGCTACAGGATATTTATGAAGATTAATTATGCTATGATTTTACGGAATGGTATTTTACCAATTTCATAAGATGAAACTTGTTTTGACTGTAATTTCAGTGAGAAGTTCTAGAGAGCTGCTGTCAAAACTATTTTTGTAAAATTAACTGGTTAATATTGGACCTCATCGAATTGCACTTTCCAAGGTTTTCCTACTCAAGTTGTTAGTGTTACTAGATACCTATAGAGTTACAACAATTTTCTAGTCTATGAGAATATTTTGTGTAATGTATTTATTCATAGTACCGCTGTTTCCTCCGCGTTAAAGGATTCCTTTTAATCTACATAAGAGTTATAAATAAATTCATTGCATAAAAATATGCTTTTGCATAACAACTGAATTATGATGTCATTCGTAGTTGTTTATTGATCTGCTTTTCCTGTTCCTATCATGTTCCAAGACAAACAAGGTAGGTACATTAACCCTAGGTTACACATATACTCGTACCTATTATTAAATACTTCAAACTATGTCTCGCCGCGAATCCTTAAAAATATCGAAATCAACGTAATATCCCAGTTTGTTTGTTCAAAGTTCTTTGTTTTCTTACGAACTATCTCGAATCAAAGGGAAATTCGATTTTATTCGTCGTGCGTCAACTTGTAGCGAATAAACAATGCGAATGGGATTTTAGTTTGAAAACTTCACGGCATAGTAACATATGCAGCGCAGGTATGGGACAGCCCTAACGAAGACCGTTCGTTTCTCGAATACTTGATGTCAATTCGAATTTTCAGTTTGTTTTTTTTTGGACCCAAGATGCGCCGCAATGGAAATCTTGGATGGTTACAATGTTTGAATATCGAATATATTGTATTTTGTTTTTCATTTCATTCATTCATGTCATATTATTTTGAGACGTGTTTTCATATAAGGTAGAATATTATGTAATTTAATACAGAAATAATTAGGGTAATTATGTAACCTTCATATATACCACGATCATGGCAAAAAAGGTTATGGCCCAACCCGCCAAGCGGCGGACGCTTGCAATACTAGGAGCATCACATGCACGTTGCCGATCTCATAAGAACAACTTACCTCCTCAATAAGCTCTGGATATAACTATTCACCAGCAGAAACACGACACAATCTCTTTTATTCATCTAAGTTATAAAGTAACTCTTATAAATGTCAAAAGTTATTCGAAAAAATAGTGATAGCAAATTTACCTGCAACCATAACTCCACAGAGTGGAGTTATGAGAAAAATAAGAAAGGAAGAGATGGTTACCAAATAAGCGGTCTTCTGCAAGCAGAGATACTTTCTCAGGCGGTCAGCTTAGTTTGAGCTAAGTTTGCCTAATGTGCCGTAACTTTTTTTAAAACGAATACATTATACGAAATACCCATACGCGTACATAATGCGCTGCTCGCTATATAACTGCGCTAAAACATAAACATAATCATCATCATTAGCAACCCATTAAGTCCCACTAATAATAATAATATTCTACCACATTTACACAGCGCCATCTAGTCCCAAATTAAGCAATTATGCTTGTGTTATGGGTACTAAACAACTGATATACTACTTAATTATTTTTTTTTGTAAATACATACATATTATAGATAAATTACACCCAGACACAGAACAAACCTTTATGCTCATCACACAAAGATTTGTCCTGGGTGGGGATCGTACCCACGACCTCCGGTTTAGCAGTCAGTGTCCCTAACCACTAGACCAACAGGCCAGTCAAAAAAGGCCACTGCTGGGCTCGAGTCTCTTCTCCTCTAACTAGAGAGCTGAGAGGGTTTTTAGGCCATAATCCACTCACGCTGGCGTAGTGCGGGTTGGTGGATCAGACATGCTCATAGAATTTCTTCTAGGGTGTGTGGGTTTCCTCACGATGTTCTCCTTCACCGTTGGCAGATGGTAAGTCACTTGACTAGTACATATAAATACCACAAAGTTGAATCCACATTGGTACTGCCGGTCGGGATCGAACTCGGACCGCGTGATTTGCACGCCGGTCCCTTATCCATTCAGCCACCATTGCTGTAAATATAATGTTCTTACATAATGTATAATGACTCACTTAAAATGCATTAATAATAAATACAGCCAGTACAGATGAAGCGTTTCGTCTTAAATACTTGTAAAAAAGCTTCCTCAACATCAAATAGGGCCAGACATTTGGCGAGAAGCCCTCAAACGAACCCGAGATTTGCATATAATTATCATTTTTGATTCTCTCTTCTTTTGTGTAAATACTCGTCTAAAAGGTAACACCGTAAATGACATAATGCGGCGAAAGATATGCTGAATTATTTATGTGCTAATACGATCCTGTGAGCCTGGCTGAGATAGGGATGGGTAAATAGAATATCGACTTACGACGACCTAATTATTATTTGTATAAAATATACATCTTTTTCTTGTCCTTCTTCCAAGTTAATTGAAGTCGGCACAAAAGTTAATTTTATAATACCCATTCATACAATATATTATATCTACCAATCCGCCACCATCATGTCTAACAGCAATTATCTTTGGTCAATAAAGATGGTTTTTCAACGTTTCGTACCTGTAGGTAATATGAATTCCATTTTAAATTAACATGGTTGAGTATTTATTGAAAGCCCATGAGACTTGCAGTAATTATAATAGCAAACATTGTAATCTTAAAATTTTAAACTTGTTAAATGTTTTTTTTTATTAAAGGACAAAATTCTAAGTACACATGCTAATATATCACAAAGGTTTTCAAGCGTAAATTTTATTCCTCTATAACTTATCGTAGCTACACATCACTATTCTATGTCTCCGCTTCAGCGTTAAATACGCTTCAATGGATATTACTTTTGGGGATTTTTGTTGCTTAAATAAATTATTACATTTGACTAAGAACAGCTTTTAATGAATTTCAAGTGGGACCGACGTATAATATGATTTCCCATTTCTCTGTTGCTGCTTAAACGACATGAAAGGGAATTAATTTAGGGTTTGTCAACGTGTCGATATTTTGAATTGAATAATAAAATAGAGGTGTTATTTTATTCATATACATTAAGTACTCAGTTTTGAATAAATGTTAGATATTCCCTTGGGTTTATAAAACGTATTAACTAAAGAAAATTTATTCTAAAGATCGTATACCTATTCTTAGGCTGTTGAGAAATTAATTAAGCAAGTATTTCTGAGTACATTTTAATATAATTGATATTAGTGAGAGATTAGAGAGCAATAAACTCTGAAGGTAAAATAAGACAGCGCTTTTTGTCTTATTAAAACTTTATTTTAGGAAAAAATTCTAAGTACTATACTTAGAATTTTTGAATAAGTATTTTATGTAAAGTATTAAGACATCATATCATCATCATAATCATCGTTTCAACCCATAAATGTCCCACTGCTAAGCATAGGTCTTCTCGAAATAATGTAGAGAGAATTTAGCCTACAATACCACGCTGGCCAGATGGGTTGGTAAAGGGTTTGTTTCGAATTTAGAGATAATAATATATCATATCAAAATTATAAAATAAATAATAACCTATTTTGAAGCCATAGTTTTTTCTTACAATCATACCATTTGGACTATTTGGAAACCTTTCATTTTTAAACGACTTCAAAAAAGGAGGAGGTTATATGTTCGACTGTATGTATTTTTTTTTTTTTTTATGTATGTTCATCGATTACTCGGAGATGCCTGAACCGATTTAAAAAATTCTTTTTTTGTTTGAAAGGGTATACTTCCGAATTGGTCCCCTATTCATCACGTCAAGTTCTGATGATGGAATCTCAGGGAAATCGAAGGCAACCCTCAAATTTTATAGGCACATGTTACGTGTTTCATATATTTTTTAAAGTTATTCAAGTATTTACGTCTGATAGTCAACATCTCATGTTGATGAGCTGGTAATGGAAGGTATAACTCCTTAACTGTTAGGAGTTGGAGGATAATTCTTTCGAAATTATAGGTTCTTATAAACCAATAGTTGTATTCTTGTAGGTTATTTAGGTGAGCTGATACTGGAAGGTATAACTCCTTAACTATTAGGAGTTGGAGGATAATTCTTTCAATATTATAGGTACTTATAAACCTATAGTTGTATTCTTGTAGGTTATTTAGGTGAGTTGTCAGTGGAAGGTATAACTCCTTGACTCTTAGGAGTTGGAGGATAATTCTTTTGACATTATAGGTACTTCTAAACCTATAGTTGTATTCTTGTAGGTTATTCAGGTGAGCTGTCACTGGAAGGTATAACTCCTTAACTTTTAGGATTTGGAGGATAATTCTTTCAACATTATAGGTACTTATAAACCTATAATTGTATTCTTGTAGGTTATTTAGGTGAGCTGTCACTAGAAAGGAAACTTCTTAATGTTAAGGAGTAAGAAGATGATTTCTTTAAATATCACATCCATGTATAAACCTTAAGTTGTGTTATTTCAAGTGTCTGAGGTGAGAGCTCTTGATGGAAGATAAAGTTGTATAATTCAAAGGAATTCTTAGATGATATTTTAAGTTTTCGATATAGTATCTAACCTGCATTGTATACCTAGACTTGTTACCTGTCGCATTTTATAGGAAAAAAGAAAGACATAAAAAGCTGAGAGTTTTGAGATTCCTCTATTCTACAATCAGGTTGTGTTGTTAGAATATTTAAATAGACGTTCCCTTTTATCGAAGATTCTTTATTTCGGTTTTCCGTCTTAGTTTGCCAGCCAGTATTATTAAATCTGCTAGATAAAAAGTACACTGAAAATGGTAAAATAAACTATTTTTAACAAAAAAATATTAAAACGACTTCAAATCAGTACTAAAAAGCGAAAAATAAACTGAATTAGATATTTAATTCCAAGCTAAAAAATACCTACCTACCTGTTTAAAGTATAATACCCTATTACTAATCTGTTTGAAGTCGGTGCCAGCCTAATGAGGTTGTATCACTCAGTTTGAGCCGTCCACTAGGTACGATCACACGCAAGTGCGAGGTGGTGTGAAGTAGCGAGCGGTAAAAGATGTACGTACTAAGTAGTACGTAGCTTAACAAACTCTTTAGGCTTGGCACCGACTTCAAACAGATTAGTAATAGGGTATTATACTTTAAACAGGTAGGTAGGTATTTTTTAGCTTGGAATTAAATATCTAATTCAGTTTATTTTTCGCTTTTTAGTACTGATTTGAAGTCGTTTTAATATTTTTTTGTTAAAAATAGTTTATATATGCATAATTTCACAGATTAAAGAATATAATTTTTCATTAAATAATATAATATAATAATAATATTCTACCACATTCACACAGCGCCATCTAGTCCCAAATTAAGCAATTATATTTGCTTGTGTTATGGGTACTAAACAACTGTACATATAATACTTAAATACATTTTTTTTTCGTAAATACATACATATTATAGATAAATTACACCCAGACACAGAACAAACCTTCATGCTCATCACACAAAGATTTGTCCTGGGTGGGGATCGAACCCAGAACCTCCAGCTTAGCAGTCAGGGTCACTAACCACTAGACCAACAGGCCCGTTAGTGACCGACCTATCCGTATAAGTTATATTTTACAAATCAATAACCAACAAAACAGCTTTCTTATTTAACATAAAAAACGAAGTTGATCATTATTTGCAACCCCTGTTTAACATCAATGTCGGTGAACAAATTTATAGGTACCCAAGTATGTTGCACTGACGTGACATTTGATTCAGCCATCATTGTTGCCGCCAAACATTGTGTTTGACATGAACGTTATACGTTCAAAAACGTTTACGAAAACAAGTTGAAATTGACTTTGTTGCGAGTGATGTCTAATAAAAATTGGAAAAGTGAATTCAAGGAGTGTCAGCGGCTCGATTGGCAATTTTTATATTATTATTTTGGGGATTGTCAGTGTACTGCAATTGACGAGGTTTAAATTTACTTATATAAGTTCGTATTTTGGCTATATAAGGCATAAAAACTGCATTTTAGTTTTGCTAACAATATTTTCACTATAACATAAAATTCTCTATTATAAGAGAGCTTTATAATAATGTATTTCGTATCATTTTCTGTTTTTAAAATAATAGGCTTCTAATAAATGTAATGTTAGAATACATTTAATTGGGTACATTATTATTTGATACGTCTGTGTATGCAAACTTAATTTTTGGAGTTCATTAAGAAAATCCAACAATTCAAGAGATGATTAAAAATATAATTTTCTAGACAAAAGAGAGATTTATTCTGAAAAATATAAAATATTCAAATAGAAATTCTTAATGATTGTTTGCTTTGAATTTTACAACTAGTACTAATGATTTCTATATTCTGTTTAGTTTATTTAAAAGTATTAATTGGATTCGTATCATTTTGACAATTCAAAAAGGTGTTTTATTTATTATTGATATATAAATAAGAAATTTGTTATGTTTCTGCATTCTATTTAATTCATCATCATCATCATCATCATCTCAGCCTATTGCAGTCCACTGCTGGACATAGGCCTCTCCCAACACGCGCCATAACACTCGATCCTTCGCCTTCCGCATCCTATTATTACATACACGTTATTCGTATAATTTAATTCCATAGAATTTGAATCAGTTATTATAGTTCACTATAGTAGCAACCCATTAATGTCCCACTGTTGGGCACGGGTCTTCGCTCCTCTATCTGGAGAGCTGAAAGATTTATTACGGGTTTTCCATCACTGTCAGCAGATGGTAAGTGATATGACTAATAAAAAAATCCATATTGGTACTGCCGGTCGGAATCGAACTCGAACGGTGTGTTTTAGACGCGGGGCACTTAAGTATTCCGTTCTTCATTCGGCCACCACCGCTCTTCACTAAGATAAGTTTTATTCTATCAAAAAAATGGAATATAACATGGCCATTTATATCAATATTTTATTCTATATAATTACATACTATGTAGAATTGATGTAGTAGAAGCGAGCATATTGCCATTAATTGGGCACAATTCCAAAATCCTCAGTATACCAATTGATGATTTCAAGACAAAAAACTTTAACCCGATCCTGGCGTTGATCCTACGTCTTTTAGCGTAATCGTACATACTTCAACGCCACAGAAGCAATAAATATAAATTATTTGGTGCTATTCAAGTACCTGTGCAGACTTGGAGAAATATAAAATGCTATGGAAATGTGTCGTTCTCGGCGGGGCGGCGGCGACGCAGAAAAACTTATTTTACGATTTCCGTTCAGTAGATCTGCTATCGAACTGTTAGCGCGTAAAATATATTATTTATTGCATTTGTTGTAACTTTTTATAAATGGCAGATATATGATGACGTTAACAGTTTATGTGTTTTAGTTATGGTAACATTGGCCCCTTGTTTTTCATATAAGATAACATGACTCGAAGTTATCTCAAATGTTTTTGGATTTATTCATAATATTAGTCGGAGTGCAAAAATATATTTACTAAAAAGATGAATTTAATCTTATAATAGAATGGTACCATATTAAAATGTTTTGAAAAATATTAAGTTTCTTTTTGTCTTTTTAATCTTAGTTAGAAATATTACATCTACGTTAATAAATAGTTTAAAATATTTATACTATTAAATAAATTCAATAATTATAACCAACTTTACTCTTGTTAACATTACGCATCTGCATTTTGCAACGAAATCAGGACACACACAAAACTTCAGGCTCATTAAGTCATAGAGTATCATAGAAAACTACCTTTGGAATGGACTATCACCTATGCTAAGAGAAGTACTTGGTAGTATCTAGTCATAAAAATGTATAAGAAACAATGATATAGATGAATTACCTAGAATTTACACTGCATCATAGCTTATTAAATAATGTTCGTATTCGATCTGTTAGACGTGTCCTGTTTACTGATGAATCATGGATAGATGCATAATAATAATAAATACAAATAGATATTATTACTCATACTTTGAAAATATAAAATCTATTCTATGTAGCGTAAGAAATCTGAATATTTTCCTTCTTATATGCAGTATTGGTTCCATGTAGTGACGGATTAAGAATACATAAACTCACTACGTGTACGGTGTCGTCAAGGTGACCTTATGCAGACAAGAGCACTGCAAGAAAAGGAAAATACGAAACGAACCCTACACCGACCCGTTTGACCAGCGGTATACTAGGCTAAATTCCCTCCACATTCTTTGGAGGAGACCCGTGCCCAGCAGTGGGACTTTTGTACGTTGAAATTGTGCACTTCTTGGTTTGTTTTGTAAAACCGTTGAATTGAATAATATTGCTAGTTTCTACAATAGCTGATTCTTGGCAATCTGTACGCAATGATTCCCTGTTAAATTTTTCTCAATAGGCAACATAAAAAACGCTATTCAAACCTGAACGAATCCTCCACCTGTACAAAGTGATGTACGTTCCTATATACACACAAACTGATCAACTTATCATACGTTTACATTATCTAACAACAATCTCGATACAAACGAGGACACATCCCTCACACGATTATGTAAACATAGCTCGGCTTTCAGAAGGCAAATTTTCCACGCGATATCATCCCTTCGACACACTACGTGTTACTTTTAACAAAGGGCAAATCCGTATAAAATGACATAGGCTGACAGCATCCAACGACGTCGAACATTATCGCAAAATACCCTTAACTCGATTCGTTGATATAATATTCATGACGCGGTACAATCTTTCAAAAATTGACACCTTTTTACCCCCGAGGACTCCCTCATTCTACGGACAAGTTTTTTATATTTGCTCCGGTAAATAAATTACTGGACACAATGGGATTTTGCTTTACGATCACTGTTAATTTATAGGCGACATTAATGAAATACTGCAATGGTATATTTATTGATGAGATTATAATTCCAATATTTGTGTTTCAATATATTCAGAGGTTTTATAGATTTATTGAAAGTCTAAAAATAACGCACTTTCGGAACTTCGAAATTTCTTGCGATTCGAAAAGTCCTCAAAATTTTGCTACTAACCTATAACTACTAACTCTATCAGTTGATTATATCTTTGTTTATTGGTTTGTCAATATTTTTAGATTCTAAAGTTAAACCACAACCACCAAATATGCCACAGTGCATTAATAAATGAAACCTTTCCATTGATAACGTATCATAACAGCTCAATTCTAATATTTCATCATGAGCCCCAAACACGAATAAATAACATAAAACCGTTATTAGAAAACACTTTCCAAGCTTTGCGTTTTAATTTCGCCCATATGTAAATACAATACCCGAAATTTGAAACGAAAACGGCCACATTAGATATATTGGTCAACATCTACGAAATTTTTAGAGGGTTGACCTGTGTACACATTACTTAGTCATAAAGCTTTAAAACAAATACGGTGTTCCCAAAGGACAGGAGAGTGGAGTTCAAATAAATGGGCTAGGTGAGGACCCTACATCACCCGCCACTCGGTAACTAGACGAGATTGTTTGCACAACCGACATAGATTTTTCCACTTGATTGTCTGATTTGATTTTCTTGAGGGTTCCTCTTAGGTACCCGAACAAATAGATTGTCTAAAATAATCCGCTTCTCGTATCTCAAGTGTAGTATACGGTTACCTTTTTTAAGAGTTTGGTTGTCTTCTATTGAAGTTGGTTCCGATTTTTTTGTATAGATGCTAGTTGATTTTTTTGTAGGAAAATATACATGTCAATAAATTTAATGACAGTAAAAAATAAAAATAAAAAATTTCATGAGGATATATAAACATGACTATAAAACATATTTTTATACGTTGAGTGACGGATTAAGAATACATAATGTCACTACCCTATCTCAACCCGTGGGTGTCGGAAAATGCGTCTAAAGGAGTAACTTTATGCCGAAAAGAACACAACGAGAAAAGGAAAAATCGAAACAAATCCTAAACCAACTCATCTGGCCAGCGTGGTATAATAGGCTAAATTCCCTCTACATTCTCTGGAGGAGACCCGTGCCAAGCAGTGGACGTTTATGGGTTGAAATGATGATGATAAATATGTTATACACGGTTTTATAATCAAACTTTTAAACTTTCGCGACAATTAGATAATAATAATATTAAAATATAACAAAAAGGTTCTTAATCATGTATTATATTTGAAGGAAACTTATATTTATAGCGGTTGAATGCGCCAATTTTTATGCTTTAAATTAAGCACAAACATTAACATACGTAAAGATAAGCGTACGTCCTGTTTAAATAACCCTTTAAGAATCAAATGAGGAATGACATTCCGATTGAAAAAGGCAAACAATGACTAACAGTCTTATAATAAAAATTAATAATAATTCAAGATTTCACATCTATAGAATATACGTACTTAGATGGATATTGCTCTCCCGAATCCAATGAAATCTAAATGGGGGTTTAATTGCAGTCGCAGCAATAAAAAAAGCTAGACAGTAATTAAATTCGAATAAAAAACACGAACCGTTCTCTAAATACCAGAACAAAAGCACCATCTTCAAAACTATTATCACAAAAAACAATTGTTATGAAAACAATCCCCTTATTTTTGTCTTTGTTGAAAAAAAAAGAAAACAGTGGTACATTTCTATTAAGGATTATATAAAGTTAGCGGGGCCCCTCTACTGAACGTTTCCTGACAATCTCGCGGCGACAAGCGTTCCGAATCTCCTTCATTGTCCACTTGTCATTAAGTTTTTGTCTTTCCCCTTCTTACACTTTGGATGTACGGCTTATGGTTCGCACAATACGGTGAGCAAGTTTAGTGAACAAATATGATGGCAGAAATTCTGTAATTTGAAGATATAGGTAGGTTTTTTTATTCATATTAAATAAACTTTTTATTTTGTAGTATAATCTTGCGTTTTTAAAATCCATGATCATCCACTTGTCGTTTTCTCATGATATTCAAAAGTAGATAATGTTTACCTCTTATTTTTAACTCGTACGTAACGTTAACTGCTTATTATATTACCTGAATATGCAGGTATCTAACTGTTCCCTGACTGTTACAGTAGACCTATAATTAAAAAAACCTCAGAATTTTTTCATGAAATTATAACTATATCCGTCTTCGGGATCAATATCAACACGATGTTTATAACACAAACGTATAAAATATACGGAATATTGGAATAATATTTTGTTTAGTTTATTGTGGAACCAAAATTTCGTCTGAAACTTCGGGATTTGCCTGAATCAGCCTACAACAGTTGCGTCCGTGTGAAGTTCTCAAGCCTTTTGACGAAGTAGTCTGTGTGTCACGTCAAAAGATTTAACGACAACAAATGGTCGTGGATTGACGTTACATTTATTCCTCTGACGTCTAATGTTATTGTGCAGATTTATTTGTTTCCGACAGCATCGGGAAATGCCATTATAATGGATATGCGTTTTGACAGTCTTGCTAATTTATCATTTGTGTTATTGGTCATACAACGTCATTGATATTCACTCATATATTATACACATGACGATTTATAGTTCCTTAATTAATTCATCATCACCATTTATTTTTACTAAAAGACATAATACCTTAAGCTGTTTACCCTTACAGACAGAATCAGATTACCTCCTTTTCCAATAATATATTTTTAACGGTCAATATTATAGTAACAATTACTTAATCTGAAATGTTGTTGTCAATCACCATGTGTTTATCATATTTCCTCCTTCCACAGCAAAGCACAAAGTCCACAGCGGCTACCAATTCAATCTAGACTCATATTATATCTGCCAATTTTTGAACCTAGACTTTCACGATTTCTTAACCACTCTATATTTGCTGAAATGGGTTAATTCAAGTAATTTTAATTCGGTTCTAGTTAAGATTTAAACTGCATTATATTGTGTGAATTATTTAAAACTACACCTGCGTGATATGTCAGTAAAAAGTAGCCTAAGTGCTATTCCATCTACTAATTTATCTGTGTGCAAAATTTCATACGTCCATCCATCCTAACTCTCGCATCTATAATATTAGTAAATAGTGATATTTTCGAAACGATACCAACTAAATAAAACTGCAAATGGAAAAATGAAATTAGAACTGAAAGAATCCGCATCATGTTGGTAACAAGTTTACACGGGTGAGCGGTTTCGAAGGCGATCGGAATTATTTCGCATTCGTGGAAACTGCTGACGCTATATGAAGATATCCTTACATGAACCCTTATACACTGGAGATGACAAATACATTTTATTACCATGCTAAACCTTAGCATTACTGTTTTTTTTTTTCTAATTTCGGTTTTATTGTACCTTTTTTGATATTTATATAAGCTAAAGGTCTAAAGGCGATGGCAACGTAGTGGAGGGCACAACTTAGGTCGGCCCCCTACCAGATGGACCGACGACCTGGTCAAGGCTGCGAGCTAGTTGCACAAAACCGCTCGCATTGTCGTAAATTGGGTGAGACCTATGTTCAGCAGTGGATGTCGTTGGGCTTATATGATGATGACGATTTGAGATTGCTGTCAACAATTTTATTTGCCTATTCTCTTCTTTGAAACCATACCAGATACCCCTGATTATCAAATAGATCATACTGCTTTTTATTTATTTATTCTGTCTTTTTGAGAATTTTTACTTTAGCTCAACCAAAAAATAAAATACAAATTATCTTGTTAGCAAACTTAAACAATGAATACCTCCCTTATCACAACGTAGTATTTATTTATTATACAACTTAGAAAATATATAATACAAGAGTCTTTAATCAAAGCCTTTAATGGCAGCCGCCACGTCATTAAACAAGAATATTGGAAAAACTAATAGATAACATTTTTTTATTTAAGTAAGTATATAATAAGTACTTTTAAATTACCTTTGAAAAGAACATCCACACATATTCTACATCCTTGTTTCAGTACGTGTTCACGGCACAGTAATGAGCGGCGCCGGGCGACCGAACTAACTAGATTACTTCCCACGAGTCTTGCATTGTAATCACACAGACACTATTTTTTCCACATTATTACATGATGTTGTCCAGTGTTACTCAAATGCGGTATTAAATGGATTAGGTAACCTATTAGTTTGCTTGTTTATTGTATTGAGACCTAATGTTATTAGTACTGTTGTGTGTTAAAGTAAAAGATACGCTAGTTTTGAGATAATACGGTTGAGTCTTGTTCGTGACATACGGTTATTCAATACTATTAGGCGATCCTTATAGCTTTGACAATAATAATAACACCATCAAGTAGGTTTATTCTGTAATCATTCCAGAACTGTCTCGGGTGGCGTATCGGGAGTATAAACAATTGCTGAGTGAGAGCACCTAGGTTCGATTCTCGGGTGAGTCCAAAAATTATATTAAATTTTAGTATTAACCCGGAGATTGTAAATGTGGCCGGTTAATGGTAATGCAATGCGCTTCTGCCTACCCCTTCGAGGAAAAAGGAGTTATCTTGTGCGAACGCATTAGTGCCTAGCAGTACTGTGGGACGCAATGGCTTGTGATATGATCCTTAATGTTTTTTGACAAAATACTTAACTTCTTTTTCCTCGTCGTTCTTCATTGCTGCGATCACATTTCACATTCGCCTTAACTAATTTTCACAACTTTTTAGTATTAAATCAGTATAAAGACAAAATAATGACATTATCTAATAAAAACATAAAATTTGACGAATCGCAATATCAATAAATAACTTCTGATATCGACGGTAGCCATGCGAAACTGTAGCCATCAATGCAGTTTGCACGACAAGTTTTGACATCAAAACAAAAACAAAATGTTTCAATTCAAATTTACGACCAGCTCCCGTGCACCTTGATTACAGATTATTAAAATGAAAACATGATTGAATCTGCTATTTCACATTTTATGATTCGTTATTGTTTGGCTTTATAGTATGTCTGGCCTCTCCCAGACTGTTCAATGTATTACTTTAAAAGGGAATGTGTGTATCCGTCATACCTAATTATTTAACCGGTGACACTATTACCAGTTCTTCTCATAGCTCCACCGCGATAGCGAAATGGTCGTAGGCAAATTTGCTGACACTACTCTTCGGATAACCTATTACATTCTTAACTTGTCACTTTCATAAATGTTACTTTGTAACCAAGACGAATAAATGATTTCATTTCATTTAAATTTTGATTAAATAATGATTACCGATACAAAAATTACTCTTTTTCTTTACTACTATTTATTACGAGTTTATTACCAGTAATTACTGGTAGAAATAATAAAATTACATCGTGGCTATTTAATTGTAGTATAGTAGTAACAAGTGTCTTTTTAAAAATCAGTATGTCTGCCTTCCATACAATTTTTTTACAAGCTTTTCATTAAACTGCAAGGTTTGTTTGTTCGAGTCAAATCTTGCAACTGAATTTCAATGCAGTTATCTTCAGCCAATTAGAAAGAAAGAAAAGACCTTTATTTGTTCGTACACAACATTTGTAAAACACATCAAAGAATAAAGTGTAAATATAAAATGATATACATAAAAAAAGAAAAACAAAAAACATGTTTAAAACATAATACTATTTTAAAAACATTGGCAACATCATTAGTGTCACTTTGACATATGACAGCTGTCAGGTGGTGCCACGTTATACCACGTCACTTATGTATGCAAGAATATTTTTTAAATTTTTCCGGAAAAAGGTTTTCATTAATTTTTAATTAATTTAAATCATTATGTGGTACAGTTACTGTTGTACAATTAAAATGAAATTTTGCATGCATGTATAAATTAGATGACAATGTTATACTTTTATGGAAAATAGCTGATCTGATGATGGAGTTGAAAGGTTACATAATCATAAGTTAGGTCGTCTAGATATTAAAAAAAAATGGTTTAAAATGCCATATATGGTAATATCTGGGTAGTTCATCATCAGTTTCATATTTAAATAAATTATTTAAAAATAAAATACATTTATTAATAAAAGTTTCGTTTTGTTTTTCATTTCAGAATACTCTAGTGATATTCGGACATGTAGATTCAATATGTTTCGTAAGTCAAACTTTATTTGCCTAACTGAAGCCCCGAAGGCTTTAAAACAGCAGTGAATATTATATTATATACTAACATTGCAAGAAATAAAGTTGAATTCTTGTTTTATTTTGTCTAACATTCGTCTAAGACTGAACAGCTTGTAAAATACATAAAACGGAGCAACAGAGTGATACATATCTGTAATAAAAAGGTTATTAAAATAGTACACGATGTCGATTAGTGTGCGCAGATAGCGACAGTTAAACTACAGTGATGGCGCCTTTAATGGTTTCTGCCGCGAATTCACCCTTATTATCTATTTACTACCCGCATTTTATTATTGGGGTTAAAATGGTACAGGGCATAAAGCTGGTTCTACACTGGGTGGGCGGGGTTAAGGGCGAGTGAGATCGGACGACCATTAAGGGATGCTTTTACGACCATCAAACGATACTTTGCGAGATGGCATCCGGTAGTTCTAGTCGAGTCGTAATTTTGGACGTTTCAGTCATTCGATGGGTTTTCGTTTAATTTGAAAGGTTTTTTTCTTGTTGATTCAAGTGTTTTATTTTATGAGCGTTCGGCTATTTCTTGAAGTATTTTGAGATTTTTTTTTAGTATGGATTAATTTCATATCTAATTTAAGATATGACAACATAGTTTTTGTTGCATGTAATTGAGATACATAATTGAACAAGTGATTTGAATTATAGCTAAGATTTTTGTAAATTGTATTTCACAATACACAACAACAGTTCTTAAGTTATATTTTCCGGATAATATTTTCAACAAGTTAAGACACAGATGTTCTAAAACCTTTCTTGTACGTGCTTGAACGCCGAAAAAATGTTCAGTATTAATTAACAACTCCTTTCCATCTCACTATAAAGTATAACAACGTTTTACACAAACCCTGTGCTGATCAGCCTTTAAAGGATCACAAAAAATGTACTAACTATTTAAATTAAGAATAAAATTTATGCGAAAAATCCATCTTTTAATTTTTTTTTTGATGTTTTTGATTTTTATCATTTTATTGTTCCTAATGGACAAACCTTTATATACTGCCTATAGCATGAATAAGTCATAGACATAATATGTATGTATTACCATCAGCCGGTAAATACATTACATAATTATGTTCGATTTATGTTCTAAATGCAAAATTTTTTTTTTTATACCACGACGGTGGCAGACAGACGTACGGTCCGCCTGATGGTAAGCGGTTAAAATTTATTACTTACTTCAAAATACTTTTTTAATTGGATCAAACCAATTGTAATCGGTTCCTCGACACCTGACCATTGTAATGTCCCTTTAGCTTAATTATTTCAATTAAATAGCATTGAAAAAGTTTGCCTTTGTATAAAAAAAAATTCACATGAAGTATACGAACTTAGAATAAAAACAAAAGGTATGAGATATGTCTCGTCGAATTGTACATAAAAGTTTTTTTTTATATATTTCGTAGATGTGATTTTTTTCACTGATATCGTGTTAAGAAATTGATATTGATATTTTTATGTTATGTCGACATTCAAGGGTTGATACAATTCGTTACTTAAATTTACGAAATCTGAATATGTGTAGAATTTTAATATTACATACATAAACAAATTCACTATGAAATGTAAAATATGATTGAATGAATTAGTTTAGTTACATATATGACTGGCCTGTTGGTCTAGTGGTTAGTGACCCTGACTGCTAAGCCGGAGGTCGTGGGTTCGATCCCCACCCAGGACAAATCTTTGTGTGATGAGCATAAAGGCTTGTTCTGTGTCTGGGTGTAATTTATCTATAATATGTATGTATTTACAAAAAAAAATGTATTTAAGTAGTAGGTATATCAGTTGTTTAGTTCCCATAACACAAGCAAATATAATTGCTTACTTTGGGACTAGATGGCGCTATGTGAATGTGGTAGAATATTATTATTATTATATAATAATCAAGATTATCAAATAATATTGAAGTCATTCATCTTATTGTGTAGATACAAACCGTAAAACGCCTTTATATTTATAATCTAATCCCAATATTCAACAAGCATCCAAGAAAAGATCATTTAATATCACACGACATAAATAATCTCTTAACATATTAAACCATCTTTATTCAGAGAACGTTTTTAATTAAAACCCGACCAAGTTGGAAAGCAACATAAAATTTTACAACCCTTTAACAAGACTTAAAATTGCCATAAGCTGTAGTTTTAACGACGAATATTAATGATTATAGGCGCCACAATATATTTTTGCAGTGTTATTAAATGGGTTTATTATGATAGTTTCATTACGTGTTGACTGAACTGTCTGGGTTTCAGTAATTACAAATGTTTAATTTTATTGTTGAAAATTTTTATTATTTACGAATATAATTGAGTGTTTCCGTTCTTAACCCACATTTTCAACCCACGAATATTTTATTCCGTTCTTAACCCAAAAATATTTTTCGCATATTTCCGAATTCTATCCAAAATTTGTTATTCTATTTAAATTGGAAAATCTGCCGTACCATCAAAATCCGCCTCTTGTCTTTTCTCTTTTGAAGTGTGAGGAAGCACCTTGCAGGCAAACATAGCATTTCCTGATAGTAATTACACTTTGTGATATTCTGTCAGCTGCAAGTGCAATCCGAGCTCCTGGTTTCGTCCTCCATCAGGCGAAAGGAGCCACTATGCTGATTTATATTTAAAAAAGTCCTTGAACAAGTTTTTCATTTTTACGCGTGATTTTCACCGGAAAACTTGCAACCTCAGTACATGCACCTAATGGGTAAGCAGATCTAAATTACTAATTGCCACACAAAAAATTATAACCTGAAAATTTTAAATTCACTAATTTTAAAGATAAAAATGACTTCACACTTCTACAGCCACTTTTGATTATCCAGGTAAAAAGATTTGTTTTTACACATCTACAACCTTTTGCCATATTTAGTCCAGACATGAGTTAATCAACACCCTCGAAACAAATTTTTAAAAGGGGCGGCCGAAGGGAAAATTATAAATCACTCCCAAGGTAATTTGTTACTCGCTTTTTTGAAGTAGACTCGTTGAAGATGTTTTTTTTTGCAGGAAACCTTTCAAACCAACTACAGCATTTTGCGAGATATGTAGCTATCATATAGGCTTTTTATTTTGACTTTAAAATAAAGTAGGTTTATTTTTTTAGACTGAGTTATTTACACAAATCACGATGAATGATTTGATGAATGTATGTTCATAACATTCGCAGTTGAGTCTTAAATAAAGAAAGAATGAAAAAATGTTTTATTTATGATCTGCTACAGAAATACAGAATACAGTTAGTAGTTGCAATTACACAATGATAAGGAAAACAAAATTAAGTGAAGTGTGAAATGGAGAAATTAAAAAAACAAATCACAATAAATGTCAGTAGTTACAGTTAATAAAAATAAAAATATAAGTTCTAATATATTATAAAATATCAGTTTTAAACAATTTTATCTATGTATATTATCTTGAGGAATTTTCACGATACCAATACTGAAACACAGACACTGTATTCAAAGATTAAAGACATTGACTACAGTGTTTATAAATAGAATATAAAATGGTAGTTTTTGTGTCGCCCTCAGTAAAAAGGTTCCACTAACTTTGGTAGTAAAACCAACGAAGCGTTACAGATAAACATTAGAATCCGACGTAGCGACGAGACGCGAGATGCGAAACTCACTGCAGACTTGAGAAGACACTCTCTGTAGACTTGTCTTACACTTTATGTATATTTTTATCGTAAATAACAAAGTGCTTAGTGAGGTGTTGTATTCACTTGGCAAACACCGCCGTACTGTTTCGCCGTAAATTATTTCTTCATTTGCACTTTCTCTTTCTTCTTCTTTTCGATTGGAATTATAGCAGACCTTGATGTTTGTAATTAATAAGTCCCCCAGAAGGTCTAATAGGGCAGAATTAAGTAGCAGCTGATGAAGCGATGGTAGCTGAATGGATAAGTGATGCGGCATGCAAATGATGCGGTCCGAGTTCGATTCCGACCAATGTGGATTTCAATTTGTGGAATTTATACGTACTAGTCAAGTGACTTTCCATCTGCTAACGGTTAAGGAAAACATCGTGTGGAAACCCACATGACCTAGAAAAAAATCTAAGCGTATGTCTGATCTACCAACCCGCATTGGGCCAGCTTGTGTGGATTATGGCCTAAACACTCTAGATAGAAGAGAGGAGACCTGAGCCAAGCAGTGGGACATCAATGGGTTGCTGATGATGAAGTAGCAGCCAGGACCGATAGAATAGTATATTTTGTATGTAAGTGTACAATGTGATGTCCCTCTATTTAAATATAAGAAAACATATCAAAATTATTTGCTTCATTAGAATTTGTGGCAAAATCTTGAACTAAACTTTTTTTTTCTAAAATTTATTATGACTCTATTTTTTTAGAACTCTACTCTATTTTATGATAAATCTTATATCATATAAGTAAGTACTAACTTACCTGAGATTTTTAAAAATTAACACCTGAATCGTAAATTTTAGTAAAGTTTTAATCCAAAACAAACAACATAAATTCACTACTTAGACCGTTACGCACCATTAAATACAGATTTCAATAAATACCTTTTACTTTAGCAAAAACTTTACAGTAACACGTTATTTTTTTCTAGAAAATTCGTTAGTTAATTTCGTTTTCATTTTTAGCTACGCTATAATTCAATAAAGAACATAAATTTCTCGTACGGTACTTTTGGGGGCGTGCAATAGAAAGGGAAATTAATTTGTTTTTCTTACAATGGCTCGTCTAGACAAACGCATATAATTCAAGTTTCACTTAGTCCTCAGCAGACACTAATGGTTGAAAGCCGAGGCGTATATTAAGACAACAACCCTTGTATATCATTTTAGTGAGGATTATAAAATGTGCTATGCTCCTCCCACTCGTAATCTTTGCTCTCTCAATGTGTCTTCTATATGTATTTTTTTTATTGTAGCACAACTAAAAAAGGAGCCCAGATTGCACTGACAGCTGGCAGGATACCAAAGTACCATGTCATCCTGGACCGCAAGCTGCTTCTTCACGGTGCGCTTGAAGAATCCAATATTGTATTGTATTATAGTTATATAATACTGGAAATAATAATATGCACTCTTAGGTACATTATTTTAAGGTGAATAGACTCCTATAATACGTATGTGGAGAAATGTAACGAATTTATTTTATAATATTTCGTGCTAGGTTCTCCGAAAACATTACAATAACCCATAGACGTTTACTGCAAAATCTAGAGCTTCCTTCCCCCAAACCAATCCTGATCGGTTTAAAATTAAAACATAAATGTACTTAAAATTTATAAAATCTTATCTTTCTTAATCTCTTAAGAAATTTGTATACTTACAGCTGTATTTTTTAATTTACAAAACCTCAAGCGTGATTAATATTGAAAATATTAATATTAAATTTTTAGTCAAACATTCTCTAAAATTGTTTGGTATTGAAAATTTGTGTTATAAATCATGTAAAAGGTTGTGAACATGATTTTAAATTCCGCTCTTTTAACTCTTTTAACATAATTGAACATTATTAAAATATTTGGTACTAAAACTTGCTTAAAAATCTATAATAATACTAATGTCAGAGGGTTTGCTCCCGTAGGCGCGCGTTTCTTTTTAAATACTTACATAATTAACACTATTATTAATAATTTATCCATTAAATATGTATAAAATGTTAGTAGGTACTTACTTTTCTAAAATAATACCTACATAGAATACAAATCATAATAATATAATTACTCGATAAAATAAAAATAATTTCGACGTACTGCAGTAAATTCTTTGCGATTTTTGTTAACCGGTTTTAAAAATCTAACGTTCTTTTTATCATTGTCCATACAGAGTTAAAATAAAAAAGAAACAAAACTGACTGACTGACGTGACGCCTGACTTGAATAAAGCGCTCTGAATTTCATTGGTAGAATTTTCATTGCAGGTACTTTCATTCATTTTTTATTTTTGACGTGTTGTCCCTTTATTTTTTTTGTGTCTGAAGCAGATGTACCATAAACTCAACCTACAACTAGACACATGAAAAAAACATAATTAGCATTTAAAAAAATAAGTACTTACATTTTTAATAGCAAATATATATAAATATTAAAATAATAGTAGTATTAGTTCTAGAAATGTAATAATAATCAAGTTATCTACAAAATAAGGAAAGCCACAAGCGTTTAAAGATCATATTTTTAGCAGTGATCAGTAATAGATAGATCAGAGTTTCTCTTCTTTAATTTAGCAATTCATTAGCGAATTAGCGATGGTAGCTGAATACGGATAAGTGACCGGTTTGCTAGTGTTTAGTCGTCCGAGTTCGATTCCAATAAGCAGTACCAATGTGGATTTCACTGTGTGAAGTTTATATAATTATATTAGTCATTCGACTTACTAGTTATGTCTACTAAAGAAAAACATCCCGAGGAAACCCACATACCCTAGAAGAAATTTAAGTGTATGTCTGATCCACCAATCCGCATTTTAGCCTAATGCGTGGTGTTGATTATGGCCTAAAACACTCTCAGCTCTCTAGATAGGGGAGAGGAGACCCGAACCCAGCGGTGCGACATAATGCGTTGCTGATAATGGCGATTAAACCTTCATTAGAAATTAAAGTTACTTTTCTTTTAAAAACATCATGCACTTTAGTTCATTACTGTGAAAGCAAAACGTCAAAGTAAGCTGAAATTTTCATTACATTCGGTGTACGGAATTTCATATCACTAACAATCTCTAAATAATAAAACCCCGAAATCCTGAATTCACTTTAGCCATTATAAATTCATCACGAAGAGATATATCAAACAAAAATGAATCGCCAGAGATTAATCCCCGTATCTTGTTTTTTGCCACAGAATATTTAACGGATACTCTCATCAGAATAGCGGCTATAGTTCTTTTATAACTACATTCAAATTTAATCTAACTGAGTGCAGGAGTGACTGTTTCGTAAAACCGTCGTAGTTCACTTTGAAATATTTATTATCTATCCCAACGACCGGGACGTCCCAATTTCGACCGCCGCGCGCCGCTTTAACAAGACAGAGGTGCTGATTTCATCCAAATTAGTGGTCATTCCTGTAACAACTTAGTCGTTACATTTATATGCTTTGTTAGTGGAATTATGATGGCTAGACTGCAGACTAATAAATTTAAGAAATGTTTAGATTGTATATTTTAAAAGTTTTTAGTTAGTTGCTACTTTTTTATTGTAGTTTACTTCGTTTTTTCTTTCGCGCAACATATTACAGAATGGTGCTATTTAGCTTAAAATATTACTTAAATATGCTATTGAAACCCCACTTTAAAGCTAGCTAGCTACAGATTATAAAATAACTTCGGCAATGTATGAAATAGTTAGCCTACAGTTAACAGTTCAATACATATTATTTTATTCCTTATAAATCTATATTTATATTATTTGTTAACTTCCATTGTGTTTCAGAAGCTGCCACATAATTAGAAGTTGATTCATAGCTTTGTGATTATTGATCGAAATCTTTCTTCAATAATATACCGACGTATATTATTTTCTAAAAAAAGAAAAAAGAAATAGTACACTCAACCAGATAGTGAATTAATAGATGCGTCCTTTGCATACTCAACTACAAACAGAGCTCTTTATTTATCGGATGGAAAACCCTTTTGTGCCATACGAGCCATTCGCCTAATGGCCATGTTTTGGTCTGCGACTGTGCGGACGTGCGATTTTAATTATTTTCGTTCAATTTACGAGTGGCCATTAAAGAAGAGGTCCCTTGTGACCCATTAGAGGTCCGCTTATTTGTGAGGTTCCAGTCTTGTTGATAACTTTACACCGTTGTATTTTATTCCGGGTGAGAATTAGTGTTAATCAGAACATGTTCCGTAGGGATAATGGTGTCCCTGATGCATGCGATATGTAGGAATATTTAATGTGTTTGCAATTAGCGGGTTGCAAATAATTTAATACGATCCCATTCTCTTTTTAAATTCATGTTGTAGCCACACTTTACTTATATTGATCTGGGATTTGATAAGGCTATTAATTAGATTTTTAAATGACCTACGTGGGTTTCAATTGATGGAAATTTCTCACAATAATTTTCTTTAAATTGAGTTTTAAATTATGTATGTATGGCACTTGACACTTGTTTCACATCAGATATTATTAATCTGTGTTATTAAAAACTCCAAAAATATAAAACTAAGATGTGTATTTTATATATGTTCAAGTAATTATATTATGTCACCTTGAAATGTAACAACTTTAATGTTACAAGCAAAAGATAGAAAGGTATGTTTTTTTTATAATTTTAGAGATATTGAGTGAGAAACAAACTTACCTCTTATTTATAATATAATATTAAAAAACTGTTTGTTTAGTTGCACTCGTTAATCTCAAGAACTAGTGGTCCGTTTTGAATATTTTTTGGTTTTGAGTTTTGGATAGCCCATTTATCGAGGAAGGCTAAACGCTATTAACCATCATTCTACGGTCAATAGGAGCTGAGCGATGGCCAAACAAAGAATGACAGGAGCGAAACCTCGGGCAACAGCTAGTTTCAATATGTAATATAATAATATATAATAATAATAATAATAATAATAATCATTTATTTCGGAATATTTTTTTTTTTACATTCCATAGTTATAAATACCTTATTCTAAACATACATACAATTATAAACACTTAATGACTAAGCACACGTTAATGTCGGCGTCGTGTTACGCTGCACTGTGTTAGATAATCTGCCGCGAAAACGGCGATAAATAACACCTTTTGGCCAAAACTCTTCTTTGAGGAACGTTTCCAGATGATGAGTTGGGACCCGCACCACGAACGAATTAAAATTCGTGCTATGGCGCGCCTCCAACTTCTCGACCCTCAAAGTCCAGTTAGTCTTGATTCGGATGTACTCCACTATCTCCTTTACCGTCGTGGAGTGATGCAGTCGGGACACGTACAGCTGTGTTGAAGGTACTGCAGGCCGCAGAAGCATGTTTGTTCCTGCCAGCGCAGTACCGCATCGATTTTTACAAGTAGGCTTCCTTTTCTTCCCTTCAACCTTAGTGAAGCCGTCCTTATCCGTGCCTTTCACTGGAACCTGTTGTTTTGGAGCATTTTGGTTGAATTCGCTGTGAGTCTGCTTACCCCCTGTCTCATGCCGGCGTTTGGGCTTGATGGTAGCAGCTATATCGGCGTAGGCACGTTTAGGGCTCGACGTACTCACAAGTTTCGCTGTCTCTACACTTTTCGAGGCAGGCACAGTGGCGGCACATGTTGCGTCGTTCGCATTATTGGCCGGTGACGTATCTGCACTGACCGACACAAAACTGCTGACGGAAGCATTTTGCGCCCCACGACGAGTGTTCACGTTTGCGGTGTCGGGTGTCCTACTTACCGAAACAGCATTACGTAACAATGCTATTTCCGTCCGTAGTTCACCTACCGTGTTTTCGGACACCTCCAACTTGGCTTTCACCTCGACCATGTTGGCTTTCAAGGCTGTGATATCCCTGAGTAGCCTGGTGACATCGACGTGGTCGAACGTAACGGGGGGCAGCTTATGCAGCTCCTTCGCCACGAAAGCAGGAACGTCGTCTGGATCGGTCACCTTTAGTAAGGTGATGATGTCTTGAATGCTCTTCTCGGTGCCATCCCTTCTGCGCGCTGGCATCTCGTCGAGCTTACCCAGAGTCTGGTACAGCAGCTTCTTGCCACTGCTAACATCCTCTTCTTTAAAATTGGACTTGCAGATCTGCAAGATACTGACCTCGTCCATGGTATCGATGGCATGTTGAATGAATGCCAATAGTTCATTAGCTATGAGTTGTTGAGAACCCATAGCGATACCGCGCAGCGGCTACAGCCGCGCAACTCGTGAATTTAATAAAATTCGCACAGTGTTGACAAAGCACGTCCGTACAGTAGCGCGTACAGGTATGGTGTGTTATAATATAATATTCTACCACATTTACACAGCGCCATCTAGTCCCAAACTAAGCAATTATATTTGCTTGTGTTATGGGTACTAAACAACTGATATACTACTTAAATACATTTGTTTTTTTTTTTGTAAATACAAACATATTATAGATAAATTACACCCAGACACAGAACAAACCTTTATGCTCATCACACAAAGATTTGTCCTGGGTGGGGATCGAACCCACGACCTCTGTTTTAGCAGTCAGGGTCACTAACCACTAGACCAACAGGCCAGTCATATGTATAATGTATATCAGAATGTACACAGAATACTTAAGAAATTATACAGCTTATTAATATTAACAAAAACATCTCTAGTAAATCAATAAGATTAAACTAATATAGAATAACATCCCCGAACCCAGCTGCCAATGGAAGATAAATAAGACGTGGTTTGCTTATAATTCGTTCAAAGCTGAAGAGCCGCTTCGAATACAAGTACAAAACTATTTCTAACTATTGTTTTATCTGGAGTAGATTGTTGTCAATACATTTAATAATGCTTAAATCTACCTCACTGGCGTAGCGGGAAATGTATAAGTACGATGAGCAAGTCAAGAGGTCCCCGATTCGATTTCGGTTAAAAATAGTATTGGGTTTTTCTATCATGCCATTCCAGTATTGAGATTTTCCCGAAATTTGGAAAATATTTTTTTCCGGTTGATGACAATGGGCTCTTATTTCATGGTACCAAACATAGCTGGCGATATTTGGATGTGTGTATAAAATAAATTAATGAAGAGAAAAAATATTAAAAAAGTAGTTTTAAATTAAATAGCATGAGCCAAGGGGAACCCATTAGCCCATCTAATATTCGGTTATAAAAGTTAGACATGTTTTTTTTTTAATACCACGACGGTGGCAAACAGACGTACGGTTCGCCTGATGGATAAGCGGTTACCGTAGCCTATGGGCGCCTGCAACACCAGGGGCATCACGAGCGCGTTGCCGACCCTTAAGAAACCTATTCACTCCTTTTTTGAAAAACCCCATACTGTAGTCCATTGGGAAAACCTCGTTAGGGAGTTCATTCCACAACCTGATAGAAAAACATGTAGAAGTTAGTGACATTCATTCATTTCTTTTTGTCATAAATAGTTACATACACCAAAACCCCCTATCTGTAATCTTTAGGCCAAAATAAAATCGAGACCGCGACTCCAAATTACATTGAAACATTCTTGTAAATACATAGCAATACGCAATTCCAATTTGAAACATAAAAGGCATAAAAATTGCAAGATATGACATGAGATAATCCTTGTACGGGCCTGCAGGTAAATAGCTATTATCCGCTCCGTTGGGCGTATCGACTGATAAGATTTGACAAGCTTCTAAACCAAGAGGTTTGATTGATAGACCCATCAAACCCCCTTTGACGTCTTCATTTCATGCCTTTTACTAAATAAAGCCATGCGCGATAACTGACTGATAATGTATGATTGATGACTGTATCACTTGAGTAGTTTAGGGTTAAAATAGTTATATTGAAATGTATTCTTCCTATTTATTTAGTGACATTTACTCTGTATGTAAAGTGTCCTTAAAATGCACGACGTCTAATATGGAAACGCTTACTTTACAATTTTGACTCATTGAAGTCAAGTGAAAGACGTTTCTTGTTAATTAATAAGTAACTTTACAGCCTTCTAACTATTAACTGAAAATAGTTCTTGTATTTTCGTATTAGAGTATAATATTTAAAAAAATTATACTGTTGGATGTAAAGTACATTAAGAATAGCACATTAAGACACACTCACACACCCTGGTAACAGGGTGTGTGTATGTGCAAATAAATGCTCATCGTCATTTCGTAGAATGTAGAAGTAATTACATTTTATATTATTATGCAGTGAAGCTTAGTTTCCCAAATATTATAACGCTAATCAGTGAAAAAGTCTTGAATTAATATATATAAATAGATATTTCATTGAACTGAACAGTCTTTGATGTATTCACTTAATGCGACTTCGTCCACTGCAACTTTGCATTTATATTATGCTTGACAGCTGATATACGGCATGAGCATGTGTTGTATTACATTTTTATGCTCTTCAAGCGTATTATGACTACACTTTTCAAGCAAACTTTATGTAACAAGATCCCCTACGCAGCTGTAGAATCATCGTACATTTTTTCAGTCGTTTAGGGAAGTGAAACCCGTATTGACATAAAAGATATCGTCTTGCCAACCAATTCTGATTTACTGACGTGGTAAAAAGTATTACGGATTCTGAATATACCTTTAGCTAAGTGACAAAATATTCTTATTTAAAAATAAGTTCTTTCGTCTTTAGTTTAAAAATACCTAAAATATCTAACGTATATTTACTTTAACATTTACAATTTGAAATAATCACAAAAGAAACTTTACACACTAAATACTTAGCGTTAAATACGTTAAACTAATATTGTATTAGAAGCCAAGTTCAAAATCTTCACGTAATGAGATTATTACGCAAGATTGAATTAAATGCTTAAGTGGAAACAAATGACAAAGGTTCGGCTCCCATTGGATGAGCTCGTTCCACCGGAACGTCTGCCCGAACAAGATACAGACTTATTAAAATCCGATTTTCATAACATCGCATTAGTATCAAATACATTCAGTTGCAAATTGTAAAGCTCTAAAGAAATTCCCCATGCGAAATAATTTAACTTCACAACGAGACTTCTTTGGGAAAAATTAAAATACGAGTACGTCCCGTCTCCTCTTCGATAATTCTGCCCACTCTCGACAACGACGAGTCGAACCAACTCCCCATTGAAATCAGAACATTATTCATTAAATGATACTTTAAGCGGGACGCAATTACGGAGGACCTGCTTCGAACTTTATTTCACAATTGGTAAATAATTATAATTATCACTGTGGCGCCCTTTGGTGATTCCACAAAAAGGCAAAGTGTAAAACTTTCTATTACGCCCTCTCAGTTATTAAAATTTTCTCTACACAAAATCATCTAAACACTCGAGCTTGTACAAATTTAGACCGTATTACACCCGAGGTAAAGTAAATATCCGTTCCGATATTTTTTCTAAATAACGATCAAAGGGAGTTTGATTTTGCGGTGATAATTGTGGTGAATCCTTAATTATTTTGAGGGTAAACTTTCTCCGAAGTTAATTTGAGACTTGATGTTAGATTCCTTTTAATGGACACTCTTTTTGGTGACTTCCAATTTATTTGCTTGACTGGAATATTCATTAAAACGGCATTGACTCGATATCCTTTGAACGACGGAGTGAAATTCTTTTGATAAAACATGTCTTTGAATAAGGGTATACCTTAAAAGGAAAACAAATTTAAGCCCATACACGTGAAGTATCCGATATCGTGTATTTCATATAAAGTATTTGTTTAAAATGCGCAGTAGACACGGTGTACCACGTCTCCCTCGCACATCTATAACTTTGATACGAATTTATATCACACGACGTCCGCACCCTTTTAGCATTCCCCTCGCAAATCCCGTCGAGCACCCAAATGTAGGTATACCTAGGTTCGGTAGCAGGCTAGGTATTATGGTTTAGGAGAAGGGTGAGGGAGAGGGGACGTAATTACTGGGGAGAAACATCAAGTGTGTCACAGGGGACTGTGTTGTAAGGACAAAAATGTGAGGGCCGACTGCATTGAAGGTAGGTAAGTATGTCGCCACGCATCAGTTCACTGTGTCACCACTGATCTTGTGAAGATGTTTGGTATAACTTTAAATATGCCTATGTATACTTGGAGGGTAGTTGACGGATATGTGGAGTCAACGAGAAAAAATTTGCGTGCGTATGGAAGTACGGTGCATTGTGCAAACGTTCGGTACGTGTGTACGAATACTCATTAGTAAAATATTGTTCTTTGCTTCGTTCATGGTACTGTTTATGTTATGCATATTTATGGGTGCTGGTTTTGAAAGATGGTTGAAATTAATTCAAAGTATGTTAAGCATGGCATAAATATCTAGTAGATACTTTAATAATATTTAAAATAATATATCGTAGATCCTTTTCAGACAGAATAAATGTAATGTTTAATAAAATCTAAAATTAAATTCTCATTCTATTGATATTTTAGATATTATTATGACCTAAACCATAGATAAAATTAAATTTATAAATACTCTATGATTTTATAATAAATAAAAAATTATAAACCATAGAGTAGAAAGAAGAAAAAAAGGCGCTTTGTAAATGGACCTTTATTCAACAAAATCACATTATAGCTACTATCATGTCAATTTTCTAAGTACTATTCTAATAAAAACATTTTCCACAATCTTTTAAAAATGAATCTAGAAATCTTATCAAAGGTCTTACCAAGAATGCTTTGACACGCCACCGATATATTCAATACTATTCGTTACATTTGCCATCACAATTCCATCAGGCGCTCCAAGCATCTGTACAGGTTGTTATGTATAGTGTTGAAAGTATTCATCAGTTTGATTGTGTGCTAGGGTCGGGGGATGACGCAACGCTGTTGCCAGGCAGGGGGAGTGACGCATTGCACAGGGAATACCTAAGTGTCGATGGACATGACGTCTGTTTCAAAGGTTATTTTTAATTCTTATGACTAAATAAGCTTGTTAATTTAGTCTATTAGAGACGTTGGATACTATTTCAAGTAATATTCACCGATATCCAACAGTACTGCTTAAAAAAATTGTCACAAATTTCTACTACAATTTCCCTCTTACATGCTCCAATTTCTCAAATTGGCCAATTAATGCAGTAAATGATTATAGTCTCTTGTTTAGAAATACAATATTTAAGTCCAGCTTAAACTGTATTATTTTAATTTAACTACCCCTTTTTAAAATCGGACACTAAGGGCCAGTAATTCAAAACTGCCCAAAGCGAAAATACAAACAAAGATGATTATTATAAAAAAAACGGGATTAAAACTGAGCTCACTGCACACCCCAAAAATTGTAGCTCCACGTCATTCATATAGGAGCCCTATAGATATGATTATCTGCAGATTAGACTGCTAGGGGATCGCACAAAGCACGCGTTGCTAGGTTACCAGACTACCCAAGGTCAAACTATATATGCACGTTTATAGAGTATCAAATTATTACGAGGGGAGAATGTACTTTGCAATCGATTCATTTTCTGCTCGTGTTATTGGGACAAATATTTGTACCTTTTGAAGTCCCTTAGCAAGGGCTTTTTATTTGGTCGAGTTTTCGTTTTAATTATGAGGATGTTGGACGCCATTTTGATTGAGGGATGAGCTGATAGTTTTGTTTATAATATGCGCGTGTGTTTTCTAATGGATTGGTGCTTCATTTATTATAATTAACATAAAATAACCTTATGCGGGGTATACTTTTTTATACGACGAACTGATAGGAGGTAATGTTGTTACTGTTATTATTGATAAAACTGAAAACATGCTTGTATAATCATACTTAGATGTTCATTGTAACGCTAATCCGTATACAAAATAATGTTGCTTACGTAATATTTTAGTATTTAGTATGAAATAAACACTTAAAATTATTTTAAACAATAAATTAATAGGTATAATGTTCAATCAATTTTAACAATTATATTAATGTAAATTTCAAATAAATTCATGAAATATTAGTAAAAATGTTTTTGAATTTAAATTTACTTTTTTATTCGAAGACTTCGATAAATTTAATTTATTACCTCCATTTTAAAGACTAAAAATCTCAAAGTATTCATTGTAAACCACAGTAAGTTTCGGCAATAAATTCGATACATTTAAAATTCTCCTCTTATTTATAGTTAGTACATGAAGTCTGCATTAGATATTGGTCTTTAATGTCAAAGGGACATTTGATACGACAACTTTGCATCAAATTTTCTATATTTTCTGCAGAACTGGATTCTGTGCTTTTACATGTTTGTGAATTCAACTAGGAATAGATAAGCGAATTGCATAAATAAATGGAAATTCTTTTAAAAGCTCTGGCAGTTGCAGTTGAGCTTATTAAAACTTTTATGTGATTGTATGTG
The DNA here is from genome assembly GCA_905147015.1 of Laspeyria flexula. Lineage (NCBI taxonomy): Eukaryota > Metazoa > Arthropoda > Insecta > Lepidoptera > Erebidae > Laspeyria > Laspeyria flexula. The sequence goes on from LR989956.1 coordinate 11,729,466, forward strand.
GTTGTACTTAATTAATATAAGTATCTTTATTGTAATTAGTTTGAAACTACTAGATAAAACAAAATATATACTGAAAAAACCTTTATATTTTTGTAGATTTTCTTTCGTTGCTTTTGTTCATGCTTATTCGTTCATGCATTATTTAGTCAGCCAATAGCTCCGCCCGCGTGTTATGTCAGTAAAAAGTAGCTTATGTTCTATTCCAGACTAATCTATCTGTGTGTTAAATTCCAAACAGATCTTTTCTGCCGTTCTGCCGTGATTGAGTAACTAACAAAAATCTTTGGGTTCTTCAAAAAGAAATGAAAAGATTTCATATGGGTCAGCAACGCGCTCGTGATACCTCGTGATACCCTGGTACTATTATTTATTTAAAACGGTTACAACAATTACTGTAAATAATTCAATTACAATTTATCAAAACATAAATAATAAAGTTACAAATAAAAAAAAGGTATTTAAAGCATACATTAAATAATAATAATCATCATACAACTAAACAAGCTTATACATTCGACTCACAGAACCCCAAGCATTCTGTCAATATCACCTTCCATTCATCCGCAAACACATCACATTGTGGCCTTTGGTTCCGAAGAGCATTGAAAACAGCTAGTGTTAGGCTAGACTAGAGTAACTACTTCCCATCAGGTGGGTCGTGCGTCTGCTTGCCACCGTCGTCGTATACAAAAAAATCCATCCTAACGTCCTATCGCATTTATAGTTAATATTATTATGAGATATCTAGTTTCATGTGCATTGCCATTAATAGAATATATTTGAGAGTGTTATAAAAGCTGTGTTTTTTTTTTCAAAATGGATGACCGTTGGCCTTTATTCCCATAAGTATTATCATAATTTCACAACAAGCCTATAATCATGTTGTCCGTGACAGGGGTATTATAACTACCCTCCAAATTGCTAGTGTTTTGAAAAGTAATCCCTTTCAATAATAATACACCCGTTTTTGTATTACCCTTTTGTTATTCAGTTTATTTTTAGTATTTATTTTGATGCGTTCATTCATAGCTGGATTGTTACAACTTTAAAGGTAAGAAGCGATGTAAGTACATCTGTTACACAGCAATATTAGTCACCAGCTGGTCACTTCAATAGTATATATGGCGTTTTTTGAATTTAATCCTTATAGCAATCATAAATTTTAACAAAAATCCTTAATCTTTGCTATTATAATGAATTATTAGACGCTGCAATGGCTCAATGGATTAATTTAAAGAACTCGAATGAAAATAGAATTTATTTTTTAGTATATTTCAGAGTTACAATTTAGCACATAATAATACGTTAGATATTAATATCCGAATACACTTCAAGATACGAAAGGTGTATGTATCCGAACGCTCTGCATGCCCCTACCGGAGGCAGAGACAAAGTTCTAGTCTTTTCCATCTTCGCTGTTCACTTTCTACAAGACTACTGCTGTTAATGTTATATTTATACATTAATGTAAACTTACAATTTACGGAACAATACAGTTACCAGCAACGCTCATGTATTACTCGTATTTACAATAACACATAATATACAACAACATAATATATTTTGTTACTTAATTGAGTCCCATTTATGCAAATTTCTAAACGTCGATAATTATTTTTATACGCTACGACTTTTTTACTAACTACGACTAAAATTTTAAAACTATAAAACTGTAATTTTTAATTTGACTGGCCTGTTGGTCTAGTGGTTAGTGACCCTGACTGCTAAGCCGGAGGTCGTGGGTTCGATCCCCACCCAGGACAAATCTTTGTGTGATGAGCATAAAGGTTTGTTCTGTGTCTGGGTGTAATTTATCTATAATATGTATGTATTTACAAAAAAAAAAAATTATTTAAGTAGTATATCAGTTGTTTAGTACCCATAACACAAGCAAATATAATTGCTTACTTTGGGACTAGATGGCGCTGTGTGATTGTGATAGAATATTATTATTATTATTAATTCAATGAGTCAAACCAATAATAATTAATACATAAATAGAAACATCCCTGCATCGATTCAACATATAAATTAATAGCTATTGTTTAGTATTTATACGCGTACGTACGATATTAATGACGATTTCGCGCATGGCCGAGTGCTATCGGGAATGGTAACGGTTTGTGTTCGAGTGGAGACCACGGGGCGGCTCTGATTTCATTATGTGATTTATTTTTTTCCATCTCCCTCGCAATCCAATAAATCCCTATGCGCCGTTGGCGGGTTAATTAATAATTTAAAGACATGCAAACCATAGATATGCGAGTACGACTAGCTAATGGAATCGAGGTGACAATTTAATTTAAAAAAACCCAACTGGAATTGCGTAGTTGGTGCGAGCCCGTTAAACTTGTAAATTGGAGGCCTACTACCGTATTCTATTCATATTGCATCCGATCAAACTGCGATGATTGGATGGAAATTGTTTGTCCACAGGAAAATACTTTTCGAATCGCTGTGTATGAGATTACTTTGATTGTGTTTTAGCAACCCATTAATTGAAATGAGAAAAACTTTTTTAAAAGGAAACAATTACAAGTTAGACGAGCGAATTTAATCTTTTTTTTCAAATTACGTCTGTGACAGTACAGTTGGGCAATTGTACGAGTTATTTACGACTTCAATAAAGTGAACCTTAAAATTGTTAATGAAAAGGTATTAAAACACAACGGTCCCCTCGTAAATAACACGGTGACAGTCCAGAGGAAAGAAAAATTCACTCGGATTTGAACAAATTGTACCCGTGGCGTATAATTAAGTATAAATAGATGAATGTTAATATGTTAAACGTGTCGCGAGTTAGCTATTAATCCTTTTCAGTGAGTCCAGTGGAAAAGGTAGTATTGCATAGAAAAATGGCATGAAGTCCAAATTTGAACCATCTCAGCTCACTAGATAAAGAAGAGAGACCCTTAGCCAGTAGTGGGATATCAGTGGGTTAATTTTTCATCATTTCAACCCATAAACAGCCCAATGCTGGTCACGGATCTTCTCCAAAGAATGTGGAGTGAAATTTCAGCGTCGTATAATAGGCTAAATAGCCTACTCGTACTATACCACGCTGGCCAGACGGGTTGGTATAGAATTAGTTTCGAATTTTACTTTACTTGCAGTGCTCTTCTGTGCATAATGTTACTCTCTCATTCGCCTTTTAAGACACGCTCGGGTTGAAATGGGCTAGTGACATTATAAATTCTTAATCTGTCACTACACGGAGTAATAAAAAATTATTCACTCCTTTTTGAAGAACCCCACACTGTAGTCCCTGGGTGAACCTCGTTTGGTCGTTAATTCTACAACCACGCTGGCCAGACGGGTTGGTATAGAATTAGTTTCGAATTTTACTTTACTTGCAGTGCTCTTGTCTATATAAGGGTATAAGGGTAAGGTATTACCTTTTACCCACAGGTTAAGATGGCGTAGTAACATTATGTTTTATAATTTCATCAATACACGGATACTTCAGTGGGTTGCTAATTATTATTTAAAGAAGGCGCTTCACTGACAATGGGACAGCACGTCTGCAGAAGTACTACTCTTTAAAGTAAAGTAAAGTAAAATGTATTCAAGTAATATCTATAAACAGAACTCTTAAAAATAACTTAATGTAGGGAACAAAAATTTATGATTAGCCTGTACTAGATATTATCCGGAACGCAAGTTTATAACCGTGTAGAACACCTATCATTGATAAATATGACATATTTTATTAATTTATTTAATAAAGTACTACCATATGATACATATTAAAAGTTATCATCATTTCAACTCAAAAATGTCCCACTGCTGGGCACTCCTCCAAAGAATGTGGAGGGAATTTAGCCTACTGTACCACGCTGCCCAGACAGGTTGGTTAAAACTAGTGATTACTTTCTTTCGATAAAAACCATAAATTTCTTAAAATTTTCTTTCACAGAACTCAGAGAAGAACTCTTTCACAGAATATAACCGCCAAATAGCAGTATATTATACCTATTTGCATTTTTTCTGGTGAGCATAGAGTCAAAGTCAAAGTCAAATCTTTTTATTTCATTTGGATCACATACATGATACTTATGAACGTCATACAAAGCCAGAAAAAGTGTCAGTAAATTTGCCTACGGCCAGTTCACTGACAAGGTTGAGCTCTGAGAAGAACTTGGCAAGAAACTCAGGCCACTCTTTTCAATCGCCATAGTTGTTACAATTTTAATTGGTTACAGTTTGTAATATCACAGAAAGTACAGAACCAAAACACCATACTAAATCAAATTCAATAAAATTTGGATATGAGAAAATAATAATAGTAATAATGAGCAATCTAACTTTAATTTGTTTTCGTCAAGAAGTATGGTATGTGGGATCATCACTTGGTACCAACTATGTATTAGAAAAACGGTAAAAACATTTTGTGAACACATTGTTTAGCAATATTAGCTTAAAAAAAAAAGGAATTGAATAATTTAGTAGCGGTAAAGCACAGCATACGACGACTGACCAGTCACCCCAAGTAGCGCCCGTTCACGGGCATGACGCACAGACCAGCCATCATTCTCTTCAACCATATTTGAGGGAAGAGAATGACCCGGCCAATACGACACCACAAGCAATGACAGTTTAGTGAGCATGACAATCGAAGACACTTGCTTAATAGGAAAGAAAAAAAAAATGGTCTCAAAATGTGGAAGCATTTTTTAGCTAGCATTTTTAAGCTTTACAGTAAAGAGTGAACAAGAGTAAGATAAAAGTTATTCCTGCAAAAAAAATAAATTAAGAAGCGAGCAACTAGTCCCATGCCTTTTTATCATTTATATAATCGTTTACGGTATAGTAGCCTTTCCCTATTAGATGTTTCTTAACCGTAAGTTTGAATTTCTGTAAGGGTAGGTTCATCATCTCAATGGGTAGTTTGTTATACAAACGTACTCCTAGTCCAACAAAAGAGTTGTGGACTTTATGAAGGCGATGGGAATTATTACAGAGTAAGTGTTTATTTCGTGTATTTAGGGAATGAATGTCACTAACTTTTCTGTAAAGGTGAATGTTCTGTTTAATAAACATAATATTCGCAAATATATATTGAGATGCAACCGTTAGAATACCTATTTCTTTAAAACGTTCTCTCAGGGAAACTCGTGGGCCTAAATTATAAATAGAGCGTATAGCTCGTTTTTGAAGTATAAATATCGTTTCAATATCAGCAGCCTTACCCCATAGCAAAATGCCATAAGACATGACGCTGTGAAAATAACTAAAGTATACTAGTCTCGCGGTTTCCACATCAGTAAGTAGTCGCACTTTTCTGACTGCGAAAGCCGCAGAGCTAAGTTTACCTGTGAGACACTTTATTTGGGCTCCCCATTGAAGATTTTTATCTAAAGTTAACCCCAAAAAAACTGTAGACTCTACAAATGAAATTGTTTCATTATTTATGCTAGGATTTGTTATTGTGTTTCTAACATTCGGCATTGTGAACTTTACACATTTAGTTTTCTTTGAATTCAACAATAAATTATTTGTTGTAAACCAGTCCAGAACTTTTGCGAGAGAACCATTTACAACATCTAGATTATTAAGTTTGCGATCAATTTTAAAAATTAGAGATGTATCATCTGCAAATAGCACTATATCGCAAAAATCCTGTACAAAGAAAGGCAAATCATTTATGTACACTAGGAAAAGAAAGGGACCGAGAATTGAGCCCTGGGGAACGCCCATTTTTACAGGTAATCCAGAAGATTTATTTCCATTTATTTCTACGTATTGAGTTCTATCACTTAGGTAAGTAGCTATGAGATCAAGTGCAGCATCCCTAATTCCATAGTGTTTAAGCTTTCGAAGGAGCGTATCGTGTTTAACACAATAAAAAGCTTTTGAAAGGTCGCAAAAGACACCAATAGCATCCATCGATTTTTCCCAGGCGTCATAAATATGTTTTATTAGTGTTACGCCTGCATCTATGGTAGAGCGACCCTTAGTGAAACCATATTGCTCGGTATGTAATAATTTATGCAAATTAAAATGGCCTTCGAGTTGTTGAAGTATAATTTTCTCAAAAATTTTACTAATAGTAGGCAATATGGATATAGGTCTAAAGTTACTAGGGTCATTTTTAGATCCATTTTTAAATAAAGGTACTGTGTTTCATTAAGTCTGGAAACACACCTACATCAACACATCTATTAAAAATTGTAGCTAGATACGGGGCTATACAAAAAATAATGTTTACGACTAATTTAACAGAGATGCCCCATAAGTCAGCAGTCTTTTTTGAATTAAGTGACTTAAATACCTTTAATATATCATTAGGGTCAATGTATTTAAAACTAAACCTGGTGCCACACTCATTCACAACACGCTTAACTAAGGATTCAGCTATAATTGGGCAAGAATCCAAGGTGTTGGTAGTATTTATAGGTATGTTAATAAAGAAATTATTAAAAGATTGAGCTACATCTGAATTTTTAGTAATTTTACTATTATTAATGTGCAATTCAAAACTATTTTCTTTAAATGTTGACCGACCCGTCTCATTATTGATTATATTCCAGGTGGCTTTCACTTTGTTGTCTGAGTTCTTGATTTTATTACTAATGTACAAAGACTTGGCGGCAGCACATGCCTTCTTAAAAGTTTTTGAATAATTTTTAACATATTGAATAAAGACTGGATCAAAATTATACTGTTTCATACCATAAAGTTCATACAAAGTATTTCTACTTTTGTATATGCCTGGTGTTGCCCAATCACAGAAACTAACTTTAATATGTTTAGTAAATGTCTTAGATTTAAAAATTTCATCAAATTCTGATTGAATTACATTAAATAATGACCCGTATAAATCATCAGGATTTTCCTGTGTTAGATCAATGTTGGTGACTTTAGATGCTATATTATCATTGAAGCGCTTTAGGCGAGCAGAGGTTACTGGCCTACATGTGATCTTATTCACTTTAGCAGTTGTACCTAGAGTGCGGGAGGCCCAATTCCTCTTTTCAATTCAATGGAAGTTTTTCTCCCTATTTCACTTTTCAGTAGGCAGGGGGGGAGTGGGCCAGAGGCGGTGGTTATCACTCACCATCAGGTGGGCAGCATGATGCCCCGCCAGGCAATAAAAAATAACACTAGTGGCATAATAATAGAAGTGTACGCTGATTAATATGGCAGTCATTGGAAAATTTAACACATCCATGTCAAATAATTTTATTTGACATGGATGTGTTAAATTTGCTTTTATTCCCCAGTGGTCATGTCCAGTGATTGACATAGATAATTCTCAATGAGTGCTCGTTGTGATGTCGATTAGGGTGAATTAATAATTATGGACTAATCAATACATCGCGCTAACTAATTTGTTTTATGGGAATCATGAATATTAATTATTTGAAAGATAATAATTGTTTGAAATTGTTTCAGATTTTACAACTTTCAGATTATTTCAGCAAGTAACAGCAATTTGCTTTTAAAACTTATTTTAAGAGACAGACTCACAAAATGTCTACACATTATAATTGCTTGTAAAATGAGAAAATCTATTTGAGAATGTTACATATCTGTGTTTTAAGAATTGTTTCTTAAACCTAAATGATGCCCTAAGTCAGTTATGGTAAACTAAGGGCATGCGTGCCAAAAGTGGCACGTAACAATAAATAAATTTTAAGAAATTTATGTTTTTGATCGAAAGAAAGTAATCACTAGTTTTAACCAACCTGTCTGGGCAGCGTGGTACAGTAGGCTAAATTCCCTCCACATTCTTTGGAGGAGTTCAGTGCCCAGCAGTGGGACATTTTTGAGTTGAAATGATGATAACTTTTAATATGTATCATATGGTAGTACTTTATTAAATAAATTAATAAAATATCTCATATTTATCAATAATAGGTGTTCTACACGGTTATAAACTTGCGTTCCAACAGAGTGACCTTGGTGGGAGCTTGGTTGCCATGCGGGCAGTTTGTATGAAATTTGGTTTACAACAGCCGGCTACACAGTTGAAATCCACCAAGGACACCTCTGTGGAAGCCAAGTTTACAACCATGTAGCAGAGCTTTAAAGCCCTGCTACATATGTGCTCATCTCTGCCTTAGGTCAATGAGCTTTATTAAGTAACTTTTGACTCTCAGACAATTCTTATGCGTAATATCAAAAACACGAAGCACCTGATACTAAAATACAATGTACAAAATATATGCTTGTACTCAATATAGTACATAACCCAAGTCTTTGCTAGAAGACAATAAAATTTATAGTTTCCATTTTACAGTCGTCTTACCTTCGGGAGTGCTTTCAATATCCGATACAAAAGTCAATCCTTTTAAGATTAAATTAGATTAGACAGACGAATCAAGCAATTTATTTCTTCTTTTGTTTGCGAAATAAGCAGTTTTATTCTGAGTTTCCTAATTGCATTATTTCGTTTTCTGTTTCTATTATATTACTGTTTCTAGACGGATATTAAACGAGCTTTTTGAACACAAAATAAATGTAGCATATTATTTTGTAATGGTAAAAGAATTTATTAAAATCATTTTGTTATCATTCAAGTACATAAGTCATTTCTTACCTACAGGTTTTTCTGAAGAAAAAAGTTTATTTATCTAGCTAAATAAATTACTACAGTCTTTATTGACATATACTTTAACTGCAGTATGTGCTCGTACGAGGCAGCAGTTATCCCCCGCATCTGCGTCGAAATGCCCTAAAGGGCTACCCCTCACTATGAATACTAAGCGCCATATTGATTATTGCCCTTTTTTGACATTAAATTTGGTAGAACAGAATGCCACGTGTAAATGTGTTAAATGAAATTATGCTGCTGCATGCTTCATAGATTTCTGAGTACTTCATTTGTTTGGAAATGTACCTAATTAACAATGTAATATTAATATCCATCATCATCAGCAACCCATTAAGTCCCACGGCTGAGCTCGGGTCTCCTCTCCTCTAACTAGAGAGCTGAGAGTGTTTAGGCCATAATCCACTCACATTGGCCTAGTGCGGGTTGGTGGATCAGACATACTCATAGAATTTCTTCTAGAGTAAGTGGGTTTCCTCACAATGTTTTCTCTCACCCTTAGCCGATGGTAAGCCACTTAACTAGTACATATAAATTCCACAAAGTGGTAATCCACATTGGTACAGCCGGTTGGGATCGAACTCGGACCGCTCGATTTGCCGGAACCTTATCCATTCAGCCACCATCGCTATTAATATTTAGGACATTTTAAAGAAAGCTAATACTTAATTAAGTTTCACCATCATCATCATACCAGCCGAATGATGTCCACTGTCGGACTTAGGCCCCACCTAATTTCCAATAATAATTTTAAGCTTGTGGTATAGGAAAAATTATATTAGTTTATCAGTTATCCAAAGATTTGTCTGACATGCATACGAGTATAATTTCGAAACAAACATTTAAATAGAAATCTATACCTATATTTATTGCAATTTTCCATCACAATAATGTTTTAAAACTGCTGGTAAGTTAATAGAAATCTTATTTCATAGGGTAAATGTACCGTGAAGACTGGCAAGCCTCTCAATGTATCACAAAAGATATCCGACTCACACGCCGTGGTCGCACGGACGAGCACAGTTTCTATTCAATAATATACACCGAAAGGGAATAAAAGATCTTATATTGTTATGTCTGCTATATTTGATCGAAGTCTGCTATTGATTTCTTTGTAACTTAGAAAGATATATGTAATGAGTGCCACTTATTTTCTGGCCGGGTAAAATATTTAAATAGGAGAGCCATTTTTCCGATAGATAATTAAATGCGTAGGTAGTCAAAAGAGTTCATTTAGTTAGTAGTGCATACCATTTGGAGAGACCAATGATGATGGTGAAAGCTTTAATTTTAATAATAATATTGTCTCTTCTCTTCTACTCAATTTTTGTATTTAACAAAAATTGAGTATTAGGAGAGGTCTATGTCCAGCAGTGGACCGCAATAGGTTGAGATGATGAATATGATAAAAATAAACTAATAATTAAATTATTACTTTTACTAATAATTAAATTACAATATTTTTTTGTACGTTTCCTCAGGAATCTGATCTCAATCAGATATTCTATTTATCGGAATTTCCTGTAAATAGTAATAGTATATTTTTTTTAATTGGTAGATATGTGAAAATATTTTAAGTATAGTATCTATAATATAAAAATGAATCGCTAAATGTTTTGGTAAGCGCATAACTCAACAACGCCTGGACTAATTTGGCCAATTCTTTTTTTTTTTTAATGTTCGTTGAAGTTCAGCGATGGTTTTTACGTTAATAAGTGTATTTCAAATTCTCACCAAATAAATCTAGTTATATCTAGAAATAAACTGAAGCATCCACACGTATTGGCGTCCAGTCTAATATATTCCTTGTCCATTCGTCCATCGCACGATTCCTATCACGTTCACATTTCTTTTTTAACGGGGCACCGAATGTGCTCTGACTGAAATTACAGTGTTTTCCGGGGACATCGGCGGTGTTTTGATTCCTCTATTGTATTGGCCCGTGTCTTTTATCGAAGTTCTGAAGTGAATGTCAATGTTGTGACTAGTTTAACAACTATTTACATAGGTAAGTTGCTGTTGGAAATTTGTAGTAGAAAATTGTGTTGTTACTTTGGTACATACAAAGTTGATTGAAAATTAAAGCGAGGTGGGTTTAATATAATGGGTTCTCTTTTGTTTGCTTTGGAGAATAATCCTATGTAATGAGATCTTTAAAATCTTCTCATCATCATCAGCAACCCATTAAGTCCTACTGCTGGGCTCAGGTCTCCTCTCCTCTAACTAGAGAGCTGACAAAATCTTAAAATAAATAATTAATTAAAATAAATTAATTTAATTAAATAAAATAAGATTAAGTTATAAATTAAATTTAATTAAATTAAAATTAAATTAAATTTGATCTTAAAAATTAAATCTTCTCATAATATATCTAAATTCTAGTAGTTTAATTTCACAACGTCCTTCGCATACTTGACTCGAGCGGTTAACATCTATCAATTTAGAACAACATTGCAGCAATGATGATGGCGACTCGTTACAATAAAACGTGTCATACGGGTTAAAAATGCGCGCGACTATACGTTTCACTCTATCAATTTACATCGAGTAATGTATCTTACTATAACACTTTACACTATGAAGTTTGATTGACGCGACAGAATCTTCAAACGAACACAATCCACTTCCACCCTCGAAGTAAGTACTTGGTGGAAAATATTTCCAGTAAACACTAACAACAGTTGACAGTAAAACCTCTTACAAAGTAACACAAAACAACATAAAACGTCACCAGACAGATCCAGTAACTTATTTTAATAAAGCATTAGCTTTTATTACGTTCAAGTTTATTGAAACTACTTTAGAAATTCGATTTTAAAACCACTCCACGGTACTCACACAAACAAACCATAAACTTAAGGTCATAAACACCAAACACCTTAGTTGATACAAAAGGAAATTGCTTATTTTACGTTCAAGTGACGGGTTGTTTCGTCTCTCTTATTATACGTTTGAAAATAAACACTTTTATGAGTATCTGAAATGTTGAGACATGAACTGTCTCAGAACCAGATTATTATGACGTATAAAGGTTTTGAACCTGTGAAAATAATAAACTTTATTTCATATTTAATAGCGTACCTCTTGTCAAGCAACCTGTACTTTCATCTTTTGTTGTAGGTATTTCTTACATTTTTGTCAAAAAAAAAAACAAATAATAGATGTACAATATTCTTTGACAAAAACTACATACTAAGGTAGGCGAAAATGAGTGGTTGATGTTGAATGTTTGAATACCAAATTAAAACTACAATTAATAATATCTGAAAAATGTTACTCCTAATGCCATTCAATTAATCGAACATAACATAACATAGCATCACGCCTTTTTCCCTGAAGGGGTAGGCAGAGGTGTTTCACACCCACATTTCGCCAGCTATGTTTGGTCCCATGAAATAGGGGGCGAGCCTATTGTCATCTAATTAATCGAACTATGAATCAAATCACTGATAATTACTAGTCACCATGAAACTCAAATCATCATCATTTAGAATCAACTGACCCTTCTAATTGCAGCTATTACCCGGTTCACATTAATCCAGTCCAGAAATGCAGTGCTAAAATCCAGTACAACTGATGTCATCCAGACGACCAATATCGCGTAATTGAGTTACAAATATTCATCACTACATCTCTCTATCCATCCTCACTTCTGCTTTTATTATACTAGTTAGATTTACAACCTCTCATTCCTATACCAATCACTCGGCGGCGCAGCGAGAAGTGTATACGACTGCTGTCGAAGAGGGTTCGATTCCCGAGTCGGGTGAAAATGGTATTGGGCTTTTCTATCATGAATTTACAGTATTGAGATTTTTCCGGAGCTTGGTAAACAAATGTTCCCAATAGATGACAATAGGCTCGCCCCCTATTTCATGGGAATCATAGCTAGCGAAATGTGGGTGTGAAATGTGGGTGTGAAACACCTCTGACTACCCCTTTTGGGAAAAATACGTGATGCTATGTTATACCAATCATAATATGACATGAACATAAGCAAAGAAACAAAATTCTAACCTAAAATTACTTCAAAACTTATATCAACAAAACACTAAAATTCAAGTAGAAAATTCAAGTGAAAACTAAACACCGTAGACGAACAAAACAATGTAGTATTTTAATGAAGCGAAATAAAATTGCCACAACGCTCGGGTTTCTATAAATGTCAAGAAAACTTTGAGTGCCCGACAAGCTCTTTCTTCTGTGAGAAATAAACAGGTGTGGGTTTCCTTCAAGATCACTTATAAGAGTTATAAGTTTTCTGATGCGTGTAACGTTATCTCAATCTACTTTATTTTGGTACTGTTACCTTTAATACTTTTCAATAAAACAGACGTGTGGGTGTTTTCTTCTGAGTACGTATTGTGTACATGTTTTATTTATCTTTAAAAAATCGGTGCCTCCTTAATTTCTGTATGATTTAAAAAAAGTATATCTATTCTTAAACCATTAAGAGGTCATTATGTTTATATATAAGGTTACTACAAGGAATAAGGAAATAATTTATGACATATAAATTTAATTTTTACGATTTCTTAGGTGTAATTGATATAGTAAAGCAAAGATTACCTTTTACAGCGAGAGGACTGCGTTACGAGGCTTGCATTTATGTACTACATTTTATATATTAATGGAGTTATAACTTTAATCGGACGCATATTTATGTCTGGTATACATGAACCAGATCGTCGGTCCATTATAAAGATCATAAAGATTGCGGGTGGCCGTTGGATGCGGGCGGCACAAAATCGCTCGCTGTGGCGGAAATTAGGTGAGGCCTATGTTCAGCAGTGGACGTCATTGGTCTGATATGATGATGATGCTGATACATGAACATTACATTCATGTAATTTTGGTATTTACGATATTGTCCGTGTAGTGACAGATTTAGTCATATACGAGTATAATGTCACTCCCGTATTCTAACCCGTGGGTGTCGTACAAGGCGACTAACTGCCGTTCGTAGTATTTAGTATAAACGTGTGGTACTTAAATTGAAACGCCTAAAGACGATTATTCAATGAAAAAATTGTGTTAATGACAAATTACTGCTAATTGACGTCTCTGAGTGCGACCGTAAGGGACTAACATAAGGCAACAAGAACACAGCGAGAAAAGGACAATTCGAATAAAAAAAAACCGTCTAGCCAGCGTGTTAAAGTATGCTAAATTCCTGGCAAAATGTTTGGAGGAGACCTGTGTCCAGCTGTGGGGACTGCTCTCCTCCAATTACTAGTGCTCCTCCATTAATTTATGGGTTGTAATGATGATACGCCGATATCTTTTCTTAACATATCATGCACTATTCCTGTCTGTGAAAAAAAAACGTTGCAAAGCATTCTAAACCAACATTTCACAACAAGGACCAAAAAAATATCAACCTCTTACAGTACCGCCATTGTATTTTTAATTGTTAGTACAAGCAAAGCCTTATTACCTTTATTTACCTTTTGTTTCTTTATTGTTCTTGATACAAGTGACTTATAAATATTGTAACATGACGAAGATATTAAGTAAACAATAGATGACAATCTATTACCAGGAGTTCGTTGAGAAGACAAAAGCTAAGCGAGACACGATCGAGAAGTGAAGCGTTCTATTATATTTATCTTTAATTATTACATGACGGGGAACGAAAGTAAAAAAGAATGAAGCTACTGGAAATTTGCGGGATCTGTACATGGATAAAGGAGGTAGGTACGTTGTTTAAAAGTAAATTTAAATATCTCAAAAGAATTGCATAATGTAATTGTAAGGCTGTTTAAAAATAGTATGTATTTCAAAACGAGTAGATTTATCTTATTAATTGGTTTGCGTTGCCAGGAATTTGCACGTTTACTAAATAATCGATTCAAGTTAATCAAACTTTCTTCGGAAGACTAATTAATGTATAAATTAATTGTTTCATAAATTGTCTAGCAAAAGTTAAATATATACCTAAATTTATTCAAAAACTAAACTATGGTCAACTGAATTTTAGCTGTGTTAAAAATAATATAACTAAGAGCAAATGTATTTTTTTTTATTTTACTAGAATTAAAATAATCACATCACAAAGATACAATTTAAATGCAAGACCATTAAACTGTACACTCGTAGCGCTATATTACGAACAGAAGAAGTACATATTTCAGTGAGTCAATCGAATACGGAATCCCAAAAAGATTAATGCATCACAATCTATAGAAAAGCCGTGAGTCGCCCGAGGAAGAAGCCGGAAAACAAACAACGATTTCTTTTGTTAGCTTATTATTCTCTGGAGTATTCATTATGTGCCACCGTACATTCACCGTACCGTGTTTCGAATGTGTTGGTATTGTATTAGATTATACTAATACTTAGATAACAATGTTCTTTTGTTTATTTCTACGTAATTATCGGTGAACTTGTTGTTATCTGTGGAGTAAATTGTATTAAAATTGCTTTTAGTTTACACATATGGTCTACAGAATTCGTTGGGTCGGTCGTTGGTCGTTGGGAACTAAAATTGGTCGCTCAGTCTACGAGTACATAAATTTGAAACAGCCATCGCCTTGATTTTTGAATCTCCATCTCAGCTAATACCCCTATAGTACTTTGTTTTGAGTTAATATAATTAAACGCAGTAAAAAAACTAAAATAAAAAACAAAAGGCACAGGTGCATAACATCCACTTTTGACCCTTTTTGTTAGGTCCAATGTTATAGGGGGGTAGGCTATAGACATTACTATACTATATATTACTATAATACTGAAAGTTTCATGACAGAATCGACTAGGGAATCGAACTCTAAGACCTGCGCAGAAGTCGTACACATTCACGCAACACCACGAAAGCAGTTATAAAAAAAATAGGTAGGTACTTACAACTTAAGTGTCCAACTTTGATATTTTATATTCAGTCTACGTAATCCTAGATCACGTCGCGATACTTAAACATTATATTCCAGTTCTTTAAACATTAACAACTTCACATCAATAAAATGACGAAAACTCGAAGGGGTTGTTAAAATTTTACGACCTTTCTCTCTCTAGTGTGAAATTTAATTAGGAACGTGTCAGTACTGTGATGTGGTATTTTAATAATGTCCTGCTGTCCCCTGTGGCGATTTATGACTGCAAAGGCGTTGCTCCCGATCGTAAAAGCATGTGAATTAAAGTTTTAATCTGCATTTGATGTTAAGATCGAGCAGCTATTTGGAATGCTTGATGAATTTTGTTGTAGTTTATTAATTAATAAAAATGTTTATGATGCTTGGCTGCGCCATTGTGAATATTTTATTTATTAATTTAAATGAGATTTAAATCGACTAAACTCTTACGTTAAGTCAAACATTATTATTACGCATTTCTAAACGTGTCATTTTGTAGGGCAACACTACAACTTCCTTCCCTTACAAATGTCAGTGCAAAACTCAAACACGCGGCGTATGCGCCGCGAATTATTATATACTTCATAATTATCTAAAACCTAATAATATCACTCTAATGAACATTAAACAAGTGAATTAGTGTTCTCCGCCGCTGAAGCCGTCGCCTCAATACCCTGGAAGACGAGTCAAGCTGTCGTGATACCACAGGTAGGCACTGATATCCCTTTCAGTACTACTAATTTGTTATATGAATGTTGAATAATATAACACTGCATAATTAAGATTAAGCACCAATAGTGGTTCAATAAGTGGGTAGTTTTAGAAACTCTATTAGTGTGTATCTGTACAAGATTTAAAAATGATCCACGTTCAACGCCTTGTACGGAGTTCTCCACAAAAACAGGATATTGGCCTGCAGTTACTACACTGGCTAAAATATTCTTCGAGTTTTATTATTTTGCATGAAAATCAGGACCCTCTTACCTTCCTTGTCTAGGGATCAAAAGCAGTGAGGTTTTTTTTATACAACGACTGTAGTAAACAGGCTTAGGGCCTGTCTTATGGTAAGCGGTTACCATAGCCTCTGAACGCATACGATACCAGGGCCATCACGAGCACATTGCCGACCCAAAATGAAGGTTTTTGCTGGGCACGGGTCTCCTCCAGAGAATGTGGAGGGAATTTAGCCTACTATACCACGCTGGCCAGACGGGTTGGTCTAGGGTTTGTTTCAAATTTTCCTTCTCTCGCAGTACTCTTCTGTGCATAAGGTTACTCTCTCATTCGCCTTTTACGACACGCTCGGGTTGAAATGGGGTAGTGTCATTATAAATTCATAATCTGTCACTACACGGAGTAATAAAAAATTATTCACTCCTTTTTGAAGAACCCCACACTGTAGTCCTTGGGTAAACCTCGTTTGGTCGTTAATTTTACATCCTGATAGGATAAAATACCTCTTTACACATTAAAATAGGCTTATTAATTTTACTACATATATCACTGACGTTTTGAATCAAATTTTCCTCATACTAATACAATATACGGCAGATAATACGCCGCAAAGTTAAGATCTGATAAGTAATAGACGTTTAAAGTTTTAATGAAGTAACGTGACTTTGTACTTATGTTACTTAATGTGAGGTGCTTAGTATAAGTTCTGTAATTTATATTAACAATGTAAGTAATTAAGTATTCTGGATAAAGATCCCTTAAATTGTATAATTGCAAGAACTTAGTGTTTAGCTAAGAAATAATGAACATTACGAGTACCTTATAGTCATAATTGTTATAAACTATGGAATCTGACTGGTCTGTTGGTCTAGTGGTTAGTGACCCTGACTGCTAAGCCGGAGGTTGTGAGTTCGATCCCCACCCAGGACTAATATTTGTGTGATGAGCATAAAGGTTTGTTCTGTGTCTGGGTGTAATTTATTTATAATATGTATGTATTTATAAATATATTTAAGTAATATCAGTTGTTTAGTACCCATAACACAAGCATAATATATAATTGCTTAATTTGGGACTAGATGGCGCTGTGTGAATGTGAAAAAATAATAATAATAATGTAAAAAAATTTTGAGCATTTTTACCGTCAAAATTAAGACTAATACTTACAATAATAAAAGTACATTTTTAATTTTCAATTTGTTTGCTATTGACGTTCATTGGATTAAAACAATTTTTTTGCAAGAAGTTTCCCAAGAGAGTTAGTCCGTAAATACCTGGGACGAGTTGTGGAATAAGTCGTAAACTGAGCTCACTTACTAACAGGAACACAACACAACCCTGGCAAGTTATATAACTAACGCTATTCTGTAGAATGTAAACATTTCTTCTCTGTCAAGCTATTCAATTTAAATAAGGCATTTTGAAACTTTTTTTAATACCTAGCACTTCTGTTTTTTAACCATTCTCAAGTAATACACCGCCATATATCATATACATGTGGCAATTGATATTTTTACATTAAATTTATTGCGTGTTATTTATTCGCGCGGGTCTTTGCCCTCGTCGTTCTTTATTTGTCCACTGCTTAGATCCTATTGACCGTAGCGTGATTTTATATAGCCTAAATGTCTTCCTTGATAAATGGACTATCCAACACTATAAGAATTTTTCAAATCGGACCAGTAGTTCATGAGATCCTAGTATTCTAGTATGACTGTCCTGTTGGTCTAGTGGTTAGTGACCCTGACTGCTAAGCCGGAGGTCGTGGGTTCGATCCCCACCCAGGACAAATCTTTGTGTGATGAGCATAAAGGTTTGTTCTGTGTCTGGGTGTAATTTATCTATAATATGTATGTATTTACAAAAAAAATGTATTTAAGTAGTATATCAGTTGTTTAGTACCCATAACAAAAGCAAATATAATTGCTTACTTTGGGACTAGATGGCGCTGTGTGAATGTGGTAGAATATTATTATTATTATTCAATCAAATAAACAAACTCTAGCTTTATAATATTAGTATAGATTAAAAACATGTCTATAACTAGAGTTCATAACATGTGTACGACATACACGTGTATAGGATCAGGAATGTTGTAGCGAAGCTTATCACACAAAGGATATTCCTGTTTCCGTAGCAACAACAGCCACACACACAATGTTACGTATCGCAGCTACAAATCGAAATCGAGATATTTAATATAAATATCTTCGAGGAAATGGAAAGGAAAATAACAAATATAATGCTGTAATTTGGAGGTATTATAACTTAATAACTTCGTACCGTGAAATAAATTCGGATGAATGTGCTTACCTAATTAACGGACCTACAAATAAAGCCATCACAAAATAGATTCCAGTGTTTTTAAACATTAATTTTATACAAATCGCCTTTTAAAATACAGCCGTGCCAAAATCGATCTTGAAAACAAGTTCTTAAATGAATATAATTAAATTAAAAATCTACTTACATATTAAAACTATATATACAATTAAATACAAACAAAAAAAAGGGAAACTAAAACGAAAACTTAAACAATAAAAAAAAAAAAAACAAATAACCCAAAGAAAACTTGTTTAGGCATCGAAATATTCGTCAGCATCACTGTCAACCGGAAACGTACCCAAAAGGCTGGCGGCATTGCCACGTTGAATGGCAATGCTAATTCTCTGAGCGAGAAACACACCAGCCCTCTGATCACGTGAAGCGTCGATAAGCCTTTTTGCCAGATCTTTAAACAAAGACCTAGCACTCGGACCCCACGTACCTAAAATCTCGACCCCAACGGCTCAAAAATATAATTACTTAATATAATCTTGAAACGGCTTTCAGACATATTAAAAGTATTACGTAATTTCATAAGACTACAAGGGACTTTAGTATGGGGTACAAATAAGGAGTAAACTGTTTGTCTGAGGAAAACTCCAAAACGACTAAACCGATTTCGACGGGACTTTCACTGGCGGATAGTTAATGTCACACAGAGTAAGTTAGGCAAGTTTGATTTTGGAAACAATTTCAGGGTTCTGTGAAAACAATAAACAAAAACAATGAATGCGGGATTAGTTATCCACGTGAATGAAGTCACGGGCACAGCTTGTTTTAAAATTATATATTAATAATATTAAGTAGCTATCTTGCCATTGCACAATAGTACCTATAGCTATCTGCCTACCAAAGTAATATAAAGCTAAAAAGATTGAGATTACAGAGGCTGATATTCTTTGTATAGAGAATTTTTCATTCAATACGTCACATGTGAATACATTCGAAATAAGATTTCCATTTCGCCAAATCAAATCTGTAGATACACGTTGCTTATCGAAAAAGTTTTATGCATGACTTAAAGAAAAATATCTCAACTATTTTTTTAAGAAATGCGTGGGATTTTATTGTGATATCAATAAACAAAAGGCCTATGTCGTCAGCCTCAGTAAGGTCTTTGTCATGCTCTGCAACCAAGAGTCTAGAAGAATATGGAAATGCTCTGATATCTCCTCTTTTTTGTCCAAAACAGAGAACTAAGATTCATCATGAATTGTTCGACCCTCCAGTACAAGCAATAAGACACTGATAGAAGTATTATAATGATTATAGTCTAGTATAGCAAAAAAAAATACTAACTTTACCATCGTTTGTTTGAACACGCTAATCTCATAAACTGCTGGTCCAATTCGAAAAATTATTTTAGTGTTGGATAGCCCGTTTATCGAAAAGGCCTATAGGCTATATAACATCACGCTACCGCTTTTTGCAAGTCCTACTTAGATTATTTATTTCAATCAAATTTTTATTAGAGATTTTTTTATTGATTTAGCAGAGAAACTGTTACGATAATATAATAATAATATTCTACTACATTCACGCAGCGCCATCTAGTCCCAAAGTAAGCAATTATAATTTGCTTGTATTATGGGTACTAAAAAAAAACAAATCACGTTTGTATTTATAATAATAATAATAAATAAATGATTTTATTTCAGAAAAATAATTTCATCAATAGTAGAATTAAGTGTTAGTAAAGTTTAATTAAAATCTAGTACGAAGACTGAAACGGACAAAACCATTTGAGTTAGTGTAGTGAACAATTCCGAACAATAATGTGTAGTATTGATAAGTGCATTTAAAAGAACACAAAAACAAAGTGACTTCCCCTTAATAAAAACTAAGTAAAGTGTTATTGGACGCATTCTTAGAATTATGTTAATATAGAAATTTAGGTTAAAATTAAATTACTCATTAGCCCATAAGCTAGATTGTAATGTTATTAGACAAACAAGTCTCATATTAAAAAAAAAAAGTAAAATTTAGGCTTACATGCTAGTGTTAGTATTTATTAACGTACGAACAAACTTTATTATAATAGGAGAGCTGTAGCTCTCCGCCACGGTTCTCAGAATGCTTTTGCGACTGTCTCTCACTCTACGCAGTATGATAATGTAGAGATTTAAACATCATATGAGTTAAACGTGTATTTCACTTCTTCACTTCACTACAACCCGTAAACGTCATACTGCTGGGTACAGGTCTCCTCCAAAGAATAATATACGTGTACGTTAGTGTATAACTATACGTGTCTTATACGACTGCTGTGCAAGAGGTCCCGGGTTCGATTCCCTAGTCGGGTGAAAATGGTATTGGGTTTTTCTATCATGAAATTCCAGTATTAAGATTTTCCCGGAGTTTGGTAAACAAATGTTCCCGGTTGATGACAATAGGCTCGTCCCCCTATTTTATGGAACCAAACATAGCTGGCGAAATGTGGGTGTGAAACACCTCTGCCTACCCCTTCGGGGAAAAAGGCGTGATGCTATATGATGCTATGTATACGTGTCTGCTATGCTAAAACAGTCCTTATTTTAAGTTAGTATCAAAACTATTTTCGATTAGCTAAACCCACAGACTTTAGTATAAAACATTCCGATAATAAATTAAATGTTGGCAACAATTCATCGATATAATCCTTTCGGAGTCAAAGCCTCGGTCCAGTTATCACGTCACGTTGCAAATTTGGGAATTTCACAATGAAAAATCGTAGGTTACAGTACAATTTTAATATGAAAGTTTAACTATTAACATTAATTTAATTTAAAATCACTGTTTTCGCTTGCATTTTATTTGTGTGGTATTTATTTTGGTTACTTGCAACACTGAATAATATAATTATAATTGGTCGTTGTTGAAACTCAAGCCATTCTTTTTAATCGCCATAGTAGTTACAATTTCAATTCATTAGTTTGAAATATCACAGAAAGGTACAGAACCAAAGCACCATACTAAATCAAATTCAATAACATTTGGATATTAGAAAAAAAAAAGCTATCAAACTTTAATTTGTTTTCGTCAAGTATGGTATATTAATCATCACTTAGTACCAACTATGCATTTGAAAAATTAAATTTCTTAATATTGATATAATTAAGTATGAAAGTCAAATCTTAATTGTATTATATTTTTTGACTAACATGCTCCCCCTTATTACAAAACATGTACTGAGTATTAAACCAGGTTTAATTTTAAATAAGCCATTGTTTTAGTGTCAAAGTTGTCAATTTAAACCAGGTTTAATGCTTAGTCCGTATTTTGTAGTGTATGTTAACTCTCAAACTTAGTATGGTATTGATATAAACATTTAAATTTGCAAAAGTTAAATTCAAAAATTCGAACGTCGTTTATTTTGGAAGGAATTTGAATTTCCCAACTTGCTCAAGCCTGTACACATGGGTAGTACTCATGAAAATGTAAGAAATATTATGCTAAAGATAAATTATGTATGTATTCGAGTACACACGACTACGTGTACCTCACTAACAAGCGAACTAGTATTTACATATACACATGTCATGCCGGATTACAAATATGCTGCATATAGAAAGTTTCATGTAAGCTTTCGTGTAGCTCCGAAGTAATAAAGTAAAATTTACTTTAGACAAGTATAGAGTTTGCTAAGATCTAGATATTATTTAATTGCTGCTTCTATTGTTCTTTTTTTATTATTTTCCTTTAGTCTAGAGGTTCGAGACAAGCTATTATGATTGTACCGTCAAATAGAAATGTTTGAATGAGATTATTCATTTTTAACTGGCTATTAAATTCGGTAATTATAAATTAGAATCCTCTTCAAGAAAAATCAAATGAGCCCAAACTCAACGGTATAACGTCGTTTTATAACAGATTTCCTTCCAACTCCATCATCAGATCAGTTCCATTTCATAAAAATATTGCATTCAATTAACACATATTATGCAAGCAAAATTTGATTTACATGTGTGGATCAGACACTTAGAATTTCTTGTAGGATATTATGTGGATTTCCTCACGATGTTTTCCTTCACCGTTAGCAGGTGGTAAGTCACATGACGAGTATATATAAATTCCACAAAGTGAAATCCACATTGATACTGGCTGGTTGAAATCAAACTCAGACCGCGTGTTTAGCACAAGCATCGTTTTTTTTTTTACTTTTCCCCAAAACAAACGTACTTTCGTTTACTTTTCCTTTACTGTTACTTTCGCCAAATAAGTAAGTACATAATAATATATATTTAGCAAGTAAATCAAAATTGTCTACGTACCGAACGTTGGTGAGCAGAAATTCCTCGCTATAATAACAACACGATACGTTACTATGCGGTTTCATTAAAGCCTTAGGAAAATGTCTGGCGAGACAACCTCTATCCAGATAATTATAAAGGTTTCTGGATGCTAAGTTTAGCGATGAAACTTTGTTGTATTACATTACCTTGATTGCATCTTATTTCTTGGTTTTTGTTTTAGTTTATATAAGAATTATTACAATAATTATTGTTATAATGGTTTCTATTTTATTTATTTTTAAACTTTCGCGTTACATAATATTTATTGATTTAAAACGGGAATTCACTCGATTATGATTGAGGTATTTACATACCTTATGGTGCTTGACGTTTCGACCAGGTTACACCGGCCGTGCATGGTCACAAGCTGACTTGTGAAAAAAAAAAGGAGGGAAGTACAATGTCGTACAAAACTGTATCGATTCTTTGAGTGCGGGATCAATATTAAACGTTGTAAATTTATGCATATCATAAACAAGTAAAAAACTGTTAGTATTACGAGTATCCATAAAATTGCTGCTCAGTAGACTAATTATAATATTACGCATAAAAACCTAAAAAGGATAATTTTCAAAACAAGCCATCTCACATGTGTTGTTTCCAAAGACTATTGTGATAAAAAATAAAATGCTTGCTAAGATTGCTAACCCTACCTGAAGGTTGCTATAACCACTTGGTCTGTCTTACGCAAAATCTACGCTATAATAGTTGTAGTGTAGATTTTTCTTAAAACGGCAGCCGATCAGATTTACCTGAAAACAATTTTTTTCCGGTAAATGCCAAAAATAACAGCGTCAAAATAGTCACATTGATTGCATTATAAATTACACAACACCAGCCAGTTAACAGTTGATCAACATTTGATTCGTAAAAGATTTTTTTGATTACAGGGGTCAGTTTTTGATACATCACACATAATCATTTCTTTAGTCACCAACTGTTTCTTACTTTATTTTAATAACAGTGAATTTAATTTTAAAATTAATAGTATATTAAAAATATAAAGAAAAAAGGTATACAAATTTCATAAAGAACTGGGGACACTATTCATTAAATTATTTTGATACTTATTTAATAAAATTGTGACGTTCAGCATACTTTATAACGCTTAATTAAATTGCAGCTCGTTTATTAAAAGTAGTTGTGATATTATTTCTTAGATAAGTCGTCTGGAGACCATTATTAATAATATAAAATAATTAATACACCTATATATTATTTTTCTATAAATTTATTAGTTATTCTTAGGATAATAGTCAGATTAGATTCTGTATTATGAAGTTTATATTTTCGAAGGATTGTTTTTGGTCGGCAAGACATGTTTGTGAGATATTGTATTGTTTATTTATGAGAACCGAATTATACCTGCGGTTAAATTATTATAATGAAATCATATAAACGACCAGGCAACAAACATATTTAAAGTATAAGGAAATAAAAAGAAAAATAATCTAAATAAATTTAATTTTCTTCCGAATGTTTTTTGTTAACACATATGTACATAAGTGTATGTAGACAAAGCTCTTCCACACTTCTAAGTTGTATGTATGTTACAAAGTTAAGCTTTAAATAACATTTTGTTCATAAAAACAATGACCTCTGTGACAATTTTATTATAAGCTTATGGAATGTAATACTATGACTATTGTCTATTAAAATACCTATATTAGAGAGACGTCGATTAAAACTATAAAATCACTTCATCAAGTCATCATATCATTTCTTCATTCAAATCTTCTTCTTTTATAGCTCGCTCGATCGCTAAAGGTTGCAAAACAATGAAACGCAAGCAGGCCAAATATCAATATAAACTTCACTAATATAAATAAATAAATAAGTTATAGCTACGAATATATCCGATAAGTTCTCGGACGTCTAGCCGTGGCGCACCGCAATTGTGAATAGCGAAATTGTCGAGATCTCGTTTAAGAGGTATTCTCGTAAAATTAATATGTAGAAAGCGGTTCTCGCTGAATGTGGCCGGTATTAAAACGGAGTACTAATAGGAGGGGGAGGGGGACCCTCCAACCGCAGACTTTATGTCCTCAGACCAGTCTAGAATTATTAATTAACCCAATGGTGATTGCATTCCTTGCTTGCGGTTTCCATAGTTATTTGACTTCATAAATTAGTGAAAGTTTAAGACGATAGCTTATTCATTTGCCAAATGTTTAGTAGAGTGCAATTTTTTAATTAATTATAAAGTTCTCGGTGGTTTGAAAGCAATTGGAATGCAAATATTTTGTGGTTTGCGCTTAGAATTTACGATTTATTTGAAGTGGCAACATTGGTAAATATTAATAAAGTACCACAATCTCATAAAATAATTATTTCAACCCACAAACGTCCCAAAGCTGGGCATGGGTCACCCCCAAAGAATGTGGAGGAGGTGAAGAAATGTGGAGTCATACATACATACATACAGATCACGCCTCTTTCCCAACAGAGGGGTAGACAGAGACTATTGCCTTCCGCTTGCTACGATTCTGACATACATCTTTGGCTTCTTCAACATTCATCAGTCTTTTCATACATTCTCGCTGATTGAGAGTACTCCTCCATCAGTCCCTTCTTTAGAACGTCACCTATTTGTGGAGTCATATTTTTTTTTTTATAAACATGTGCCCAATTAAATGCAGCTTGAATAAAACTGAAATTCAAGTAATAAGTAGTTTAAACTAGCTCACTTCATAATTATAATTCGGAACGGATTGTGCAATCATATTTTCGCTAATATTGTTTATCTCATACTTATTATGTGTAATAATATCTATAATATATAAATTTATATAATACTTAGGGCTTTCTGTGGATTACAAATAATTGCTTCGGATTTAAGAGGATCAACAATGCAACCAAATAAATTAATATAAATAATCTATTGGATTATAATCCAAATTAATATACACTAAGTATTCATTATTATTATTATTATTATTATTATTATTATTTATTCATAAAATCTGTTTAAGCAAAAATGAACCTCTTATTCTATACCTAGTCCGCCTACTTTGATGTAAAAAGCTTAAGAGAATTTGGCATCTTTTGGAAAATACGTAAATGCTGAGTGTCTACTTGCAATCAATAATAATACTTGCAATCAATGTAAATAAAAATAGACACACGATTGGTAGATTTCAATATATACGTACATATAGATCACGCCTCTTTCCCAACAAGGGTAGGCAGAGACCATTTCCTTCCACTTGCTACGATTCTGACATAGGTCATTTCAATATCGCTGTCAAACGCTTCAAAATTTTGATATGATCGCTGTCGTTTTCAAATAATTTTCAAATTAAATCGACTAATCAATCGAAATTGCGTGAAGGAACCCAGTTCTATAATAAATTTAATGTCCACATGTGATAGGTTGAAACGCTGCCCAACTGTGGGGATTGACTATTATTTTGTTTTTTTATTAGTTTGTTTAATTTATATTATTTCATTAGTAATTAATTATATTATTACTATACCTAATATTTGTACACCAGTAATGGTTGAACATGTTGAAACAAACAATTTATTGTACACCAGATATCATCCACACACATGTTTTCACAAAATAAATATCTTTGTCTTTGTCTTTGTCTTTGTCTTTGTCTTTGTCTTTGTCTTTGTCTTTGTCTTTGACCATAATTATATAAAGTACCCATAACAGTTTGTAAATGTTGATGGAAATGTTTTAACAGAACTTTATGCTAACTCCACTGGGGCAGTAATTATCTATACGTAATTTAAGATACATAGATAGATATCATCATCATCATCATTTCAATCCATAAACGTCCCACTGCTGGGCATAGGTCTCCTCGAAAGATAGATATATTTATTCATAAATATTTTACAAATTTCTTTTGGTTCGTAGTGTCTTTAAGCCTTATATTAGGTTAATCTAGACACAACAAATACAAAAAGTAAACAAATACAAAAAGGGATAAATATGCACAGCTCTAGCTATTTAGAATCTTAATAAAATTGTAAGCAAGCACCCCAAGACGAACAAAGAACAACAATCGCATTCATTTGACGTCTAATTTACATAAATATGAGATTTTCACGAATAATCATACTTAAACACCGTTCATTCGGAATCGCTTTACAATGAAGATTGGTTCCGGACCGCCGAGCAATATGTCTGCACCTTCTGTATAGCCGCGTGTCTTGTTAAAATTAAGGATTTAAATTTAAATTTGTGAAGCGTCCTGGGGCGAATAGGTGAAACGAAATAAATATGAATATGAATAGGGAATCAGACAAGTACAGAACGGGTTTCGAATTATTAACTTTTCGAGTGCACTTTGTATGTACCGTTGGGAATATAAGCTCGCGTTTCTTTGAGTGTACGTCTAACAAGCTTGTCATTTTCTAAACATCAAATCTCTAACGGTATACGTAGGTATGTGAAACGGCGTTCCTGCTAAGAATGTTGTACGAAAATGGGGTAGAAATTTAATATACCTTTTTGTCCCGATGTAAGTATGTAACTAATTAGGGTTTTAATCCGTTCTTTCTGTTATTGTTTTATAGTACTATATTCACTATTTTGTGAGGTACATAAATAATATATTGTTCTTATTTAAAACAAATGCGCTGCATGAACTAATAAAAAAAATTATCATCATCATATCACTGCAATGACGTCCACAGCTGGATAATTAAGGTTCACCTAATTTCAACAAAAAAAAATTTGTTTAGCTTTATCTCAAGTAAGTAGAAAAAAACTACTGGTCCTACAAAATCAATGGATTGATCGAAGGAGAGGACCCTTCCAACTTGTATCGATAACGAGGTCATCATAAATAACCAGCTGATTTTTTTATTTTTACTTACTTAATATTTATGTAATTGAACAGTCATATTGTCCTACAAATTGCGTGGTACGTTATCCCAGTATTTCCTTCCCGGTCCGATATACCCTTGCTATATCTGTTAGCTACCACATTCAAACTTTTAGAATACAAAATTGTTGGGCGTCTCATCGAAATGAAATTCACGAAAAATTAACTTGATAGTAATAAAAAAAAATTTGGACCAGGGATCCTGTACTAATGTATTTCAAAAGGGTGCAAGGATTGTAATGGTACCTCATACATCTAAATCGGTTCAGGCGTTTAGAAGTTATGGTGAAATAGAGAAACGCTCATACATACATTTGACTGAGGACTGGCCTGTTGGTCTAGTGGTTAGTGACCCTGACTGCTAAGCCGGAGGTCGTGGGTTCGATCCCCACCCAGGACAAATCTTTGTGTGATGAGCATGAAGGTTTGTTCTGTGTCTGGGTGTAATTTATCTATAATATGTATGTATTTACAAAAAAAAATGTATTTAAGTAGTATATCAGTTGTTTAGTACCCATAACACAAGCAAATATAATTGCTTACTTTGGGACTAGATGGCGCTGTGAGAATGTGGTAGAATATTATATTATATTATATTATACATGAATCGAACCAGCAACTTCATGATAGCATATTACTACAATCGAAACTAACGAAGACTAATAGGTTTTCTGTTACTACATAAATAGTTAAATAAGCATTATAGTTTTTTTTAACTTAAGTTACTGGTTTATGCCGACGGTAGGCAGACATCTCAAAAGCAAGCAGATAGGCAGCAACAGAGACAATTTAGTCACAACGTATAATTTGGGCCTCGGCTAAGGACCGAACGAGCGCCGAATTTCAAGAGGCTCCTCAACTGACTAGTGCTACAGTCCGCTTTTATTTTTCGACAGCAAACTTTTTGGCACAGTTGAAATATAATTTACTTTTTAATTTAACCTTTGCTTATGCGTATTCAAATATCACAGACAGATTATTTTAGATCTATGAGTATAAGTCTAGACTTTTTGCGTGTTGCAAAACAATTCTATTATTCATTTTTCACCATAGGTATATTGTTTTCTTGACTTGGGTGAAATATAAAAACTTTCTACGAAAATTCGGGTGAATTTACGAAATTAACAGCGCACAATAAATTTCAATGTAGGTAATTTAAATTTATATTCGAATTTATTGTTTGTTTTTAATTAAATTTCAATATTACGAAACATTTCTGAAGAAAATAGCTATTATAAATAATAAGAACGTATGCTTTCAAATCTTTGGTCTTGGTTTTACGATGGGTTCACTGATTTCCATTAGCATAGGTAGTAGGTATATATTTATATTTTCACACAGCGCCACCTAGCCCTATATTAAGTAATTATATTTGCTTGTTTTGTGATAATACTTTTTATAAAAACATAGAAAATAGATAAATTACATCCAGACACAGAACAAACCTTCATGCTCATCACACAAAGATTTGTCCTCGGTGGGAATCGAACCCATGACCTCCGGCTTAGCATTCAGGGTCACTAAACACTATGCCCACATGCCAGTATCTTACTATGAGGTGAGCCATAGTCATTAGTCATGTATACGTCCGTTGACTATAAAACTAACACTGCACATAAAAAACTTTAATTTTCTGTCTCTTTCCAGTATCCTGTAAAAATAAAACCACAACGAAGTTACAAAACACTTTGAAAGGCATATTTAAAATTCAATATTTTTATTCCTCTTTAATTGCTTGCGATAACAAAGGAAGATCGAATGACGAGAATCGACGGCTTGTATTTTTTTTCTATTCACTCATTGTTTGAATGATGAGAGGGTTTCAGTAAAATTTTTGGAATTTCTGGTTAGTTAAAAGTTCTTTACACTTTTGAAAGTAACTAAAATAAATGATTATTAATACTATATATACAATTAATTACATACTAAAAACCACCGGAACTTTAACATTAAAATCAACTAATAAAAACCCCCAAATAAGTTGTTAGTTTTTTTTTTAGAAGTTAGAAGTTTTGTTAGAAGTTATATTATGCACACACAACACACACATTTGCTTGTGTTTCAATGATCACATTTTAACGTGGTGTATGTAGCTTATGTGGTCACCATTATTCATAGTCATGAAAAGGATCATACGAAACGTATTGGTACCTTCTTAAGTTCTTACTAATACTTAGGTAGAGAATACTTGTAGCTATTACAGTCATAACTCTTAACCAGTCAAAAGTAGTTTTGAGTGGCTATATCAGTCAAAACTTTTTTTTGATTGGTTAAGAGTTTTGACTGTAACATAGCGAAAGTT
Organism: Laspeyria flexula; assembly: GCA_905147015.1. NCBI lineage: Eukaryota > Metazoa > Arthropoda > Insecta > Lepidoptera > Erebidae > Laspeyria > Laspeyria flexula. The sequence continues at coordinate 11,759,564 of LR989956.1, forward strand.
CACCTCACTACAAACAATTCATGCGTTTAAATGCGAGTGTCTCAAATTAAAAAAAAAAAATTCAAGCACTGTACAAGCACTTATTTTAATATGACGTAACTAATAGGTTTTTCTCCATGTCCTACATAAATATACTTGTAATAATAATATCATTTTTAATCATAAGGATAATATTGGAAATTTTCAGAAACATTTATGTAATGATCTCTTTGTTTTCTCCCCTAGTTCATGTCTGAATATTTAAATACTATTACGTATGTAGAAGTAGGTACACGTTGTTGCGCTGAAAGTACTAGGGTAGCATATGACCAAGAAGGCATTAGCCAGCAACAGCTGTTCAGCTTTCCGTACGTGGACCAAAGTTAATTAGAAGCCTTTGCGAGCACGGTCCGCTTGCGGTTTTAATAATTTCCAACGTCCAACGTAACAAAATTGATATAAATGATTTTGTTGGACCCCACACTAATTTGAGAGCGAAGTTCGCCCCGTACTTGGAATTAATGACTGTCTGAATAGTAACATGAGCTTAGTTTGGTAGTAAGTTATTTGTTGTCGAACGGTCATTCACTTTGAAGTACAAACGAATGTTTGGAGCACGTAATCGTGTGTTTAAACTGAAGGAAATTCTTATTTAAACTTGCTTTTAGTGTTTGTTGTTGTATTTCATTTACTTGCTTACTGAATTATACTGTTTTGGGCTTTTTCAAACGAATTTCACGCTCCGTGACTATTACATTAGCTAAAAAAAACTATTTATTATTTATTTCAAGCCTCATGCTTGAAATAAATAATAAATAGTTTTTTCTCATAGCACAAGTACAAAAAAATACAGAATATTTTTTAAATTTTAATTCTTCTTTTATAAAATGAAACAAATTACAATTTAAATTAATTTAAAACAAAATATAAGTTAATTATACATGGAGGTATATTACAATACAATTGCCGTGAAAATTGAATTAAATTAATTTATATAACACTTGAAATTTAATTATTACCTATATAAAAAAAAACAGTTAATGAACTTAAAATAAAATATAATTAATAAATACCTACAATAGAAACAACTTTATTGATCTAAAATAAAATAATATGAAATGAATATACTTTTGTATATTTAAGCCAAAAAATAATTAAAATTAAAGTATGAATTTAATGAGATATATCTTTTAGCCTTCCATACATTTTCAAATTCTGAACAATAGTATTATTTGCGTTACGTACGAACAATTCGTCCCATTAGAAGAATAATGTTTTATCTTCACATAAAATAAAAATGAAATTATTAAAAAATTCGGCATTAAAAACACCGTAAACTGTCGATTGATAAATTTTTATTTTATTCTTTAGTCAGTATTTTACAAAATACGAATTTGATCAATTGATAGTTTACGGTTTTTAATGCCAAATTTATAATAATTTCATTTTTGTTTTATCTAAAGATAAGACATTATTCTTCTAATGGGACGAATTATTCGTTGTTCGGTCCAAGTGGGAATCAACTTCATACCTTGCGTCTACCTATTAGTGTTAGTGTATTCAATATAATTGTTATAGATACGAATATTTGCCGATAAATTTGCTCTAATAGAAGATAATTTACTCGCGAGTATTCTGTCAAGATCTTGACGAATCTGCGTTGCATGCACGTCAAACTTTTCCTCAGTTATTAACTGCCATGTCAGTTTCTAATTACTCGATCCAGTTATCACCTGCGACTGACGGCTACATTTCTACCCTGTCTGGACCACTTTAGAAAGAACTCCCGTCTCGGTAATCCACTTCTATGGTGAAGTCAATGTTGTATGAATCAAGGGTCTACTTAAAATAGTCGACGGCTCCGCCTCCGCAACGTGAAGTCGCGAAATATGTTCAGATGACAGCTCCATTATAGTAATGTGTCAAACAACGGGTTTAAGGTATTATTAATGGTGAGAAAGGTAATAATTTTCTTTGTTTCTTGTTCGTATTTTAGTTTCAACCTTTTGAAGGTTGAATGGGACCGTGTCAGGCTAAAGCCCTACACGAATTTTGTAAAAAGTTTAAGCTAAAATTAATGTAAAGTTTTCCACTTAAAATAAGTCAATTAAGTTGATTTGAATCTAATATGTATTAAACATAATCAAAACACAGTGTTATTAAAACAAAATTAAACAAAATACATTAAAATATTGGGAATTTGTTTATCTTAGTATCTGTTCCCCGGAGCTGCGCTCCCGTGGACATTTGTTTGGCCAGTAATCGGCTCATATTAGTTGTAGCGAGAGGTTAGATAGCCTTCCTTGATAAATGGGCTAACTAACAATTAAAGATTTTTTTGTAGTTCCTTAGATTAACGCGTTTATCCAAACAAACAGGTGAAAAGTGTGTAAAAGGTAAGAAATCATTGCGTTTACAGTTCTATTTTTGGAACAACATATTGGAAGCTTGCAGGACGTTATTTTCATAGTATAGTAAAATAGCTGTAAGCATTACTGTTACCTATTTACTCTGCCCTACTAAGAAAGAATAGTTCAACTGCATGGCTAAGTTTAGAGAAAAATGTGTCTAAAATCATCAATCTTAGATACCATTTTTGCAAGACTTGTACTATGTTATTATGTTGTTCTTGTTTAGCACTGTAGTACTTTTTAACACACTTCCACATAATTCTAAAAGTGAGGTAAACATATTTTTAAAATATGGCTCTAAATATTAAAAATTTAAATTCATGAAATTGACTGTCCTGTTGGTCTAGTGGTTAGTGACCCTGACTGCTAAGCCGGAGGTCGTGGGTTCGATCCCCACCCAGGACAAATCTTTGTGTGATGAGCATAAAGGTTTGTTCTGTGTCTGGGTGTAATTTATCTATAACATTATACATTATTATACATAAATACATTTTTTTTTGTAAATACATACATATATGTATTTACAAAAAAAAATGTATTTATGTAGTATATCAGTTGTTTAGTACCCATAACACAAGCAAATATAATTTGGGACTAGATGGCGCTGTGTGAATGTGGTAGAATATTATATTATTATTATTAAATATGACACTAAATTCCGACGTTACCACACTTTCCACTCTGTTTGTAAATACGCTCTGAACAATATAGAGTAGTTCGAAGTCCAAGTACTACTATAGCGGACAAATACTGTTCATCCTAAATATAATTTTCCTTGAATTAAGCTAGTCTATTTATAAATATATAATTCAATAAACAAGGTATTTATAATAGGCTGTTTAAGACGAAGCCAAATAGTACACGCTTGAACGAGCGTTAGACGCGCCTTATCCAATTTCACGCCGCCCTCTCTCTGTTAATTGTTAATTTGTATTAAGAAATTTTGTGATTATTGATTAAGCTCTTTATAAAAACTCTGTAATTTTGATAAGATAATTGTTGAAGTGAGAATTTCTGAATTTCCATTATTGTTCATAATCTCTATAACATTATGTATATAAAGTACTATTGCTGGTATAGGAAACATGGACTCTAAGGCAATCTTAGAATGATAGTACTTTTGAATAAAATATTTACAACGTACAACAGCTACCTAAAACTATATATAAAAAATGATTGACATTCTATTCATAAAAGTTTCATATAAATAGAACATCTGATTGAACCCGTTTAAGGTTTGTAATGATGACACTGGTTATGGTCACAAACAGACTGACTAGTCATTTTGTGACCGCTGCATCTCAAAAATTGTATGTATATAAAAAAAATTGCAATTAAAAAATTTAAAATAAAATTAATAAATTTGCAATAATGCAACAAATTTAATTTTAAATTTAAACCATTTATTGGTTAGTAAATAAATATTTTTATTGACTTGGCTTAAGTTTAAACTGGATAACGGGTTCAGATAAGGTTAAAAATAAGTAATTTGTGAAGCCAAACATTAATCATAGACTTCTACTAGCAATTCTTACTGTGCTCTTGAAATATTCACCGTTACCATTAAACTTAAGCTAAGATACGCATATTAAGTAATCACATTTCCCCGTGAACAAAATTTTCTCAATTCTGATTAGACCTAAGCTAAACCCAACTTTTGACATCATAATCTAAATTCAAATATAAACATTATCTCTAGATTACATTTAAATTTGAATTTAAATTACAACAATGCCCATTTTAATAGCGTAGGTACATCTTACTGCATATACAGGCTGCGTCAATAACTCCCCTCGCAAAGGCCATACACCGCCGTTTTAAACTCCACCCTGTGTACAGAAACATTCAAACTTTGCAGACAAATTCGATCTGTGTGGGGCGATTCGGACCATGCATATTGTGAGTATGTTTATACAATAACAATCTTTATTAAAAGGCAATACGGGGTATTATTGCGTATATTGTGTTGTTCTGGATGTAAAGTCATAAAGTCCTGGTTATACAGTCAAGTTTACATAACGTTCGTATGTAATAGATATGTTGGAAGGTAGGTAAATAGATCTTTTGTATATTTGTGAATACAATTAAAACTTTATTGAGTTTGCTATACGAAACTTTATCAATTCAAAACCATATTATTGACTGGCCTGTTGGTCTAGTGGTTAGTGACCCTGACTGCTAAGCCGGAGGTCGTGGGTTCGATCTCCACCCAGGACAAATCTTTGTGTGATGAGCATGAAGGTTTGTTCTGTGTCTGGGTGTAATTTATCTATAATATGTATGTATTTACAAAAAAATCTAAATGTATGTAAGTAGTATATCAGTTGTTTAGTACCCATAACACAAGCAAATATAATTGCTTAATTTGGGACTAGATGGCGCTGTGTGAATGTGGTAGAATATTATTATTATTATTAACTGATAGTTTTTGATGAGTATTTAGTAATATATAGATAAGTAAACTAGCTTCTGCCTATAGTTTCGCCCACGTGGTTCGTTCGCCATGATCTTAATGTCATAATTATCTAACAAATAATAATTTAAACTATCAACAAGTCATCAATATCTTGCTATCAAATAATATAAATTAATTTCATAACTTAGTATCCAACTCATCAAATACAAAGAAAGTTTCAGGTGGTCAAGCGTATTTTAACCGCACATTTTGGTTCCGTCAATAAATTCAAAAGTAAGTATTCATTGGTCAAAGCTTATTTTTATTGCAACTGTCGAGGCCATAAAATGTTATGTCTTATGTGTAAAATAAATCTTAGTTTATGACGTTGATTGATTGTTTAGCAACAGATACATTGGCCAGCAACTCATACTATGAAGCCTTAGTACTAACGTTGTATGTAATAATAATAATAATATTCTACCACATTCACACAGCGCCATCTAGTCCCAAAGTAAGCAATTATATTTGCTTGTGTTATGGGTACTAAACAACTGATATACTACTTAAATACATTTTTTTTTGTAAATACATACATGTTATAGATAAATTACACCCAGACACAGAACAAACCTTTATGCTCATCACACAAAGAGTTGTCCTGGGTGGGGATGGAACCCACGACCTCCGGCTTAGCAGTCAGGGTCACTAACCACTAGACCAACAGGCCAGTCTTCAACTTAGTTTATTTTCGAATTATTCAAAGATCGTTTTATTCCTTATTCAGAATCACCAGTGCATGCGCAAAGTGACGACTACGACTAATCCTCATTACTGCACCATAATTAGAGTACTTGTAAGCTGACTGCCGTACTCAGATGTTACTTAACTATAAAGTTTATTTAGTAAAAACGTGTAATACTTAAGTCTATACGCCTAAAGACGAAGAAGTTGTCAGACAACGTTTACTCTGAGAATAGTAACCACTCTAATCACTCGAACACTAATCGCTTTTATATTTTTTATTAAAATATTTATTTATTATTAGTGTTTTATTTTTGTGCGCGGTTGTATTTTAACTTTTTCAAACGAAGATTTATAAATGAGGTGGAACGGAACTCGTTGTTTGACAGAGGGTCCAATGGGCACTAAAGTAAAAATAAAATCCAAGATTTAGGGTCCAAACCTAACATGGAGGTCCAATGGGTCATATTTTTTGATGAGGTCGAATCTTGGAGGTCCAACGGGTAAACAGCCGATTTTGGCTTCATTGAAAAATACGTTTATTTGTCTAAACATGTGTACAATTAATGTTACATAATATATGGATTAGTGATCAACATGCTTTGTCCAGTATGACAGATTACTGCTAATTGACGTCTCAGAGTGCGACAGTGAGTATCATTAGTACAGAGAAAAGGTTCAAAAGCCAATTTTAAGTTTTACTATATTCTTCCACCCGTGGTTTTGCCCGCGTGATACGTTGGAAAAAAATAGCCAATGTCCTACTCCAGGTTTAAGACTATCTCTATATCAAATTTCATAAAGGTAAATAGTAGATTCGTCTTGATCCTAACCTGGATCCAAAGTTTTACCTACAAACTCGTAATGATGTGCTATTCTGAACTTAAAACGTTAAATGTTAAAATTGAAAATTCTGTAACGCTATCATTAGAGGATAAAAATGTGAAATCTTATTTTAAACCATCAGTTAATTTAGAAGGTATCTATCTATCACCAAATTACAAGAACCTTTAGTACCTTTGTAATTGGTACGGGTTTGTTTTAATTTATTAACTTTTCCTTAACTTGGCGAGAACACTGTTTATCGTACTGCTAAATCAAATAAATAAATAATGATTTAATATAAAAAATCTCATGCTTATTTCGGAATAGACAATTTTTTGGATTAGTACCAGACCAGTTCTCACAAAAAAAAGTTTATGAATAACATACATAAACAACATTTCATAACAAAATTGGATGGTATTCACCCAGCTAAGCCAGAAATATTTCTATCAATAACAATAAATAGATAGTTCACACCTCTATGATTTTATTTTATTCTATAACAATGCGATAACAATGGATATTTAATATCTATAATACCCCATTGTATCGGGAAGATTGAGACCGGGTAAAATGGGGAGAAAGGAGCGAGTGCGAAGTAGTGAACCAGTTCACCCTTATAATCCGTCACACTCCACTTCTTTCGCTATATCAAGAATTTTATTGTTGATAATTAAGGATTTGGCGATAACAAGATTATCTCACGGTGAATTAATTGGAATACCATTCAAGCATTAATTTAAAAAAAACGGTAAAGTGTGAGTCAGACATGCGCGCCGAGGTTCCATAACTCTATACTATCAGGTATTATGACAAAGTATTTATAATACTTAAATTAAAAATACGTAAAGTATACATTCCAACACGTAAATATAATTAAAAAAAATTAATAACCCGACTGCAAAAAATCAGCAGAGAGCAACGCACTAAAAAGGCCGTAAAATTATTGTAATATAATTATACCCGATTAATTTTAAATACATAACATATAATATATATTTATAATCTCCATTTGATTCCCTTTATTTTGATACTCTACTCGATAGGTTTGGTTAAAAAAAAATAGAACTACTTACCATTTGGAACCATTTAATTATATATAATCTCTTTTTGAACATATGTAATCTCCTTTTGATTCTCTTTATTTTGATACCCAACTCGATAGGTTTGGTTAAAAAAAAAATTGAACTTCTTACAATTTGGCGTCAAAAGCCCGCCGTTTAAGTCTTTTTATTCTTAAAACCTATTTAAGGACACTTGGGTTTTCTAGAAGAATCTAACGATACCCTAATTGTCAAAATCCATCCAGCCGTTTGGAAGATTCGTGGAAATAAAGAAATTTACAAACATACAAGATACGCGCGAAAAACAATACCCGTCCTGACAGCCGGGTAAAAAAGGTGATCTTATATGTGATCATGAGATGCCGTTCATCTAGCCAGCAGATGTAAACCAAATACGTAAATTAGGTGAGGCGCTCGTAGCATTCTAGTACTGAGATGTTCGTTACGATCATCGAGGTTAAGCAACACTCGCCAAGGTCAGTCCATGATGGGTGACCGTTTGTGGCAATTTCATTCTCGAGCGTTTCCGTTGCTTCGGAAGGCACGTAAAGCCGTTGGTCCCGGTTATCACATAATGTGGTAGTCGTTAAGTCAAGTTGGAAGCCTTCTGGGTGACTTGATAAATTCCAACACCAGGGTCTCATAACAATGTCAAACAACGTTTAGCAATCCAAGTTAACTACGTATAGTAGGTATATAGTTAACAGCAAACAAGATCTACACAAAACTTTTAAAATTCGTTGAAACAATTAAGGTTGACGAGAAAAATTGAGAAAAGTCATAAAAATAAAATAAAATAAAACACTAATGGAATAAATTCTGTAGTCGTTGCCATCAAATTTTACGTAGGCGAAGCCGGGGGCAAAAGCTAATAAAAATAAAAATATTCTCACATAAATATCTACAAATCTTTTTGCGAATTTCAAGGAGCGCAGTTGATAATACTAATTAAAACTTAACATTTAAATAGCAAACAACTAGAAATTCAAAATGTCGACGTCTAATAATAGGGGTTATTGATTGTACAAAGTAAACACAATTTGGAAATGAATGGCAAATTTCCACGAGGCTATGTGTATAGGGGGAGTCAATACTTACTGATTTAAAGTAATCAATCCATTTTAGTCCTCGAGAGTCGAGATGATAGCTGAAGGCATTAAATTTGGAATAAATTGTTCTAGGTGCAAATAAGGTATGAATGTTAAGATAAAGCTAATAAAAAGAATAAGGCATTTTCTGAAGGTCGTGGGTTCGATCCCCACCCAGGACAAATCTTTGTGTGATGAGCCTGTAGGTTTGTTCTGTCTGAATGTAATTTATCTTTATGAATGTATTTACAAAAAAAATGTACTTAAGTAGTATATATTTGGTTATATATATATGAGTACTAAACATAACACAAGCAAATATAATTGCTTAATTTAGGACTAGATGGCGCTGTTTGAATGTGGTGAAATATTATTATTGGCAAAGGAATATAACAGTTTGCCATCATGCTGTTATCTATCAAGTAGAGGTGAGCCTATTCACTGGAAACAATGACAGATAGTAAATAAACTAAATAAATCGATATTGTTATAAGCGAATGTCACATGGTTGTAATCTTGCATTCCAACATTAGTGATCTTGTATATAGTCATGAGAAGCCACCCAACTAGCCGGTAGATGTAAATCAAATTTCATACAAACTACGCGGATGGTATCCAAGCTCCCACCAAGGTCATCTCTGTTAAAACGCAAGATTACAATCATATGGCACATGCTTTATACAGAAGAAATACACACTGCTTTATTTTACCGGTGAGGCAAACATTCATGCGATAGTTAATTTGTAAAATAAAATAACCAAGAATTTCAATCATTTTAGTTTGTTAGTAGTATCCCTGTTTGCAGTGACGTAAATTAGGTGAGGCCTATGTCAGCAGTGGACGTCGTTAGGCTGATATGATGATGATGATGATGATCCCTGTTATTAAGTAAGTCTATCTTTGTTATACAATTTACTATTATCAAGAAACAAACTGTACTTTAAAATTAACCTAATACATACTACAAAGTATTAAAAGTTTTTGTTTACAATGGCTCCGCGGTACGCCACGGAAAAGATCGAAATGAGATAGACAAATATTAGAGACATTAGACTACATTAGTTGGTGTCCGAAAAGTGTTGAAATCTTGAGCGAAACTTCACGGAGCTTTTATCAGGGTACTGCGACTACAAAGATATAATTAAGTTGTTCGCTACAGAAGACATAAGGAATTTTGGTATCTCAAACTATTTGAGGCAAAAAAAATCCCCTTATTTCAGCACTTCAACTTCAAAATTCTATAAAACGAAAGCAAAACAATGAAAATTCCGTTGAAATTCCTAGCTAATTACTCGTAGGAAGACGAGAGGTGACAACCAAGAAGAACGCGTATTGATTCACTTTCGCCTTCGTTCGGGGTCAGTTGCGCGCGACTGCACTAGGCCACTGGAACATTGCAGCATAGTTCACTCGTTGCAGCCTATTGCAACTAACGTCGATCTATAACACCCGTATTATCCTAGACTTCCATTTTCCTTTGTTTTAAGGCGAAAAAAGTAAAAGAAAAACACGTGAAACGGTTTTTAAACCCCCGATTTTTAAATTTCGAACGTTACGTCACCATGTGTACAGACAGAAATTTTGGTTCTTATGTGATGTTTTACACAAGAGTGAAGATAACAGTTTTCAAAAGAAATAAGAAGAACATGGAATAGTGATGTTTATAGTGAAGTGTGAAATTGAGGCGCGATCAATACCCAAACCTTAATCTTTGGAAAAGGAAGAAAGAAGTTCATTGTCGTGCTTTAACTTGAGGATATTTGTGTTGATGCCTATAGATGCTATTATTACTATGCAAATTATTTAACAATCCATTGTGATTTTAATGGAACTACAGCACAGTTACGTACGAGTAATAAATGAACAATATCTTACAAAAACAAAAAGCCTTTACAACAATAATTAATTTATCTGTGCTTACTGTTTAGATCATTCTATGCATTTGTAAGTAAAATTTCAAATTTTATTTACCTTTTAAAGACAAAGGTGTTTTGCAACATTGCAGAAGAAATATACCACAAATATATTCAAGCTAGGCAGTACTTGTAATACAAATGTCCCAACAGTAAAATCTGACACTAAACAAGATGCATTACCATCACTCTTAGCATTCAGTACCTACACAAATACACAGAAAATGTTTACATTTTTCCTTTTTAAAACTTGTTTCGCTTATCGGATCGTTTCGCTTGCCGACACACAATCTTCTAGACATTCCTTTGAGGCGTAAATACGATTCAGCGTGCTGAGTCCAATGAAAAGTGCAAAAAGATTAGAATAGTGTTCGATGTGAGGTGTGGAGTGATTTTAAGCGGACATTTAGTAATTTTGTGATAAATAATAAAGATAACGTGCATTAGTAAGATTTACAATGTTGAATGAAGTGAATGAAGCAATGAAGTTGTAACGTTTTGGTAATGTATGATACAACGAAGTACTGAAATTGGTAAGTAAAAGCTTATAATATAGTAAGTTATGAAAAGCGTTTTTACTATATAAACGACGCTAGGCTATTTCGAACCTTATTACAATAAACAATAGTTAAAAATTATCTGACAGACAAATCTTGATATATAATTCCATATAATCAAGATTATAATTATGATTTCATAACCATCAATCTACAACAGTGTACAACTGAATTAAGTCGCCCTAATAAGCGCATGTTTCACCACATTTGCTAAACATTCATCTGAACGTTGTCTTGACGTCATCATGTTAACAGCTAATAGATAAATTCGATCTCAGGGATATGCGCCCGTATAGATCAGTTCTAAGAGCACTGGATCATTTATATAAAATTATGTTCGAATTCTGGCAACATCCTGCAACATCATACGACAACATGAAAACTGCGAAATTTCATTCTTTTTACATTTAATTCCGTTCAAAACTTTTGATTATTTACTCACTACCGCTATAACTTCCCCCACAACCTAATCACCTGCAAACTTAAAGAACTGGCACGTCCTTATTCAGATTCTCAAAAGGGTTAACCCTTTTGTCACCGTGTGTTATTAGATGGTGTGAAATGTAAGAAATCCGAGCCGTTAGATTGGTTCAACCCCTCACTGGATTATCCTGTAATAATGTTTATTTTCCATCTTGGATGTACGTCGCGAGATTAAGAAAGTAATTGTGGACTTATAGGCTGTCGGCTGTGAGGTGAGTGAACGGTTTACCTAAGTTATATTTCAATTTGTTAAGAATTATATTTTTTTTAAAAATTAGGTAGTAGGAATATAAGTGACTTTATATTAGATAAGACATTTTTGATGTTGATAGAAAGTAAAAAGTTTTTTTTTTTAAGTAAATATTATATGATCATCATTTCATAGGTACGTTTGCAAAAGTGTATTAATAATTATTATGAATGAAAAAATATTACAAGTTTGTTTGTTTAGTTGAACGCTAGGATAAAAATCTTTTAGTGTTGAATAGTCCATTTATTGAGGAAGGTTATGCTATATGGCTAATAGGAACTGAGCAGTGGCCAAATAAAGAATGACGGGAGCTAAGCTCCGCACGACTTCTAGTATATGATTATAAGCCTAACGATTTCGGTGGCCCAGGTTCTACTAACTTTATGTGAATAATAACTTTTACCTACTCGTAATTTATTACACCTGGCTGTTGGAACTTCAAAAGGATTATATAGGTATTCTTATTGATTGAAATAAATAAATTGTATGAAATAATACTGTCATTTAAACACTGCGCAATCCTCATTAAAACTATATAGTTATTTCCTTTTTATTACAGAAAACTTCATTAAATTCTTGAACCGAGACTTTGTAGACAATAATTAGCTCGATTGTGAACTTCCCTCTGGGAGTAATAGTGCTCCGTCTCTGTCGTCTGCTTTCTAATTAACTTGAAATTAAATAACTGCTCGTTTGAATAAATGTACTCGATATATGCTAGTTATTTAATTAGGTTCTGTATATCTGTTTAAACAAGTTATGCTCAATATCTGCAACCGTGTTTCGTTGATAGGATAAAAATGGCGACAGATACTTTATAAATGCAACAGAATTTTTTTTAAAAATGGATGGAGGTCTATTCACAAAAACTACTGAATTAATTTTTACACTTTACAGTATTACGACTATAGCTTACTAGCAGTCACGCAAGGTTTCGCTCCCGTTATTTTTTGTTTGACCACTTCTCAGCTCCTATTGGCCATAACGTGATGTTAAATAGCTTATAGCCTTCCTCAATAAATGGGCTATCCAACACTAAAATATTATCTAATCGGACCAGTAGCGTCTGAGGTTATCTGGTTCAACCAAACAAACTCTTTAGCTTTATTTATTAGTATAGATCAAATATATCAGAATAACCCATAGGCTATAGTAAAATTTCCTTTCAGGAAAAGGGCGTAACTGTACATTCATCATCAGCAACCCATTTAGTTCCACTGCTAGGCTAGGGTCTCCTCTCCTCTAACTCGAGTGCTGAGAGGGTTTAGGCCATAATCCACTCACGCTGGCCTAGTGCGGGTTGGTGGATCAGACATACTCATAGAATTTCTTCTACGGTATGTGGGTTGTCCTCACGATGTTTTCTTTCACCGTTAGCAGATGGTAAGTCACTTGACTAGTACATATAAATTCCACAAAGTGGAATCCACTTTAGTACTGCTGGTCAGGATCGAACTCGGACCGTGTGATTTGCACGCCGGTCCCTTATTCATTCAGCCACCATCGCTTCGTACAAGTGTACACTATTATGTTTGAAAAAAGAAGTTTAAAATATGCCAACAAAGCATCATTTTCATTTGACTATAAGTGGATGTTGATCTAACATAATATAATGTTGGCGCTGCGTCGCACATCGCATCGTAAATCACCGGAGATTATCCAAGTATACGTCTCACATCTTTTGATATGTGCATGAATAATTTATACTGTACTTATCGCTGTGCATTGTATATTTTAGTTTGTAAAAATGACGCTGTCTCCTAGGTTACGTTTGATTTAAATTGAAAGGCATGCCACACGGTTATAAACTTAGTAGTAGCCTTGGTGGATTCCAACTGTCTAGCTGGCTGTTGTGAACCAAATTTCATACAAACTACGCGGATGACAACCAATCTTCCACCAAGGTTACTGCTGTTGGAACGTAAGTTCACAACCGTGTAGCACGGCTATTAAGTTACATGTTTCGATACGCCTCCTTCATACATTTTACTGGCGTCATTATCTCTGAACATAGACATTGTTTAAATTGAAGAATTAATTTTATCAATTTTCTATAATAAATAATATAATCTATCGAGCACTACCTCAGGTATAATAGTTTCCACCCACGGTTAAAATATGTGCCACATACTTTAGAAGTTTAAAATTCTAAGTGTGTGTCTGATCCACCAAGCCGCATTACACCAACGTGCGTGGATTGTGGCCTAAAACCCTCTCAGATCTCTATGCAGACTCGAGCTCAGCAGTGAGACATTAATGGGTTGTTGGTGATGATGATGCGCTATTTCAAACTATAATACATCTTTGGGCTAAATTTCATACATTTGCTTTCAGACATTCTGGAGTAATTGCGTAAGAAACATCCATACATCCATCTAAACTTTCGCCTTTATAACATTAGTGTGATACAGAAAGAATTGCAAACCACTTTTGAACTATAAAACTAAGTAAAGCTTATTTTTTCGTTCAAAAACCTTATTATATATTTATTTTAAGCAAGAAGAAATGAAAACCATAAATATATTTCATTTTCTATTACCTACCATTTAAAACGTAAGCTATATACGAAAATGTATTTTATTTTCCATTACATAAAAATCCTATTTGGATATAATCCAAATTGGTCTAGAGAACAAACAAAAAGTATTAGGCAAGTACGTGGGACTATATTTTTGCAATGACTTGTATGAATCTATTTCTATTTGTCTAAGGTCTTTTAACTTTCTTTGTAATTGCATTACAAACAGCAATGCTAAAAGGAGCTTAGGTTCTCAACTACGTATATGCAATTGTCTCAAAAGTATTTCTTTTTGAATGTGGTCATATACATTTTTAATACCTAATTTCTGAATTTAGAATACCCCGTTTATTTAAATTTCGAAAATAAAAATAACCGTGCTTCGAATTATTTATGTGTACATAAAAAGATACCAATCATTTGTACGATAATATTACTAAGGGTAATATATTATCGTAGTGGTATTTTAACTTAGGTACTTTAACTGATAATATTTTGAATACAATTTTCTATCAATAGAACAATCTTATCGAATGTAATCGTGGGTGGTCTACCCATAGACCTAGGATCCGCGCGCTACACCAAATCTATAGGTCTACCCACGATTACGTTCGATAAACATTGGATATTCTAATAAAACGAAATTTTCAAATGAATCTGATATATTATCTGCGCAAAATTATTTTTAACCACTCGAATCCGAGTAATATCATTGACAAGTACCTAAATATAACGAAATGCTTTGAATTGCCATTATTATCATTATATTTCTAAAGCATTATTTTATATTATTTTAAACGTACCAAGACCAAATAGGTGACGTTCTAAAGAAGGAACAGATCAGGAGTACCCTCAACCGGCGAGAATGCATGAAAAGACTGATGAATGTTGAAGAAGCCAAAGATGTATGTCAGAATCGTAGCAAGTGGAATGAAATGGTCTCTGCCTACCCCTCTGTTGGGAAAGAGGCGTGATCTATATGTATAAATGTATGTATGTATTTCTAAACACATAAAGCGTCATGATAATTGACTCTCGAAATAAAAAATATATGATATCGCATGAGATTTATCTCATTGCCGCCCGCTTGCTCCAATAGCGATTTTAGCTTGTAAGCTTAAATTTATGGACACCGACAGTCTGATAAAAATTGTATCTCGCATATTTATCTTCTATGCAGTCATACCCTTATTTAGTGCAGAATTTTTTGCTGATTGTATCGGGTACTTAATTTTTTTTTTGGCGTTATAATGTTACACTGAATTGGCGTTTATACATGAATGGGTTTCTTTTTTTTCTACGTAAGGCTCAGCAGATGAAACAAAACGTGAAGAGGTCTGTTATAAACTACAAATAGAATTTTAATATCTATACCGCGTGTATGTTCATGATAATTTTCAAAATACATACACTATATTATGCTCAATGCACAACTTGCTAAATAGTGATGGCGGCTGAATGGATAATGGACCGGGCGGCGTGCAAATCACGCGATCCGAGTTCGATCCCGACCGGAAGTACCAATGTAAATTCAAGTTTGTGGAATTTATATGTACTAGTCAAGTGACTTATCATCTGCTAACGGTGAAGGAAAACATCGTGAGGAAACCCACATACCCTAGAAGAAATTCTATGAGTATGTCTGATTCACCAACCCGCACTAGGCCAGCGTGAGTGGATTATGGCCTGAACCCTCTCAGCTCTCTAGTTAGAGGAGAGGAATCCCGAGCCCAGCAGTGGGACTTAATGGGTTGCTGATGAATGAAAATGCTCAACTTGGAGTATTATTTATGCTTTGTTTGAATGCAACGCAGACGGAGACGCAGGCGGAAGCTAGCTACAATAATTTAAAATAAATATAACACGCACCTTTTATAAGGCTCGTGTTTTATTTAATATTGTAATTAATTAAATTACCGTCTGAGGTACAATAATATGTATATATTTTCATTTAAACTAAATTTTGTTTATAAATAATCTTGTCACGTACGTAGTGATGTAAATGCTTATGCACAACGAAGCTGAATTAAAAACTAACCGATTAATATTATTTTGCTTCGCTAATCCTAGTTTAAGATAAAGAAAATGCAACTTAACAAAACTTCGATGTTCCCAAAGGGTTCAAAGCATTTAGGATTAATTACACTCGAAAATAAAATATATCTTATTTGAGTTGAAGGTTGGGAGCATTTTCACGTTTTCTAGGGATTTTCATTGTGGCCTTACAGTCTGCGGCTAGGTACGATTGAATTTTTTCAAGTGGAAGCGACAGGGCTTACCGGCCGTGGATATAAATTCAATAGAAGTATGAAATATTATAGATTATTATTTAGTAAGTAATTCAAAAAAGGTGTGATCGATGCTCTACATGTCATAGATAATATAATCAAAAATCCGAAATAGACTTAAAAATAATTGATAAATATATATCCCATCAAAAGGGTTTCACCCTTTAAACCAGTTCATAGATGCGATAAATTGGTCCGTCAGTAACAGAAATTATAGCAAATTTACATTTGACTGCGTACGCTTATGTATAGGCGTAGAATTTCTAAGTATTCGACTTATACCTAAAAAAATCACATGTAACGAAATAGTGACAGATTTTTAATTAGCCCAATGACGTCCACTGTTGAACATAGTCCTCACCTAATCACCGTCACAGCGAGCGATTTTGTGCTGTCTACAACCAAGATAGGATAGGATTAATTTTAGAGAGAATTGCAACAAGAAAACATTATTTTCGAAGACTAAATACTGTTCAGGACTGTGCAAAAAGAATACAATTTCTGGCCACAAATAAACCATTGCCAAAAGTAGTTCACATAAAGCGTTACTGACGAACATCCAAAAATAATAAAATAAAAAAAAAGCTCGTATCGCTTCTAGCAAATAAAAGTCCAGTTAACACCAGTACTTTGGGTCCAACACAATAAATAAAGTGGAGAGACACACCGCTGTCTGCAGTGTTGCCAATTGAAATTTTATCCCGGCTTTATGCCCATCGGTACCAATAAAATGTATAAAATAAACAAATATCCCTACATGTATGTTCGAATTTTAAATCATAATAGCTTATGGATAGGATAGAGGGATTTTGTGTGTTCGATAAATAATTTACAGTAAATGGATACGGTTTTTTTCCATTTTTAGTATGAATGTAATTTTGCTTTGCAAGATAAAATATAGAAATAAAAGGTTACTGTATTATTCATTCATGTAAGAAAACTCTTATCTTGCATTTATCTAAAATATTAATTCTGTTTTTATTTTTATAGCAAAAGTAATAAAATATTGAATTTATATTTGAGATTTTGTGAATTATTGATGTGAAATCTTTTTCATTACATGCTATTTAACTTCGTTTAAGAGGTTACCGAGAATCATTTTACTAAGAACAAAATTTAAGTAACTGTGAAATAAAGATAATATGAAGACTACTATCTAGCATATTATAATGTTAAAATACGTAATATTAAAAATAACACAAAAGCTAAGATATTTGGATGTTGCAATTTTTACAGTGGGTACTTGAAAAAAATGTTTAAAACTAAACGAATTTAGCTGATTGACAAATAAGTATGGTTTTTACATAATTGAGTTTACAAATGATGAATGAACGATGACTGCTGCTCAACAGGTCTTTGTTTTAATGCCCGGATTAGGCAAAAACTCATTGAGTTTTTCTACCACGCATTTCTTAAGATATAGTGATGGCTTTTTATGTGATCGTTTTATTTGCCACCGCATTTGTTTGAGATAACTTTTTTTTGACGTATTCGTAAATGAAAAATATACTTATTGGTAGTAAACTAAAATTATAATTATTCACAATAAAGATACCATAAAAATGATCGTCAAATAAGGACTTATCCCAACATGGATTTACGAACATATGACCCAACATAGCGTGACCTTACTTTATTCGCAGACTTTTAACGTGAGCTTCGTAAGCTAGTAAAAACGTAATAAAAACATTATTTGAAACTAAGTCGTTAATAGCTCTTTCAACAGACACAGGCAGTCATTACCCATCTCTATTTGCACCGACGACCACACACCAATTAGTTTGATTAGCTTTAAAAAAGCGTATAAACGCGAGTTGAACTCTCGTTCAAAGGGTTCCGTACGACAAATGAACAATACAAAATGTTCAAAAAAGCTAATTGCATCAGCAACACATGATACTTAGATATTACAACGGCAAAAGTAATTTTGTAATCGCGGCAAATCGTTTTTCAGGTGTTATAATAACAAATATTATTATATGATTTATGAACGTTTGTACTTGTACTCTGAAAACTTGCTTCAAGCGAAGTTTCATAATTCTAGTTCAACGACAATTATGGGATATGGATTTTCATGATTCTAGTCAACGAAAATTATGAGATATGGATTTTGATTTAAGTATCTAAACATGATGAACAAACTGACTGTCCCTGAGGAGTGACGGATAAGATAGTCACCACACCACATCGCGGTGCCGAGTGTCATGACAAGTTCCCAGCGATACAGAATCAGACACAAGTTAAAAAAAAACAGTCAGCATAGTGATCGTAAAATGTCTCCATTTTTCATTCGATATACGGAACTCTAAAACGAATATTTTAATATCTAAATGGGGAAAATCAACAGTACATCTTCCGTTACCGCACATGGGTAAAAAATATCGGTAAACGTTTGCCAATATCCATTATGAGTACCAAAGGGCAGGCAGAGAAGCACTCAGGCTGAATACAAACTGCGAACCTCGTTCATACAACACGTAATACCTCATTTGAAAAGCCTTTGCGGTCGTACCGATGATGTTATCACTCAATAAGGTGGCTCTTTGAAAGGAGGGTCTTTTTATGATGTAATTTGTAGGATTTTTTAAATAGATGGGTCTTTGTACCGTTTAGTTTATAGACATTGGGTTTTATATAGATGTCGTGATTGAGATGTTCGTTCTTTCATGCTTTTTACGTTGATTTCTTTCACTTTTAATTCATATAAATCACATTAACGATAGTATAATCACTATATATGATGAATGTAAGCAATAGGTATGGTTTGATAGGTTAATGCAAACTGAATTAGATATCATCCTCGAATAAATTAAAATATTAAGATTGTCTTGGACCTGGAAAAGGCCAGAACTTTTTATCGACATATCACGCGGTAATAGCCACCGGTGGTAGCTGTATTTTTTACATTAAATTGTAGCAATTTTATAAATTAAGGTATTAATAAAGGTAAAATCTATGTTAAGGAAAAGGAAAATTCGAAACAAACCCAATATCAACCTCTCTGTAACCAGCGAGGTATAGTTGACAAAATTCCCTCCACATTGTTTCTAGAAAACCCGTGCTAAATGATAATGAAATAATGTGTATAGAAAAAATCTACTTTCTTTTTTTTAGAAATATGGGGTTTTTGATCGCATTTGCTATAATAATAGCATTTATGTGGCTTGCTTGCAGTATTAAAAATTTCCATACAGAATTAAATCGTTCTATAACGTCAACCCAAAACTCAATAAAAATAATAATAAGCACTTTTCCACGCTAATTTTACTTCGCGTGAACTTCAAAATAAAATAACACACAATTTTCTACACGCTATTATTCTGAAGCATTCAAAAAATATTTGCAATGTTTTAAAATGCTTTTATAACATGTCTGCTTCAGTTAACTTTCTGTTTTTATATAAACTGACTTTTATTTTTATTGTTGTCTTATAAATTCTTCGTAGATCTGTCAAGAGTCTAAACAAGGTTCTTAGACTTAGCACTTAAGGTGAGAAGCGAACAGTGCCGACATAAATCATAGGACATTATCTCGGAAGACGTAGGGTTGACTTGTGTATGAATAATTTATCTCGCTGACACTTTGTTATAGTGTGATCCTAAAAAATGAATGTTTAGAGATACATTTCGACTAATCTATTGTATTTGTTTGAAGAGAGAGTAGGTACTAAGTTTTATAAGGAAAGTTTGTAGTAATTGTCAACTGCGTTAGTTATTAGCAGCTCTTCGATTTAAAAGATAGAAGTTTCTGTCTGCTTGTCTTGTATCGCATCAAACAAAAAATAATTTTTGACTGAAATATTATTAGGATTCTGGAATAAAACATTTTAGGCAACATGGACATAAAAATGGTATTCTCTCAACATATTTGTTTAAAAAAAAAACGTACAGTAAAATGCTTTCCAGAGAATTAAAATTCATATCTCCATCAAGATCCTAATATTTCTATTCCTATTCTCTTCCTTATCTGAGGAAAAAGTATAAACAAAAATATCTTATGAATAATATAAATTGATTTTAGTATAAACTTTTATGTAACATTTACTAAATTGTCTTGTTATCAAACCGTCCAGAGTATACCTAAGTTAGCGGCTTATATTTAGTCTAAGTGAATTTAACTAATTGAATAATTGGCTGCGCTTATAGATAGTCGAGTGGACGTCCGACCTCAGCAACCCAATTAGCTTCAACAGATACCTGAGAATAAAGACGAAATTCCTTTAATTTTTCAGGCTGACTGGACACATTAATAATTTGTTGCATACGATAGCTTAGGTCAGAGTTTAGTGGCTCTAAAGTTTGTTGAAGCTCTTGGAATATTTTGTTTGGGAATATAATCTGTGAGTTAAGAAAAAAGGAGACTAAAATATTACATTAAATCGATCAAAGACTAGCTAACTACTGCTGATTAATGGTATTTAGGTTATATTGGGTACAGATTAAATAATTGTAGTATTTTTTACAAATTTGTATACATACGTAAGGCTGGTTTATTCACCTTTAATTGCTCCTTATGTGGTTGTTATCACTCACGTGGTGAATCTAATTATTCAATCACCATATAAAATAGGGGTAGCATAATGATGTCTAAAATTTTAAAGTACACCGTTTCAAAGACTTAATTTATAATAATAAAAAACCAAACCAATTTCAATATTGAAAAACAAAATCACATTACCAAAATACAAACATGGAACATTGAATGCAATCAATCATACGTTATAATCTTATTTACCGATACATACTTCAATAATTCCAACACACTATGCAAATAAAAATAAACAATATAAATAAATCAGAAACGCTTTTGGCAAGTAATTGAATTTTTTACTATACTTACAACTTTGAAAATGCATTCAAGGCAAAATTGCTTATTTATTATGATTCATGAATATTCAACTAGATTGGATATTGACAGAAAATCGTTTTATAAGCAATATCGTTCTCATCCACTAATGAGGAGATGATATTGAAATGTATATTTGTATTTGCTTTCATATTTCAGATTTCGAGACGGTATTTACTGTAGATTTTTAGTTATATTATTATTGATTATGCAGAGGTTAAGGCTTAACTAGATATTTCAATGTTTTGAGATGCAATAAATTAATAAGGGATTACTTTCAGGTCCAAATTTATTTATCGGAAGTGTACTCACCTTTTAAGTCATAATGACCACACAGTCCCTAACTCGTTAATTTAAAGGTCATCTTTATCATCATCATGTCAACCCATAAACGATCCTACTGGGCACGGGTCGCCTCCAAATAATGTGGATGGAATTTAGCCTACTATAGCACGCTGGCCAGACGTTGATTGATAAAGAGTTTGTTTCAAATTTTCCTTTTCTTGCAGTGCTCTTGTCTGCATATGGTGTCTTCTTAATCGCCTTTTAGGATACCCACGGGTTGAGATGGGGTAGTGACATTGTGTATTGTTAATTCGTCACTATACGAAAATAAAATAAATAAAAATTATAAATACCTAATAATAATAAAGCATTTTTATTTATTTTTTTGTTTTGATATTCTATTTATAGGAATTTCCTATAACTAGAGTATCTGGTTCTTTTTTTTAATAGGTTAGCTGTGTATATTTTTAAGTTATGTGTAAATATTTTATAGAATATTTTTTTTTTTTTTATTCATTTATTTTATTTATAATTTATAATTGTTTCAACACCGTCTGTATAAGTAAATAGTCTAGAGTTATATTTATCAGGCACTAGAAACGCATCGGACTTAACAAAATATTCACGTACACTATATATTATTTCAGTTCACTATTTGTCAACAACAAATTCTTCAAAAATATTACCAAAAAATACAAGTTGAACTTATCGATCTTCAATGTTATTACGAACGGGACGCGCGGCTAACGGATGAATTTCCATATTAAAAACCCTATCGCACTCTATTACGACAGCATTGTGCATTTGATATATGTTTTCCTTGCGTCACATGCCTGATTTCGTGCAAATCTGACGTGCATGGGGGAAAGTAAAAGTTGCGATGGGGTAAATAACTATTTGAGATTCAGGTGACACTGTGATTGATGTCATTCTCATATTGAATGTGCGTAGGTTGACATTGTATAGAAAATAAATGCAATAGAAAGTTCAGTAGAATTGAATGAAAATGTAAGCGGTTTACAGTTAAAATAGTTTTTAGAATTGGTTTTTATTTTGTGTAAAAAGATAGTAAATAAATGTAGGCGGTGTTTACGTTTCATTCCTACGTTTTTTGAACGAATTTTTGTTCACCTTACTCAACCAACCTAACAAGTAATATAAATAAAGTACGTAAATTATATTCTCACGGGTACAGTAATTAACATTCATCATTTCAACCCATAAACGTCGCACTGCTGGGCACGGGTACCTCCTCCAAAGAATGTGGAGGGAATTTAGCCTACTATACCACGCTGGCCAGATGGGTTGGTATAGGGTTTGTTTCGAATTTTCCCTTTCTTTCAGTGCTCCTATCTACATAAGGCTAGTCCCTTAGTCGCCTTGTACGACACCCACGGGCTGAGATGGGATAGTTACATTATGTATTCTTAATCCGTCACTACACGGATGATACAATAAACATTATCAATAGCAATTATTATTTAATGGTTCTGTAGATCCGATTCCAGAGTAAAGAGAGCTCAGAAAAAAAAATGTTTATTTTTATTGTGTTTAAATGAAACGTTTCACAGCTTAATGGTAAATGAATTTCCTCCAATTATATGGAATTTAACTTAGCTGGCAAAAGGTGAGTGAGTTGCATCTCTGCCAATCGCTTCGGGGGGGAAAATGTGGTCACAAATCTAATATAATAATAAAATTAAGTAATATCAGAGTAAAGACTAATAAAGGTTTAGGCCAAAAGGTTCATAGTTTTCCAACTGAATTAACTTAGATGACACAGTAATAACATTTTATACAAGTTATGTAAGGTTAATTTACATGGGTCACAAAATTATTGAGGTCAGAAAAAGGTTTTTTGACACGAAATTGAAAGTGTTTCGGTCCTATATTTTGTTTTGTAACATCTCTTATTTATCTCTATAAAAATCAACTATAGCTCATTCTTATTTTTTGTAAACACTTAGTAATTTAGCTAGTCCTATAATCAAAAAGAGACCACATTTGGCTATCACGCAGGCAGAGAATGAGAATTTCAAGAAAATATAACAATATCTTCTGTTTTTGTCGAGTCTGTCAAAAACATCGATCGAACCCGGGAAATAATGTACAGGAGTCGTACACATTCCTATTGCGCCACCAAGGTAATCAAAACACAAAAATATTACCTATATTACTTTGTACCTACCTAGGTAGCTAAAATATCTTTTCACAATTCCGTAGCGTTGAAAACAAACTTTTCAATAATCGTGTACGAACATCGTAGAGGTGCTACGAATTTCAACAATCTCTACAAAAACACGGATATTAACATCAATCACATTATTATATTTTGACTAACTGTTATTTTACGAGCACCTAATGGTTCGATAACGGTATTTTATTATTCCCTAATGGCTTATACCTGTCTTAAACCGTTATAGGGACGATGTGTTATGGCCACGTAGTTCGGCGCCAATTTCGCATAATGGATATATCTTTATTGTCTCTTCGAACGCTATTAAAAGGCTGTATAAATCAGATAGTTGGTAAGTGGATGTTTTGTTTTTATGGATATTTATATAATAGTATCAAGAACCGTTATTTTTATTACGTAATGTTTGTTTCTAAAGGTTGAAAGTGTGACTTGTGGAGGTTACGATGCAAATCTGGCTTTTATACTATTAAAGGTCATATTGTGTAAAAACCAAGAATATAAAAGTTTTCCCATGATATTCAAATGCAATATTTGATTTTTTTATCACAAAAAATGCTTCAATTTATGACTAGGTTAACGATTTTTGGTATCTTTTCAGTGTTCTATTAGACTCTGTTATACGTTAAATTTCATGATTCTGGTTATTAAGAAGATATTTATAGGTCTAAACGTCAAAAATCTAAATCCCAATTTCAAAATATAGTTATACTGAATATTAGTACCATGCTGTTTAGTATATTTAAAAGGTTTTCGAGTGTCGGCCACGTATTGGATAGCGCAGCGTGAACCCGCCAGATGGACGAACGACCTAGTAAAGGTTGCGGGTGGCCGTTGGTTACAAGCGGCACAAAATCGCTAGCAGTGGTACAAATTCGCTGAGGCCTATGTTATGTCCCAAGGTGTGAGAGGAACACCTTGGGGTTTTAGTGGGTGCGAGCCCCACATAACCCCTCGGTTCTTTCCCCAAGACCGAGGGGTATGCGTCAGGCATTTCCCCAAGTAAAATAAAAAAAAAAGCATAGCATCCTGTGAAATAAATCCTAAACATTTCTCTTCACTAACAATGTATTTCATAAAAAAAATATATTATATAAAAAGAAAAAAAAAATGTATGAAATTATTATAGCTTATAATCTGTGTTTTTAGGTTCTAAGATCTAAATTACCTATGTTGTGCGCCGTTTGTATTTATCGTACATAATAAAATATTTTCCTTTCTTTTCTTTCTTTTTATTCGTAAATGAAGAGAAAAGATTGCGGCAATATTAATATACAAGCGCTCATACTTTGTACACCGTAACTTAAATAAGAGTTAATGAGAACACTAATACCACACTTTAAAATTCAAAACAGAATAACTATAATAACCTTTTAGCTAGAAAATATGAAAATATAAACAGTGAACCCAAACAAGGTCAGTAAATATTACCTTACCTTTGAAACATATTCTACGCAGTTAGATGACCTATTTATTTGACCTCAATGAACCCACCGAGGGATCAAAGTACTCTATGAACAGATATTATAAGGGCGTGGTTCCATTGAACGCTATAATCTAGTACAGTTAAACTATAATTTGATGTTCGGTTATACAGCAATTTTATTGTAATACTAGCTGTGCCCGCAACTTCGTCCGAGTGGAATTTAACAAAGCAACATTACTTTTTTCAAAGTAGCCTAAATTACTTTTTATTACATCAGCTATCTGCCAGTGAAAGTCCCGTCAAAATCCGTCCAGCCATTCCAGAGATAAGCCGGAACAAACAAACAGACAGATAGACAGACAGACAAAAATTAAAAAAGGTGTTATTTTGGTATATGTCCCGTATATACATTCATCTGCATGTAGTAAAAAGCGGTTATTTTAATATTACAAACAGACACTCTAATTTTATTTATTTGTATAGATAAAAAGACGTAATAATTATATAGTTTTACATACCTCTTAAACTCGCTATTATTATTTTTTATATCACGCCTCTTTCCCAACAGAGGCGTAGGCAGAGAATATTTCCTTCCAATTGCTATGATTCTGGCATACATCTTTGGCTTCTTCAACATTCATCTTAATTCTTAATTCTTTAATGTACACACAAAAACAAATTACAATTAACAAAAGAAGAAAACAAAATTTACATAGGCGAGCTTAAATCAAATATGAGTTTTCTACCAGCAAACCCAGGAGTGCAGAGGAAATACATTCATCAGTCTTTTCATGCATTTTTGCCGGTTTCGTGTACTCCTGATGTGTCCCTTATTTAGAACGGCTCCGATTTGGTCATGGTACGTTCTTCTCCTTCCAACGTTTCCTTTCATACCACCATTTTTATACCACGATGGTGGCAAACAGACGTATGGCCCGCCTGATGATAAGCGGTTACCATAATGTGTCTGTATATCCAATAAAATAACAGTTCTCAATGCAACCACAGCCTAATTTGCTTTTAAAAGTTCATTTAATTCAGCTCTTGATATTGAAACAGAATCCATTATAACTTAGTTTAAACGTTCACTAGCAATCTAAAGTTTTAAGTAACTGCTCTGTAATTCCTCTTGATTGAAATGGTTTGAGGAAAAAAGGAATTTAGCGTAATTATCAAATTAAAATGACTGTCTTTGACTGTCACCGTGGCGCAGTGGTTAAGGTGGTCGCTTCGCCACTACATCGCCGTGCTGGGTGACGTGGGTTTGATTCCCACACGAGACAAATATTTGAGTGATTCATAGATATTTGTTTCTAGTCTGGGTGTACTTTGTGTCCGTTAGTTTCATGTTTGTAAAGCTCCCCGCGACACAGGGCTTGTTCCCTAGTGCGGGCGTTGTCTTATAAAAAAAAAAAAAAAAAAAAAATTGCACATATATGTCTATTTCTCTAATTATCTTATCTTTATCTTCACTCCCATAGTTCTTTATTTGACCACTGCTCAGCTCCTTTTGGCCGTAGCGTGATGTTATATAACCTATAGCCTTCCTCGATAAATGAGCTATCCAACACTAAAATATTATTTCAAATTGGACAAATAGTTCCTGAGATCCTAGCGTTCCAAAACCCGTAAAATTCGATGGTAATAATAGATTTTTTTAAGCCAGAGATGTTAGACACTACTAATAGCAGTTCTGGTAGGGTTAGAAAGATTAAAAAGAAATTAAAAACATATTTAATCTAATTTTAAGTTACTAAAGTTGAGGTTAAAATTAACCTGTAGAGCCAAAGCAACCTTACGGTACCGGGTTATATAAAATGGTTTTGTATCTTTTTGTCATAAAATAAAAAAATTTGAGCCTGTTTGAATTTGACATATTTTCTGTTAGACCAACATAGGTAGCGACGTCTGAGTGATACTACTCACTCTGCCTACTCTTTCAGGGGAAAAGGCGTGAAGTAAATATGTGTAAACGCTCGCCCCATCATCACAACGAACGGGGCGAGTCGTTGACCAAACCATAAAGGTGATTCTATTTATAGGCTAGACTAGACACCCATAAATATAAACACAGTCTGATTAATTATTCACCTAACTTAAATAGTCTAAAAGGGACATCTATTTACTATCTAAGTAAATAAATTACAAGTTAGTTTGTAATTTAAAACTATCAAAGCAAACTATATCTTTTGGATACTTAGAAATTAGGTGCTTTTAACAGTGGACGCCATTGGGCTGATATGATGATGATGAATGTGGTTAAATACCACACAGACAATATTTCAGAAAAATAAAACTTATTGCTCTTGCAACGGTAAAATTGGCTTAGTGTATTTTCAGTTCAAAAAATGATATCTGCAATACGAATAGATAAAAATTTGCAGAGCACAATATAATTTCGAAAAAAAAAAATATTAACGTAAATATTTATACAAATTTCAAATCAACTTTAATTACATTACATTTTCTTAAAAATCCTATTCTTACATTATAATTCCTCTTTATAACAATACAAAAAAATACATTTTTAAACATATAAAAAATACATTTAAAAATATAAAAATTAATTATACGTCAGGTGTCACAGAGCGCATCGAGTACCTGAAGCAATTAATATTATTATTATAACATTATTTTAGGAGATAAGTAAAATGAAAGATATAATTAAATGTCAAGAAAACATCTCGTTTAAATTACAAAATACTCGAATACTTTGAAAAGAATATCTGGAAAGCAAATACACAAATGAGCATTTTATTTAAATTAACCGTTGAGAGCAAATTAAGAAGTACTGTTTAGTTGCAAAGGAGTTTATCTCAAGTGCCCGATTTCTTCGAACAAACTGTCGTCTGGGGATGTTTTATAAGAACCACGCTTAACTATTATAAGTATACTAGACTAGTTTCAACTCGCGGTGTGGCCTTCGTGGTTCAATAGTCAACAAGTTTATTTTATTTAGATTTTATTATACTATAATTAACGCGGAGTTTCACTCCCGTCGCTTTTGTATGGCCACTGCTCAGCTCCTATTGGCCGTAGCGTGATGATATATAGTCTTTTACTTTCCTGGATAAATGGGCTATCTGACACTAAAAGAATTTTTCAAATCGGATCGGTAGTTCCTGAAATCCTAGCGTTCAAACAAACAAACATACAAACTATACAGTTTTTTACCCGACTGACAGGACTGGTATTGTTTTTCGCGCGTAACTTGTATGTTTGTAAATTTCTTTATTCCCACGTTTCTTCCAAACGGCTTGATGGATTTGGACAATTAAGGTATCATTAGATTATTGCGTTGCTTATCTGTTGATTTTTTGAAGTCGGGTTATTTTAATTTTTTAATTATAAGTTTTTTCAAATCGGACCAGCAGCCAGATCTAAGCGTTCAACCAAACATACGAATAACAAACTCTTCAGCTTTATAATATTAATATAAATATAGTAATGATTTATAAATTTAAAAAAAATTGATAATCGAAAAAGGAAGAACTATGATCCCAGAACGGGATTTGTACCCTCATCCCTAATAATTCTTCAAAGGTAATATGGATCTAAATCATCTATGTACTTTCCAAAATTGGCACATCAAACCAACACACAAACTCTTTAGTTTAATATTAACGATAGATTTTATATTATCGGTTAAAAACTCTAAAAGAAAGGGCTTTGAAACTTTCTCTTGTCTTTACAGGCTATGGACGCATTAACCTTAACGACCTCGCACGTTCGAACATTAATATGATTACGCTATCAGGCTTTAGAAGACAAGCAGAGGTGCACTTTCGCTGTCATCGATAGGTTATCTAAATGAAAAATGCCTTGGTGACAATATTCTTTTCGTGAAAAAACTTTAAAATTTTTTTTTTATACCACGACGGTGGCAAACAGACGTACGGTACGCCTGATGGTAAGCGGTTAGCGTAGCCTATGGGCGCCTGCAACACCAGGGGCATCACGAGCGTGTTGCCGACCCTTAAGAAACCTATTATATTATTACCTATTATTCATTTAAAGCTAGTCACACAGAGAGAGGAGACCCGTGCCCAGCTGTGGGACGTTTGTGGGTTGAAATGACACAGAGAGCGTGACGTAACGGCAACGAGGCGTGATGACGGTATGATCACCATCATGTCAACCCATAAACGTATCATTGCTGGACACGGGTCTCCTCCAAAGAATGTGGAGAGAATTTAGCCTACTATACCACGCTGGCCAGACGGGTTGATATATTTTATTTTATTTGGGAAAACAAACAACTGTAAATTGTATCTTACTGGCTAGGTACATAATAGAATAAATTAAAGTACAATCCACGGCGTTTCCACATATTACTAAGAGAAGTACAGTTTAAACCTAGTTGAAGCTTAAGGAAGAAAGAAAAAAAATAAAGAAAAATCATTTATTTCGGCTTAGGGCCTACAAAAACAACTTACACAAAAATAAAAGACAAAGAACAATATAAAAAATAATAATACGAACATGAGAGAAATAAAAAAAGGCATCTATACACTTAAGTCTAAGTAGAAGCGTTTATAATATAGTTACTATTGAAGTTGAAGAAGTGTTTTTTTAAATATTGTTTTTAAATTCATTACGTATAGAGGCAAATATATCGACATTATTGAAGAATGTATTGAAATCCTTAACCATCCTATGGAGGGGAGCTCGTTCACTCATATAGGGTTTGTTTCGAATTTTCCTTTTCTCGCAGTACTTTTGTCTGCATAAGGTTACTCTCTATCGCCTCTTACGACACCCACGGGTTGAGATGGAGTAGTGACATTATGTATTCTTAATCCGTCACTACACGGACCACGATGACGTAATGGATTGAAATGTAACGAAAAATTTCATTCGACGATCGACGTGTAATAGTTACTGCGTCACAATACACTGTAATAATAATATATATTGACTGGCCTGTTGGTCTAGTGGTTAGTGACCCTGACTGCTAAACCGGAGGTCGTGGGTTCGATCCCCACCCAGGACAAATCTTTGTGTGATGAGTATAAAGTGGGTGTAATTTATCTATAATATGTCAAAAAAAATGTATTTAAGTAGTATATCAGTTGTTTAGTACCCATAACATAAGCAAATATAATTGCTTAATTTGGGACTAGATGGCGCTGTGTAAATGTCGTAGAATATTATTATTATATTATTATTATTATATATATATACAGAAATGCTTCTGATTCGTCATGAAACAGTAGTTTATTTTTAACTTAATAATCTCGCCAGATATAATATAAATACTCACGTTGTCGTCATATCCTGTTCGGAAAAACAGTAAGTAATTAAGAATATATAAATAAATCGGAAATGGATATACGTAATACATGGACCAGCTAATTATTTCTTTTGCACATTGACTATATTTAGGTACATATAACACTTTGTTGGAACCGAAAAGATATAGGTTTCTTTTAGTTAGTAAAAGAATCCTATGTATTTTCGGTTAGTGATAGCTTGAATCTTTGTAACATTTTCAATATCGGTCTAAAATATCTTAGTTATTCTAACTTTATTCCTAACTCGCGATTTGTTACGCGAATTAGTTGTATGCGTAATAGGTTTACTACTAAAATGATATGAATTTTTCTTCTAAACATGTAAGTTCATAACTGAGAAAATATTTTTTAGACCACGACGCTAACAAACAGACATACAGCCAGATGGTAAGCGGTTATCGTAGCTTTAGAAATTTGTACAAATAAAAATTTTGTGGCGAAAATATTAAACAGACAGAGCACTATGCGATTTATAGCTAACATATACAGAATACAAGCAACAATTCCTTTGCTGTTTAAAAAGCAGACGTATAGTACGACAAAGTAAAAACTGGCTTTGAACAAACGCGCCGTTCCGGGCCGGTCACGCTCCGCGTCGCCCCGCATAAATATTACGAAGCAATCACTGTAAATACTCGCTATATACAAGCAGGTACTACACGGCTGATGTCTGAAGTATATGGAACGTTTGGCGAACATTTTGTAAGGCGAAAATTGTTAGAAGGAACATTTGGTTCAAACATATAAGTTGAATATACATACAGTCATACATACATATAGATCACGCCTCTTTCCCAACAGAGACCCCTCTGTTGGGAAAGAAAGGCAGAGACCATTTCCTTCCACTTGCTACGATTCTGACATACATCTTTGGCTTCTTCAACATTCATCATTCTTTTCATGCATTCTCGCCGGATGAGGGTACCCCTGATCTGTCCCTTCTTTAGAACGTCATCTATTTGGTCATGGTACGTTCTTCTAGGTCTTCCCCTTCCAACGTTTCCTTTCACATTCGCCTCATATATTTGTTTTAAGTTGAATATAGATCAAAGTAATTACTTGTAATCAAACATCACGCTGTTCGATGTTTTGTTACGAATGAATGGGTGATCTTTATGAGAATTATTATAAAGCTATGTTGCAATGATAATTATTTATTTATTAGTAAACAAACAGTCACTTAATAGTGTTTATAGATTTACAAGTTCCATAACTATTTATTTAACAATTAGCTATTATAAATACATATTTTATGATGTTCAAAAATTTTTAATACTTTTATATATCCATGATCTAAGTTGACGTCAGATGGTGTTTATTGCAAATCTGATTGTTGATGATGATTAACACTTCATAGAAATTGACACGGAAGCATGAGACTCCCATCTTTGGGTTTGTATTTGTTAAACCTTTTAAAACCATATCATCATCTATTTTCTGTGACTGTTTATGATAAATTCAACTAATATTTTATATATTAATGTGGCTCCCCAGATAGTATACATACTTGCCTCGTGTACGTAAATCTGCATAGGAAATATATAACTATAAAGTTAATTCAGAACGAGTTTTCCGCAGTGCACCGCGCCGGTTGTATCGCGATATTTTGCATATACGTTCATCCAGACGCTATTGATTTTGTCTGTTTTAGGGGGACAGCCAGATAATCATATTATATTGTATTTTAAATATATTTGGTTGGGGTTCACTGTATACACTTCTATGTGTTTTATAGTACATTTTGACCTTGAATACGTTTCCCCTCGCGAACGTTCCGTATAACCCTTTATGAATTTTCACTATTTGATTTGTGTGGGTATAAATTGTTGTTTATTATTATACTGACGTTTTAAAGTTTTTGGACATCATCAAGAATGTTTCACAGACATGATGACAGACAGAATGTTTGGTGACAGAAAGCTCGTTAGTACACGCAGTGTATATGTATAGTTGAAAAGTGAATAGGCGTTCTATGTTTTGAAGTGTATTGTTAAAAGTTTTTGAATAAATTTTGATATGGATACAAGTTTAGAATTTGTGTGTTATTGATGGTGTACAGAGTATGACATGTAATGTCAAATGTTTGTTTAATGAAATGACTAAGAGCTGTTTTTAGCTAATACATTGCTTGCTACACCTTATATGGAGCTTATTTCAATATGTATTTCTAGTAGACAAATCTATAGAATATTGAAAACGACCGTACAAATACGTGTGTCTTTTATATCTCTAGATGTACTAAGAGATTCAATAATAAAACTAATTGACTGGCACCGTTGCATAGCGATTAAGGTGGTCAACTCGCCACAACATCGTCTTTGAGACAAATATTTGTCTTTCATAGATTTTGCGAATGTGACCGAATGGATAAGGGACCGGCGTGTAAATCACGCGGTCCGAGTTCGACCCTGACCGGCAGTACCAATGTGGATTCCACTTTGTGGAATTTATATGTACTAGTCAAGTGACTTCCCATCTGCTAACGGTGAAGGAAAACATCGTGAGGAAACCCACATACCCTAGAAGAAATTTTATGAGTATGTCTGATCCACCAACCCGCACTAGGCCAGCGTGAGTGGATTATGGCCTAAACCCTCTCAGCTCTCTAGTTAGAAGAGGGGAGATCCGAGTCCAGTAGTGGGAATTAATGGGTTACTGATGATAGATTTTTGTATCAAATCTGGGTGTCTTTTGTGTTCATTAATTGTATGTTTGTAAATTCCCCTGTGACACTGAGCTTGTTCGCTAGTGCGGGTGTTGTCAAAAAAACCTTACTCTAATCTGGTTTGTATAATTTTCGTTACAACTACAATGATTGATACACATATTGATAATTTGGATATATAAAATACGTCAATGTCGTACAGGGTATGTTTAAATTTTATAATGGATCTATGAATACCCTCTTTTTTTTTACAAACATACTATCGAGAATGCTATCACTCTGGTTGTCTACTTGGGAGCCAGAGTGAGGTATGCTGAATTACAATAACTTTAACAATAACACTTAGAAATACTCGTATTAGTATAGAAAAGAAGAATTCGTTTACGGTAGTTTGACAGAACCTTCGTACTTCTTCTTGGTCGTTACACTGTAGCCAATCTAGTCATGTTCCACATATTGTTATTAGACAGAGTTTTTTCGCTACCAATGCTTGCGGGTGATCATTATGCTGCACTCATGCAAGGTTTTGGATAGATAGTAGCGCATAAAAGTCAGTAAAATTATTAACTATTACTCCATCGAATCAAAAAATTTAAAAGCAATTTTCGCAATTTAACTTGGATGGATTTTACAAAGGATTTTTTAGTTTTATTCTCGGAACTGTTCGTTCTTTGTTCTTTCAAACGTTAAGGAAAACTTCATCTAACACCACGCTCAAAAAATCCTATTCAACTTTTAAATGCACTCGTCGAAAGAATAAGGTTTAAACACATTTTTCTCAAAGAAACACTCAGAAATTATTCATCTTACATCAACAACTCTTGCTAAACACCCTTGAGCGAAACAAAAACAATAGAGTCGTCGTCTTACACAATTTTACTTCGAATAAAAACTTGGCTCTCATAAGACGCTTTCCTAAGTGGCTGCTAAACCCGTAAAGAGGATGGTTCAATGAGGAGTTAGTTTGTGAACGAATTTTATCTTGTCAAATTTGTTCGTTAAATATCCATTTCGTAGAATTCTTCGATTTGTTCCCATAATTATAATTATTTATTTTGTCTTTATTACATGTTAAAATGTTATTGAATATTAATAAATTAACAGATACTTATAATAAGTAGATACTACGTAGTTACATAAACTATGAAATACGAAAGAAATACGTGAATGATAATTTCATGGGTGTATCTAATGCTATAAAGAAAATATACTAAAAGCTGGTCAATATTAAAACCGTTTTGACTGACATACTGGAGTACTCAAAGATTATTTAAGTGTAGATTGACATTCTTATCATTCACACATCACTATAACTATGAAGAAATGATAATATTTATTACTTAAATCAATATTACGCTTACATTTGAAGCCTTTATTTCTGATTTAGACTTGTAGTCTGTACCAAAGAAGGCAATGTCTTTTACCCTTTTTGTGATGATAATTCGACAAAAATAATATTATTATATACATTGAAAACTTTGATTTTGAAAGTAATTAAAATAGAATAATTTTTATTTATATTTTTGATACAAATACCTACTATGAAGACTTTTGATGCAATTTAAACAAGGTATATAGAGAAACCATATCATAATTCCTTCAAAAAATTTCCTCATGCATTAAGCCGAACGTTTTTTGATACTTGTGAACATAAGATCGTGACATTATCCTTCAGTGAACCCCACCCTTAAGAAGGCACTCCGCGTCTTTCAGTGAAGGCAACTGCATTTTGTATGAGCCGGGAACATTTTAGATTAACTCGCTTTAATTATAGTCTAGGTAAACACGGTAACGTGACGCGTGTGTAATCACGATTAGTAATTAGGGATATACGGCGGGTGGGATTTTGTGGGGTGGGTCTCTGGTGAAGGCGGATTTCAATAAAATAACTGCTGTATGTGTGAAAGATCATCACTTGAAAACTTCTTGAGCCATTTGTTGGTCAGGAATTGAACGAACGATTATTTTTTTATTCCCTCACAAAACCGGAATCGTAAGCTATTAGTATAATATTTTGAAATAAATTGTAACTAACATTTTATATTAAACAATTAAAAATAACCCGATCGTTTAACCTAATTTTATTCAACAACGTTGTTCTTATGTTATCTTATATTTTATATATCTTATACAAATAAGAAGTCTTATTGGCTTACCGAGATATATACACTTTTAAAAACATCTGAATACAACTCCAAATATCCTCATCATCATGAGACCAATGGCGTCCATATTTCCGCGTTTAACTTTAAATT
The DNA here is from genome assembly GCA_905147015.1 of Laspeyria flexula. Taxonomy (NCBI): domain Eukaryota; kingdom Metazoa; phylum Arthropoda; class Insecta; order Lepidoptera; family Erebidae; genus Laspeyria; species Laspeyria flexula. The sequence continues at coordinate 11,795,043 of LR989956.1, forward strand.
TAAACTTGTGTCTTTTTATTTTAATTATCCTCTTTGAAAATACTGACGAAGTGCTAGAAATCAATTTCTTTTATTTTGTTACAGAATTTTTTTTTATTCAGTATGTACATATCTACATATATATTATATCGCTACCACTGAAACCACAAACTACTTTACGCTATAAAATCATTGCGTGCGAGTCAAGAACATATGTTTAAGAAACTTTATTAATATTTAATGTTTAACCCTAAAATGGCGTTGATTTGTAGGCGCTTTGCGTTTAATTTCGACGCCGGCACATCTCTAATTCAATAATTTGACAAGCGTGTGTGCCGCAGACGGGTAAGTAAAATGTTATTAAATTATTGGTGTTATAAACAAATTGAATGTTCTTTAAGAAACCGCATTCGGTTACATGAAAATTAACAATACTTGAGATTGGTTTAACTTGATTGGTTTTTAAATCAAAAGTACCTATCTATTTAAATTCTATTTGATGATTTAAAATAATGTATTTTTTGAAATAATAAAATAAAATATGACAATAACAACAAATATTTTTATGTATGTGTAGATCTGTAATGATAGTGTAAAGAATTATAAATAAATTATTATTATTATTTTCACTTTCTCAATGAGAATTGGTTCATTTAGGATTAATTATAAAAATAATACTTTTTATTGTACCACATTCAATATACGCACCAAACAAGCAACACATCACGTTTGAGAAAAAAATTATAATAGGCAGTCTTATCACTAAAATCGATCTTTTCCTGAAAACCTTAGGCCAGAAATAACAGACTAAAATGCCCTTCAAAAAAATATACAAACTGTTGTATGGCTACTGCGCTGTTTCATAGTGGTCTCTAAAACGAAGCAGTCCCTCTAACCTCATGGTGTAGTAATTATAGCTTCGAGTATGTCCGACTGTGTAATTGTAACGTCAATTGGGAGCACTAATCCAATTCCCTAGCGTAAATATTACGTTGTAACCCCTCCGAGTAGATTTTTAATGATGTTATTTTATGTGATCGACTTTTGGTGACTCACTGCTGTGCGACAGTGTACAGTATTATGATAAAAAATAGTGGTAGTAAAGCTTTGCATAAAAATGAATATTACTATTAACCCTAAAATGTTATTCTACTGGTGACCTTTCTGATATTTGGTTAACTTTTACATTTTCACGTTACGTTCTTGAACTTTTTATGATAAAATCTACTTATATAAAAGTTAACCTAAAAATCGAGAACCCTAACCCAATTGATATGAAATTATGCATACGTATAAAGGGCAACATGACAAAAAACTATTCTAATAAATCCAGTGGTCACGAGGATCAAAATAAGCGCGGGCGGAGCCGCTCGTAACTGCTAGTTTCATGTAAAAATAAACAAATATTTCAAATATGTAGTTTATGTATTTTCTAAATAACTCCCACAACAGAGAATGAGACTGTAGTGCGGGAGATCTACTTCTATTTATCAATTTTAGCTCAAAAATTCAATCTTACGTCAGTATTTTTTCTTAGAAATTAAAAAAGCTACTTACCTCGTCACCAATCCTCTTTGTATTTTCTACAAAAAAGTGATAATTAAGCAACAAAATTAATCCAGCCTAAAGTAGCAACTGCAATTAACACTCAAAACAGCAGTATTCTACAGGCAACCAGCAATATATCTATCCAGCTAAAACATAATTAATGTGCAGTTATACGGGCTTGCTGATACAAAATTAAATTAAAGTAAATCACATCACCTAGAGATTTAGTAAGATAACTATGAGCGTTCATCGTGAAATCGAATCAGCGTTTCGCTTTAGCGGTTTTCTCTCAGGGCGGCGGAGGGTTATACCTACGTATATACACGTATACATGTGCAGGTGAAGGGTTAAATTAATGTGTGCAAGATAGTAATAAAGCACTATCGATTTTCTAATAAGTGCTTTGTTATAATGGATAGTGATATTGAAAGTTTATTGCCTTAAAACGCTGTAGATGTATACTACTACACATATAAGCAATATATTTACGTCACATTGCAGGGCTCGGGAGTGTCCTCATAAAAGGACGTTAAACTGCTGACTTAGTTGATTTCAATATTGCTGTCAAAATGTTTGATTATTTTGAAATAGACAAAAACATTTCACAACGACATCAAAATTTACCAATCGAATATACAAATTTTGAGTAGGGTAAATTGCCGTTAGTATTGTTTCGACGCCGCGTGGTGATTTGTCGTATGGCAAAAACATTTATATACTGTATCCTACGATAAAAAGATTTCCTCTTAGGTATTTTAAGTAACTTAAATTATCACAAATTTAATGACTTTTAAATTCATAAAAAATATGAATAAAACACAACGTATGTTTCTATAATTGCCGAATAAAAGAAAACAAAAATTTTTCAGATATGATAAATATTCTGCAGATCCCCATTTAGAGTTTTCAAAGTGAAAACTAAAATAGGCGCATCAGTCTTTATAAGCATCTATAAAGAAAACTTCATTCATATTCTTTATATGTTACGTACAAAGACCGAAATCGTTCATTGAGCGAAAAAAGCGCTCACAATACGTTGAGGTCCATTTAATACATCCACAACGCGAAATTCGTGTTATTTGTCTTATAAAAACCCTCAGCTACAAATACAAATTATTATTAATCTGTACGTAATAATAATAAATTAATTATCCTTACAATAACTAGTGCCCAGAACGCGTCATGACATTTCTTCATTGACAAAACGCGTTAAAGTCGTAGGTATAGGATGACAACCACGACACGACGAATATTACTATGTGGCCTTTAATCGTGAGCGTTTTCATAAAGTGCAAAGAAAGAATGTTGTAAAGGGACCACGACACGTTGTAAGCGTTTTTGTTCAATAACTGTTTTCTGTTTTTGAGTGTAACATAACACTAATACATATTCACACTCATAATACTGGTTTTAAGAACATTCAAATATATGTAAAGCGAATAATAAAAACATTTCGTTATCAACAGTCTGGTGGTTCTAAAATTTTCTCCTAGTAAGTAAATCAAAATTGGTTTTCAAATAAAATTGTGGGAGGTGCAAACTTATCCATTATTACAGAGAATTGTAAAATTGTTCGCAACTTTGACACAAGGGTTAAGTGACGCAGTCACCGATAAATTCGTGAAAATTTGATAAAAACCAATCTTTATCTACAATTTCATTTTTGTGTAAAAACATTTTTTCTTTTTTTTGGAGAGGGATGGTCAAACACTTCAATTGAAATAATAAAAATGCTTTTACAGTTCTTTTCACAATAGATTATTTAGATAAATATATTAGTCTTATATCGGTTATTGCTCCATTCTTTCTATATTATTTATCTGCCGTTATAACACTATATGGACGGAAATATATAACTTGACTGTCACCGTGGCACAGTGGTTAAGGTGGTCGCCTCGCCACTACATCGCCGTGCTGGGTGACGTGGGTTCGATTCCCACACGAGACAAATATTTGTGTGATTCATAGATATTTGCTTCTAGTCTGGGTGTACTTTGTGTCCGTTAGTTTAATGTTTGTAAAGCTCCCCGCGACACAGGGCTCGTTCCCTAGTGCGGGCGTTGTCTTTTATTAAAAAAAAAATAAAAAAAATAAAAATTATGAATAATATTTGTAAAGAATTAGAATGGAACTATGAATATATCAAATAGTATTGGATTTTTCATTCAAAAATATAGCCCCCGAAAACGTGTCATTCAAAACAATAGACTCGCTACCTATTTTCTGGGACCGCAGCACACAGAGACGTCAATTAATTAGCAGTAATCTGACATTGACACTATTTTTTCATTAAATAATCGTCTTTAGGTATATAGACTTAAGTGTTACACGTTTTTACTAAATAAACTTTAAAGTTAATTAACGTTTCTGAGTACGGCAGTATATGAATGATGTACTTCTACCAAAGCGTACCGACTTCGGGGAATAAAGAAACATCAAAAGTGTAGGTAGTGAATAAAATTATCTGTTCAGCATAGGCGAGAAAAACTACTACAAGGTTTTGTATAATAAAGTTTACAATAGCAATCAGTTATTTTAGTAACTTTTGTATCTCATATAGGCAATGGTGGCTGAATGGATAAGGGACCGGCTGCGGCGTGCAAATCACGCGGTCCGAGTTCGATTCCGACCGGCAGTACCAATGTGGATTCCACTTTGCGGAATTTATATGTACTAGTCAAGTGACTTACCATCTGCTAACGGTGAAGGAAAACATCGTGAGGAAACCCACATACCCTAGAAGAAATTCTATGAGTATGTCTGATCCACCAACCCGCACTAAGCCAGCGTGAGTGGATTATGGCCTAAACCCTCTCAGCTCTCTAGATAAAGGAGAGGAGACCCGAGCCCAGCAGTGGGACTTAATGGGTTCTAGGCATTATATGAAATTGAACTATAAAATATAAACATATTATTATACTCGTACGGTATTGATAGTTTACTGTTCAATTTAATTTATAGGTTATAAACATCTGACTAAGCTATGCTCAAATCACATCAAAATATCAACTTAGCGAAACGAGGGCACTAAGTATTTTCTGAAGGTAAATGTCAAATGTAAATCATCACTACGACCCATACCCATTACTTGCAGTGATCCTGTCTGCTTAAGGTTACTCCCTGAGTCGCCTTTTATGACACTCACGGGCTGAGATGGGGTAGTGATATTATTTATTCTTAATCCGTCACTACACGGACTACGCATCCTACCTTGTAAAGATAAATTCTTCTTGTTATTGAATGGGCTTGAAGCAGATCTTGGTCTTGAAATTTATCAAGTCGCCGAGGTTTCCAACTTGATTTATCGAGTGGAAACCGGCTCCAACGTCTTTACGTGCCTTCCAAAGCACGGAAACGCTCAATAATGAAAATATCACAAAAGGTCACCCATCTATGGACTGACCTTGCCAGACGTTGCTTAACCTCGATGATCGTAACGAACATCTCAGTACCACAAACACCTCAACATAAATTAGTAATTCTAGACTAATCCTGTCTTTAATATCCACCAAAATTGATAGGTTTCTAAATCGAATTCTCTCAACAAACATTCAAAAAACCATTCCATATTTTCCCAACACTTTATGTAAGTACAGCAAAGGCGGGAAGATCTCTTAAACGCCTTAATTTCCTACTGCGGACTGTCGGATTAAGATCTTGAGCCGCCGTTATCTACTGATATAAATCTTTTAACACTCATTCGTAGCTTTAACAGATCTGTAGAAAGCCGTGCTAACTCCGACAACTGCAATTAGCCTTAGTTGCTAAAGTCGAAGTAATCTGAAACTGGCCGTTTATAATTTAAATACGCAAATGGATGTACGAATTTACTTTCGTGGTAGAAAACGTTTTTGTACTTTTATCGCCCTTTTCTGAAATATGTATTCAGGAAATACATACATTATATAGATCATGCCTCTTTCTCAGTATATTGTTATGCCAGCTTTGTTTGAACCCATGTATTTGTAAAAAAACGATATTTGGAACATTTTGGGATATTTCTTTTTGACAGCATCTAGATCAAAGTAAGCTAATAAGTGAAATTTATTACAATAAGTAAATTAATTCTTACTTACATTTTATTTACAATTGACATATTATATTATATACAATATTTTAAACTAAATTTATACAAAGTAAGTAAAATAAGTATTTAAGTATTTTTTATTTTATATACATAAGTGAAATACTATTACTAATAGAATCAACCTATTAATGTCCCACTGCTGGGACCTCTCCTCCACTAAAAGAGATATCAAATCGTTTATTATTTGGAACCTGAATTAATTTTAATTCAATCATACACATTATAATCTTAAAGGTATTAATATGTTAAATGAAATTAATGTCTCAATTTACGTAGCCCACGCGTATCTAGTCTTGTACAATCGAAGCCAAAACTAATAAAAACTTTGAAAACTTTCATGTATAAATTAAAAATATAAATCAAACTTTAAACGTTAGATTCGAATTTTAATTTTAAAATAGTTTAAAATGCAGTTAGTTTAATGCTAACTGAATAAAGGGCAGGTCATTAACTTTTACAGAATTTTATTCATCGATGCGTAGTTAAAGGTAAGAACTAAGTTCATTATTCAAAATTAATAATGCGCTAAATTAATTTAAATTCAAACTTTCTCAGACCTTCTTCACTGGAGGCCTCTTAAATCTTTTCTACGGGGTGTTTACATCTCGAATTCACAGAATTAATTTTATACACGCATTTGATTTGCCCGCAGGCCATTTTAGAAACCAGTTTAATATAATGGTAACATTTTGCATTTTTAATGAATGAATAACTTTTCAACTAGAAAGCTAGAATCTGTTATAATATCACACTATTATTTTTAAAAGCTGCAACACTAGTTGTTGAATAGTAAATTTTGTAAGCCTGATCTGATTTTATATTCAGAATTTATTTAAATCATTCGAATTTAGAAGATAATATAAATCTCAAACCTCGTAATATCGTTATCTACGATTATTTTAAAATACATTGAATATTTAAAATGAAATATAAAATAAATCACAAAAAAATATTTTGCTTATCTTAGCTGTTTTAAAATACCGCGACGTGTTTTAGGCATAATGATGTGATCTTAGTTGCGTTAAAATAAATGTCAAAAATATATTCTTTTTAATCTGATTTTATATCCAAAAATGTAGTCTCAACTTCTTATAGCATTAACTTTTCATACTCTAAACCCTAAATTCAAACTAAACCAGGTATTTAATAATAAAGTATAATATTATAAAACATTCACACAGCGCCATCTAGTCCCAAAATAAGTAATTATATTTACTTGTGTTATGGGTTCTAAACAGCTGATATACTACTTAAATACATTTATATGTAAAATATAAAAGTGGTTGGCAGGCCAAAGATATGTCGTTATATACTGGGTAACGTTTGACTTCAGTTCCTAGCAAGCGTATTTACGCTCTAGTAACTTACTTACCATCAGTAATTTAATAATAAAATATCTATATTTTAACATAGTACAAATGTGCGTTAATTTTATTTCAGAGTTGATCATTACTAAATTATTATCAACTATTTAATAAAACCTATCAAAAATATTCTATTGGAAGGGTTAAAAAAACTTTCAACAATAAACACCCTGTAAAGCCAAGAATACACAAGATAAAGGAATTACAAAACGCAGAGTCACCATAACTCTAACCCCTGACTCTGAGCGTATAAATCAGAACGTCGGTTATAAATTACAGTTATGCGAACCACATTTTAAACTATAACAGAATTTAATAATGAAGACACGCATCGATTGTTTAACGACATGTCTAATTGAATTGCTTCGCGTTCTGACAGCATTAAAGGGTTGAGAGATTTAGTTAGTGTAAGTTGGCGTTATGATTTGCGATGTTGTTTACTAGTACTACTATTTAAAATTAATGTTTATTTCGGCTTGTGTTCTGGTGTTTTAATTAAAATAAATTTTGTTGGCTGTGTATTTTGAAATTTTACATTTACTTATTTATTCTTTATTGTACATACACCACTTAGATATAAAAAGCAGAAATCACAAAATTATGTAAATGTAAATACAATGGGCGGCCTTATCGCTAAGAGCGATCTCTTCCAGGCAACCTTTGGATGGATATGTTGGAAAAGTAATGGTATTCTGGTGTAGGTATGCTATGAAATAGTAAAATATATACATAAATATGTCTAATACCATATATATATATATATATATATATATATATATATATATATAAATAGAGTAGGTAATTAGTTATTAGATATAACATTTTTACATTGACAAATAATGTGTTTTCACCATTACATTACATTGTTGAGTTTGAAGGTGTGAGTGTGACTAACAAATTATTTACACTAAATATAATGTAAATTAATAATTGTCCGTGTGGTGAAGGATTGAGGATACATAATGTCACTACTCTATGTTAACCCGTGGGTGCCGTAAAAGGCGACTAAGGGAAAAAAATTCGAAACTAACCCTCTACCAACCCGTCTAGCCAGCGTGGATAGTAGGCTAAATTCAGTCCACATTCTTTGGAGGAGACCCGTGACCAGCAGTGGGACGTTTATGGGTTGAAATGATGATAATGTAATTAACTTTAATTCTACTATTACAAATATCAGTCTATTACACAAATAATGTTAATAGAAAACTATTATTAAATCGTCATTTCGTAATTTATTGTCTCCATTCCGTCGTTTAATAATTCGGTCCTTTTTTTTCTATCATGCAACACATTTAAAGTTTTAATTTATTATAGACGGATTTTCGAACGTTAGGTTTGTGTAATGACCGTCTAGAAATATATTATCATACAATAACGTGTATGACATGTACAATTGTACATATATTCAACGCCTGAACTTATCCTCAGCAACCAGATGAGATACAGTCTCTCTATGCTCAGACAACCCGGAGGTTCCTAGCCTCTATAGGACTAAGCAGAGAACTATAAACAACAAGGGGCTACAATAGATGAATCCTGGTCGAGGTAGCAAGGAGGTCGATAACGGCTTCTAGTCCAACAAATAATAATAATAAATATCCTCAGCAATATTAAAGAAATTACAAGCTTAAAACAATCCCCACAGACAAAATACGCTCCCCTAAGAAACCAAAAACAGAATCAAGTAAATTAAGTTTACATAAAAATCATATCACGCTCTAATTGTCGCCAAGAGATAGCTAGCAAGCGGAGTTTTGTCCCCTAACATAATATTGACACTACAAAAGTCCCTTTACATCTTGTTGTTCAAAGCAGATTAATGTTTGTGGCGACTATTTGCACTGTTCTTCATAAAAATGGCCCGAACAGTGGAATAAACAAGGGAAATGTTTAATAACATTCCGTGGATTTTACGATGTTATCTCGTATAATCCTTTCTGTGGTAGCGGAGTTATTTATGGAGATTTTTGTTTTGTAACTTTGAAATTTGTTGGTTGAATTGTTCGCTTATTGTAGGTTCAGACGTTACAATGGAACGAGTATTCGGTGTTAAAATAGATACTGACTATACATACTGATAGATGTATATTTATACAATAAAAACTATTTTAGCGTAAAGAAAACTTTGCACTATATAAGTTAAGCATAGCAAGTTATATTATTAAGATTAAACTCTAAACAAAATTCATAATGTTCATTTACGTGTTATATATAAATTGACAAAAGACCCAGCACTTTTAAATAATGCCATATATAAGACTATAATTTTGTCTCAGAATTGTATAATTTTTAATCTGTGTCAACTTCATTATACTATGCTAGCAAATCTTATCCAAAAGCTAGCACTAAAATATACGTTATTACATATATAAATAGTTCTATACAATTTAAAAAAGATCACCTATAAAAGCCCTGTCATTTTTATCCAACAGAGCATTTTTCCTTTATATATTTGCGGAACAATATTGGAAATACCAGGAGACCATGAGAGATTTGGAGTGTTCGAGCAAACACTATAGACATAGGAGCCCGTAATCTCCGCGTCTCCAGATTTTAATTACTTATTGGAAACTTGTGGCCGCCGGCTGTATGGGACCGTCTCAGCTTTATTGCAACATTGGAAACTTCTTGACATCATATTACGTACTATTGTTACTCGAATTGTTCTCATTGCGTTTTGTGAGAACTGCGTGAGTTACTGCGGATTGTTTTGCTGTATTTTAAATAGATATCAAGAATGGGAATCTGGAAAATTTATGATATATCTACATTGCTTCACATTAAATAGTAAGACCGACTTAAATCAGCAGAATGGAGTTCAACGCCCGCGCTAAGTCTAAAAGTCCAAGTCAAGAAGCAAAAGTAACAACTTCATCTTCCATTGTCTCTCATTATCTATACGAATATAATAAATATTTAATAATAATTTATTTATTTATTCAATATTGTAGGTTCATTTGCTCTTAATTTATACACATACAGACATATAGATCACGCCTCTTTCCCAACAGAGGTGTAGGCAGAGACTATTTCCTTCCACTTGCTACGATTCTGGCATACATCTTTGGCTTCTTCAACATTCATCAGTCTTTTCATGCATTCTCGCCGGTTGGGGGTACTGTTAATAAATATGGTATTATTATATGCTAGTATTTAATTTACAGGTCATCGTAGACTATTGTACTAGTTAATACTGTGTCACAGCAGCCGAATATTATAAAGGGTAGTTAGTATTAATAGAAACTATTCATCCAATTTTAATAAAACTATCACCAGCAGAACGCTATTTTATCACTGAGTGACGTAGACTTATATTACTGCCATACCACACGAGCAAGTTCTATACAAATACAGTTCTTAAACATCGTCGGAACAAATAGTAAAACCTTCTATGTCAATATAATACAGGATGTGATTTCGTCGTCGGCACGCGTCAACTTTACTATGCTTGCTATCTAAAATGGATCCCGAGACGTACATCAAAGAGATAGGTGAAAACTACTCGTACATAAATAAGACTTCAACAATAAGGAATATTATATGTAGATTTGAAGCAGGCATTCGTGTGTGATTTTCTTTTTGTATTCTGCTTGGCATGTTTTCGGTATAGTGACGTCATTTGGCAAAACATCTGAGATAAAGTAAAGGCTATCGATATCAGTATGGCTATTAGAAAAAGAGCTTCTAACAAATTTAATTTCAATCTATTGTTCCTATATTATTTTAATTTTTTTGAGTCTAGGTAATATATCAATCATCAACAATAAATTTTAGGCCAATCAATAATATCAGGTTAATAATATTTAAAATATGTGACGTAAACCCTTTTTTAAAACAATAAATATGTATATCGTTAAAAATTTATAAATTTACTTTGATCTCAAAAAAAAAATTAAAATTTAAAATGAAATTAGAAAAAGTTGACCGAAATTGTAAACCTCTACAATAAAATTATATATTTCTATATTCCATTTTCGAATTAAAAAGTAAAATTTGAAACATTGGCTGAAAATAAAAATAAATACGAGTATCTACCTGAATAATTTTCAATTATGGAATTCAGTTCGACGTTTTGTTTCATCTCCTTGTGTGAACTGTAAATTAAAAATTATTATAAAATCCGACCTCTATATTTTTACCCGACTGTCAGGGCGTATTATTTTTCGCGCGTATCTTGTATGTTTGTAAATTTTTTTATTCCCACGAATCTTCCAAACGGTTGGATGGATTTTGACAATTAGGGTATCGTTAGATTCGTCTAGAAAACCCAAGTGTCCTTAGATAGGTTTTAAAAATAAAAAGACTTAAACGGCGGGCTTTTGACGCCAAATTGGAAGTAGTTCTATTTTTTTTTAACCAAACCTATAGAGTAGAGTATCAAAATAAATGGAATCAAATGGAGATTACAAATATATATATGTTATGTATTTAAATTTAATCAGGTATAATAAAATTACAATAATTTTTCGGTCTTTTTAGTGCGTTGCTCTCTGTTGATTTTTTGCAGTCGGGTTATTAAATTTTTTTAATTATATTTACTTGTTATAATTATGACAAAATTACTAATCTGGTTGAGATTATTTAATTAAAGTGGGCAGGGCAGAAGTTTTTTGACCATAAATTCTACTAGCTACTACTGGCTGGTTGGTGTTAGCCCACATAGATACATAATATAATTCACATACTGTGTATAGATGTGTGTGTATCAGTGCCAATGACTTCTTTCAATACACGTTAGTAAATATTAATAGTGGGCCCTTTGATCTTAAGTCGACGTTCATTTTGTAACGAACGTGTGCTCTTAATTAAGTTCAAACAAGACGTGCTAATCGAAGCGAGCTGCGTGTCGCAGGTATTTACTTAATTTAAGATTTAGGAGCTCCTTCTAGTTGCGAGCTGGGTATGCGTATTTTAAGAACTTAATTTAATAATATATTAAATTATGTTCAAATTTTCATTAATTTTAAAGGTAAGGGACAAAATTAATTTTTAGGTATTAAAAGGTTCGATGCATCGCATATAAAAGTAAGCAAAACCAGAATATTGTTATTTAATTTTCATAGTACATGTATTGATAGAAGTGGATGTCACGATTTAGTAGTAGGGATGACTACAGGTACTCTCCAAAAGGTTTTTTTTTTTCAATAGTATTTTTTAATTATCATTAGCCTGTTGTTAAATTTAGGCCTTTCTCAAGTACTTCCATTTCAATCGATCTGGTCCAATCAACATAATTTTTGAGTAACAAACAAATTAAAAAAAGCAATAATTTTTCTAACTGACCAATTTCCCAACTGAACTACAACATGTCATCAACGACAGGTTACCTTAGTTTATTTACCTTTAAATTTGCGGGTAATATCGGCAAACAAGGTTGAGGTAACATTTACAAACTTAATTAAATGTCTACAATTATATTTTATATACCATCTGCACTTAAACTATAAATAAGGTATATATTAACAAGATTACTCTTCAAAGTAAGTACTTTGGTGAATGTCACTAACAAAATATTGTGGTTTTCTTCATTCAAGCTGCGTTTTGCAAATTTGCTTAAAAGAAACTTGCTTTTGGACATTTAAGCTATTATTGGATTTAATTATGGTCCAATATATACAGTGTGTAATTGTGTATACGACGATATGACATTAAATGAAACCACGTGTAGCATGTGATGTTAGAAGGCTTTACCAAACAAATTTAATAGAAATTTACAATAGTTTAGACGCAAATATACTTTCTTTATTTCACAGTTTTAAACATTCTGTATGTATTTACGTTGATCATATGTTGTCATTACGTCATTCAATTCATTTAAATATCTCTGACTCTTTCATATTATCTTATATCTTACTCTGTTCCGCATTTTTGTCGTTGGTCATGTCGAAAACGTCATGATAGAAAAATAATGTGTAGTTTTATATTTATAAACAAAAAATATCACTTACTACAACCAAAGAAGAGAATGAGAGATAAACGCAATTTTATACGTTTTTCTTCATACGTTATAAAATAGTACAACTAATAGAAAACTAAATCTATCTACGTTTTACATTGCCAACTAGAACATAATCAAAACAGAAATAAAAATTGTAATGCAGTGAAAACTGCAATTAACCTTCGTCTAACAAGTCTAAACACGAATCAATCAATATGAGTACTCTCTAGCCGTGATCTCAGGGGTAACCAACCGTCTGATTGCCAATTAGACAGCCTGTCCAGGTGCTCACAATCCTCTTTGTCTAATGCTCTATCAGCATTTACTAAACAGCGTTCGAATAGCAAACTAGACAGCTTTTTACTTTTTCCATTTGAAAGTGACATTACAAAGAACTCAATTTATCGAGGATTAAGACTGAATGTTTCTTTTGCTGAGATTTAGAAAAAAGGTAAATGAAGGTATTTACGTTAAATAAAATTTTGTATCAGTAAATTAGCTTTGAATTATTTTAATTAAATATTGTTTGTATTAAGATATTAACTATCAGGTATATGTAAGATGTATTGTGACGATTATGTTGCTTTTTATCAAAAGTAAAAATATTAAATACAATTTTCTTAATTTCAAAATTACAGAATTGCGCAAACTCGTATAATTTGTAGATTTTACTTATTTTTTTATCTTTTACAATTTCAAATCCAACTAGAAATTTTAAATTAGTTTGTTTTTTTTATTTAGTTTCGAAAGCTCAACATTTTGGACAATCATGGAATGGTATTTGTTCTGTGGATTAAACTCAGAAATTTTTGTTTATCTCGCGTAGTAGATAACACTTAAATCAAACACATTCGTAGCCAATATTGTATTATTAGCTACCTAGCTTGGCTACGCTCGTTGCAAATCGTAGCCGTAACCTCAAGCACCTCGCATGCTACGCACATGTTCACACAATATTACAATTAGGAGCTTAGAGCCCTCTACGACTTGATTTATTCGTCTCACAAACCACCTCCCTACATCCTGGTCTACATATGTACTCAAAGCCTTTGTTCGATAAGATTTTGGGCAATTATCTTAATCGGATTACGTTCATTGGCCCTCTGACGTCACTAAGCAACGAACCACTAAAGTAATCTCACTGTAGTTAATTGCCCTCGTTTCGAGGTATGCCCCAATAAATATATACGGATACACAAATTTATACGAAACCATAATTATTATTGACTAAAAAAAAGTTGATTCGCCTGTTGGTCTAGTGGTACTGCTAAGCCGGAGGTTGTGGGTTCGATCCTCACCCATCACAAATCTTTGTGTGATGAGCATAAAGGTTTGTTCTGTGTCTGAGTGTAATTTATCTATTATTATATATTATGTATGTATTTACGAAAAAAAAATTATTTAAGTAGTATATCAGTTGTTTAGTACCCATAACACAAGCAAATATAATTGCTTACTTTGGGACTAGATGACGCTGTGTGAATGTGGTGAAATATTATTATTTTTCGGTCAAAATAGCTGAGTCACTTCTTATTCTTGCCTTGGGTCCTTTCTCAAAAAAAACTATTTAGTATCTATTTGACATTTGGCTTGTATAATATTCTGCTATAAGTATATATGGACGTACATTACACTGACCTCCATACTTGCGTGACGTGTCAAGTTCTCGGTTTTACGATGACGTCATATTGGAGCTTAGTCACGCTATCCTGGAAATTTGTTACGATAAAGCTTAACCTGAAAAATGTTGTTACCTTCTTCGTATGTGAGTCATTGGAATCATTTGGGAAATCGATTTCATTTCACAATCACCTATTATACACCTTCACCCACGCGCTATGTTGGTAAAGAGTTGCAACGTTCTCTATACCAGGTAATTCTAAAACAAATCTGAATTTCTAGCATTTCAAATTTTATCACGCTGATATTTTTAGTAACCATAATTGCGGCAAGAGTTGTCTTGTTGTAACCATGGTTACTAAACTTTAAAGAAAAAATAATTATGATTGTTTATTCTCTGTCTTGTCGGAATTTCGAAAAATCCGTTCTTAGTGCGCGCCTACGCTATATAAGGAATCTGTGTATGAAATTCCTAGTAGTTTAGACTGTGTGAGTTGATATATCCATCAATCAAAAATCCCCATATCGCTTTTGCCCGACACACGTAATTGGTGTTGAGTTGTCAATCTAGCATATCTTGTTTAACTATACCTAAAATAAATACATGTGATATTTAATTAACTTGTAAACTTAACTGAAATCCTTAGTTTACCGCTTTTCTTTATTCATGTTTTTGTTAGATTAGAAATATTATGTTTTGTAATTTTAATAGTAATTGAAGTTAGTTAATAGTAACGTCATCATCATCACCAACCCATTAATGTCCCACTGCTGAGATCGGGTCTCCTCTTCTCTATCTAGAAAGCTGAGAGGGTTAAGGCCATAATCCACACACGCTGGCCTTATGTCGCTTATCCATTCAGCCACCATCGCTTAACGTAGTAACGTAACTTTAAACAATTATTTTTATAATTATAAAACTTGAAGAGTCAGATATTGAACTTAAATCAATCTCGAATTTCAAAACCAGATGCTTATCAACGAACTCACAAAACTGACACATAGACATCACAAAGACACACAATATTCCTGTCTCAAATCCCAGCGCAACAGATGAAGCCTATATTGATAATATGACAAAACCAAACGCGCAAAGACTTAACCCTCGTGTTCTGTATTACTCACGGTTCATTGGTTTCTCAAGAGGTGATGAAACTGATTGGCCGGCTCTTCTTTAACAACACAACTGAAGCTCCGAATAAGATTATAACCGTAATACACCACACACGATAATCAACCTTGACGCATAAGATATAGAGTTTTATTTAGGATGAATAGATTTCGTTTGCTATTTGGACTATGACAAAGAATCATCGCATCTGCTTAGGAGGATTTTATGTTTCATTGATTGCCATTGTTAAGTCAACGCAGCGGTAATACGCCCTCTCGAATGTTTATCGGGAGCTTTTCGGCAAATAGACACAATTATTTGATAAGAATTTTTTGTAAGCCCTTTCGAGTGGGCTGTGTACTTGAAAAGAGTAGGAGTTACTTATTCTGTTTTCGACATTTGATAAAATAAGTTGAAAAGGTAAGCATTCGATGAATTGTAAAGACATTTATGTCAATACATCATGTACCTACATCAATGTATTAAAAAAAAAACATTAACCTGATAAAAATTCTTTTAGATTTTTGAATAAATATAAAGTCTTTTATAACCACTAAAAGCTTTTACCGTCAATCAAATGTTTTATCAATATATCAATTTTAAAATGAAACGATGCAAATTTGATGCCTGTCGAATCTGTTTAAATATCAATCGAATATAATCGATATCTCGAAATATCGTTATAAGTTTGATACTCGAATGCATATTTAAGACAATGGCCCTCTATCGGAGGGTGATTTGACATGCAATGGACATTCACTACTCAGTCTCGCACCCCTCGACAATACTGGTCATTCTATTATAGGCCTATATTTAGAACATCGATATTTTCTGGGTACTTACTATGAATTTCGACATTCGAATGTTCGGTTTTGATGTCGCTGTCAAATGTAAAGAAATTTAGATATGGTCGCTGTCACTTTCAAACATTTGACAGCGACATCAAAACCGAACATTCGAATGTTGAGATTCATAGTAAGCCCCTAGTTTATTCACCCAAGCATCTGTCAATTTATTGTCACAATTCACAATGAATAAGAAAACAAGATTTTGTATACAGTAATTTTTGTGATCGAGAATGAGCACTCTCTGGTAATAAAAATATCATGAAACAAATCAACATGTTACGTAGGCACTTACTTTCTTATTACAGTCGAGAACACAATGCTTATAACTATTACGTCATATCACGACCGACATGTGCGGACAATCGTGCGGAAAATAATAACAATACGCCTCTCCTGTATTTAATTGACGTCACGAATGTAATGTACAATGTACGTATTATTTATACTTATGGGGAGAATGTCGTTGTTTCGTTTATGACTGTACTGTAAGGAAGGTATAAAAGATTGTTGGTTCTAATTTATGTGTTTGGTTGTACTTTTATATAGAAAGCCGTGCAGTAAACTTTTTTTTGAACCACGATGTCGGCTCACATTCTTACAGCCCGCCTGACGGTAGGCAGTTAGCCTATCATCATTTCAACACAGAGACATCCCACTGCTGGGACGGGTCTCCTCCAAACATTGTGGAGGGAATTTAGCCTAATATACCACGCTGGCCAGACGGGTTGGTATAGGGTTTTGTTTCGAAGTTCCCTTTTCTCGCAGTGCTCTTGTCTGCATAAGGTTACTCCTTTAGTCGCCTTGTACTACACCCACGGGTTGAGAAGGGGTAGTGATTTTATGTATTCTTAATTCATCACTACACGGACAATAGTTAGCCAATGGACGTCTACAACCGTAGAAAAACTACATTAATATATTTTAGCTTATGTCTTTTAGAAATGAATCGTCTCATCTACTCACTGTTACATAGATCGTTACGTTTCTCAAAGAATTAATGCCAATTTAACTGCGAAAGAGTAGGCAGAGATGAGACATCCACATTTCATTAGCTCTGTATGTGTCTGATATTGATTTATGAAAGAAAACTTATATTGTTTTTGTCAGGTTCGAACAGAACGGCAAAAATAGTTGTACACACACCTGATTAACATATTTTTTGACTAAAATTTATTTAGAGCGGATATATAAATAAATCTGTTTTGTGTAAATGTATATTGACAGAAAATGAAAATTATATAACACTTGTAAATATTTTATATATTATCATAGGAATTAATTCAGTTAGCCATTTATTTATTTTTTCGATTAAAATATTATAATAAATATAGTTACTTAGTAATATTTTAAAATATAAACTAAAAGTACAAAATGTGGGAGTACGTATTTATAAAAGATAAAAGTTAATTGAAATTGGTTTCTAGAAAAAAGACACTTGTAACTAGTTGAAGTAGCACTTTATGAAACACGAAGAAACAAGATAAAAGATAGTTCTATTGAATAAGTTCTCAAGTTATTTCTCAACGGAACTTGAAGTCTTGTTATTTCATTTCAAAAGTTTTACTTGTATAGATCTTTAATGTATTTGGACAATTTTATCTATGTTTTTATAGTAATTGTGGAATCTAAGTTGTTTCTTTATTAAATAGTTAATATTGTGTCTGTAATATAAATGAAACTTTAAATGAATGCAAATAAAATTTTGCCTCTTGCAAAAATTATAATTAAATTGGGCTCTAAATAATAAAATCAGTGTATCACATAAATTGCACAAACATTTAAATCTAACTATTCATTTAAATCTATATACTGCCACTAAATTATTAAAAATTAAAATAACAAAAACACATCCATATTGTTACCACGTTATTACAATTACCGCTATCACAAATTACCATCCACCCAAACATTCAATAACAGTAAATCAAACGTACCATACTAAACCAATTTCATAAAATTAACGACCACTATACCAGGACAACAGAGCGAGCAAGAGGCATTAATTGTATACAAAGTAACCTTTGTTCTGCACCAATATAATTACAGCAATAAGCCGGTAGAGGCCAGCCTCTAATGGATACTCGATGTTCATTTTGCTGGTAGCCTATTACAGTAGTGTGTTGTAAGCTTTACAGGCGTAATAGCTTCGGTATTGTACTTTATGGCATACTAAAATACTGTTAGTGAAGACTTTTTTAGTCGTCTAGGCATATTTTTAGCATTGGACGTTGAGTTGGACGCTAATGAGAACGTCGACGGTTCTATGTAGGTATAACCTTCTTCTATCTATATAAATAAAAATGGATCGCCGAAAAGTATGTTGATGGATTCACGTGAGAGCGGCTATTGTCGAGGCAAGGCATGTATGTAAGATAATATACAAAACATTAAGTGTAAAATTTAAAATTTGAGTTTGGAAATCTCGAACATTGTCACAAACAATAAATAAAATATGGCGGTACGAAGTTCGCCCGGTCAAAGCTAGTATCAAATATACGAGCAATTTTTATCGATCTAATATTATTAATGCGATAATTTAGGATGAAATTATCGCATTAATAATAAATTAATCAACCATGCTAGAACGACTGAAAGGAGTACAAATTTTGAAGACCCAGTGCTGAAATTTATCAAGTCGCCTAAAAGGCTTCCAACTTAACGACTTCTGTGGTTATTGGGACCATGCCTTTCCTAAGCGCCGAAAATACTAACGGTCACCCATCTATGAATCTTGTCAAACCTCGCTTAATTTTAGATGATAATATCAAATATCTTGGTAATAAAAAAGCCCCAGAAAACCAGCGCAGAACACCTATGATGTATCCCGCATTAAGCTGAACTAGACTTTTTTGATGCAGGCGTAAAGCACATTTATCTACTCCTGTTGTTTTTTTTCTGGTGATGTTTTTTATTATCTTATGTGCCCATGCCTTTGTCTTCTTAGCACCACATTGCTACTAGCACCTACCACCATCGACAACTATTGAAATTTTCAAACACGTGACAACAACAAATCAAAATTGAGATCACAGTAGGCCCTCTGATATGAAGTTTAGATGTACCAAGCTACTCTGCTTACCCTCTAATTACCGTACCCAAACCAACCCATATTGTTAGACAAACACAATTATTGGCCGCGTCCATTGCAATATGAGATTTAAGGGCTCAAATTAAGTGAATTACTTACGGAGGGACCTCTGCCCTCTGATAGACAGTAGTGGTTTGAATCCATCACTGCTAATATATCAAACAGGTAACTTGAGTACTTCGTAATTGAATCAAAATGTTTATTATTATGGTACTTCGTCATCAAATTATATGAGGAGATTAATACCTGTTTTGGTCATCGTCAATCAGCGATTTTGAGCTTACATTGATCCTCAATTGCTTTTTGTCAACTCTGCGTTCCAGCGCAGTATAAAATAGCGTGTTTCAGAGATTCCATCACTGCATTTAGCTTCTAGAAAGTGACTAAATTGCCGATCGCCGTTGCTAAAAGTAGCTAGTCTGCGGGGGCCCTTATATATATTTACTGTAAGATCCGAAATAGTGTCCATAATTTGAAAATTTGTTTCATCATAAACCTTTGTTCAGAATACAACATTACAATCAAAAGCAATGTAATATGGTAATAAGCAAATATATTTCTATGACTTAGGCTGCTTTATGACTTATTAATAAACGTTTCCTTTCAATACTTCTCAAACGACAATCTCGATAAGAAAATTACTCATAGAAAACAATCATATCATTAGCGCAAATAGTTTAATTGTGGAAAGTCCCTTCGAAAATCTCAAGTATACATCACAATAGGGCAAATCAACTAGCTTATTACGTACAATTTCAAATGTTCCCGGTCAGTTAGCGAGTGAATCCATGGGGCGGGACAATAGTGTCCCCAACAGATCCGGGGGACGATTTAAACAAGGGATTTT
The DNA here is from genome assembly GCA_905147015.1 of Laspeyria flexula. NCBI lineage: Eukaryota > Metazoa > Arthropoda > Insecta > Lepidoptera > Erebidae > Laspeyria > Laspeyria flexula. The sequence goes on from LR989956.1 coordinate 11,815,473, forward strand.
ACCCCAATTACTTACGGACAAGTAATTATTTCCACCAAGATATAGATGATATGGAAATAATACATGTAATGCGGTGTTGCCAATGCTTAAGATGCGTCAATTGGCCATAAAAATCAAATTGAAAAGGAAAAATATTCATCTGTAAATTTGTATTTGTATCTGTAAAATTGTAAATCTATAATTTGCAAAATTATAACCTGCCCGTTCTAACTTCATGAAAGACATATTATTGTTAACGAATGTGATAAAAAAAGTAAAATCTGACTGTTTATTGTAAAGCATGTTTAACAATATGCTAAATACTATAAATTAATACTTTTCGTATTGGTCTATTCATCCATCAAGAAACGATATCTCTTAGCTTCTAGTCTGCAACAATTTGTTTGCCGTCAATTATAACGTAAAAATGATGTTGAGACAGTTTTTTTTCTTCAACAACACACACACATTTTATTTTTTCAATAACATTCACAGTTCTTTAAAAATTGATATCTTATAATCCTACCTGCATCTAAACTAAACTAAATTTCGTAGTCCAAAAATATCTAACGGTAATTTAAATCTATGACCAATTGAATCGTCTAAAAAGTTGCCTCTACAGTTGTCCATAATTAGAGATTGCCTCTTCAAAACTTTTACAGCCCTGGTACTAGCAAACATTAATCAGTGCAATAAATAGACCTTTCACCAAGTGGAAAACTCGTGCTTTTCACAAATGCTTCCAATCAGCCGGTCGCCTTTCATTTTCTAACAATGGCGACGGATAAAATGCGAAATAAGATCCTTTAATGAAAACTATCGCTGGACTACCCCAGTATTAATCTATTATCGTTAAATCGACTGCAGACGCTATTAACGCTTTCAAGCCAATATAGTTTTACCTATAATAATATATAGTCTAGCCGTTTTGAGAACCTTTCATAGTGCCTTTTAATCTTCTTGTAATTGAGCTACTGTAATTACATTTCAGATTAACTTATTAGAGTTCTAAGCGTTGGCTTAAGTTTGTGTTTTCTGTTGAATATATTTACTGTAAGTTTTGTTGTTGAAACATGATCAATAACAGAATATTGCTACTTGATAGCAGTGGTAAAAGCGTTATTACAAACTTAAGATTTTGGTTAGACTGTAAAATTAAAGGGCTTATAGAGTTATGTGTTATTGTTGGTAATTGGATATCTAACAAAGCAAGTTAATTTATTTTAGGTAAACTTTATAGTCCTATTATTTATCACAATGGATGGGCAATTAAAATTTCTGAATTGTTTAGTAATAGAATATTTTAATCCAACTAGTTGAAATGTTAGATTTCAACTATCTTTATATATATAATTATTCTGTACGTGAGTTGACAGTGAACTCCTCCTAAATGGCTGAACCGATTTGAATGACCTTTTGTGTATAGGTTCAAGTGGATTTGAGGATGGTTTAGATTAAAAAAAAAAATAACATGCAGGACAACGTCTGTCGGGTCGGCGAGTAATATATATATTATATTGTGTTTTTATGACAACTCAAGTCAAGTATGATTTTTTTTTTATTTTAAATTAAATTTAGTTTCTCGTATATATTTGCCGTCGTCTTACCATAGTCAACTTATCTCTGTTTTATGCCATAGACCCTATCCAGAATTTTGACATTCCATTAGTCGATTTCAATATCAGTAGTCGATAGTTTAAAAATTTTATATTTTTAAACATTTGACAACAATATCGAAATTGCAAATCGATATTGTACCCTAAAATAAAATAAGACCATAATTAGGATGAAGCGCACACTAAATATACCACTCACCTAGTTATCTATTAAATACGACATTTTTTGTTAAATATAAATTCTGAAAACATTTTCATACAAAATATTTCATACAAAGGAACAAAAGAGAAGTGTATTGTACAAATATGATAACATAAAACTTCAGCAAAGCTTTGACGGCTTGCGGCCGGAAATGGAAGGGACAAGGGCAGACAGCTTCCGGTCCAGAGGGTCGCTATACAGCGACAACTAAGCAAAAACAATCTGGTAAACAGCCTTATTGGAAGGAAATTAATGCACGTAAATCATGATAGTGGAAATATGTGTTAACAATATGTTACTATCAGGTACAGCGTTATGTGTTTATAGTGACTTTATATTGCCTATTTTTTGTATTACGACGGCTTTTTTATGGCATTTTATTGCCATATTCGTGTAGTGACGGATTAAGAATACATAATGTCACTACCCCATCTCAACCCGTGGGCGTCGTAAAAGGCAGCTAAGCCTTATGCAGACAAGAGCACTGCGAGTAAAGGAAAATACGAAACAATCCCTAATCAACCCGTCTGGCCAGGCGTGGTATAGTAGGCTAAATTCCCTTCAAAATGTTTGGGGGAGACCCGTGCCCAGCTGTGGGACGTTTATAGGTTGAAATGATGATGATGATGATGATTTTATGGCAATATCAGAGATATAGTCAAAGTCTGCTGCGATGAAAACAAATGCCGTTTGAGCTGTTCATCAGCCATCAGCGTTATATTTTGTGAAAATAAAATTGTTGGACGGGGAACTATGACAAAGACAATAATTTATTCCAATAATGCGTTCTGATTGGTCAAGGCAGCCTGTTTTAAAACGAATGAATTTTACTCAATGATTACTTTAATAATAAAAAAAAACAATACTGCGGCCGGACTAATCTTTTTATGATAAACCAACATAATTAGACTTTCATACGAGTTACTGCCTCTTAATTTACAAAAATAATCTTTACTCAGATGTTTTACATTATAAAATGTAATAAAAGGAGCGACCACGAGAAATCCCTTAAGCGCCCCAATACCTTTGCTTTCAAATAGCAAATGACGTCATTGAGTAAATCTTCAGATCTGAACGAATAATGTGTGCCATACATCTCTGGCTACAACTTAATACAGTGGACGGATCAAAGGAGCCACATACGGAAACGCTGCAAGCTTAGAATAAACCAATTATGAGTGAAATATTAGGGATCAGCGCGCCCTACAAAAGCCTTTGATCACAGGTTGCTAACTGCTTATATTTCTTTCCGGCCTCAAGCGAGAAAGGAGAAGCCACCAAAGACCGGTCAAAATATAACCGAAACTCTTAATAAATTACAGAAATTGGTGGCCACGAGACTAATACCCCCGGAATGGGGAATAAGCCGCTCGTAACGTCGGTTAACTGCGCGTGCCGAGTAATCATTTTCGGACAGGATATTTACTTCCGTCTGTTCTCGTGATATACGACAACTGCCCCGCTCTTATTAAAAGGATACGTCTTGAGAATATAGTCCGTGTTACGCTAAATAGCACACCTAAATCATATTGCGTACGTAATGAAGTTGCGAGGCGAAAGTAGCGGAAATTTGAGTGTAAATAAATTAAGAGTGATCAGTACTGTCGGCCATCGCTCCATTTTCAATTAGAATGAAAGCTGGGGACGATATGGATATTATACGAAATGGGAAAATAATCGAATTTCGACTGAATAATGAGAGGACCCTCGCTATACGTCGATGAATGGCGACCAGGAGAGCATGGCGACACAAAGGGTATTTAACTCGTACTTAGTACTTTTTGTCCACCGCCCCCCGCAGCGCCCGGCCGGCCCCGGCCCCAACGCGATTATATTGTCGTTATCGCCCTATAACGTATGCAGAATAAAACATGTATTATCTATATTGCCAGCATCCATTTACCCGGTTTCGTTCGCTTCTAATCCTTTGATTTATAATATCCTGTTGATATATAGCCATTGGCCGCAATATATTTAAATTATTCCAACAGTCAATTAACGAGATAGCTTTTGCCGCGATATAGATGTAGGTCGCGATGTGTTCACTGGTACGTAACAAACAAACTGAATTTGTACATTGGAATACGTAATTTATTGAAATGGAATATGAGGTAAGTAAACTCAACGAAATTGTTTACATTTTGGAGAGGTTTTTGGTTGAAAATTGCCTCGTGTGTGCATAAAAGTTGAAGAAATTTCGCGGGCGGCCTTATTAGTGAAGTCAAATACACCTTTTTAAACTAGGGCCCTTGGGGTATCCCTACCTATGTTGGCACACCCAACATTCTATTGATACAAATAATTCTCGGTGGGGAAGGACTATATTTCACCGGCGGTTTTTGTAAAGTCGACGCGGGCAGAAAAGTTTGTTAACTAACTTTTTCGCATTTCGTTAAAAAGGCGAGGATTAATACGGGCGTCGCTCGTGATACTTATTTACAATAATCCGACTTGTGGGAGAGTTGCGCATGAATTGTTAGAATAAATTTCGTTTTCAGACGTGTACTGGTAGTGTTGTGGTGATTTTCGATATTTCGATGTTTAATTTTTTTATATTTTTTTTACAGAATACATCGATTCAACGTTCTTTGCGTTGGTCGGAATTTTATAAAATTGGTTAGAAAAACTTGATAAAATTCACCACCGTTAAGTAAATACATTTTTTTTATTTATTTTTAAAAACTACCTAAACCTAATAGTATTTTTTACTAATTCAAGCTCTATTAAACTCACTATATAACAGTGAGAGAGGCATGATGATGAAGGATTACGATTTTATAACATACGCAGTGTTATAATAAAGATGATTATTTTTTCCGAATATCTAAAAGAAATCGTCTTGTAAAATATCGATACCTGTTAACAATTGGTCACATCCCTAGTGTTACCTACGTATGCAGATCGTAAAACCACGCTTTAAAAATTAGATACGTGCTACACGAAGACCTTTTTATAATCCCCAAGAATTTTCTCAGTAATGATACGTCCATTCGTATGGATATTTGCTTTATCTTTACCTTTGGCATCGTAGAACTTATAATTAGACCTTTTAGGAAAATATTGCTTTTTTGCCCTTCTTTTTACCCTTATTCGCTTTGTGATTGTAGGACTTCACGATACGTATATAAGAGTATATATTGAAATACAGGGAACATGTACCTTCGTTTTCAATTATTGCATCCCTCTCCCCCCTCATTCCACTTAGGTGTATCTCTTAGAGTTCTTAATAAGTTTGAAGAAATTAATAATAAATTAAACAAAATAATTTAGTATATTCACTTTTTATATATCATCTTTGTATCATCAGCAGAAACCCATTAATGTCCCACTGCTGGGCTCGGTTCTCCTCTTCTTTACCTAGAGAACTGAGATAGTTTGGACCATAATCCACATACGCTGGCCTAATGCGGGTTAGCGGATGAGACATACACTTAGAATTTAATGAGATATGGGATAGTGACATTATGTATTCTTAAGCCGTCACTGTACGGATTGAAACGGAACAAAAACTTACCACATGCAACAAGTAGTTTAAATACAGAAAATGAAAATCATACGAAAACATATTATTTCAGTATTGCGTTAAATAACAAGTGTAAAACGTTAATTAACTTCAATGTATACAGTGGCAGGTTTAAATATTGTCACGATATACTTCGATATTACCATAATACGACCAATCACGAACGGGTGGGTACTATCAAATTTGCATATTCCGACGCCGAATCTCATCATTAACATTTTTATTAAACAAGGATTATCTGTAATCCTTTTTTATTTGACAATTAGTAACGTTATCGTGGCGTCCAATGTCGTAAAGAGTTGAAATAGCTTCCTATCTACAGCAATTATCCTAATTGCTCTAACGTTCAGAGATAACAAACCTTTCATTACGGTTAAAAATTTCCATCAACTTTACAAAGTGCTAATTGAGCTTTGAACTTTATTACGATGCTTCGAAAATAGACGAAGTTTATTACAGTGCTTCGAAACACTGTTTTATAGTCTTCAATAATTCTGTGAATAAAATTTGAAAAGTTGGGAGTTGAATCCTAACTTTTATAAAGTTAATTCTGATTTTTGCAAGTAAATTGAGTGTTTTTTGCGACATCGTTGTATTTTTATTTCTTTTTAGTAAGAATTTTACTGGAAAACTCGTTTTAAAAAGTTTTTTAATATGAATGAGATGAATTTTAGAATAATAAGATATGTTATATTATAGTCATGTGGAACAGTCTCGTTGTGGGTTTGAAATTTTCTATTACTTGTTTAGCATTTATATAAAAATGTTAAACAAAAGCAAAGGAAATTGCTTAATATTTAATGTAGAACATATTCGTTATTATATTTTTTTTTACTAAATTTTAATACACTAAAAAGAACTAGTCAAATGAAGGTGTGCTTTAGAAGTTTTATTATAATCTTTATTTGACAGAAGGAACCACGAAGCGTGTGTTACCAAACCCGAACAATATTATTACACTTGCTCAATAAGAACTTAGATTAGATTAGGGTAACTGAAGTGCATCGTACTGAGAACTGACCCCTCTGCATAATCCTGTCAGCTATTGACAGTGAGAAGTACACCTCTTTGCTTTTAGCTTAATATTCTTAAATCTAAAACTATTATCCATTTCATTTTTTATCAATCCATAAGATCATCGGATTACAAATATATTCAAAAACAAGCTAAAAACATATTTTGTGAAGAAAAGTTATTATAGTGTCGACGAGATCATAAACGACAAAAGCTAGAATTAATTTATGTTCTAATATTTCTAATCCAATATTTTTCTTTATTTGTGTAATGTGAGGTGTAACAGTGTAATTTAAGTTTGTACTCAGGGTGATTAATGTATCATTTTAATTTGATTTATTTTTTCAACACAACGTATATTGTTAAGAATTAATGACCAACATGAACTAAAAAGACTGACTTTTAGCAACATACAAACTAGATCAAAACTGTTTGAAAGTATTATACTTTTAAAGCTTTTTCGTCATCAGATGTCCCATATATTATGTCATTTGATATATATTGGATACACCTGCCAAAGGTTTAGAATTTGTGGTCATTATGTGTAACAAATACAACTTAATGAAAATTAGATTCAAATTACACGTAGGTATCTATTGCTACTCAACTCAACGTATAAAAACTATAATCGTTCTAGTGAAATCGCGCCGCGCACTAACAACCTTAAATAACGCTATTAAAAATAAAAGAATATAAATACTTTATTAGCTTTTAAAGAAAATCGACTTAAAATATATCGCCATAAGCTTTAAATTTTATACCATCTCCAGTTATTACACCGATAACTCTTATTCACGTAGCAAACGCGTAAAAACGTTTCCTTTTAACAATTCTAAGGGATCAACTATAAAATATGAGTTTTCGTCCAGTGAAGACTATAAACTATTGGTTTACGATATTATACTTATGTTAAATTTGAATGACCAAGCGACGTGACCAAAAAGTTTAACACCACTCGTGTTTATTAAATTTCACTGCGAATGAAACACTAAAATTTAACTTTATCTCTGACTTGGGTATTAAAATAGCACCACTTATATGACATATTTTATTATTAAAATATTAGAGAATGTGATAAATGGAATCATAAATTAAATTATTGAAATCGCCATTTTAAGAGTACTTTGTATAAATAACTGAGAGGTTTTAAAATATTACAAAAAAATATTTCAGTGAGCCTTTAGCCTGAAGAATTGCACACACCTGAAGTTCAATTACATTTTAGAGATGACAAATAGAAAAATGTGATAGACGTGCTTAGTTGTGTATTTTGGAATAACACACACCTATGCTGTCATGAGAATAGCCATATTTACATCTGGGATTTTTATATCTATTTTTGTCCCTATGGTACTAGGATAATATCCAGCGGGAATAGGTTTTAAAATGAGAAAGTACACAATACGAGAAATTCTTTTTTCGCGGTCACATTTCAGTGAACTTTACATACGTATTACAGTGTCGATAACCTTATCGACAGGTTTGATTTATTCAAACCGCACACCTGCACTTGCCATTCAGCGTGGAGACGCCACGTACTTCTTTCTATCAAAACTTACACGGCTCGCGAACTATTTGGTTATGTGACAGATATAAATCAGAAGATTAATTCTGTTACTTGTTCTATTTTGATTTCGTCTGTTTATTGACATTGGTATAAGATTGAGTCTTATTTGTGATTTTTCCCAACGGACCCCATGACTGTCACCACGTGGGGTCCGATGAGAATCCAAAATAATTTCAAGCTCATCCACCCCCGTAAATAATACAAAGAAAATAAACAGCAAAGTTAAATATTTTTGTGAACGTAAGACATATTCTCTAAGCTCATTTTTTGTGATTTGCAAATAGTATCTACCACGTATATAAAGGTTTATTGCAAAACATCATTTTTCAACCCTTATTGAAAATAAAAATCTACGAGTATATTGAGACCATTATTTCATCTAAAAATTAAAAGAGAAATTTCAATTTGCACCAGCAAAATAACAAAAAAACTACTATTGGACATACACTGATCCATTGCGAAGTCTCCTGGGGCGTTACTCATTTAATTTGGAGACAAACAACTATTCACAAACCTAAAAGACAATGACATACGAGTTGAATACAGGACAGTTAGATTTATTATTTGTTATCCATACAAAGATAATTAATCTCACGGAGAATTGGTCGTATATCAAAAGCAATGTCATTTTTGCTGGGCCCCAAAGTAATCACTATAAATTTTGGGAATGCCAAGCCTAGTTTTAAGTTATGAATTAGTTTTTTGGCCGAATGGAGCTAAAATCACTGCTGTAGCGTAGCGGTTAAGGTGTCCGTATCACCACTGTGACTAACATCCCCATCATGCCGACGCGTGACATGGATTCGATTCTTACACAAGACAAATATTTGTGTTAACTACATCAATGATGATTAAAAAGAGTGGCCTGAGTTTCTTGCTAAGTTCTCCTCAGAGCTCAACCTTGTCAGTGAGCCTTAGGCAAATTTGCTGACACCTTTTTTTGGCTTTGTATGACGATCATAAGTACCATGTATTTGATCTATATGAATTAAAGTTTATGAAACTTTATTTATGACTATGTCGTTCAAAACCTAAATGCTACTGGCGCCATGGCGTTAAGTTACGCTAGAAAACGAAAATCGGAATTTAAGCCTTTACTATCCCGTTTGGATAGTGTAGTAGGTAGTTTTCTTCTTGCGAGATACTTCCTCAGTGGCCCGGGTTCAATCTCAAAAACCCGAGTGAGACAAAAATGGTATTAAGTTTTTTTTGTTCGACTGATGTGCAAAATGTCCCGGGTTCAATCTCAAAAACCCGAGTGAGACAAAAATGGTATTAAGTTTTTTTGCCTTGAAATTCTTAGTATCACGTTGGAAATAAAGTAATAGGCTCGCCCTCTATTATATGGGATCAAAAATAACTGACGAATTCCAGGGAAAACTAGCGTAATGTTAAGTTATACTAAGTTGTGATATAAGACCTGCCCCAAGTTTTAGATAGGTTATGCTGTGTTAAAAATGATAACTAGCAGCTTTATAAATAAAGTCCAAAGTCCCATCTACTACAGATATACTTAATAGCTTTCCTATCCTCCCATTGAGTTACTCGACTAATAGCAGGATTTTGAGTACATAGGTAGGTAAATTTAATATTTTTTGTTATGCAATGACGGCTGAAATGAATCCATACAAAAACGGTCCATTTAAATTCTCGGCGAAACCTTATAAGTAGCAGTGACTAATATGAGAGGTCTACGTTAAAATAGATGTCAATCAGGAGGTGAATTGAAAGGGGGCGAATGTAAAGAGACTTTTATATCGAAATGATTGGAATAGTATTGATAACTTTAGCTTCCTGGTAAAAAAAGACAGAGAATCGAAAATACAAAAGTACAACCAGTCTATATAACTATTATGTAATATCAATCTACTTCATACTCGCTATTCAAAATTAGTAAGCACACTCGCAAGGTATACAATACATTTCTACGTTAGACTATAGTATCTCTTATATTCTTGAATGTTTAAAATAATTGTTATACCTAATATTCGAATAGTGAAGCAATATTCATTAATTTAAATATATTTTTAAAACACTTCCATTATTTTATACAATTTATGAGCATTAGCTCTGTTGTCATCTTCAAAGCAATTTAATATTCTTGTAAAGCGACAGCTTTTACAAATCTCTAGACATATAACGACCATTAAGCGCTCTTAGGACAATTAATTAGTATAATACGGCAATTTCAAACGCAAACCTCCATAAGTTCTGAATGAATAATGTCTCTTCTTAAAGAGTTATCATCCTCCTAATTATCGTGGCGATAAAATTAAGAAACTCCGACTTTAATGTCGCAGCACTAAATTACACTTTTAGACTTGTATGAAATGTTATTATTGCAGTTTAATGCGATGCAGGACAACGTTCTGAAGGCCACGCCTACTCTCTTTTGCGGCGAGACAATAAGTTTTTACGAGCTGAATAGAGGCGAAGATTGGAAAAAATTCAAAGCACTTTTTGTCGAAATTCGTAAAAAAATGTTTTGTATTGTGAGTGGCGCACAATGGTGGATGGAGGAAATGAGAGTCTGGGCGTAGCGGTGCTCAATTTAACTGTACCCCGCTCTGCACCCCGCACTCGATCCCACCCCCGCCGCTCTTCGTGCATAATGTGTATATGCACGCAATGAACAACCGCGGAGACTCGACACTTCATTATAATACCCTCACTTAACTGTAATTGGGCGTTAGAAAATATTGAGCATAATACAGAGAGAAAACCTGTTTAACTCCAATTATTTGTTCTCTGAAACTTACAAACGAATTAAGAAGAACTTGGAATATTTAAGTGTGTTAGAGTTGAGAATGATTACACACGTGAATTTAAGACGTTATTTGCTAATTTAATTAGTAACAATTATTGTTATTATAATAAATGATACTTGATTAAGGTGGGTTTAATTTTTGCAATACAATGACACGTTTGCTAATTTAATCTACGAGCACAACGCGGTAGAACCGGACAGCGTTGCTTTGAGCAGTACGCTTCGCTGAAATTTAATGTTTCCCCTGTACAGACCCTTTGAAGGCTCCCATATTAGCCGCTGTCTATTAGCATAAACCGTATAACGGCACCACCTAAGCTTTTAATTAATTACCAACCAGATACCGGGAAGTTTCAACATATGAACAAACTCATCGCCTTTTTTATTCAATTAACATTTCACGTCCACCAAAAAAAATAAACAACATAGGTACCAACCGAGCGTCGTAATTAAACATTACAAACAATTCCCGGGTGAAGAACCTCTCTCACGTGTTTTAGTTTTTCCTCTATTAAAATGTAAGCAACAGGAATGTTAAACAGCGACTCCGACGATGAAAAACTCATAAATGTTAAGGTAAAATAAATAAAAAAGCATCGACTGAACAAACAATCTCCGGCAAAACTAATTTATGCGGCGCATTCGCTGGGGCCCGAGTAAGATGCTTGAGGAAATCTCTCTTTTATGTTTTGGCAAAGGTTTAATATAAAAATTACTTTTAGCATTATCATGTGTGCTTGGTAGGCGACGGAGGATCGTTTCGAAGTCACAATTCGATGAGGGCACGCTTTCCGCCGTCTGTAGATTATCTCACGCGTGACAGGCGCTCTGCTCTCGGCGGCCTTCATGCTTAAACAACGGATATTCAGGTGTGTTACGGTGTGTTTCACTGACGATCCATTTTATTCCCTCTGTGTAATTATTAACAGAATTAATTAATTCATTATCTTATGTTTAATTTATAATTTAAATATACTTTAAATAGGTATACCTACATTCAACGAACTGAATTCGTAGGAACTGAATCTAATTTAGCTTGTCAGTCAATAGATCAAATATCTACGAGATAATTAAAATATTATTTTTATTGAACCTATAATAAATACTTCTTGACTCTTCATTTTGACATATTCTAGTTAAAATAAATAATGTTCCTCAATCTATGTACTGGCTTTAGTTCCATCATTTCTGATACATAACTTTAAAAAATCCTTTTCTTTTAACTAAAATACATCATCAGACTATTTTACTTACTGTAGTTTTTTGTTGTCAATTATAGTAATTCATTCATCATCATCATCATCATCATCATCTATCATGACTATCTTAATTTATATTGTTTAATATTTTTATTAAATAAATAAAATTAAAACACACAACCCTAGCTTGTACCCGATCTTCAAGTAACTTCTTTTATCGCACCATATGTAGACGTTTGATTTCGCTGATCCCCCATATTCCTTTGATTATTGTATTACGAAACGAGGGCAAGGAAACCCCGTGTTGTGCATTTTTTCATATAATCTATTTATCGTCAGCCAACGAGTAATGAATGATGTTTTGCATGGATGGCAAAGCGAGTGTTTCGAGCTTGTTAAAAGGCACCCCGGAAATGACACTGCTTTTCATATGAGTGAGCAATCAAATATGAGTTTGCATTTAGAGATTTTTAAGGATTTATTGAGTTTGATAAAAGAGTCATTGTTATTGTTTTGTGGTTGAATTATCTTTAATAATAATAATAGTATTCTACCACATTCGCACAGCGCCATCTAGTCCCAAATTAAGCAATTATATTTGCTTGTGTTATGGGTACTAAACAACTGATGTACTACTTAAATATTTTTTTTTGTAAATACATACTTAATATAGATAAATAGTAGTTTATGAGTACACAGTCCGTTTAGCAGTATTCAAAATACGGAATGCATTTCTTAATACAACGTACTCACTAGAAAAAGGCCTTATGTCGTGGGCGGTTTAACAAACATTAAAAACACAAACTGACTTACAAAGTAAACCCAAAAAGTTGGATTGAACCCGAAACCCTACGTTCAGCAGCCACATAGTAGGGCCACTATACCATATATACATACATAAGGCAGTAAGTTTTAACTAAATAGAGCTGGAAAAGTACTTCACACCCTTTTATTAAAAAAAAATTGCGTACAGTTTGTTGTCCAGCGTATAAAAAACTAAATAAAATATTAAACTTTATCGCATTTTTCTGAAGTACGTAACTTAAAACCTTTTTGGTTATAAAAGAAAAAACAATTCACTACAAACTCATATCCCTTAACTAAACCAATGACTGTCACATCAGAATCTGCGAGAGACATTCTAAAAAGATATTCGTAACAAGCACCAAATAAGATGCATCGTAAACAAAAAATGATCAATTTTGCCCTAAGCAAAACACAAATAAACGTCAATCTTTAAAAACAAATCTGTGTTAGAAGCATGGAAGCACACACGTGTTCCACTTTATATGAAGGGGGATAGCCTACAAAGGAAAGCAATTTTACAAAATAAAAAATTCTTTATTTGAATTGGGAAGAAACAAATGATACGAGCTATACTTAAATCACCGCTATTGATGCGAAATTGAAATACGAATCGAGATGGTAAATTACGTATTTGGAAATGTGGGGTCGTAAATGAGTTTTCTTTGTTTTATTCCTATATAATCGAGTATGCAGTCTAAACCGCTGGCATTTCAAGAAAGTTGATAGAATAATAGTACAATATGACATAATTCTAAATATGGATCTGACGGCCTACTCAGAATCTTTGAGTTTGTTAATTTTGATATCGCAGTCAAATATTTGAAAATGTAAACAAGTAAACATTGTCATGACCGCTGTCATTTCTTAAATATTTGATAATGATATTAAAATCAACTAAGTCGAATGTCGAAATTCCAAGTAGGCTCTCTAATATAAGCCGTCACTAGACAATCACGTGATAAAATTTATTCTTAATAATGATATAATATTGTAAAAATCGAAAACAGATCAGAAATTATTCTCATAAATAAAACTCCAAAATTCTAATTTCGAACTCAATTCCTAATGAAATTTTGTTATAAAACCTCTTCAGAGAATTTTAATAACGACAGAACACTAACCATTACTCATTTTAATTTGAAATATCTACCTGAATTCGAAATTTAATTTCCAACGTGATAGATTTTTTATCTGTACCTACTGTAAAATAATTTACATTTTAGCTGCAACAAATTGAATTGCTGCACGTAATAACTTTTGTGTTTTATTATTTTCTTCGAAATGATATCTAATGAACATGTTTTACATATAAAAATGTCAAAATAAAAGCTAAACAACAAGGTTGAAATCAATAAAAAATAACATTATTACCTATTTACGTATATACAACGTCAATGCATCAAAACAAAAACAAAACACATAACATAATACAACATTCGAAATACAAATTTTGGTGCAATCAGTGCATAGATTTATTATCTAACTTTTTTTTTTATCGTAGCTATTTGATGCAGAATACGTTTCATACTATAGAATACATCGAGTGCTATACCTACTTTATTTAAGAAATTTCTTTTTGTATGATTTAAATTTAATACTTAGTATTTATAAACAAAATACGCACTTGTTTATTAACATGGACCTAATAAATTATATTTCACAAAAATAAAGACGTCAAATATAATGTAAGCTCTTATAAACATTATTGCTAGTTGTTTCATATTTGCATGCGCCGTTATTGCTGCACGCTAAATCACAAATATGTAAATAAATTGAAAATGCTCGGCATTAAATAACTTGAAATAATATATCGGTTCGTACGCGGGGGCGTAGTCGACTGCTATTGACAAACGACTGGGCAAATATAAGCCGAATTATGGAAATTCCATTCAAGAATCGAGAAAAATAGCTTTTGTTCGTATTTTATCTCGCTTAAGTCACATTATAATGCACTATCGAAATTGGTTTCGATAAAATTTGCGTTACGTTTGATATGAATTTATATAATTACGGTTATTACGGGTTGTATATTGTCCTGCGATTGTCATTTATTACATTGTATTTTATTACTGTGTTACCACGCCACCACTGAACCTTATTCTGTTCTGTTCGCGGGAATTAAATCCCCCTAGAATTAAATTGAGCTATTTATTTATTTTTTCTGGCTACAAAATCTTAGGAATCTTCGATTTATATTTTGTAAAGAGTTGTTCTAACTAAAAATACATACATTAAGTATGAGGAGAGACTTTAGCTCCCTATGGTTGTTCTACCGCCTGTATATTGGGTTGTGCTCTGAAGGACTGTTTGAGATAAAGCCTACGGCCACTTTCTATCGTCGCACCGCTCACTATCGGCAGGGAGGTCATTCCCACACCTTGCAGCCGAAATGGTCTCGCACCGCGCGGTTTCAAAGGAATTTTCTCCCAAGAACTATCAAGTTGTAGAATGAACTCGCAAACGAGGTTTTCCCAAGGAACTACAGTATGGGGCTCTTCAAAAAAGGAGTGAATAGGTTTATTAACGCGGGTTAACAACGCGCTCGTGATGCCCGCGCAGGCGCCCATAGGCTACCGTAACCGTTTATCATCAGGCTGTCCGTACGTCTGTTTGGCAACGTCATGGTATAAAAAAAAACCTATAATTTTCCACAATATCTACGAAAAATCCTTTACATCGCACCGCATGCTTAGGTGTTGTTAATATTTAGGTGTAGTGTATAAACATTTTCATAAGACAAACAGACTATAATTTAACTTATGTTTAGATGATTTACTTGCTTCGCTTTATTTGCTCGCATTTTCGTTTTATTAGACTGCTGTTGACGTATGACAAAAGAAGTGCTCAAAAACAGCTTCATCACGGCGAAGGCGAAAGTTCTCGCGTCGCTAGACGAAACTAAAGTCATAAACTTTATGCAGTGACAACATATTTCAGAAACGTCGGGCCTTTTATTAGACGGGACCAGATGATCGTTGAATCCCCTCTTTCCGCGGGACTTTAAACTTGAGCTGTTCGCTGGTATTGCGAAAGTTTTCAGCTCAACGAAAATACACCGGAACGCTCTCAAAAGAGTAATAGTAGAGTGATTTTTTCGGCGCTTCGCTCCCGATAGGATTACGTTGACACGAGCGGCGCCAATCAGAAACCTTTGAACTACTCTGCGAGGTATAAAAGTTCACCTTACCCAACTTTGATTAATACCTGCGAATACATAAAATACCGAGAGAATTGCCATAGGTTCGTTCTTTTTTTCGTTTATTCAACTACGTATAATTAATTTTTATTTATTTTAAGTAACATGACTCATAATGTTACTTATAAACAACTTATAAACTATGTTAGTTATTATAATATATAATAATATAAAAAATGTGTATCAAAATATTGTGTTCTAATAGGTAACCGCTAATAATGCTCACAGTATAACAACAGTTCAAAAATTAATTTTAATATCAACAATCCTCAAAACCTCAATTTTTTTCTTCAACCTATGGAAGTATAGGTTGAAGAAAAAAATTGAGGTTTATTTTGATGTTCCCTTTTAATTTATTTTAGCACGTATTATTATACTACACGTATTTATCGCGTTTGAATGCCATGGTGTGTCACCGGTGACCACAAAGCGTAGATTGACATTGTGTCTGAAAGCTTAGCGTTCAAAGTTAAACCTGTAGATATTTTAGCACCCTCAACAAACAAGAATACTCTAAAAATAACACAATAACATCTATCTTACTTATTCTAACCGTTACACAGAGTATCACAAAGTAAAATAACGAGAAACATCAGGCTTTCTTCAGTGAAGCTCATGTACTCGGGTATTTATGTTTGTTTCTATCAAAGTTCTGTTGTGTAAATCATTTTCTTTATAGTAATTTAAAAGTTTTCTTTATTATAGTTTATTCTTTCTCTTTTATGCAACAAGTCTTTAGGTTATTTTTGATCAATCTTTCAAGTCGGGTTTTTTAATATTAGAATAGTGATTGCGTTTTATACAGCCTTACAAAAGTACAGTACAGTTACAAAAGTACATAAATGAGAAAAAAGGACGCTTTTCTAGCCTATTTATTAAAAATATAAAATATTTTCGATCTATTTTTCTTTTACTGAAGATGCGAAATGAAAGTAGCTCTAATATTCATAGTATTATAATGTAGTTTATGATATTTTCCATATTATAGGGATCCGTACCAAAACGGTTCACAATAAAACCTTATTTTTGTAAATGGTGCTAAATGTATGTGTACATATAGAAAACAAAAATTGTATACATTTTATGGAACTGTTTTGGTCTGTTGATCATAATGCTTTAAAAGTTTGTATTAGTTAAACACTGTTTGTTTCCTGAAATAAATAAATAAAATGTACTAGAAGCCTGAATGTGTGGAGTGATAGGTACATGAAAATTCAAGAATTGCACTTACAACAAAGTTCTATTTATTTAAATATCGAAATCTACGCGGTCGAGGCCGCGGGCAAGAGCCTGCGACCGTAGTAATATTATAAGTATCGACTATCGAAATTAACCCCAGATTGCCTGGCACAAGAAACCAATTCGACGTCACTGCACAATGACTAATGTTAGCAATTTTTAACCGCAACAAAATCTAGATAGCCTCAATAAATTCTCCACACGTCCTTTAAACCCGTCGTAACCAAAATGTTTCGTCTTTCATAAAACGAAAACTTAACTAACGCAATATTTATTTACTGGTAACAAATGGGTAGGTACCGTGTTAGCATTTTACGATTCAAGCCAAACATTGAACCATTTGTATTCACACGGAGTTTGGGTGGTAAAAGTTGGAAAGGTACAGGTGGAGACAAAATTTGTCCAGCCCACTCCAGGTGCAATCAGATAGCAGACTGCTTAAACACATCGCTTTTGTCCGTCGTGGTCTTTTTTATTTTTAAAGGTTATGTAAGTTCGATGACCTGTTATTTTTAGTTGAGGTCAGAATTTGCTGTCTTGAAAATGAATGCTACGGTTCCAGACCATTTGGTTTATTTTATTTTTATATGTTTTAGGTAAGTTCGTGTAGTGGCGGATTAAGAATACATAATGTCTCTACCCCATTTCAACCTGTGGATGTCAAAAAAAAAACCTTAAGCAGACAAGGGCACTACGAGAAAAGGAAAATTCGATACTAAATCCTATACCAACCCGTCTAGCCAGCGCAGTGTGATATAGTAAGCTAAATTCCCTCCACAGGGTTCCAACGGGTTTTGTTTGCTTTGTAAGATCATACATATTTACTGTCATATAGTAATTTTGCATCCAATTCATTTATTTCGTACAAACTTATTACGTCTGTTAATGAATCCCTTTAATATTTAAAATACGTATTATCGACTGTAATTTCATTTACTTAATACAAAGATTAGTCTATCAAAGGCTTTAACCTAAATTAGTTGTTGTAACTTAAGCGAAAATGAATAATTCTTGAGATTAAAGATCTTAAGATAATTCAAATAGCTGCCAAGTTTTGATTTATATTTGAAATGGCATTAATACGTTGCGAGGTATAAAGTAAGATAATATGAAATAGAGATGTTATATTTACTAATTGGATATTTAAGATAAGATCAATAATACATTTTGAATTTATAACGTAGTCGTAATATCATCATCATCATCATTTCAACCCATAAACGTCCCACTGCTGGGCACGGCTCTCCTCCAAACAATGTGGAGGGAATTTAGGCTACTACATATTATACCACGCTGGCCAGACGGGTTGGTATAGGGTTTATTTCGAATTTTCCTTTTCTTGCATTGTTCATGATTGCATAAGGTTACTCCCTTAGTCGCCTTTTACGACACCCACGGGTTGAGATGGGGTAGTGACATTATGTATTCTTAATCCGTCACTACACGGATGTCGTAATATATTATAGCAAATTATTACAGCATCAATCAATCATCAACTTGAAGGGAATAGGCAGTTGTCCCACCACCGGCGAGTAAACTAATTACTATCGGCTATTTTCTCGTTCAAGAAACGTACAATAGATATAACATTTAGCGTAAACAAAAGAAATGCATATAAGTAACTGTTCACACTGCCCCGGCGGCGGGGACTCGTTCCACTAGTTTGTCACTGAACGACAAGAGCGATATTTCATCATCATCATCATCTTCATCATCATCATATTTATCAGCCCAACGACGTCCACTGCTGAACATAGGCCTCACCTAATTTACGCCACTACGAACGGTCCTGTGCCGCCTGCAACCAACGGCCGCCCGCCACCCTGACCAGGTTGTCGGTCCATCTGGTGGGGGTCCGTCCCACGTTGCGCCTTCCAATACGTGGAGAACCACTCGAGAACCTTTTTGCCCCATCGGCCATCAGTTCTACGAGCTATGTGCCCTGCCCACTGCCACTTTAACGATGCGATTCGGTGAGCTATATCGACAACTTTAGTTCTCCTGCGGATCTCCTCATTTCTGATTCGATCACGCAGGGAAACTCCGAGCATAGCTCTTTCCATGGCTCGCTGAGCGACAGTGAGCTTTCTAATGAAGCCCATAGTTAGCGGCCACATCTCAGTACCGTAAGTCATCACTGCAACACACATTGGTTGAAGAGCCATATTTAACAATATATAACTGGACATAAATTAAAAAAAAAAAAACATTTTTAGGCAACAAAGCTACCTGTAACTAGTAGTAATTACAAGTCACTCACACATGGATAGGATAGGTACCTATTTCTATTAAAAACTTATTCAAATACATCTTCTCTTAACTTCGCTTTGGTGGAAACCAGACTGAGGAGGGTCCAAACTGCGTCAGCCTTTTGATTGTTCATAAGATCTAATCTCGATGTTTTACTTTGTTTACAAGTTCAATATAATGTTTTCATTTTGCCTAACAAATTGTACAGGGCCTTCACCTTTAAAGTTTTATTGTGTTTCAAACAATCACAATAGTAATTCTGAGGTCTGAGAAATAGCTTGAAGGTCTAAACCTGAATAGAAGGTTATTAGCTTGTTTCACACTTAGAAAAAGTCAAATGCGAGTCGGACTCATGCACCGAAGATTCCATACAAACATGCTATTTTTTTTTGTGATTACCAAAACCTACCAGTGTTTTAAATTTCCATAATTTACCGCACATATTCGGTTTATAGCTGGATATAATTTCATACATACAACTAGATCACGCCTCTTTCCCACCAGAGGGGTAGGCAGAGACCATTTCCTTCCACTTGCTACGATTCTGACATACATAATAATATTTTTTCGTAATATTTCATCCATATTGCGTTTAAATACCGTACCATTAAATAATCCCAACACCAATAAAAAACCAAATCAAAAACGCACTCCAAAAATATGAAACTCATTATGCAACAGAAATTCGTTCGAAACAATCGTCTCGTCTAGTTAGTCTAGACAAAAGAGCTTGTAAGGTTTGCTGCCAATTGTACCACAGAGACTTCTATTTAAATATTTCCTTACAATTAAATTAATTTAGTTAACAAAGGAGAACGGTAGAGTGTTCTTATT
Organism: Laspeyria flexula; assembly: GCA_905147015.1. Classification (NCBI taxonomy): domain Eukaryota; kingdom Metazoa; phylum Arthropoda; class Insecta; order Lepidoptera; family Erebidae; genus Laspeyria; species Laspeyria flexula. The sequence goes on from LR989956.1 coordinate 11,835,666, forward strand.
CACAATTAGTGAGACATCGCTGCAATCCCAACAGCGAAGCAATGCTGAACAAAGTATTTTAAGGTTGCAACTCGCAATTCGTTCCGTCTTGTTGCCTTTGTTTTTAGAATTAATAGATCTGTTACTGTTTAATCTTTGCGCCTGAATTTGGTGTTACGGAGGTGTTAAGAAAGGGGGATACGAAACTTTTGTTGGTTAACTGTTCTTAAACTCACGTTTTAAGTTAAAATACTTTTCGAATTTACTACCCTTACTATTATTAAGTTTCACCCTTTTTACTCCAAGATTTTGAAAACTAGTTAAACGATCAACAAATCAATAATATTTAATAATAATAATATTCTACCACATTCACACAGCGCCGTCTAGTCCCAAAGTAAGCAATTATATTTGCTTTTGTTATGGGTACTAAACAACTGATATACTACTTAAATACATTTTTTTTTGTAAATACATACATATTATAGATAAATTATACCCAGACACAGAACAAACCTTTATGCTCATATAAAAAGATTTGTCGCGGGTGGGGATCGAACCATCAGGATCACTAACCACTAGACCAACAGGCCAGTCTAATTAGTAATTACATTAGTAGTAATTACAATCAACCTGTGCGAAAGTATGAAAACTTGAAATATAACCTGTAAGGCCAATGTGGTATCGGCAGGCTATTTCTCTTACGGTCTTTCTCTCTCTCTTAAATTTTAGAGGAAAGAACTGTGAGCTGAGAGCCTGCTTGGAACCTCGTCATTCAACTGAGCAAGTTTTGAAATCATTATTATCTAATGTTTGAAAATGACAGCCACCATGCTTACATATAAATTATTACTGACATTTTTGCATTAGCTAGGTTGAATGTTGAAAATTCAAGTCAGCTCTGACGTAATAGGTGATAATTCCTTCAAAGAGAAAAGTACAGTATCAGTTTCGAAAATTGAGCAAGCGGATTATTATTAGCCAGTAGTCTTTTTAATATAGTTGTCTTTCTAACGTCCCTGGCTTATAGCAACCATGTTGCACATATTGCCGTAGGCGTAGCGAGATATCGGCGAATTTACAGCGCAGTAGGCCGTAAATACATCGGCGGCGAGCCCTCGGCCACCCATTGATCTCTCAAATAGCATGACTACCCCTTTTGTTTCCAACCAAATTACTAGCCGACTGGAAATTCTGATTATTTTTCCGTTTATTTACTTCTTGATTGAGTTTCATTTGTCCGTAGGGTAATGTTGTTTTATATGTGTTGAACTTAAAAGCACAATGACGAGAGACCATTTAATATTAGATGCTCTAGTGGCGTAACGAGAATGGTTAAGGCTGCTGTGCAAGATGTTCTGGATTCAATTCCCGAGTCAGGCAAAAATAAAAAACTGTGTTTTTCTGTCACAAAATTTCAGTATCAGCCCGCCGTTTCAAAACTTGTCTCGGAAATGACAGTAGACTCTCTCTATTAAATGAGAATTAACTTAGCTGGCGATATGTGGGCGTTAGATATAGATCTGTGTCTACTCTTTTGAGAAAAGTAGCGTAACGCTAAGTTTTTTATTTTTATAATTGCCACGATAAATATTGCGAATCGTTTAAAAGTTATTAAGTACTATCATGTTATAAGAAGGTACAATAATAAAGAGGTTTTTATAGGTTCAATAGCCATTAAGTTAAATCGCTCGTGCTATGAGCGGATTCACGTGGATATTTAGTTCTGAACTCAAAATCTTTCAATCGAAAGCTATTCGTTTTAAAGCTTGTCTAAATTGCAATATTAAGGGATTACAACCACTTGATACTATTCCTTAAGCTTCTTTTACAAGAAAGTTATTAGATACTTATTTTCAATCCATCCACGGTTATGCTCTGTATTTGTTGGTAATGCATTCTCATCGTTATGTCTAAATTTTTAAAGCCGAAATATATGCTTTTACCAGCCAGACTATCAATCAATCTACGCCAAAGGAGTTACAAATAGTTTTTTTGGGTTCAATAACTTTGAAGATAATTTCTACATTGATGTACTTATATCCAAATATTTTGTTTTATAAAAAGCAAGCTTGCTTATTTAAATTTTCAGTATAAGAATCTGTCTGTTTGTTGTTTATCAAACTTCAAAGTGATTGAATACCTTCTGAAGTTCCAGATGTTTACACAATTGTCTAGAAAATTCTCAAGACTGCGCGGAATTCCAAACTTTCGAGGATAATTTGAAAGAAAGTTTCTTTATAAATCAACATCCGTAACTTCGTTTGAATATTATTACAGCCGTCGTCCACTGTCTCGGGCTAATTTAATTAAGTATGGGAAGCTTGATATAGACTGAGTTTATTTTTCTGAGACAAGCTGCGAACAAACTTTAGATATTGTTATCACATATATTATGTAGGTACAGCATAGGAATAATAATATAAACGAACTATGTAATCACAGTTCTAGACAATTATTTACGATAAAATTAATAATAATAAAACTTACTTTACTTTTTTTTACATACATACACACATAGGTATAGATCACGCCTCTTTCCCAACAGAGGGGTAGGCAGAAACCATTTCCTTCCACTTGCTACGATTCTGACATACAACATCTTTGGTTTCTTCAAAATGCATCAGTCTTTTCACGCATTCTTGCTGGGTTGAGGGTACTCCTGATTGGACAGATCAGGAGTACCCTCAACCCTCAACCCTTCTTTAGAACGTCATCTATTTGATTTTTTTTTATTTTATTGGGCTTATAAGATATAAATAAAGGAAATATGGATAAAAAACATAGGATACCTTTATTAACATAAAATATGGTCGGAGCTACAGACAGAAAGTAGCAGATACTAACATACTAAAAGAACAACGACGTATACGGCATATTTAAAAACTTTGCAGTCTTTAAATTATTATTTACTTATAAACGTTCAACAAGTTTTAATTTTTTTTGTACCTACAGTGTTTGTTTTCTTACAGAATACAAAACAAAATAACTAAGATTATGATAATAGGTACATACATTTTGCATACCTACAACATTAACTGGATAATTATTGTTAATTGGACCTTTATTCCGTGCAAGAAAAGCGAAAAATTACTCCCAACTTACAACTGACTACATCTCTAATCCGAACTACAGAAATATTTTACGATAGTAACTTTACACCGTGTCATACATCATCGACATGAACATTCAACAGTGTTCACTGATGTGAGTTTCTGATTATAATAATACCATTTTCATTGCGACTGCGGACATTTACGAGCTGATAACACAAGCAAAAACCCGCAACATTTTTCCCAGAGCATAAACATTAAACAATCGGCTCCCTTTCTAATACGAATTTTATTGTTGCCTCATAAATGGCGGTGCTTATTATTTTCCTGTCGTAAAGCAACAAAATAATACTATGACAATAACGGGAGCCTGTAATCTCACGACGGATTCTCACAATGAGACAGTTTTATTATAGAAATGTGAATCATTTTTATTCCGTAATGTTTTATCGCTAAATGAAAACGAAATGACGACCAATGTGGCTTCGTTGGGTTTTTATAGTTTTGTGGTTGTCTTCTTTGTTACGTGTGTTGAGTGATAGAAATGGGCGGAACATGTGGATTAGTTTATTCATTTATGCTGTCACTATACAATGATGTGCAAACAAACACAATATGCATTAGATTTTTAACTGTTTTGAAAAGGATCTACGTCATAATACGTATGTATTATGTTTAAAGAAATAATAAATATCATTTTTATTAGCCCGATGCTTCGATCGAAATGTACAGGTCTTGATTTTATTTATGATCATTTTATATAAGTGATTTACAAAATTTGATTTCAATCGATGAAATAATTTATCTGCTCTCATACTGAAATAAAAGATTATAAATTTAAAATGAAAATTTGAATGAGTCTTTCGTCTCTCACTCGTGTGATGCTATAAAACAACTCGCCATTTTAAGTATCCTTATTATGCAACAGTTTCATAAACTTCTATTACAAAACAAATAAAATGTGTATTATAGCCAAAGTTTAAAAGATTTATATATAGCATATTTTATTTCTATCGTAATTCTACTGATTTAATTAGTGCTAGATGCACCAAATGGACTTTTCAATAAATTGCAACGTATCTCAATATACGTACAATCCAATCAAATTAAGAGCTCTTTAGAAAATCTTCTATGAGACAAACCAACCATTTTACATATGAAAACCCCAGAACATTCGAGTACTCGTAAAAGTTAATTTTCTGTCTCTTTATAAATACATGCATATATACAAATGCGTCGTATGAGAAGATAACATTAAAAGTAATTAGGTGTTACAACAACCGACTTTCAACTTTAAGTAGCAAAAGATAAAGATCTCATTACTTTGATGTTTCGTTAGATTTGGGGTGCAATATTATCTTCTTCACATACAAATAAATGTAAAAAAACTGGGGTCCGCCGGACGAACTTTTTAATTCGTAATTACAGGACAGCGGCCAAGCTTTAAGCACCATTAACTTTTTTCCTAAATGTCTGTGTCGTATGGGGTTCCGCATATAAAGAGTAATTGGACATTTTATTGTTCAAATTCAAATTAGTTTTGGGTATTTTAGAAGCTTCTGTTTGATGATTTTGTATAAAAAACACTCTTATAAATTATATATTACAGTGCTGTTAGAATTAATCTTCAGTTTGATAGAAATGTTGCCTTTATTATCTATTAACAGTACTCGATAAGGACAACGCAGTATGCCTCAAAAGGCGCCTATTAATAAATTAATTGCAAAAGTTGCTGTAAGCCACATTGTTCTGTTTGCTATCTAATAATATAAAGTGAATTTTTGTTTATTAAGCTTACACTATAAACCATAAAACGAGTCATGATGAAATTACACATTTCACATTAGATTATGGAGAAATACGTTATACCGATTTTTGATGATTTTTTTTTTTTTTTTTTTTTTATTTATTTAACAATATAAAGGCTTATACATCTGTTTAGGTCTTTATAGCATTCTGAAAACCACAGAGGTTTATTATGACGCTATAATAACAATTCCTCGTTAAAACAACGTGTACAAAGTTACAAACATACATTCAACATAATCGTGCTACAGACAATGGGTATGAATACAATTTACATTAAAATTTATTATTCTTTATAGTTAAACTGTGGGTACATTATAATTATCTATTAAGGAAAAAATGTGAACTAGGTATACGCATTTACGAGAGGGCAATCAATATTATTTAGAAAATGTTCTTTTAGTTTGTTTTTTATATTGATCGGTGATATGCAGTTTACTGATGATAAGCAGTTTACTGAATATTATCAGTGTTGCTAAGCTTAAACTTGAGAACGGCTAGCCCAATTTGGCTTTTTTTATATATACGCTGTATTTTAAAGAAGTTTTTCATGAGGATCAATATTTGAAAAAGTAAAAACAAAAATCTATGGTTACAAAAATCAAAACGCACGAGGACAACAGCACCTTGACAATCATCATTACAATGCACAAACTTCCCATTGCTGGGCACGGATCTCCTCCAAAGAATGTCAAGGGGATATAGCCTAGTATACCACGCGGCCAGACGGGTTGGTATAGTGTTTGTTTCAAATATTCCTTTTCTCGCAATGCTCTTGTCTGCATCTGCACTCTCTTAGTTGCCTTTTACAACACCCACGCGTTGAGATGGGATATTGACATTATGTATTCTCAATACGTCACTACACAAACAGTTGACAGCAATAATGTTTAATTTATGGGGCTTCTAAACGGGCAAGTTTTTTCTGCAATATGTGGCTGCAACACAGTGGCCGGCAACATTGCAAGCAATACCAGCAAGACTATGCAATATTGCAGTAATGTCCCGAGTATATAGCCAAATATCTTTGGTATGGCCACAGATGGCTGACATTGTTTTGAAAGATTGCCGGACGATCGCCGAGCTATCGATATTTACTGCAATATTGCTCAGTCAGTTCTATTGTTGTTTCAGTCGCTCTCTATTGTAATGGCATCCATGTGCATGTGTATCCTTTTCTACGCGACATGAAGTTTGCCGAGAGTGACACCATGATTAATTGCTATATTCTGTGATTGGTTGAGATGTTAGTTGTCATGTTGTTTCGGGGTTAAGTATTATTAAATTATTTTAAAATGTTTGTAATATTAATTCTTGACTTAAATTATCTATTTAAGTAAGGTCGAATAAACAATCTCTTCTTTTTCTTTTTTAATTTTTCTTTTAAAATAATATAAGCCGTGTGACAAGTGTGATTTTGTCAGCCATTGTTGCCGGTTTGTCTAGCCCGTTTAGGAGTCTGCATCACAGGCCATACTATTGCAGATATATTGCAACGCATCGCCCAGCCATAGATTGCTAAGCCATTAATTGCAATAAAATATTTTTGTGATGGCCGGACATTAGTTGCCAATTTTGCAGCCACAAATTGCAGTAAAACATGGCCCGTTTAGACGCATCATAGCGTATTTTAAATAACCTTTCAAAAATATAAAATTTAAATCTAAGTAATTACTAGTTCGCTATCTGACGGAATTGCTACGTGAATGAAGTATCACTTGTTAGTTTAAATATTTAATAGTAGACTAGATTTATTACTATGTAATTATGTCTTTGAGCTACAATTATAGCCACGTATAGGAACTTATTATCATGATTACTGTTATTATATTATGCCGACAATATCCTCTTCCAGTACTGTATATAAATTAGTACTCTTTCAAATAATTGATTTGTTTTGAAATTAATATAATATATCTAAAGGTCAACATAATCCAGCCTTTGTTATTTAATTTTGTTTTTAAAGACAGGTGGCACTAATATACTTTTTAAGTTAATGTGTTTTAGATATTATCTGGAATTTGACGTTTTCTCTAGAAATATTTGTCATTATTTTATCAAATCTATACTAATAATATAAATTTGTAGAGTTTATTTGTTTGGTTACGCGCGCTAATCCTAGAAACTACTAGTCCGATAAAAAAAAATTAGTGTTCAATAGGCCATTTATCGAGAAAGGCTATATGCAATATAACTTCACGTTAGAGTTAATAGGAGCTGAGCACTGGCCAAACAAACAACTCACATATTCTTGTCTTTCAATGGACCTAAATAAGATATCATCTGCTAAAGATTTCAATCAATAGAACCTTTTGTCCACGTATGAGTACAACCATAGTACACCCAAACAATAAAACCAAAAATGACGAAAACAGATAATCCCCTCGAATAAAACTCATAACACGGTGTTTAACACAATTTGGGGCTCTTAAAACGGCATAAAAAATTGCGATGTCATCAGATCTCGACTTGACAATTTTATTGCAAACGTCGTCGGCCCGTATTTTTGAAAGAGTGTGAGGTACTTTAAGGGCCCTTAACACTTCCTTTCTCGCTAGTTATAAGGTTTTTTGACGTGCACGCTCCTTTCAGACCACTCCACTTGTTCTTTTTACCGTATTTACTTGGATGTCATATTGGAGAACTTTCTCGAAGTTTTTGGTGTCGAGTGATGTATCTAATTGAATACTTCAGTCACGAAAGTACCTTATGGTGAATGAATTGATAAAAGAAATAAGGAATAAAATTGAATCTCGTTGTTTGACAGAGGGTCCATTGGGCACTAAAGTAAAAATAAAATCCAAGATTGAGGGTCAAAAACCTAACATGGAGGTCCAATGGGTCATATTTTTTGATGAGGTCGAATCTTGGGGGTCCAACGGGTACACAGCCAATTGATTGCCTTTATCACAAAGAAGTCAAAATTATTTTTGTGTGAAGTTTTTTTTTCTGTAAAAATTATTTATATTTTTTAGATTTCCACCTATTCGTACATATCTCTTCTAGAATTCATTTTCCATTAATTATGCCGTCGCCTGTTTCTCTAAATTCGAATAAATACAAACAAAGCAATTAGTATGAGTATACTGTGAGATGCGATATAAAATGAAATTGGATAATTATTAGGTATATATTATGAATTTCAATTTTTTAATGACCGTTGATGTGAACCTGGGGCCCGAGTCTGCTATAATATCGTAACACAATGGTAAGCCGATGGTCTCAATCGACAGCTGTGAGTGGCTTACAAAGTCCATCGCACCATATTGCCGGCCTGTGATTGGTCGATATTAGTCCGTTGGTCTACTATCGACGTATAAAATTTAGCAGAATCAATCCCCTGAACAATTCATACAAACTCGCGTAAAATTTAACAAATCTATACTAATATTATAAAGTTGAAGAGTTTCTTTGTTTGTTTGAACGCTAGGATCTCAGGAACTACGGATCCGATTTGAAAAATTCTTTGATGTTAATAGGCTATATAACCTCACGCTACGGCCAATTGGAGCTGAACAATGGCAAAACAAAAGCGACGGTAGCGAAGCCCCGCGCGACTTCTAGTAAGGTATAAATACTCATAGAAGTATAATAACTCTGACATAAAGATAGATACATATTATATAGATATTAAATTTATATATGTTATGTATATTATATAGATATTAAATTTATAAAATTTTCGACGGGCCTGTTGGTCTAGTGGTTAGTGACCCTGACTGCTTAGCCGGAGGTCGTGGGTTCGATCCCCACCCAGGAAAAATCTTTGTGTGATGAGCATAAAGGTTTGTTCTGTGTCTGGGTGTAATTTATCTATAAAATGTATGTATTTACAAAAAAAAAATGTATTTAAGTAGTATATCAGTTGTTTAGTACCAATAACACAAGCAAATATAATTGCTTATTTTGGGACTAGATGGCGCTGTGTGAATGTGGTAGAATATTGTTATTGTTAAATGCCTCAACTCAATTATCCAGGGTTTCTTGACACAACTCTCAATATTGCAGTTTATTTCAATTACTATCCCGGTTTTCCTTTACCTACACTTGACACGTGTCTCCATAAATGTGCCCGAAGGAACAAGTTTCTTTAAGTGGACTCTTTGATTTTCCCTTTTTCGGCAATTCGAGGGCCGCATGTGTGGACACGGTTTTTCAATTTAGTAAATAGTTCTCAAACAAGATTCTTTGACAAACGCATTGGGCGTCTATAACAGGTACTTCGGTTAAACTTTTAAACGAAAACTTCACAACAGTGAAAATAAAATGAGAAAAGAAAAGATGTTAGAACAAACCCTAGACGCACGATGAACTGCCTTTCACGTTATTAAATAGATTATAAGTGATTATAAGTGAGTGATAATAAGCAAGATAATCTATACTGATATTACTGAAGAGTTTGTTTGTGTATATGGTTAAAGGCGCTAATTTCAGGAACTACTGAACTGAATTGAAAAATTCTTTATTTACTTTTATAATAATTTATTCTGTATTTTTTGTTATACATTGTATCAAATTCATAACATAAACATAGCAACTTTTTCCCCGAAGGGGTAGGCAGAGGTGTTCCGCACCCACATTTCACCAGCTATGTTTGGTCCCATGAAATAGAGGACGAGCCTTTTGTCATCTACCGGGAACATTTGTTTACCAAACTCCGGCAAAATCTCAATTCTGGAATTTCATGTTAGAAAAGTCCAATACCATTTTCACCCGACCCAGGAATCGAACCCGGGACCTCTTGCACAGCTGTCGTATACACTTCCCGCTGAGCCACCGAGGCAGTATCAAATTCAACTATTTTTAATTATAACGTTTGACTGTCACAATGGCGTAGCGGTTAATGTGGTTGTCTCGACACTAACATGGCTGCGCCGAGTGACGGGGTTCAATTTCCACACGAGACAAATATTTGTGTGGTTCACACATATTTATTTCCAGTCTGGGTGTACGTTTTACTTTGTCCGTTAATTGTATTTTTGTAAATTCCCCTGCGACGCAGGGTATGTTTTCTAATGCTGGCGTTGTCTTTTAAAAGAAAAAAAAACGTTGCACATTGAAATTAATATTACGTATGGATATTATCAGTTTTTCTACACGGCTTGTGTTTATTAGATGTGATCCTTATCTACAAATAGTTTGTAAGACGACTAAAACTGTATAATTATAAAAAAAAAATTTTTAAACCAGTTCTTAAAAAAATACTACAAAATTGGGTCTAAACGCGACATTGCCAGCAGGCCCCAGCATAAACACATCAATAGATACCTATGTACAAATTGAAGTTCTATAATGTCTAGACATTCGAATTATATATTCATTTTCATGATCAAAGGCCTAGCATATGTTGCATTTCATCTCCGGTGAAGTAAATGAAACTTTCAATCTCCAGGTCTCCATTCAAATATGACAAGTTCATTCATTGTCAAGCCCTTTGAACCTCGCGTTTCACATCTCCTGTAAACTAATTTAACTTCAGTCTGAATCTTCAATTCAACTCACCAAATAGTTTCGTTTCAAATAAAATTTTTCAAAGCACCAACAAAGAAAATATTGCAAACAGTTCGTTATTGCAAGCTGTAGACAAAATTAAAGTTGACTTCAATTACAGAGCTAATCATGAGTCTATTTAGAATTAAAACTGTCTGAAATACGAAAAAAAAATTGTTAAAAAATAAAGAGAGCTACTAAGTTGAACTCGCGTATGGAGGGTTTCGTATGAATATTTTTTTCAACTGGTTCTGTATCGGTAATCATTACTCTTGTAATTCATATCTCCCCATTTTCTAGTAGAAAATTTTAACTTGTAATGATAGAAAAATACAACTTTTACGCCTTGCGAGCTTATTGTTCTATCAGTGCAAGTAATATATATCAAATTTCTTGATTCCACTTTACTTAGTTCAATATAAAGTAAGGACCCAATAGTTCTAATTTGTTAAAAATTGACAGAGAGATAGACAGACAACGAAGTTTTCCTATCAGGTTTTCTTTTTTCCGTTTAAAATACGGTACCCTAAAAAAAGAAATAAGTAATATCATAACTTAGCTCATAATTAAATTCTTAATACCGTCTGTACATAAATCCGTATGACGTATAAATGTGTTATTTGAATAATATTACAATTTGGAATCGCTGAAACGTCGACTGAGGCGGGGCACACATTTGCATATGGATAGGACTGGGCCACAAAACAAGCGACAAGCGAGTTTACTGCACCATAAAATCTATTAAAAACATACATAACTTTTGGTACATTTTTTTTTAATAATTTATTTGTGTTTAATTTAACTCTGTCCTATCTTTGTAATTAAATTAAATTCTATTGAATGTATGTTTTATTTAAGAAAACCATCAATTACATATCAGCCTATATAATTTGCACGTTAGTAAAATATTGATAACTATTTAAAAAAATATTAAAAAGCTCAATCGGCAATTAATTTCGTTTTTATTATATATAAAAGGTAATAAAAACCTAAAAAAAAAATATTTTTTAGGTCGTAAATTCAATTATTGGCACATGCCAATAATTGCATTTACGACCTAAAAAATATTTATTGTCATACTAAACATACTGTTAAAACAAAGAAAAATAAAACAAAATGAACCTACTTGAAAAATATACCGCTAATTTAGAAGCCACCATTTGACTAGCTAGTGACCCGCAACGCTTCATAATGCAGTTTTCACGTATGTTTTTCTAACTTTATGAACGTTAGAGGGAAAATTTACAGCGAATACTCGAGCTAAATCTTTTAGTTTTGAATAATGTTCGTTTTTTCTGAGATTAGTATTATGGGTAAGCTGGTCTCAGACAGTTATCGCCATCTTCATGTTGAATTCTTAAAATATCTTTCTAGAGAAAGATAAATATCCAAATCTGAATATTTTATGACAATTTTGTTGTGATACATAATTTATTCTGGTGTTAGAGGTTTATTAAAATCAAAGGAAAAGGAGATGACTACATTTTATCAATATACCACGTGGGCGAAATAAAACGAGTCATAAAAGATATTTAGAAATGTAAAAATATCATATTTAATTAATTGAAGACACGAAAGAAAACAAAAGCTGCTTCTGTCCGAAGGGTCAAAACTTTCTTCGTCTCAAAATCAAGAAAGATTCATGAAGTGAAAAAAAATATTCATTCTTGATATTCGGTAATAAAAAACAATAATGCTAAATTAAAAAAAAAATATACCCAAAAATGATAATGAACTTATTCGAGAATAAAAATTAGAAGTACGAGTTTATTTCACGATACGCTTGAAAATATACAGAATTCCATAGAAGTTCATAAAATTAATGAGGGTTGAACAGTTTTCGGTCTGACCAAAGCACGAGAGGCATTCGACGCGACGGACGTTGGAAAAAGTTAATAATGCCTGAAGTTGCCCGTCCCTAGCAATTATAAATTTATTCGTCTGTACTCCCCCTTACTTTATTTTTCTAATTATTGGGTACACAATTGCTTAGACAATTAATACTACAGTCTGGAAACTGGTCGTTTATGTTTATACTTACAGTTGCACATTTTCTAATTGTGAAAATTTGTTAATTAATTATTAATATTGTTATTAAAATCGCTCGCTGTGGCGGAAATTAGGTGAGGCCTATGTTCAACAGTGGACGTCATTGGGCTGATATGATGATGATGATGATTGTTATTGTTTGAGGCAGACCCTGTTGGTGGAATTTATCAAGTCGCCTTTTAAGCTTCCAACTCGACTTAACGACTACAACTTACCACAATGATACGAGTGCCACAATTCCTTATTGATGAATAAAAATATAGATTTAAGTTTTTTTTTTACTCAAAGTGTTTTAATACTTACTCAAACGATTTCTAAATATATAAAATCTAAACTTATTGCAAACCTCATGTATTTTCTTTTATTCCCATTAAGTAATTCGAGAATTAATCTACGTTCATTTTTTCAGGCGGAGGATCGAGTGTTATGGCGCGTGTTGGGAGAGGCCTATGTCCAGCAGTGGACTACAATAGGCTGAGATGATGATGATGATGATTTTAACAGAGTTAAATATACCTCTGTCTACCTTTACATATACGCTCACAGTGGATCAGGATATTATGGTGATGAAGTATACTTTGAGGTAGCTATTGCTGAGTTCTAAACTAATTTGTGAGAACAAATTGTAGTAAAAGTACATACTGAGTTAGTATTCATCATCAGCAACCTATTTAGTCCCACTGCTGGGATCGGGTCTCCTCTCCTCTAACTAGAGAGCTGAGAGCGTTTAGGCCATAATCCACTCAAGCTGGCCTAGTGCGGGTTGGTGGATCAGACATACTCATATAATCTCTCATAGAAACTCGTCAGCACCTGCTAACGGTGAATTCACTTGACTAGTACATATAAATTCCACAAAGTGGAATCCACGTTGGTACTGCCAGTCGGGATTGAACTCGGACAGCGTGATTTTCACGCCGGTCCCTTATCCATTCAGCCACCATCGAGTTAGTATTAGTTTTAGTTTATTCAGTGTTATTTTAAGTGAGAACAAAATAAATTATTTTTCATTCTTTTCTTTTCTTTCAAGTATCAACCCTATTACAGTAATCCAACACACTTCGTTCTGTCAAAAGCTTTTGATAGCTTGGAACAATTTCAATGGGAAAATGAAAAACATAGTTTTATATATATAATTATATATAAATAGGAAACATTATCGGACTTCATGGTTGAAGTGTATCGAAAAAAAACTCAAATTGGTACAGCCATTTTCGAGTGATGTGGTTAGTCACACATTTAGTGAATGACTTGTATTTGTAGCGATTTTGGTTGTATTGATTACTGAACTGGGGGATTACGATTACGAGTTTGTGTAATATGCAATCGGTAAATAGATTTTATTTTAGGTAGACAGTATCTTAGCATCGCTTTGTGCAGCTGTTATCCTTGGGAGCGATTAAAAAGAAACACGGTAACGATTTTATACTTTTATGAATTGTTTTCTTCTATTTCCGCGAGACTTAGAGAAATAGTATGACAAGAAATCTTTTCTATAAGATCCACAAAATATAGCCCGACAGAGTAATCTCCACAGTGTTCGTGACGCAACACATCTTTCATACCGTCCAATGATATCGAAATACCATTTACTTCGAAAGTTTGCTGAAATACAAAAAAAATACTTTAAGATCCGGACTCCACGAAAGCAAAATAAAAAGTTGAAAAAATAGGAAATTTGATATCACTTTCGTCCATGTTCATTTTAAGGCCCACCTGTTGATTGAGGCTACCGAGCAATGTGCTTAGGTCCTCCAGTGATTCTGCCATGACCACGATACCATTGGCAAACCGAAGATGGGTGATGTATTCGTCCCAGTTCACAGGCTTGAAGACATCTTACAACACAGAGGTAAACAGTTTTGGAGATATACATCTCCCTGTCTCACACCTTCGTGGAGTTGAATCGGTTTCGAACTTTAATCCTACAGACGAACAGACATGGTGGCATTTGGGTGGTTTTTCACTACCTCAGCACCTTGATATACCGATGCTCAATTCAGCATCTCTGGAATACCTGTTTCCACCGTTTATATATATAGTATTTTGATAGTAGTACCCCAAAACAAATTTTCAAATCTATAAGTTAAAAAACAAAGAAGTTTCATACAATCGTTTTTATTCCGTTTCACCCCCTTAGGGGTTAAATTAAAAAAAAACCCTTTCTTAGACAGGGAGTGTCTCCTCTAGACATTAGGACAAACACACTTTTCAAATTTCAAGTCGCTACGACCAGCGGTTTAGGCTGTGCGTTGTCTGTCAGTCAGTCAGAACAAAGCCTTTTATAATATGTATGGATGGATAATATAGATAAACATTATCAATTTCCTTACCTTAGGAACTGGACAGCCTGTGATATTCATCATCTGCATAATTTCATACCAAGGTGAAGATTCATCCTGCAAACTATCGCAGAATGGCACCCTTATATTGTACATCAATTCCTTTCCAATATCCTCCAATTTCCATATATCTACGTCAATCTATAAAAAAACCGTTGAAGTGTGAGTCGGTCTCGTGCACTGAGGATTTCGTAACTCGAAATGTCCTCAAACTCTGAGTTGAGAGAGCCTGCTGATCTGTAACACAGGAATACCCTAACACAGACACCAAGTTTCTCACAAAGGCCAAAATTGTACAAACCTTAGACTTAAGACAAGATTGCCATTGTGGAAAAATAAATAAATTCATTCATTCAAACACTATAACCACATAGACCAAGGGCTTTATTTTGAGATTCCCTACTTTTACACATGTGTATTGTGATTTGTTTTCATAATTGCCTCTTACAAACGTCGGCGGTGACAAGAATACTCACCGGCTACTGTAAATTAAACTATCATAATTATGTTTAACCTCAACCTGAGCAAGTCCAAAATGTGCAGATTTTGTCAAGAGTCAGAAGAAACTGCAATGCATGTCCTCTGCTCATGTGGGCCACTCATACACAAAAGATGCATCCATTTTGACTGGCCTGTTGGTCTAGTGGTTAGTGACCCTGACTGCTTAGCCGGAGGTCGTGGGTTCGATCCCCACCCAGGACAAATCTTTGTGTGATGAGCATAAAGGTTTGTTCTGTGTCTGGGTGTAATTTATCTATAAAATGTATGTATTTACAAAAAAAAAATGTATTTAAGTAGTATATCAGTTGTTTAGTACCCATAACACAAGCAAATATAATTGCTTAATTTGGGACTAGATGGCGCTGTGTAAATGTAGTAAAAAAAAAAATTTAGGACAGCACCATGTGCAACCGGGTGATATACAGTCTCTCTCTGCTCAGACAATATGGAAGTTCCTATATTCTATAGGACTAAGGAGAGACATACAAGGTCGCTACAATAGATCAATTCTAGTCGAGGTAGCAAAGAGACTGCTGACGGCTTTTATCTCAACAAATAATAATATTAATAATAATACATGAGGATGAGAAAGAGTGACATAATGAGCTCTGAGCAATCAGATGGGAGAAGCCAAGTGCAGCTTTCCCCTCTGCCAAAGTACATGAAACATCGGTTTTTGCTTTGGTGTGCGTCTATGGAAATGTGGGTTGTTCTCATGATTGTGTTTTTTATTTATTGATGATTTTACATAGGTACCTAATACATAAGAGATGATGTAAATCATAAAAGCATTAGAGTTTTACCGTGCATCATAATCATCGACACAAAACCAAACTAATCTAAAACATAGCAAATTAATAACACACTCCTTTTTTGGGCAGTCGCGTAAAAATGTATGGGTTGAAATGATGAAAACCTCACTGTCCCCCAAAAATGGCAGAAAAAAGCTGGCGCTTTACATTACAATTTGCCTTTGTGCTAACAAAGGTAAAGTCCATCTAGTTTCTCTGAGTATGAGTTTTCTGCTTATTTAATTCAATTTTTTTTTTTGATCATAGATTTATATCAGATAGTAATTTTAAATCGTACATATATATCAGATGGTATTTCTTGCAACGTTATTATTTTACCACCCAGCTTGCCAACACTACATCCATCGTCTCCTTTTTCCGAACTAAGAGCCAATCCACTGCAATCCAAAATTTTATTGTCGAAATTTTCACAATTGTACACTTTGTCTGTGAACTTCGGAACGTACGAGTATGTAACCTAAAATTAAGAATTTATAATTATGGTTAAAGGGATATTATTACGAAAAAAAACAACCAAGGGCGAGTTATTTATATTTTTTGTGATTTAAATGTAAAATATTATTAGGTTATATCATAATATATTCAGAGATAAAACTAAACTATATGCGATGGTGGCAGAATGAATAAGGGACCGGCCTGCAAATCACGTTCGATTCCGACCGGCAGTACCAATGTGGATTCCACTTTGTGGAATTTATATGTACTAGTCAAATGACTAACCATCTGCTAACGGTGAAGGAAAACATCGTGAGGAAACCCACATACCCTAGAAGAAATTCTATGAGTATGTCTGATCCACCAACCCGCACTAGGCCAGCGTGAGTGGATTATGGCCTGAACCCTCTCAGCTCTCTAGTTAGAGGAGAGGAGACCTGATCCCAGCAGTGGGACTATTTAGTCTACTACGACTATTTAGACTATTTCAACCCATTTGGGTTGCTGATGTGATAAAACTACAAGAGTACGGTCTTCAGATTTTTTCTTTACTTGTGCAACTTCTTTTTTGATCGACAAGATATGCGACTAAAATGAATCGGATCATAAACGGCTATATTTATTTTGATTGCGTTTACTTAGACTTTATTGCGCCAAGGGATTGCAGACCCGAGTATTTAATATTAATTTCAGTTGATACTTCCACGTGTTCATTAGAAAAATATTCTTGACAGATGGACAGACAGACAGATGGATTATGGTGTGATCTTATATTTATACGTGTTTATAGCCTACCTATCCGACACGTCTTACTCTTAAAACAGAAAAAGTTTTATGAAAATGTTTGTCAAAAAACAAGAAAACAATTATAGACTATTTATTAGAATTCTTAGGTTTTAGCTACAATAATGACATGTCATAATGACAAAAGACAAATATTTGGAGTCATTCTTGAATATTTCCTGCGACTCTGGGTGTACGTTGTGTCTGTTTGTAAAGTCCCCGCGACACAGGGCTTCCCCAGTACGGAGGTTTGTCTTTCTAATAAAAAAAATATGTTTCCGTGGATTATGGGACTGAAACCGCGGACTAAACATAGTTAGTATCATATTATTATATTAAATCTACTTACTTCACATTTCGTACCCACAAACACGATACATGACAAAAACAAAAACGCTTCTATAACCTCCATTGCCAGGCTCACATAAATTACGTTCGATCAAAAATAGGACAGTAATAAAATAAATGAGCGTTATAACTTGCTGCCAGTTTTTATATGAAGATTGATAGTGATCTTTATTGTATAGGGACATTGTTGATGAGAGCGATAATCGATATCAGATGTACCAGGATTGCATGAATTGTAAACAAGTATACATTGCGTGCTTCTTACCTGTTAGCCTGTTTGTCATTGTCAAGGGCACTTGTTTGTTGTTCATGCAGTTCTGCGTAACTACCTATTTAATTAAAGTGGTTTCCATAATAAAAAAAAAGTTTTTCATATGCGGATTTTTGAGTTAAGTAAATTGAATTAATATTTTTTATTCGGCTACCTTTGTTCCCTACCTATTTAAGAATAATTATTTTTTATTTGTATTCGTATTATTTGTATCGATTTAAAGAAAGATACGGTTGTTTCACACTGAGTGGACTAACCCCTTGCAGGGTTACCTGTATAAAGCAAATGTTTGAAAATGTATTTATTAATTGTCGAAGTACATAACTTAAAAATATATACTTCAATGCGAATAAATATGTACATACATATAACTTTGGGTGATCTACAAAATAAAAGAAACATCTTTCAGATGGACTGTGAGTTATTCCGATGTATATATACAAAGTCGATTTGAAATCGTAATATCGTAAAGTTTTAACTCGCAAACTCGAAATTCGATTAGTCAATTATGATTTTAATATGGTTGTTGTCCATCGCTATCAATTTCAAACAGTTTACAGCGATTTACGGAACCTTATAAACAAAAAATAAGTTGAAAAAATATAAATTCTATTTTTTTTATGCCACGACGGTGACAAACAGACGTACGGCCTACCTGATGATAAGCAATAACCGTAGCCCATGGACGTCGGCAACACCAGGGGCATCATGAGCGCGTTGCCGTCACTTATTGACTCCTAAACTACTCAATTTGTCACTATATTTAGTTTATACTAGTAAAGATGAGGTCATCATCATTTTAACCCATAAAAGTCCCACTGCTAGGCACGGGTCTCCTCCAAAGAATGTTGAGGGAATATAGCCTACTATACCACGCTAACCAGTTGGTTTGGTATAGGGTTTGTTTCGAATTTTCCTTTTCTCGTAGTGCTCTTGTCTGCATAAGGTTATTTCCTTAGTCGGATTTTACGACACCCACGGGTTGAGATAGGGTAGTGACATTATGTATTCTTACGAACTTGACTTGACGAAGACTGGCCTGTTGGTCTAGTGGTTAGTGACCCTGACTGCTAAACCGGAGGTCGTGGGTTCGATCCCCACCCAGGACAAATCTTTGTGTGATGAGCATAAAGGTTTATTCTGTGACAGGGTGTAATTTATCTATAATATGTATGTATTTACAAAAAAAAAATGTATTTAAGTATTATATCAGTTGTTTAGTACCCATAACACAAGCAAATATAATTGCTTAATTTGGGACTAGATGGCGCTGTGTAAATGTTGTAGAATAGAATATTATTATCTTAATCCGTTACTACCGTACCGTACGAAAACATTATACAAAAACAATGTTGCCGTGTTATAAGTGTGGCGTATCATTCAAAACACATTTATATTTCATGAGAGCGACAAATGGGGCGAGCTACACTCTGTATATCATTCCCAATAGTAGTTCTATGTAAATGATGCCTACTTTTAAACTGCCGTAATTTTTATATTCCGATTGGAGTTTCCCCCCTGTGTATTTGTTATCTAACGGGGAAATGAATGAATGTATTCACAGTTTTGATTTACAGCGAAAATTCTGTGTGAGTTTTATCAATAGTTTTGTTTTCGTTACACTTTGTTGATAAGTTTTGTAATGCATATGGATGTGTGTAAATTGATTTCATTTTTATTTGTACGGAGGTTTTATTTTGCTCATATATTATTATGTTGTTTTTAACTGACTTCGAAATTGAAGAATTTTATTAATAAATCACAAAGTCACATTATTGTTAATGTAGATATTTTACTTGGTTATTCGAAATCGATTTGGAAAAACCATTAATTTGGTTTGAAATGTTATAATTGTATTATACTGAGCATCCAAAAGTGCATTTTGTTCTTCAATTACGTTTTAACAAAGTAACGAATTAATGTAATTATTTGTTTTATAGAATGAAGCCAAGGTTAAACAAGAAGGCTAGCCTTAGACCTGTGAAATAAAATCCTCATCATCATCTCAACCCATAAACGTCCCCCTGCTGGGCACGCGTCTCCTCTAAAGAATATGAAGGGAATTTAGCCTACTAGACCACGCTGGCCAGATGGATTGATATAGGGATTGTTTCGAATTTTTCCTTTCTCGCAGTCCTCTTATCTGCATAAGTTTACTCCTTTAGTCGCCTTGTATTGTACCACGAAAAACCAAAGGGTAATGTCTATAACATTAACCGTCTGACACATATATCACTAGGCAAGCAAAAAAAAACTGTTCCATTACATAGTTTTACAATAACATGTAGCAGGAAAACGTGCTTCATACTCGCATCAAGTGCTCCCAGCGGGCGCACACATGAACACGATAAAACATCATACGAATCAGTAAGATTTTTATACGAACCATGAAATATGCAAAATAATACTACTTTTTTTAGACAGAAAACTGTATAATAAATATGGAATTCCTGACGATCTATTTCCTCAGAATTTCATAGCATTTTTTTTTTATTGCCTGAAGTGGCAGACGAGGAAGCGGCCCACCTGATGGTAAGTGGTTACCGCCGCTCATGGACGTTGGCAATGTTAGGGGCACAGCCAAGCCGCTGCCTACCTTTGCAGAATAGCTCTCTTTAAACCTCGTTTGAAGAAGGACATGTCATAGCGCTCAGGAAACACCGCTGTAGGCAGTTCACCCCAGAGCCTGCACGTACGTGGGAGGAATGATCGCTGGAACCTTACCGTTTTTGACGGTCAACATAGCGTAAAAGAATTTCTGATGGCATATCTGATCCACTGGAAGATGCCGAATTTTTGTATATCAATGTGCATCACACACACATTTTGGAAACCATATTTGATACCGTATAATAGAGGGTGAGCCTATTGCTGCTAACCGGGTACAGTTACAAAATCCGGGCTAACATTGAGAATTTCAAAAGAGAAAAACATAATAACGACAAAGTTACTACTAAGTTGAAAGGAGTCGAGTCATCATCATTACAGCCTATAAATGTCCCGCTACTGGGCACAGGTCTCCTCCAAACATTTTGGAGGGAATTTAGACTACTATACCACGCTGGCCAGACAGGTTGGTTTTGTATCGAATTTTCCTTTTCTCGCTGTGCCTCTGCTTAGTCGCCTTTTACGACACCCAGGGGTTGACATGGTTTTTTTTTAATTAATAAGTCACCGGACAAAAGAGTCCAGCTTTTATTTGTATATTATTATATTAAACCAGTCTGTTTACGTACCTAAACGTACTGAGTAAGGCCACAAAACCGCAAACCAAATAATTTACAGAGCATTGGAATTTATATTATCCTTTAATAGTATAATTTTAGACCAAGTTGTTGTGACAATTTAAAATAACTCATATAACTACTAAAACTTCTGTTTACCCCTTCGGGAATAACAGACATGATGCCATCAAACTCTTCTTCAATCAAACCTACATTTCCAAACACTCAAGAATCCCCGTTTCTAAAGCCTGACGTAATTATATTTTTCTGTACTGTACGCAAAAAAATATAAAACCACATTTGAATACATAGTAACATCAATGAATGGAAGTATTCTTAATTCGTCGAAATAATAAAAAAACCGTTAATTAATGATGAATGTGTGAAACTGTGTAATGACGTTCAAGATAAAGAATAGCGTTTACTAACACATGCGATATAACCATTGTCTGTGTATAGCTATGTTGGCGTTATAATCATAAAGCCGTGCTACATGGTTATAAACTTACCTTCCACAGAGGTGCCCTTGGTATTCCCACCGTGTAGCCAGCTGTTGTAAACCAAATTTCATACAAACTAAGCGGATGGCAACCTCTCTCTGCGTGCTCTATCGATTGTTCCATGGGGAGTGCTCCGACGAACTTCTTGATTTGGTGCCATCGTCGCCTTTTTATCACCGCACCACTCGGCGCCGCTGTAGGCTTCACCCGCACTACCTGGAGCCGTTATCGTCTAGAACGGTAAGGTTTCAACGGTCATTCATCCCACGTACGTGCCGGCTCTAGGGTGAACTTCCTACAGCGGTGTTTCCTGAGCGCTATGACATGTCCTTCTTCAAACGAGGTTTAAAGAGAGCTATCCTATCAAGGTAGGCAGCGGCCTGGCTGTGCCCCTAGCATTGCCAACGTCCATGAGCGGTGGTATCCACTTACCATCAGGTGGGCCGTCTGCTCGTCTGCCACTTTAGGCAATAAAAAAAAAAAACCAATCTCCCACCAAATTCACTCTGTTGGAACGCAAGTTTATAACCGTGTAGAACAGCTAATAAAATCTTAAGTAACTCAATAAAAATGACGAAATTTTCCAATCATCGTTACAACCCATAAATGTCCCACTGCTGGGCACGGGTCTCCTCCAAAGATAGTGGAAGGAATTTAGCCTACTATACCACGTTGGCCAGACGGGTTGGCATAGAGTTTGTTTCGAATTTTCTTTTTTCTCGCAGAGGTCTTCCGTGCTTATACCTAGTTAATATCTTAGTCGTTGAAATGGGGTAGTGACATTATGTATTCTTAATCCGTCACTACACGGACAAGAATTTAAATTTTCCAGTATATAAATGAAAATATTGACGGAAGTCTTAATTTATCCGAATTTTTGACTTTAGTTTAACTAGTTCATAGTAATTATGGATATTAGAAAAACTTGATACGCTACAAAAAAAGGGATTAGTCCCCTATGCTCTTGTTCTGATATGCTCAATTTAGTTAAAAGTTTCGATAAGCACGCATTTATTCCAATTTTACGAGTCGAGCATGGCGAAATTAAAGCATAGAAGGATTAACCAAAAAATTTCGCATCTACGAAATCGCATTCGAGTAATTTTGAAAGAGTTAGAATTACAGCGTATTTCTATTCTTCTATCGCAACGATTTTTAATCTTATTGCCTCGTACTAAGCGACTTAATTCGCGTGCTGTTTTACTCCATTGTTTTTGCATAAGTATCTACATCTATTTCAAATATTATGGGCCTTTCCGTGTTATTGTGTTAACTTTATGATTCATTGTTCCGGAATCGCAACGTCTTTAAGTACTAAGAGTACATAGAATTTATAAATAGATATGTACCTCAAACATAACTGTCTATATGATAAACTCGATGACCTGTGACTGAGGTAGGTATATAAATCACTAGCTAACCTGGCAAAAATTGTTCTGATTGTTTGAACCTATGCATTCGTTACAGTACAGTCGAGAGAACATATGGATCAAATATATGTCCTCATGTTAATGGTTCAATTAAATTATGCTTTACATTATGCAATAAGTTGTAGTCACCCTTTTCAACCAAAATATCTAATGATGGTGCCAATATATTAATGAACTCGACTGTACCTATGGATATTTTGAAATAACATAATAAGATAGTTGACCAGGAATTGATTTTTTTTTATTTAGAAAATAAGGGCGTAAGGACAACGGTGGGCGTAATGCCAAAGGCATTGTTGCCACCCCATCATAGGTTAGTGCAGAGAAGAACATTGATTGCATAGCAAAAATATCTATATTTTTTAAATTTTGACTATTATGGACCCTTATTAAGGCAGGATTTAGGGTGTATCAAATTAATTATACTGTAAAGAGTATAGAAATATTTATATGCAACATGATAATATGACGTCACGAGCGATGGTTGCCGAATGGATCAATGACCGGCATGTAAATTATGCGGTCGATTCGGAGCGAAATTATTTTTTAATTTATGATGCTAATTTGAATAAATATTGAATAAACTTCGATAAATAAGTATAAACTACGGCTTATATAAATAAACACGAAATAAACTATAATAAAATACACGTGTTTAATTCTATAAAACGTTTCGAATTTTATTTTTCTTTATAGTAAACAAATTATATATAGCATCCATGTGTTACTAATGTATTATAAACTTATATTACAATAGCATTGGTTTGGATACAAAATAAATTTAAAAAGTATTATTTACATTATATTGTATTCGTTTTTATACGCTTGATAATCATACTCAAATCATGCTGTTTAATAAAATGCAATACATAATTATTATTGTTCAGTGCGTAGTAGTATAATATTAAATGATCGTATTATATAGTATTAGTATTTAAAAGCCCTTATAACGAACCCATATTGTACATTACATTTATTTATTCCAAGCTGTCGCCTGGGGCTTGCCTTTTGCTGCGCCGATCTTTTGATGTTTTTTAGCTCCTTTTGGACGTAACGTAATATTATATAGCCTATAGTCTTTCTCGATAAATAGGCTTCCTAACACAATTTTTTAATTCGGTTCAGTAGTTCCTAAGAGCGCGTTTAACTAAACAAACAAACTCTTTAACTTTATGATATTGGTAATTTATTAATTCTTTATTGTACTCAAAAATTACAAATAATGAAACAACACAAGAGAAAAGAGGTGTATATGTGTACATAGGCGAGTTTAACTGAAATTGGAGTTTTCTACCAGCAAACCCACAGAGTAGGGAAAAAAATATAGCGAGAGAGCTAAAGAAGTACTTATAGATAATTAACAAACAAACAAACACGGAATATTCTACGAGAGCTAATATTATCCGAAAAAAAAAAACTATCGAGTTTTGATCACAAAAGGATCAATACCAATAAATAATGTAAACAATTCAGGCGTAGCTATCGATTTTATCGTAAACAAAAATTTGCATATTCTCTCCAAGTACTAGGAGTGCATAACTTTAAAAGAGTAGATGATTTAATTATGCGCGCCGAAGTGTTAGCGCGCCACTTAATTTGATAGCTGGTGACACCTATATGCAAATGATACGTTACGACTAATTGAATATCTTTGTTCAAAATGTTTGGGGACCCGCTCGATGACTTTTGGGGCTCCCAACACGTTACTTAAAACATTCAAATGTAATTTACTCATCTCAATAGTAATAATTAAATGAGTTTGCATGGAGTTTTCAAGCTCGTATTTTATTATATGCTAGGATAAGTTGATTCATTTGTGTTAAGGAAAATTGTCTAGAACTTTGCCGATTCTATTACTGTAACCTTAACCTGTTTGTTCATGTTTGGAGTCTTTGAAGGAAATACTAAAGGTTCATCTACACGGGAATACCATTTTTCGTGCTCGCCATGTCTTACTCGTAAAATAGAACAGGCATGATAATTGCCTGGTAAAACTTGCATAGCCTTTTGCATAGGGCCTTATGACTTATTTCATTATGTTTTAGGCAACTTATTTCATCTTAAGCGGGCCGTATGATGAATCTTTAATTATTTCTGTGTTCAGAAACTTTACTCAAATACAACTTGTAAACTATTATCTGACTAAGAACAAGTATCTGCATATCACACAAATACTATCATTCTTATGTTTAATAATTCCTCAGTTGCCTTAAATTATTTTTAAATTGTGAAACTTATTTGTTACAGGTATATTTCTATCCAAAATCCTTGGTAAGTAAGGTTCTTGTTTATTATAGAACAAGTTTATATTTGCCCTATTAATCATCATCATCATCATTTCAACCCATAAACGACAGAATGTTGGACACGGGTCTCCCCAAAAAAATATGGAGAGAATTAAGCCTACTATACCACACTGGCCAGACGGGTTGGTATAGGGTTTGTTTCGAATTTTCTGGCAGTGTTTTTGTCTGCATAAAACTCGCCTCTTACGACATCCACGGGTAGAGATGGGGTAGTGACATTATGTATTCTTAATCCGTCCCTACACGGACGATTCACCGAATGCGCATGAAAAACCAAAGTACCTATATGTAATTTTTAAAAGCAAAAATAGCTCTATATCTAAAAAATATCCAAAAGCAATTAACAAATTTCAATCAAAGTTGTAGAGCTTTCTATAATTGTTAAAGGTCACAAGTTCATATTAGAACTCGTTGAACTGTTGCGGCGAATAAGCTCTTAGGCTAACCTAATTGGTACGGTTGACAGGGCATTATTTATGCATAAGGCATATCTACCATTTATATTGAAAATAGATCAAAATATATTATATCTCGAATTCGTGAATAAATCAAATTTATGAACCAAAATACTCGTGCGTTTGACCGCAGATTTTTTCATCATCATTAGCAACCCATTAATGTCCCACTGCTGGGCTCGGGTCTCCTCTCCTCTATCTAGAGAGCTGAGAGGGTTTTTAGGCTATAATCCACTCACGCTCGCCTAGTGCGGGTTGGTGGATCGGACATTCTCATAGAATTTCTTTTAGTGTATGTGGGTTTCCTCACGTTGTTTTCCTTCCCCGTTTTTTTTTTTTTTTTTTTTTTTTTTTTCTTCTTAATACTACACCACCAACATGGTCGGTGCCTATTGTACTCTTCTCTTTCATTCAAGTTCTATCTCTTATTCCTCTCGTACTTCCATGCCTCATACTTGTTCTTTCTCTTATCCTTCCTCAGTCATTCATAACGTGGGTGGGTTTCCCACCTATCTATACTATGTTTGCTCTATTTACTTATTATATATATTTTATTATTTCTATTTAGGGTACTCAATGAGTGTACAGGGGGGGGGCAGCATTGCCGTGATTTCTTTATTTAACTACATTATCTTTATTTACGTACAAATTCTTATATCTATTCTTATATTTAAGCTTATTACTATTATACAGTTGTACATGATGACCCCCACATACGCAGTATGTGGTGGCATCATGTTTTACTTAACCTATTTGTTCCTATTATTTACAACTTTTACAATTTTATGACAGAATTTGAAGAATTTCTCTCGGTCTCTACACTTTATTATTGCGGGTAGGTTGCTCTTCACTAGCTTTATATCTAGGGTCATCTCTAATTCGTACCTATCTCGCGCGAATATGGGGCATTCTAGGATGAGATGCTCCACCGTTTCCTCTCTATCCGGCTCACATAGGCAGGATGGGTCCCCCTTGCACTTGAAACGGTTCAAGTACGAGGAGAACCCACCATGCCCTGTGAGGATCTGGGTTAAAGGCCCGTCCAATTTGATGCTCCTGACCGTGCCGAAGGCTGCAGCGGCGTCCGGAAAAAACATTTTGGTACCCGAGGCCGTTTCCTCCGACCGGTATCTCCTATCCCATTCGTCAACCGTCTCCTTACGGATACTACGTTTGACGAATGAGACAGGGCACCGATCGTAGTCCGGCCTCCTCTTGTTTTTCAGGGCAGCTTCTTTTGCCAGCTCATCGGCCCTCTCATTCCCTGCCAGTCCAGCGTGTGCTTTGATCTTCCTTCACCGTTAGCAGATGATAAGTCATAATCGAAATCCACACATACTGCTGGTCGGAATCGAACTTTTCGACTGTCACCGTGGCGCAGTGGTTAAAGTGGTCGCCTCGCCACTACATCGCCGTGTTGGGTGACGTGGGTTCGATTCCCACACGAGACAAATATTTGTGTTATTCATAGATATTTGTTTCTAGTCTGGGTGTACTTTGTGTCCGTTAGTTTCATGTTTGTAAAGCTCCCCGCGACACAGGGCTTGTTCCCTAGTGCGGGCGTTGTCATTTTAAAGAGAAAAAAAAAAAAAAAAAAAAACTCGATCCGCGTGTTTAGTACGCCGCACACTGGGGATTTTTGTATAGAGATGCGGAAAAAAGTATGTAACTCCAAAAATATCCATATTTTAGCTAGTGACGCAGTTGTATATATTTCTATAAATAAATAGCTAAGTCTTTGAACACCTTGGGGGTCACTAGTGAACCCCACATATTTTTTAGGGGTCACCGATGACCCCCAGCGCGATCAAAAACATAGATTTGCTATTGCGTCTGAAAACTTAATGTTC
The DNA here is from genome assembly GCA_905147015.1 of Laspeyria flexula. Classification (NCBI taxonomy): domain Eukaryota; kingdom Metazoa; phylum Arthropoda; class Insecta; order Lepidoptera; family Erebidae; genus Laspeyria; species Laspeyria flexula. The sequence continues at coordinate 11,863,300 of LR989956.1, forward strand.
AAAGTGAATAAAAAAATATTTATTTGTAACTTATAAACTTTATTTAAACAAGTATTACAAAAAACAAGCCTTCGTGAAATATTCTATTACATTATACAAGACAAAATATGCTATTATCATTCTTCTAACATAGCCTTTACTTCTTCGCTCAAATCACTATGCTTTTTTTTACTAAAAGAAGGTGTTAAATTTGATATTAACGGTCTGATGACAACATCATTCTGTGCATGATATTTTGATTCGTGGCAATTCGGCTACATTTCCTGGAGTGTTTAAGTCTGTACTTTTTATAATCTTTATTTCGACATTCCTGAGCCTCTTCCGACAATACACCCACAGGAAAAATGCACTTTTCTATGATATCCTTACCATGGATAAGAATTTTGTGGAGTGTAGGTGGCATTTTGTACCACTCACAAATTTTTTTGCTGTTTTCATACAAAAATGTTAAAAGTTGCTTCAAGCCAAGTAAAGTAAGAACGCAGATTGCGTTCTTACTTACAAATCGCGATTTCGTACGACTAGAAGCCAACCACCTTCGGTTGAATTGAGAGTAAAAACGTTTGTATACTGCATCCACAATATGGTCAATTCTAGGTTCACTTAAGCCAATGTACGATTGTTCCAAGAATAATTTTAATTGTGCCCTATCTTTGTCACATTGTATAACCTTTGTGCATAAATCCGCGTAAGAAATGGTAAAATTTTCCATTTTAATGGATGATTTGATTATATATTGATAAAAACAGAAACAAAACAACTTGAAGCAGTTATAGAACCGTATTCCATAAAAATTCAGAAGTGACAATAATAAAGTGATTATATAGGTATAATTGTAACAAATTATTAATTACCTACCTACCTTAGAATGCCTAATTAAGTTTAATAGCAAATGGTAAGACAATGTGATAATATCAGTGTGGTAGGCGTAAAAGTTGATTTCTAAACAGTTACTACCAATGCCAATAAAATAACCAGTGGCACCTAGGGGCACCTGGAACTTATTTAAACTGAAAGAGTGAGACTGAATTTAGCCTACTATACCACACTGGCCAGACGGGTTGGTATAGGTTTTGTTTCGAGTTTTCCTGCTCTAGCGCAATTGTCATGACGATATCCACTATATAGTTAAATAATAGACTCAGTATTGAGTAATTATAATTCATAATTATTGTATTGCTGGTTTTATTTAAAAAAAAATTGATGAGCAATGGATAATCTTTGAAATATTTTAATAATTTAAACACAACGGTGATCATGTTTAGTGAAATATAAACTTCAATAGTGTAGTACTTAAGTCATTCACGTTTCCATTGTCTTCACTAATATAGACCTAACAATACCAGTTATCTAGAACCAATCAATAATTCACAGCAAATTACTATAAATATCTTAATGAGTGAGAAAATTAATGAAACGAAACATTCCTTATAAAACTGTATTTCACTAAAATATAAAAAGATCACAATATTTCATCAATATTCTGAGCAATGTACCAAATAGATTAATAGAAAATGGCAACAATCAGTTCTTTGATGATGAAATTAGACTAGTGTAATGGCATCACTGATTTGAAGATTGAAGCGTTGATCTGATCCAGTCAATGTAACCGGCTACTGATGTGTACACTCCTGGCCAGCCGTCCCGCCCACAGCCGTATCCAAAGGACACTATTCCTACAGATTCCCAGATTCCATTAGGCTTCTTTCTCATGAGAGGTCCACCTGAGTCTCCGCGGCAGGTGTCCTGAGCTAAGACTCCGCCCGCACAAATTTGTTTGTCTCCCAAAACTGCACCAAGATTCCTGTATTTGCTTGTACACTCCTCCTTGCTGAATATTGGTAGACCCAACTTTAGTTTGACATTGCTGTTGCGTCCTGTAAAACAAATAAACATTTTCTTAAAACTTTTAAAGGTTTTAAATTAATCATCAGCAACCCATTAATGTCCCACTGCTGGGCTCTGGTCTCCTCTCCTCTAGAGTCTCATCATGGTCTCATCTAGAGAGCTGAGAGGGTTTAGGCCATAATCCACACACGCTGGCCTAGTGTGGGTTGGTGGATCAGACATACCCATAGAATTTCTTCTAGAGTACCTATGTGGGTTTCCTCACGATGTTTTCCTTCACCGTTAGCAGATGGTAAGTCACATGACGACTAGTACATATAAATTCCACAATGGTGTGAAAAAAAGTGAAATCCACATTGGTACTGCTGCTGGTCGGAATCGAACTCGGACCGCGTGTTTAACACGCCGGTCTCTTATCCATTCAGCCACCATCGCTTCAATACATGGCTAGAATGATTTAAATTCCATTATTTAACCATAGACCTTACTAACAGTGCTACTTTATGATCATGTAGACAATTTTCCTAAACGTATCACAGGTTTTTTATATCAGACAGAGAGCTCAACGATTATCATTCATCATTCATTCAGACGAACATCATTATTTATAACTGCCAAAACAGTCAGTCTTTTTCGCAATACAATATTTGGCTTGGTAAGTAGGTGTTTAATCCAAACTATATTGTGAATGTGAGTTTGTCTGTCTAGTGTGTCTCTTATGTTATAACACGATAACTACCCAATTAATCACCATAAAATTGCACTCAAAATTAGAAATGGATCTGAAAAGGTTATTTTTTATCAACACCACACAGGTGAAGCTAGTATTTGACTGGCCTGTTGGTCTAGTGGTTAGTGACCCTGACTGCTAAGCCGGAGGTCGTGGGTTCGATCCCCACCCAGGACAAATCTTTGTGTGATAAGCATAAAGGTTTGTTCTGTGTCTGGGTGTAATTTATCTATAATATGTATGTATTTACAAAAATAATGTATTTAAGTAGTAGGTATATCAGTTGTTTAGTACCCATAACACAAGCAAATATAATTGCTTAATTTGGGACTAGATGGCGCTGTGTGAATGTGGTAGAATATTATATTATTATTATATTTGTCTCTTTGTAAAAACTTTAATAAATCAGTAGTAGTCACGCGGGGCTTCGCTCCCGTCTTTCTTTATTATTCCACTGCTCAGCTCCTATTAGCCGTAGTGCAATATTATATAGCCTATAGCCTTCCTCGGTAAATGGGCTATCCAACGCTAAAAGAATTTTTCAAATCAGACCAGTAGTTCCTGAGATCCTACCGTTCAACAAAACAAACAAACTCTTTAATTTTAATATTAGTATAGATAGCTATAATAAAACCTGCTTATAAGTACCGTCTCCGGCATCTATCAACATTACATAATTGTAGGTAAAACCCGAACAAATGATTCTGGCCATTATTCGTAGAATGGTTTAGTTTACAAAATCAATAGTGATTGCTGACGTACCTTCAAGGGTTTTTCCCCATCCTGCTACGAACACATCGTTGCCGGCAGCCAAGCGTTCTCTGCTATCTGGTAGACAAATGGGCTGTACGTAGTCTGTGAAAAATAAAATAATTAAAAAATGACACATAACATGGCTTCACGCTCTTTTCTCCGAAGGGGTAGGCGGTTTAGCCTACTATACCACGCTGGCTAGACGTATTGGGGTGGTATTGGGTTTTGCATGGAATTCTCTTTTTCTCGCAGTGCTCTTGTCTGCTAAGGTTATTCCCTATTAGGACACCCATGGGTTAAAATGGGTTTAACATTACGTTTTCTTAAAATAAATTAGTTAACAAATGGGTTCAAATAAAAGTGTAAAATGATGATTACGATGGTGATCAATATTACCTCTCATAAACAAAACTCGTTGAAACGTGTCGTCATTATAAAGGAATAAAGACACTCATAAAGTCACTTAAAAACTCGTACACGAAACTTCAAATGACATTTCTTTTGTCCCTCAATTCGTATAAAAATTATATTCAAAAGAGCAAGCTAAAATGAAATCTGGTTTTTATAATAAATGGATTTTACGCAGGCATGAAAAAAAAATTAAAGTCAAATAATTTCAGAAGTCGTAAGTACAATGACCTTGTTGAAAGGTCAGTTACTGTTGAATACTAACACATATTATGTACAATCGAACCGCATTGTTATAGAATAATGTTAAAATTTACAATGTAATTTAGATTTTCATTTAGAAACTTGAATACGAAAATTTAATATTAATTTTCAAATGAATTGGTTTATGCAATAAATGACACGTTTAGGTAAAAATTATGGATACAAATTAAGCTAAAACTTTTTAATTTTGGAGGCTCATATTTATTTGCTTAATCATGTTGTTTATATTTTAGTTTTTTTATTAAATATTCATTGTTATTAGTTTCTGGATACTATTGAAATATCAAAATAAAAAACATAGAATTTCCCTATCAGAAACCCTACAATAGTTAGAAGAGCATAAAGATACAAGTTACTTGAAGAACCAAAGCAGAATAGAAAATTACACTTATTACATAATCTAAGATCTCATTCATATACGCGAAACGCGTACGGTACGATACGGCACAGCATAGGATTTATTTTTGAGCAAGTTATTTTTATCCTTAATTCATCGAACTTAGAATTCATAATACTTTATTTCGATATATAAATACTGTAACACGTCGTGGCGTGCCCCAGGGCACGGCGGCATGTCGTGGCATGCCATTTCATTCCACGGACAGCCGCAATGTACCACCGCAATCCGCAAGTTACATAGGTCACAGGATTATGACAACTAAACTAATTGAAATAAGGTTAAGGCCACGACCTGACCCGCATGTCACGATATGCCGCGTCATACCAAAGCGTCTTTCAAGCTGCCGAATCACGCCGTGCAGCAATTCAAAATTTATTGTTTACTTACATGAATACTTTGCTCTTCTAGCTAGCCTCACGATGCCGATGTCATTCCTTCTGTTCTTATTTGTGTCCACGTAGCCAGGATGAGGATAGTATGACGCAACAGGGAGCTCTTGAGGTGGGTCTGCACATGAACTGTCTAGGCAGTCTACGTCTGTTTGTGTGTCGTACTCTCCAAGACGGGCGGTTACTCTAAAGCACAATAAGAATAGGTACAGAATTTAAATAACAAAAACAGTAGGCCCAATTGCTGCTCTAAATCTCCCTCCCGAATCCCATCGTTTCCCTCTTTCACCCCATTTTCCATTGCCTTCATATTTCCCTTTTGCTTCCTACATATTTCCCAATTGGTAGACAAAGGCCTTGTTGTGTTTTCTTCGCAACCAATGCTAAAAGAACACAGCCATATCCATAAGTGGCGGTTACCGCATATCGTTAGTTACCATGCTCGTCTGAACCTTCAGATAATAAAAAAGGCATAGGCGCATTAAAACAAATCAATCATCCCATAATTTAGTAGTAACCTCTGAAAAGTTCTAATCTATCTCCGGCCTCGATCATCAATTCGAATTTCTAAATTATTGTATTGTTCCTATGATTGCCTGGTGACGCAACCACAATGTGTTTGACTGGGTTAATGCTGATTTCCCCCGTTCTTGTTTTCCCCCGAAGTTATTTTATTTGAGAAAACGTAATTATTGAATAGAAAAAATTTCGGGAGGAAACAAAAACGGGGGGAATCTACGCTAACCCATTTGACTGCTACGCAAGAACTCTCAAGTTCTATCAATGTTGAAAGGAGTCAAGGCCATAGTGGAATTAATTTTTTCTGTCTTACAATTCTTATGTTGTTGCTTCTATAAACAAGTTAATTATTCATATGGCTAACGTTAAAAATATTTATAAACACCAACTTATGTAATTGGTATACATAATTGTTGAAATCATAGCACGTGAGTGATATTTCTATAAATATATAATACCTCATGTCAGCGTCAGCAGTACGGAACTAATATATTTGGGAAAATTCCGTATCTTAGCTACAATTAATATCTACTTCTTTGTTCTTTATTTTATTTTAAAACTTTATGCACAATAACGGTGCAAGGCACTGTCTACCAGCCGACCTTAGAGTGAAGCAGAGAAGAATATGGTAGGTGTTCTTCTTTCACGTTGTAACGAATCCACAATATTTCTTGCAAAATATTTCAAGGGCTCGAGAATCACTTATCATAAATTATAGAGAAACATATTTATCTGTATGTAACTCGGCGAAAATTAAAATCGAATAAATAAATCGAGTACAGTTACGATAGAGAGTCATGGCCGAGAACATCATCGATTCTGCCGCGTACGATCACGCTCCCGCTCTCGTTATCGCTCTAATAAATGACGGTTCTAAGTAAACAGAAAGGAATAGATGCATAGGAAATTGCGACTCCGTGATCCAACCCTAAAGGTATATGATTTCGTATTTCGTGCAACATTTTCTGTTTACAAATGTCAATAGCCGTATCGAAACGGTTTTTGTGCTCTTTTTATAGAAAATATTAATATATTCGTGTATGAAACTGGTTTCGACGTATTCGAAGTCGTTTAACTGAGGAGGTCGTTTTTCCTGTCATGCTTCGACAAACTGAAGTTCAATCAAATTTTATTAGAGATTTATAGCGAAGAAATATATTAAGTCGTAACACAATATTGTCTTATAAACTGTTATTATTAGATTTATTCGATATTGAAATGAAAAAGTTATATTATTTTTTATTTGCAACACATTGCATTATGAACATCTTTAGTATAATGTTTTTTTTTTTAAACTAGCTGCTTTTACTCTTCTGGCGGTTCATAGAGGGTGTTGGTACCAACACCGATGTACGGAAATGAAAGCTGGGTTTGGCAGAAAAACCATGAAAGTAGAATAAATGCTGTGGAAATGAGAGCTTTGAGAAGTATGATTGGAGTATATTTGAGTGATAGGATAAGGAATAGTGTGAGAAGGGAACACTGTGGTATAAAAATAGACGTTGTGAACCGAATATAGAAAAGAAGGTTAAGCTGGTTTGGGTTGTCGAGAGAATGAATGAAAGAAGTGTGACAAAACAAATATATGAGGCGAATGTGAAGGGAAACGTTGGAAGACGAAGACCTAGAAGAACGTACCATGACCAAATAGGGGACGTTCTAAAGAAAGGACAGATCAGAAGTACCCTAAACTAGTGAGAATGTAGGAAAAGATTCATTAATGGTAAAGGAGGTATGTCAGAATCATAGCAGGTGAAAAGAAATAGTCTCTGCCTACCTGTTAGGAAAAAAAACATGATCCCGCTGTACAAATTGATTTTGGTGACCACTGAAACTTTCCCCAATTTTTATTTCTTATAATACTACTATACTACTTACAAAGTTCCAACTTCTCGTTCAATAGCTCCAGTAACACAGTGAGCAGCAGTCAAGATATACCGATGGTTGATCAGCACGCCTCCACATTGGTACGTCACTTTATTCTGACCTGGTGAACAACACAAATATGGTCAAGAAACAAAAGAACGTTGATTTATCCAGAAAAAAACAAGGTCTGGGGGTTAGAGTCAACTTTTGTATTTTTAGGGTGTCGCAATTCAAAAGGTAAACACTTGATACAAACCTTGGCCTGACAAACAAGCAGAATGAAAGAGAATACGTAATTTTTAGAGGGAGAAGTGAAGCTACGTCATACATGTAACAAGTATAATACATACAGCAAGTCTTTATATTATTATGAACTTGTGCACATTACGCAGCAGAATTGAACTCAAAACTTGTATTAAAAGCATACAATGTCATCAAGTAACAGCATCAATTTTTTAAACAACCCTTTCGGGACAACTTGTTTTAACATTGGGTGAACTTAAGTGCTTTCTGTACATAATGTGTTATGTGTAAGGCTATTCATCAATTGGAAAGAATTTGTGAATAATACAAATACGAACTTGAACGTGAAAGTAAATTTGAACTTGTTTGTAGAATAAAATCCCGTTATGCTCTGAAAAGACTTTACTTAGGTCAGATATTGGTCATTCCTCCACCACCTTGAAACGTTACAAGATTTAATAGGATTCTATAAAGAAAACAAGGGGATTCAGGAGTATAATTTGACAATTTTGTTGATTTCTCTTTTTTTACTTTCCTTGTATCCTGATTAGTTAAATTTCTGGCTTTTTTATTTTGAATGCAATTCAATAAATATTTACGTGACACCACCACTATAGATGGACTAACGCTGGCCAAAAAAAGGTGGTGTAGCATTGCATATAGACGCCTTTTTTCTCGTTGTAGTGGTATTTAAAGGGATAATCCCAACCTCTCACGCACCACTACTCTGTAAGCCAGGATTAACAGCAACGAACCCTTGCTAACACCGAGTTATGACACTCGGGAGTACCAGGAATACCTAACACAAAAATGCGAATTGGCGAAATCCCATCGCAGAAAACTGCGATGCAGATTGTTGCCATCCGATTTTGTGCGGCAAGGCGTCTCCCTTCCACGGTTCGAGTAACCTGTCCATCGACGACCGTCAACACGTTACATCGCAGGATTGTGCGATGCGAAACAATTCGCAAGTTCTTGCGATGCGTCGTGCGAGCTCGTAAATTTTTACTATGCGACGTCACATAACAGTTTTTAAGTGAAATTGTACTGGTACTCACGAGTCCTGTAACCAAGTAAAGCCATCCATGGAAATTCATCAATATCAGTGATCTGTCCACCATAGATCCTGTCACCAGTAGTGTCGACACCGCATTGGTTCGAAAGAGCTGGTGAAGAATCATCTTCTTTGTTGTCGTCAATGACATCATTGGGTATTGTAGGTCGAGCTGTCGGCCGAGGCTACGGAAAAGTAAGGTGGAGTAGGATGGGTTAATAATAATATAAAATGCCTAAACTAATACCTACATAAAAATATTATAATTGCGCAAATTTGCGGGTTGGTGGATCAGACATACTCATAGAATTTCTTCTAGTGTATGTGGGTTTCCTCACGATGTTTTCCTTCACCGTTAGCAGATGGTAAGTCACTTGACTAGTACATATGAATTCACAGTCACAAAGTGGAATCCACATTGGTACTGCCGGTCGGGACCGAACTCGGACCGCGTGATTTGCACGCCGGTCCCCTATCCATTCAGCCACCATCGCATCTGTGATACATACATATACAGATGCGTTCAACCATTTCACGTGACACTTCCTAACTTTCCCATTTATAATTTACTAGTAGGATGTGAACAACTGCCGGAAAATCAAAACTACGCTTTGATGGATTAAGTTCCTGTATATTTATGCCTTTAATATAGGACAAACAGCGATTCTCTTCGCCTTTTAAGGTAAAGGTCACTACACAACTATAATATATTATTTCCTTACAGTATAATACCTTGATAAATTTTCCTACTCCCATACCTAGTTTCCGTTGTCACTTAATATACTCGTAAGTGACTATAATATCAAATATTTGGGACATTTATAAAAGAAATTTTTTTACACAGCGGAATGTAACCCAAAGTAATAAATAATGTGATCTAGACAATTGATTTCTACCTATATACATATCTATACAAATAAATAAAATTGGAATGTCTGTTTGTAACATTAAAATAACCGCTTTTTACTACATGCATATATGATACATACGAGTATACCCAAATAACATTTTTTTCAATTTTCGTCTGTCTGTCTATCTGTCTGTTTGTTCCGGCTTATTTCTGGAACGGCGGGACGGATTTGGAAGGGATTTTCACTGGCAGATAGCTGATGTAATAAGGAGTAACTTAGGCTACTTTGAAAAAAGTAATGTTGCTTTTGTTAAATTACACGCGGACGAAGCCACGGGCACAGCTAGTTACACATAAAAAACCAATCAAACACCGAATCAAACATTTGCAAATCATACAAATATTTGCCCAAACCGGGGCACTCAAATAGATACTATTGATTTCTTACCGTTGGCCTTGGTGTTGGCTGTGATGCAGGTAAAGGTCCGCAGCAAACCTTGGGCGTATACCCATCGAAGCCGCATTGTGACTGTCTGAGGAAGCTCACGACATTGTTGGGTAATGGATTCTGCTCGAACGCGTTTACGAGATTAGGGCAGTCGTAAAGTGAGACACAGTTACTGGGCCTCCCTAAGGGTGTAGTGCAGTCTTGTGATACTGTAAAGAAAATATAATATAATATATTCTACCACATTCACACAGCGCCATCTAGTCCCAAAGTAAGCAATTATATTTGCTTGTGTTATGGGTACTAAACAACTGATATACTACTTAAATGCATTTTTTTTTGTAAATACATACATATTATAGATAAATTACACCCAGACACAGAACAAACCTTTATGTTCATCACACAAAGATTCGTCCTGGGTGGGGATCGAACCCACGACCTCCGACTTAGCAGTCAGGGTCACTAACCACAAGACCAACAGGCCAGTCAATATAAATATATATTAGAAACGTTTTCTACAAAGTTGCTCTTTGAAAAAGCCCTCCAATCAAATCGGGAATATTATTATATCTACACAGTTTCGCTGCAACACTGACATACTAAATGCATTATTATAACGAACGCAGTCTCAAGTTCTATTCAATATTATTGTTGGTATCCCTATCGGCCATAATATGTATATCCTCATTACGCATCGTTCGATGGCGGATTGATACGGGATAAAATTTTTACAGTCTCAGATGAATAATCAAGCATTTTGCTAGATAAAACGCAAAATTCATTTTACATTAACCTAACTTTTATCGTTTAGGGTCCGTTAACACAGGCCGGCTCAGAGAAGACAGCAGATTTTTATTCCGTTTAAAACAGAGTTTTGAGTCAGTGTAATAAAGTTTATTTTTACATGTAACTTATTTTATTATTAAAATTCTTTTTATATTGATTAATAAAAGAAGTGTGAACGGTCTGTGTGAACGGACCCTTCTCCCCTAAAACTGCCACGATAAGCAAACTAGAATGTGACTTATTTATCTACAATTAACAGCAAATTTTCAATAACGTTCGTAGTGTTTCAATGGTTAAACAGAGTATAATTCTTATTAACCTCCTGTAATTTAAACTACGAGTATAAATTAATTTCATTAGCTTATAAACAACAACATGAGGAAACGTGTTATACTGTCTGTTATTTAATATTAATTATAATATTAAATAATTGGTGTCAACGTTTGACGTTGTTACTATCAATTTTAATTTAAGTGTGAATTTTAATAATAATGAATAACAATTTTATTAAATGTTGAATATTGTGCACAATATTTTGAGGGTCTGTCACTCTTAGAACCAACGACATATGTACAGTGCGGCCTTGGTGTTGGCTGTGATGCAGGTAAAGTTCCGCAGCAAACCTTGGGCTTGTACCCATCGAAGCCGCATTGTGACTGTCTGAGGAAGCTCACGACATTGTTGGGTAATGGATTCTGCTCGAACGCGTTTACGAGACTAGGGCAGTCGTAAAGTGAGACACAGTTACTGGGCCTCCCTAAGGGTGTAGTGCAGTCTTGTGATACTGTAAAGAAAATATAATATAATTATATTCTACCACAATCACACAGCGCCATCTAGTCCCAAATTAAGCAATTATATTTGCTTGTGTAATGGGCACTAAACAACTGATATACTACTTAAATACATTTTTTTTGTAAATACATACATATTATAGATAAATTACACCCAGACACAGAACAAACCTTTATGCTCATCACACAAAGATTCGTCCTGGGTGGGGATAATATGATACAATACATATAAATATATATTTGAAACGTTTTCTACAAAGTTGCTCTATGAAAAAACCCTCCAATCAAATCGGGAATATTATTATATCTACACAGTTTCGCTGCAACACTGACGTACTAAATGCATTATTATAACGAACGCAGTCTCAAGTTCTATTCAATATTATTGTTGGTATCCCTATCGGCCATAATATGTATATCCTCATTACGCATCGTTCGATGGCGGATTGATACGGGATAAAATTTTTACAGTCTCAGATGAATAATCAAGCATTTTGCTAGATAAAACGCAAAATTCATTTTACATTAACCTAACTTTAATCGTTTAGGGTCCGTTAACACAGGCCGGCTCAGAGAAGACAGCAGATTTTTATTACGTTTAAAACAGAGTTTTGAATAAGTGTAATAAAGTTTATTTTTACATGTAACTTATTTTATTATTAAAATTCTTTTTATATTGATTAATAAAAGAAGTGTGAACGGTCTGTGTGAACGGACCCTTCTCTCCTAAAACTGCCACGACAAGCAAACTAGAATGTGACTTATTTATCTACAATTAACAGCAAATTTTCAATAACGTTCGTAGTGTTTCAATGGTTAAACAGAGTATAATTCTTATTAACCTCCTGTAATTTAAACTACGAGTATAAATTAATTTCATTAGCATAAAAACAACAACATGAGGAAACGTGTTATACTGTCTGTTATTTAATATTAATTATAATATTAAATAATTGGTGTCAACGTTTGACGTTGTTACTATCAATTTTAATTTAAGTGTGAATTTTAATAATAATGAATAACAATTTTATTAAATGTTGAATATTGTGCACAATATTTTGAGGGTCTGTCACTCTTAGAACCAACGACATATGTACAGTGCGGCCTTGGTGTTGGCTGTGATGCAGGTAAAGTTCCGCAGCAAACCTTGGGCTTGTACCCATCGAAGCCGCATTGTGACTGTCTGAGGAAGCTCACGACATTGTTGGGTAATGGATTCTGCTCGAACGCGTTTACGAGACTAGGGCAGTCGTAAAGTGAGACACAGTTACTGGGCCTCCCTAAGGGTGTAGTGCAGTCTTGTGATACTGTAAAGAAAATATAATATAATTATATTCTACCACAATCACACAGCGCCATCTAGTCCCAAATTAAGCAATTATATTTGCTTGTGTAATGGGCACTAAACAACTGATATACTACTTAAATACATTTTTTTTGTAAATACATACATATTATAGATAAATTACACCCAGACACAGAACAAACCTTTATGCTCATCACACAAAGATTCGTCCTGGGTGGGGATCGAACCCACGACCTCCGACTTAGCAGTCAGGGTCACTAAGCACAAGACCAACAGGCCAGTCAATACATATAAATATATATTTGAAACGTTTTCTACAAAGTTGCTCTATGAAAAAACCCTCCAATCAAATCGGGAATATTATTATATCTACACAGTTTCGCTGCAACACTGACGTACTAAATGCATTATTATAACGAACGCAGTCTCAAGTTCTATTCAATATTATTGTTGGTATCCCTATCGGCCATAATATGTATATCCTCATTACGCATCGTTCGATGGCGGATTGATACGGGATAAAATTTTTACAGTCTCAGATGAATAATCAAGCATTTTGCTAGATAAAACGCAAAATTCATTTTACATTAACCTAACTTTAATCGTTTAGGGTCCGTTAACACAGACTAGCTCAGAGAAGAGAGCAGATTTTTATTACGTTTAAAACAGAGTTTTGAATAAGTGTAATAAAGTTTATTTTTACATGTAACTTATTTTATTATTAAAATTCTTTTTATATTGATTAATAAAAGAAGTGTGAACGGTCTGTGTGAACGGACCCTTCTCTCCTAAAACTGCCACGACAAGCAAACTAGAATGTGACTTATTTATCTACAATTAACAGCAAATTTTCAATAACGTTCGTAGTGTTTCAATGGTTAAACAGAGTATAATTCTTATTAACCTCCTGTAATTTAAACTACGAGTATAAATTAATTTCATTAGCTTATAAACAACAACATGAGGAAACGTGTTATACTGTCTGTTATTTAATATTAATTATAATATTAAATAATTGGTGTCAACGTTTGACGTTGTTACTATCAATTTTAATTTAAGTGTGAATTTTAATAATAATGAATAACAATTTTATTAAATGTTGAATATTGTGCACAATATTTTGAGGGTCTGTCACTCTTAGAACCAACGACATATGTACAGTGCGGCCTTGGTGTTGGCTGTGATGCAGGTAAAGTTCCGCAGCAAACCTTGGGCTTGTACCCATCGAAGCCGCATTGTGACTGTCTGAGGAAGCTCACGACATTGTTGGGTAATGGATTCTGCTCGAACGCGTTTACGAGACTAGGGCAGTCGTAAAGTGAGACACAGTTACTGGGCCTCCCTAAGGGTGTAGTGCAGTCTTGTGATACTGTAAAGAAAATATAATATAATTATATTCTACCACAATCACACAGCGCCATCTAGTCCCAAATTAAGCAATTATATTTGCTTGTGTAATGGGCACTAAACAACTGATATACTACTTAAATACATTTTTTTTGTAAATACATACATATTATAGATAAATTACACCCAGACACAGAACAAACCTTTATGCTCATCACACAAAGATTCGTCCTGGGTGGGGATCGGACCCACGACCTCCGACTTAGCAGTCAGGGTCACTAAGCACAAGACCAACAGGCCAGTCAATACATATAAATATATATTTGAAACGTTTTCTACAAAGTTGCTCTATGAAAAAACCCTCCAATCAAATCGGGAATATTATTATATCTACACAGTTTCGCTGCAACACTGACGTACTAAATGCATTATTATAACGAACGCAGTCTCAAGTTCTATTCAATATTATTGTTGGTATCCCTATCGGCCATAATATGTATATCCTCATTACGCATCGTTCGATGGCGGATTGATACGGGATAAAAATTTTACAGTCTCAGATGAATAATCAAGCATTTTGCTAGATAAAACGCAAAATTCATTTTACATTAACCTAACTTTTATCGTTTAGGGTCCGTTAACACAGACTAGCTCAGAGAAGAGAGCAGATTTTTATTACGTTTAAAACAGAGTTTTGAATAAGTGTAATAAAGTTTATTTTTACATGTAACTTATTTTATTATTAAAATTCTTTTTATATTGATTAATAAAAGAAGTGTGAACGGTCTGTGTGAACGGACCCTTCTCCGCTAAAACTGCCACGATAAGCAAACTAGAATGTGACTTATTTATCTACAATTAAGAGCAAATTTTCAATAACGTTCGTGGTGTTTCAATGGTTAAACAGAGTATAATTCTTATTAACCTCCTGTAATTTAAACTACGAGTATAAATTAAATACGTATGATTCCATTAGCTTATAAACAACAACATGAGGAAACGTGTTATACTGTCTGTTATCTTAATTGGTGTCAACGTTTGACGTTGTTAGTATCGATTTTAATTTAAGTGTGAATTTTAATAATAATGAATAACAATTTTATTAAATGTTGAATATTGTGCACAATGTTTTGAGGGTCTGTCACTCTTAGAACCAACGACATAAGTACAGTTTATTTTTTTTAACAAATAATGACAGAAGAATGTGCTATTCCAGTATACTATATACCATAAAAAGACAGGTACTTCGCCGTTTGACACCACGAGTTATTGGCACCACGGTGTCAATCGCACAAGGACATATTATAACATTGTACCAATTGGTGTAAAATGAAGAATATGTTTTTTGTTTTTATATATAATATGTTTCTTCGTTTCACACCATGGTGCTTTGGACCAGTATAATAATAAAATGTCCTAACACTCCTCATCAACAATGCCAAAAAGAGTTCTACGCTGTTTCAAACCTTGGTGTAAATCGACGAAGACAAACAAGACATTCGTCGGTTGACACTATGGTCCCAAACAGCCAATTCAAAAAAACCGTGGTGCCAATATCTCGTGGTGTCAAACGGCGAAGTACCCGAAAGACCACTGGGGTGGAGCTGCGGGTGGATGGTGTAAAATAAAATAAAATTTCTTCCCTTTCTCATGTATATTATCATTTTGTTCTCCTAGTCGCCAATAGTCGAAATGACACATTGTATTTTTACTCGAAAAGCCTTCTCGCAACACATTCAATTTGGTTAATTTTGATATCACTCTCAAATGTCTTAAAATATCATAATAATCTGTCATTTTCAAACTTTTGACAGCGATATCCAAATTATTGTCGAGATTCCGAGTAGGACCCCTGTCACCACAAGCAATCGTGTCACAATAAATTAATAGGAGTTGTCTTATGGACAGTTTGTTTTTTAAACCTATTATTGGTATATCTTACTATTCATTTACCTTTAATACTGCATTAATTATAACGTAGCTACATATCACGTAAACATAGGCTACATGACAGTTTCACAGAATTATATTGAGCTAATAAACACAACAGCAATTATCGCTTCGTTTCAAACTTCTGAGTAAATGTGTGTATAGGTAGGTACTTCAATTGTTTAAGCAAATAAAACTATTATCATCCAGCCATTGATAGGTATTTGTTTAGCATTTATAAAGGTACTAGATACATTAAACATAAGCTTAAAAATAAAAATAAAAATTGCCAATGTGTTAACCTAGAGTGATAGCTACCTATGTTTGTGTACACGCGAATACACTCACAAACTGTCGCCTTTCAGTCTATTTAATTAATATTGTATCTATATAAATTTTAAATGCTATAAAAGACAGCCAGAGAAACTGATGAAATTAGCTTGGCAGAAGTAATGAAAGTTACTTTTTCCGTCATACATTATATTTAATCGACATTATTTCATCATCATCATCATCCCATCAATGTCCCACTGCTGGGATTGTATCTCCTCTTCTCTATCTAGATAGCTGAGAGGGTTTAGGCCATAATCGACACACGCTGGTCTAAAGCGGGTTGGTGTATCAGACAAACCCAAACCCCCATATTACAAAATATGGACTAAGTATTAAACAAGGTTTAAATGGACATAAGCCATTGTTCTTGTGTCGAAGTTGTCATTTTAAACGTGGCTTAATGCTTAGTTCGTATTTTGTAGGGTTTCCTCACCATGTTTGCTGAGAGCATGCAGAGGTTATACTTTTAGAATTAGAAGAAACGCCCCAACTTACTTTTTTTCTAACAACAGCAGCTTTTATGGTTGTATATTATAAATTATTTTTTCTTCCACAGACTCAAGTTGTAAATATTATATTTAATAATTACTTCTAAAAGTATAGAATACAATTTTTATCACATTATTTTTGCAAAAACCTAGTTCATAATGCTTCTATCTCTGAGAACAAAGGTTTGCATATTTTCATTGTTATTCATCTTACCACCAAGCTCTGAGCTTTGCATACTAACTAGGATTTCTAAAAACAAACTTTACCTATGTATTTGTCAACTATCACTATGGGTCTTGTAATGATATTTGTCTATAAATGAAAAAAAAACCGGTCAAGTACGTTTCAGACTCGCGTGCCAAATGTTCCGTGCTATCAGGTATTATGGCAAAAATAAACGCCAAATTAACAAACAAATGTAGTTATGCGATCAAGCTTTTTAGTGATTATATTATAACATCTTATTAGCGTTGGATAAGCAGTGTTAAAATTATTCCAAATTTTATGTCGACAGCATGAGTAGATTCCGAGATATAACACTATGACAGGCACGGAGGTCTGGTCACACCTCCGTGCCTCAAATCGAAACTATTCTATCAATGTGTGTTACCAGCGATTGTGAATGTGGAAATGTGGATTAACAAGTGGCAGTGGGCAGAGCAAATATCACGTAGAACTGATGACCGATGGGGCCGAAAAGTTCTCGAATGGATACCACGCACCGACAAGCGCAACGTAGGCGTCTGACCATAAAGTGGACAGATGATCTGATCCGAACAGCAAGATCGCGCTCTGGATGCAGGCCGCATACAGCTGGTCCTATTGGAAGTCGCTTGAGGAGGCCTATGTCCAGCAGTGTACGTTCTACGGCTGATATGATGATGATGAGACAGACAGACAGACAGAGTGAGATTAATAGGTTCCTTTTGTACCTTTTAGGTACCGGAAAAGTGGCACGTTGGTTTGCACTAGGTAAAGGTTATAAGCTAACTAGTGCCGAGTTTTGTAGTTGGTAGCTTTTTCCTGGTTTAAATATATATCAACTCACCCCAGAGGCGCGTCCGCGTGATATCTTGATAAAAAGTAGCCTATATGTATTCCAGACCATAATATATAGCTGTTTCTACCTAATAAAAAATTAAGCTTATCTCTGTTCTGCGACTTTTATTATGTAAACAACAAGTTTTTTAAAATTAAAATATATTAATCAATGTACTATGACATCATTTAAAAGAAAAAACGATAGATTAAAGCTGTTTTTCTTTTGCCTGTAAAAATTATACCTTCTTCATACTTTTTGCAAAAGATACTTTGATATTTTTTACATATCAGCTATTCAATGTTTTTACATTATGTACCTATATAATTAACTATAATAAAGCGGTGCATCTGATATCCTAACAATGATTATTTCGTTTCAAATCACTACCTCACGTTCTGATTCCATAAACAACGTGACTTCAATTTAATTAGACGCTTATTGCACACAATATTGATTATATTATTAGATCATATTATAAAAAGAACACAAACCCATTGTGAACTTTGTTCAAAGTTATTAAAGTCCACAATCGCACGAATATTTTTTATTAAACTGTCATACTTACGAACATAACTCCAAAAAAGCGTTGACACAAAAAACACCACGCGATTCCACATTTTTATGGTAAATTAGCACTTAAACACAAACTCAGGGTATCATAACTAAATATAGTTGAGTAAAATAAATAAATTTGTTTGTATAAATAAATGAGTTGATTAAAAACTAAATAACTGGTAGCCGGTCGATGCGACTTGATCGCATTGGTCTTACTCGCTACACTGGATCTTGGAGGTCAAGTCCGTACATTAAATACTCAAATACGTTGTTTTGTTGTTCATATACGTATTACGTACCGTCCGCATCAACAATATTGATTACTACTATATTTATTAATAATTGCGTTTCTGATTTAATTAAAATAATATGACCATATTTTTTTCCTGATGACGTTAAAACTGGGGTCCGTTTTCAGGGATTTTCTGCCTCTGAGTAAGGTGTTTTGTATATTTATTTTCTAGTAAAACTATGTATCATTTATCTTTACTAATTATTTCATTTGTCATATTATTATAACCATATGATTCAAGTTAATTGATCGAAGGTTATGTGAAAATAAAATTTAAAGGTGTACGGTATTTCATATAATGGTATGTAAGTCTAAATTCTTACCAACAGTAATACAGTCGCTTCATATAGATAACACATTTTCGTTCATAATTACATTACAACCTACATTACATTTAGATACATTGCCATTCTCGACATTCGAAATGTCAGTGACTAAATATAAATTTTCAATAATTTGACAACTATATTAAAATCGACAAATCAACCAATCAAATGCCACGATTATGATTGCAAAGCCCTGAGGAATATTGATTTCGTATATTTTGGCATATGTACGTTTGAACTACTACTATACTATAGCCTGACTGTCACCGTGTTAGCCGCTTGGCCCCTAACTTCGCCGTGCCGAGTGATGGTTCGATTTCCACACGGGACAAATATGTTTGTGTAATTCGTAATGTTTGTTTCTAGTCAGAGTGTATTTTGAGTCCATTAATTATTATGTTTGTCATTTTAAAAACAAAAACAATACTGGACGGAAAGGAGTTTTCTCGAAATCGAAAACTACTGATAATGTTGCCAATAACTGATATATTATATTATTATAATATTCTCTAGTGCGCCTGTTGTTTTTAAAAAAGGAAGACAATAGAAATTACTTCTTTTCACCAAAAGAATAAAATAGTGAAATGATTGTACAAATACTTTATATTCAATATCAAAGAAAGAACAGTTTAATTCATGCTGACTGTAGTCACGTATCCATTAACTGGATAGACTCGCTCACAGGTGTAGATAGCCGTATATCATACCTAACATTAATATCTTACTGACTCACGGATTTACCCGTACCTCTAAAATAACATAATTATTATCAAGTTTTACGCATTTCCTCGTGAGTTGAATTTTGCGAAACAGTTTTGTTTTAATGTCATTAATTTACACAAATAACATTAAACTATCGCTGGAGTATTCTCGCTCGCTGAGGCGGAAATTTGGTGAGGCCTATGACCAGCAGTCGACGTCATTGAGTTGATGATGAAGATGATTAAACTTAACTAGATCGTGCGATATCACGATATTAACGTGCGTCTCGCAGTATCAAATTTACTTGCGTGGTGCCCTGATACAACCAATCGGAACTGCGGAAGAACATAAAAAAGAAGACGGTATGAATTGGATAAATCCTTGCAAAGATTGATAGCTATGGACTGAAGGGGATGAAGTCACGATGGAAGGTATTTACCCAACAGGTAGGTAGGCATTGTAGGCAAGGTAAAAGAGTTTGTATGTTTAAAGAGAAATAATACGCAACTGTTTAATATTGTTGAAAAAGAAATAAAGAATTTTTCTTTGCCATGGTGGCTAAAAGGATAAGTGACCGGCGTACTAAACACGTGGCCCGAGTTCGATTCCGACCAGCAGTACCAATTTGCATTTCACTTTGTGAAATTTATATGTACTAGTCATGTGACTTACCATCTGCTGACGGTGAAAGAAAATATCATGAGGAAACCCACATACCCTACAAGAAATTCTAAGTGTATGTCTGATCCACCAACCCGCATTAGGCCAGCGTGTGTGGATTATGGCCTAAACCCTCTCAGCTCTCTAGATAGAGGAGAGGAGAACCGAGCCCAGCAGTGGTACATTAATGAATCGCTGATGATCATAGACTTTAAAAGCGAAACATGTATGTCAAACTTTAGCAGGTGAAAGTAGTAGTCTCTGCGTACTGCGTACTTATTGAGAAATAGATGCATATGTATCGATTTATGTCAAAATGTCATCTCCCTATAATATATTGTTCATTTTATTCCAAAGTGAAGACAAGAGGGTATCCAACCTACAAATAACCCGAAATAAATCGATAAAAAAGTCACTTCGCTCACTCATCTCGATACACAAACTAAGAGTGACTTTGAAAATTAAATACGCAAATATTTGTATGGAGTATTTGAACAATGAATAGGTTTTAATAGCTGTTGAGTTCATAGTAAGGTCCTTAAATACGGGTGTGATAACAATGACGAGAATACTGGTTACACAACTTCTTCTAATCACAGATTGATAAATGATAGGGCATTGTCTTGAGCGTGATTATAGATATTATAATTAATTGTACTTGGTTGTTTTTTCCAGGCATTGTCTGCTTGAAGCCAATGAACTAACAAGCGTATTTCTTGTTGGTATTTATGGAATCCAGAAACTACGTATTATAGGTAATGCCCTTCTAGGTCTTTTTATATTGATGTACAGTTTTTATTTAGTGTCAATAAACATCATAATATATTATAGTACTTCACTAGAACCACATTACATTTGCAAAGAAATAAACTTTCGATGAGTTATTTTTTTAAGTTTATAGTTTGTTACACTACGATTTAGTAGGCTTAACTATTGTGCTACAGTGTATCCTGTACAAAATAGTTTTAAGTAAGTTAAATAAATAAATAAATTCAATTTTAAACAAACTGCAAGCTTTTAATGCAGAGCAAGCAATTGCTTGTAATTATGAAAATATTTTTATTTATACATAATATAATAATTTAATATCTTATGTGTTATAAGATCTATTTTATTGTGATGCAAGTGATTATAAAACATTATTTTACTAATAAAAGTCCATTAAGAGATTTATACCTGCCTATCTGAATACAGGTACTCGCCAATCCTAAAAATATATTTGAAATATTTTAAATTGATTTCATTCACTCTTTTCTCATTGGGGATATTCCTAGAGATGGCCGGTAAAGTCCATAAAGTTTAAAGTAAAGGATGACCACTAAGTAGTCTTTTTTTTTGTGAACAAGGCTGCCAATATGGGAATTTTTCTAAGAAATTAATGATGTCACGGACACGGATGTAACATCCTTTTATAGATCACGGAAAGAATAACGGCATCAAATGATCACATTAATCACTGCTCATTTAAATAGTCATTTAGATAGGAACCTTTTAAAATCACCTAAACCACCTTGCTTAATTTCCTTGTTTGTACTTTAGTGGTATTGCTTTGCCAGTTCCCATCCCAAATATCTCAAGCTATATATTCCCAAAATAAATACGAAATCGTCATCTAACCCAGTGCCCAATCAACCAAATTCGTGCCCAAGTGGAACGCAATTTCCTCACGATCCGCTTAGCTATTAACAACATTAACTTTCAGGTCCCGTCGGCTAATCGCGTTGGGCCCCTGTTTCCGCCCCCAACATTTGATTATACACTCGTTAACTAAGAAAATAGTTCATTATTTATACTAAATATACGTTGTGATAACTCATCGAAATGAAATAGATTGGATTTTAATGATAGTGTTGTCGAATTTTAATTTGTCGTTAAATGTTTAGGCATGGGCTCCACCAAAGACGGAGAGAAAGCGAGCAAAAACAGATGTGTTTTGTGCAACGAATAGAAATGTTCGCTGCTTCGCCCGCGTGGTATGTATTTTATACCTATAAACCTTCCTCTTGATTCAGTCTGTCTATTAAAAAAAACCGGCCAAGAGCGTGTCGGGCCACGCTCAGTGTAGGGTTCCGTAGTTTCCCGTCCGTCACATACGTTCAGGATAATAAAATATTATGTAAACGAAGTTAAAAAAAAAATGCGGGCAAATGAAACTTGACCTCTGGATTGTATAGGCGCTCATACGATTCAGGGACCAAATTATATTGGTTAACTGCAGTTTCCATCTGTTGTTTCCATCCAAGTTCAAAATAATTTTCCTAGAAAGTCCTTATAAAGTTCTACTTTTCAGATTTTTTTCGTATTTTCTAAACTTATGGTTCAAAAGTTAGAGGGGGGGGGACGCTTTGTTTTTTACTTTTGGAGCGATTATTTCCGAAATTATTGACATTATCAAAAAATGATTTTAGTAAACCCCTATTCATTTTTAAATACCTTTCCAACAATATATCACACATTAGGGTTAAAATTAAAAAAAAAAACACTTCCCACTTTACATATAGGGGGGCTACCCTAATAAAACATTTTTTTCCAATTTTTATTTTAGCACTTTGTCGGCGTGATTGATACACATATTGGTCCCAAATTTCAGCTTTCTAGTGCTAACGGTCACAGAGATTAAGCGAGGACGGACAGACAGACAGACAGACATGGCGAAACTATAAGGGTTCCTAGTTGACTACGGAACCCTAAAAACCGTATCAAAATCCGTTGCGTTGTTTTAAAGATTTTAGCATACATAGGGATGGACAGACAACGACAGCAACTTTATTTTATATACTATCTCTCTTCTTATTTCTTCTTTGCACTGTTGGGGCCTGGGCTAACTTGTATAATACATATATCACCTGGTATAAAAGTATTCAACAACTAGGTACATTCTTGAATACATTCATGATAAAGGCAGCCATTCATTACACTTTATTTATAACCAGTCTGACTTTAAACTGGATAAATTTAACAGTTAAACCATCCAAATAAATAAAACTGCATAATTTTTGAGGCCCGTTCATAGCAAACCCAGAATTTATGGCATGTATGATACCTATTATTTATTGGCCGATGGGGGAAAAAGGTTCTCGAGTGGCGGTCACGTATTGGAAGGCGCAGCGTGGGACGGCCACCAGATCGACCGACGACCTGGTCAGGGTTGCGGGCGGCAGTTCGTGTTGGTTGACGTCGTTGGGCTGATATGATGATGATGATGATGATGGTACCTATTACTGCTGACGTATGGACTTTGATTGTGTACCTATCTCCTACGATTTTATCTGGATCTATCCAGCAATAAGCTATTATCACGATTTGATGATCAAAGCTATGTATAAATTTTACTAAAATGCTGGCACTAAATATTAAATTTAATGTAACAATACAATATATTTTTATTTCGAATAGATTTATTTTGGCTACGTGGATACAAGCCGTATCGCGGTATAAGTGAAGCACGTATTTAATCGAACATGGACGATCGCGTCCATTTTGAGATATATCCTCGAATCCCTGCGGTCCTACCAACATTTACTCTTGGCTCTTAAAACGAAAAAATGCTATTTTACGAACCAATAACATAGTGTAATAATTGACAAAATACTTTCTTTTAGTTTGAAAGAAGGAAACAGTTAAGTTTTCTAATTCTGCTTCTGCTTCGCTCTTGTCGTTCTTTTTAGCTCTACTCAGCTGCTTTTGGCTGAAGCGTGCTTGTATATGACCAATTGACTATAGCCTTCATCGATATGGTCAATTTCTAACTACACAAAATGAAAACGGAGTATTAAAATTACTTAAGTATATACAATGTATTCCACAATACTATGTGGTAACAAATACGAACTTAACTCTCTTAAATCACAGCACTTTAGAGAACATCCCTTAGGATCGCAGTTTACTAGATGTCTTGATAAATCGTCGATCGACGCTCAAGAGATTGTGGCCTCTTCAACTGTCTCAAAAGCTTTACGTAAATAATTCTTACTGTAGCTACTGCAATAGCGTGGTTTTCTGCTAAGTTTTATTTAAACAAGGTACATAAAGGAATAAGATTAAATATATTACGTATAGGCATTTTATATTGTAGAAAGAAGTAAAAATGAGGCCTGGACTTCGTTCCTTCGTTACTTCGAAAAAATCGCGAGAAAATATTGCGAGTAGCTAGATAAATACGAGTATCTACTAGTTAGTACAATCCGATTGGAGGCGGATCATAAACCTAGAATTCGCGCGCTACCACTACAGATATTCCTACTTGTATATGCCAGCTGTGGGGTGATTAATGCAGACATGTCTTTCTTCAAACAGGGTACAAAGAGAGCTATCCTGTCAAGGTAGGCAGCGGCTTGGCTGTGCCCCTAACATTGCCAACGTTTTTCAGAGGCGGTAACCGCTTACCATCAGGTGGGTCAAATGCTCGGCTGTCACTTCATCATCAGCAACCCATTAAGTCCCACTGCTGGGCTCGGGTCTCCTCTCCTCTAACTAGAGAGCTGAGAGGGTTTAGGCCATAATCTACTCACGCCGGCCTAGTGCGGGTTGGTGGATCAGACATACTCATAGAATTTCTTCTAGGGTAGGTATGTGGGTTTCCTCACGATGTTTTCCTTCACCGTTAGCAGATGGTAAGTCACTTGACTAGTACATATAAATTCCACAAAGTGGAATCCACGTTGGTGCTGCCGCGCCGGTCGGGATCGAACTCGGACCGCATGATTAGCGCCGGTTACTTATCCATTCAGCCACCATCGCTTCGGCTGCCACTTCAGGCAATAAAAATAAAAAACCTTTACTATACAATTGGAGAGTACGTTTGATTGTCTCTATTCATTTATTTGAAAAATAAGGGAGTACCTAACCTTATGCAGACAAGAGCACTGCGAGAAAAGGAAAATTCGAAACAAACCTTACACCATATACCAACCCGTCTGGCCAGCGTGGTATAGTGGGCTAAATTCCCACCACATTCTTTGGAGGAAATCCGTGCCCAGCAGTGGGACGTTTATAAGTTGAGCTGATTATTTATTTCATGAACGTGACTATTTTGCAAAGAAATAATTAGGGTCAGAGTATGCCGAAGCCTTTAGGTAATTTACCCCAATAATGCGGTAAACTAATTTCGACAGAACGAGGATACCGGTTACCGACAATATTATAAAGGATTGGATTTTTGGGTTTTATTTACCGTTATATGAAATACCATTTGGGGATTTCAAATTAATGTCATTAATATGATTTCAAGGATTTTTGATTTTCCTTCCTTTTTAATTTAATCATAAATCGAAGGTTTTTTATTTGATTAGTCTTTTTGGCCATTTTAATATTCAGTTGCATATCGTTATCAGAGTACAATGCTGCTTGGCAATTTTGAAACTTATGTATAAAGACAGGGGAAGGTTAGCGTACAGACAAATCTCAACTTATATCTAGTTTACATTAAAATTCAAAAATACAAAAACCCCCTAAATATTATGTAGGTATGTATTTACAAAAGCGGCGCAAATATACCAAGCCTTTTTGGCAAATACAAGTTAGATTCAAGCCTAAATTTTACGTAAAGTAAGCATACACAACATGCGTCATCCTGACGTCAATAATGTCACCACAAAAACGTCAAAATGACGATGTGAAAGATCAATGGTTATCCCAAGTGCATACTACTTTCTTTTTCCTCAGAAATATCGGGAAAATATAGAAAGAGATTGCGGCCATTGCTCAGCATCAACGGCCACTGTCAGACATGTTATCGATGGCTCCTAAATATTATTTATGAACGTCTCAGACGGCTGCTCTCCTAGTACTGACGGTTCTATTTGCGCAAACACTTACGACCTTATTTGATTTATTGCAACTGTTTGGAGAGAGCTTTTTGAATTCGACGTAAATTTTTAGTGTTGTATAGGTTTTTTTTTGCAGTAAATATTTGAATAAGCAAGGTAATTTTTAGAATTCATTGATCTAAATGATCCTCTCTTACGATATCCCCAAATATAGAGTGGATGACCACAAAAGTATGAACTTTTGGTAATAATAATAAATCTTTATTTCGGACCAAAGTCCATAAAAATGTTTACATTAAGTTTTTACAACTAAATATATGAAAATACTAGGCAAATAGGTAGTAAACTATCCTATTTGTGTACGTAGATAGGCCCTCAGGATATTCGAGTGCTGTTTATCAGCAATGACCTTCAACAACGTGTTATTTTGTATTACAGCAATCTTATTTATAAAATTATAACTAACTAACTAAGCATCGTTGCAAAAAGATGATATCGTCATGACTTAAGTCCCTCAGTTATGACGATAGTGAAAACCTTTTCGTTGTGCCCCATTAGATATCGAATATAATTATTATAATAATTGCAGCAAATATAAGCTAACAGATAAGCTGAGTTAAGTCAACTAATCTAACAAAACTAATCTAACTCAGCTGATTCTGATCCCAAGATGTCACTAGGATGTCGTAGGGTTAGCACACACACACACACACACACACACGAGTATATATATATATATATATATATATATATATATCAATATCAATCATTACTATCATTCTCTCAGAACAACCTTATACTACAATCACAACACCAAACTTGTCTATAGTTGGAGAGGCTGGTAATCTGTCATACCTACAGGTTTACCTAGTACGGATACCAGTCTCTCACACAGACTCACTCAATGATTGTATCACCTAGCAAATAAGTTTTTATGTATTAATGTACCCTGTGTGAGAGAGAAATAAAATGCTATTATTATTATAGTTATAACCCGCAGCTTCATCCGTGTATGTCAGTAAAAACCCACATTATATTGATACTCAGAAATATTGACCCCGATGATCCCCGAAATCCTGGGTATTATATAATATTTTTTTGAATATTGTGTTGTCATTGTGATTATAAAATTTATCGTATAGAGATATAATTCGGACGTTTTGTCAAAACATTGTTCATTATTCTGACCTATTCTTGACCCAACACTGCGCTATCGAAAACGTATAAGTATTTTGGTTACTTCTTTTGTTTTAAATAAGATAATGTAATCAATATTCGATCGTATTTTGTCTTTTTTAGCTTCAGTGGCGCAGTGGAAATCAATATAACACCTGCTCAAAAATCCTTAATTCGATTGACGGATCTAGCTTTCCTGTCATAAAATTCTCAATATAAAGAGTTTTAAATGTGCTCAATTGCCATAATTTTGCCTCTTATTTCTTGAGTATAGGAATACAAACATAAACCACAGTTATACTAGCCAAGTTGAAGACAATAGCTAGTATATGGTGTAAGTGTGATAGACACCTCTCTACCCCTCCGTCGAGAAAAAAATTAAATCTCACACTCTTTCCTGCAATATTTTTATCATAGCACAACTATTTGAGTTCCGTAGTCTACAAGAAAACCAGGAATGCGAATAATTTTCTGGTAAATAAGTAAATGTATAAAAATAACTTTTATGAAGAAACTGCAGCGATCAATAAACAAATTACACGTCCAAAACTCACACAAAAAATCTGAAACGTTTCTAAACTAAAACTCGAACACATACAGAAGGAACTCTCCAAACAGTCATTAGAAGTTTGTATCGTTCATTACTGAATGTACACTTTGAATAACATTTTCGTTAAAAGCTTTTTTCTCATTGATATAAATGACGTCGTGTGGGCATCGAACGTTGGACATTTATCACGTGGAGCGAGTGGATGCATCGTTTGTTTGGTGTCCGTTCTAATAAATGACAGAACGATTTGGTCATCTCCATCTAGTTCAGAGGAGTGAGGGGTCAAAGTAATTATCTGAACATTTTTCTTTGCCAACTAGCAGTCAAAAAGAGTTATAAGTTAAAACACACAAGTGGGCTATTTTGAACCTTAGAATAATAGGTAGAATGTAGATATTGTCAGATATACAGATATAACAGGAAAAAAGACTAGATATTCTAATAGACCCGTTATGTTAGGCCAATCGGTCAACTCATAAATCAATAATTACATTTGCATATTTTAACGAACCTTGAGAATACCAACGTCGATGGTCGACATGGAAAGCACTAGCACAACACTAGGACGACCATACACGTCACCGACATGCATAACTGACTGGCCTGTTGGTCTAGTGGTTAGTGACCCTGACTGCTAAGCCGGAGGTCGTAGGTTCGATCCCCACCCAGGACAAATCTTCGTGTGATGAGCATAAAGGTTTGTTCTGTGTCGGGGTGTAATTTATCTATAATATGTACCTATGTATTTACAAAAAAAAAATGTATGTAAGTAATATATCAGTTGTTTAGTACCCATAACACAAGCAAATATAATTGCTTACTTTGGGACTAGATGGCGCTGTGTGAATGTGGTAGAATATATTATATTATATATATTATAACCTGGCGTCTATGGGAGAAACCTAACAGTTTTGCATATACAATGTACATGTGGGTAGTTAGGCCCATACCTACATTCTTTCTTCATGACTTTTATGCGTACCGCCTTATAGCTTATTGACTTATAATAATATATACCTTTTTTTAAGAGCAGAAATCTAGTTGACTCCTGCCATCCCGTTTGGGAAACGGAACGTTTATGTGGGACACGCTGGCCTGAAAATGGTAGAAGGCCAGTATACTCACTAAAACTCTGTGCTTTGGAGCATAAAAGTGAAGTGGGCCATTGGCACCTGATATAACATCAGTGATACTTGTATACATACCATGTCTTCCAGCATTATAACACAGGCCTTAACTGTGTTATAAGTTCGCCTTAATACATTCCTATATTGTAAGTTAAAATAAATAAAAACATGCTTGACCTTAGTTATAACATTATAGTCCGGGATCCCTGGTCCAAATTTTTTTTTATTACTATCAAGCAAATTTTTCGTAAGTAGCTTCATTTCGATGAGACGCCCAATAATTTCGTATTCCAAAAGTTTGATTTTGGTAGCTAACAGATAACAGACGTAGCAAGGGTATACCGGACCGGGAAGGAAATACTGGGATAACGTACCACGCAATTTGTAGGACAATATTATGACTGTTCAATTACATAAATATTAAGTAAGTGAAAAAAATATGGTCCTACAAAATCAAAGGTTTGATCGAAGGAGTGGACCCTTCCAACTTGTATCGATAACGAGGTCATCTTAAATGATTACTAACCTACTACTATTTTTTTTATTTTTAACAGTCATATTGTTCTAAAAATTACGTGGTACGTTATCCTGGTATTTCCATCCTGGTCCGGTATACCCTTGCTACATCTATTAGCTACCACAATCAAACTTTTGGAATACGAAATTGTTGGGTGTCTCATCGAAATGAAAGTGCTCACGAAAAATTAGCTTAATAGTAATAAAAAAAAAAATTGGACCAGGGATCCCGTACTATTACGTGTATAGCAGGTTTTACAAGTCAATTCAAAGAAAGATACTTTACTCATGGGCAATCCCGCATTTCGATTGAGATCTGCGTTCATTGACCGTGATACGGTGATGTAGAATGCGACAGACCGTAAACATTACGTACTTTAGGAAATATACATTTCTGTATGACATTATTATACACTTGTTTTAATTGGACAAAAGAAATTCGACTGTATAACATGGAGAATAAGATTGTTTTTCTATTGCTAACGAAATAATTATCTTTATTATGGAATGGGACAAGCCTCTCAGAATGATGACTGGGCTATAAACATGATATAAAAAACCAGTTTGCGCGAAATGTGGTAAATGACTGACGGTTTTCATACTGTTTTAATACTTTTTAAACGTTTTAATTATATGCCAGTCACATAACTTTAACATAACTATATAATATGGTCACAACTAACTATTTCCTGTGGCTACGCCTGCGCGATACCAATAATAATAATATTCTACAACATTAACACAGCGCCATCTAGTCTCAAATTAAGCAATAATATTTACTTGTGTTATGGGTACTAAACAACTGATATACTACTTAAATACTTTGTTTTTTTGTAAATATATACATATTATAGACAAATTACACGCAGACACAGAACAAATCTTCATGCTCATCACACAAAAAATTGTCCTGGGTGGGGATCAAACCCATGACCTCCGACTTAGCAGTCAGGGTCACTAACGACTAGACCAACAGGCCAATCAAATAAAGAGTAACCCATACTAATAACATGTCAAGAGAAATAGTGACCACAAGTCACGACTACTTAAACCACACTTAAACAGTAGTCATCTGATAAAGACATTCATTCATAAATATGTAAATCATGACTTTACTGCTCTTGATCAAACCACAAACTCGAATCCATGATTAAATTCCTGTGGCTTTGTCAAAGCTATTAAAAAATAGCTGATCCGATAAACGTCGTTCAGTCAAAAGCTATTGACAGCTGTCTAAGATCAGTTTCAATGCAAAAATGAAAAATGGTTTAATTTTTTTTCAATGTCTTTTTTTTTAAAGTTTCACAAGTTTGGCGCTTAGCGACATATTATTATTATCATATTAAACGCAACTTCTAGGCCCTAGTGAAAAAGATTAAAGAGATAGATTCTATTGTGTTGTAAACAAGCAATAGAGTTTCACTATAAAGAAGATATGTGTAAGAAACATATTGTTATATAAATGAACAGCGTGCAAACGTAAGCAACGTATGTACGTCTCTGCAAAGAATCGACAATGCTATAGGTAGATAGTAACCTACGTAAGATTTTTATAAGGAGATATTTGATCTAACTTTTGAACATTAACAAATTAAATTATTAGCAAAGCAAATACATACCCACATAAAATGAATTTAAAAATTATAATTACTTATTTTAAATATTAAAAAATATATTCTAGAACACGTATCAAAACAAATTACCCGTGGCGAATCACTTAATTCGAAAGTGTAGATCGAAAGGAACCAGAGGAAATAGGCATCATTATTTACCGTCAATGTTTAACTAGATTGGCCTCGCAAATGGGCCGGTAACGATGCCCGCCGATTGCCACCGCTGCACCGCTGTGTAAACGCTAACAACTAAATTAACTTTAGAGTGCTTTGATTTTATCGTATATACTCGTAAGTTTGTTATATTATTTTTGCTTGTGGAAATAAGAGCCAGGGTGCTTACTCTGAATTTCGACATTCGAATGTTCGGTTTTGATGTCGCTGTCAAATGTTTGAAAGTGATAGCGACCATATCTAAATTTCCTTACATTTGACAGTGACATAAAAACCGAACATTCGTATGTCGAAAGACAATCCAGGCAATTTGAATCACATCAAACTGGCAATGTCTTTTATTGACTGGCTTTCACTATTTAAGTTAGTATTTACATATTAGTTTATAGACATTGTATCCGAATACGTAATTATTACCAACATAATAGACAGATCTACCAAGTATCCATCTACCTATTGTATTGTTCTTACAAGTTCAATAATCCCAGATAACATTAAATCAAGTTATGGCACGACTTCTCAGTATAAAAACGACATAAATA
Organism: Laspeyria flexula; assembly: GCA_905147015.1. Classification (NCBI taxonomy): domain Eukaryota; kingdom Metazoa; phylum Arthropoda; class Insecta; order Lepidoptera; family Erebidae; genus Laspeyria; species Laspeyria flexula. Next base: position 11,895,102 of record LR989956.1, read on the forward strand.
CTTTAAATAGCGGAAATAACCGAACTATAGAATGAGTCAGTAAACATACCTAGTATTATACCTTCGAATACTCGTGGACTAGGTACAATACCTTGTTAGCCGGATTGGTAAACCCCTTATATTAGATTATTTATATTTTTATGGAAAATCACTAGTTAAGCGTTATAAACGTAGGTAAGTGTCAGCATGACTTTAGTAATGCACTTTAATACTAGCTTTGTCTTACGGACCTAGAAAGTCACGATTCACCTGCAAAAATTGAAAACCTAGTCTAAAAAGGCCTACAGGCAAACTTTTACAAATTTATTATTTTCCCCTATCCGCTACGCTTTAGATACACGTACGTACACACACACGTACGTACAAGTTATTTATTTTTCCTTTATTTATAACTTTATACTTTATTCGTTATGTTCCATTTTCAAATGTTTATATGGAGATTTTAAGACCCAAATTTTTAAATTTTACACTCAATTTTTTGTATAATTTCATACATACATGCCTTGCCTCGACAATACTGCCGTGCTACACAAAAACAACTTAATTGTATTGCACAAGTCTTACAAAAATGGTATCTACGATTGATGATTTTAGACACATTTTTCTCTAAACTTGGACATGCAGTTGAACTGTTCTTCATAGGTAGGGCAGAATAGCAAATACAACAAAAAAGAATTAGCCAAATCGGTCGAGCCGTTCTCACGTGAATCCATCACATACTTTTCAGGTGTCGTGAGGTTACTTACAAACGCGGATTTATAGAACTTATGAAAGGATTTAAAATTAAAATAACAACTTGTTGAACTACAAACTCTAAAGGCAGTTAACAAATGAAACTTCCAACATCTTTTTTTTGGTCCTAAAATCCTCTAACGCACGCGCAACTAATATACTTGAAAGTATTTTTTATTTCCAAAGATTTTCCATCTCAATGTACAAGTCTACACAACTAGAAATCATTTTTACAAGATTGAGTAGACAGCATGTTCTAATTTGCCTTCCATTAAACTACACAAACAGCTAGGATAGTTGAAACTTCCTATTCAAACTATCTAACAGACTGTCTCAAATTAATTCACTACCCGAGACTATATTCATTAAACTAGGTGCTTACTGCAACTCCACCCGCTTAACCCACGTGAAACGTTAAATCGGTATTAATTTATAAGTTGTGCAAAATAACTAATTATTGCGAAAATAAAATCACAGTAAGTTTTGATGAGTCATGTAAGTCATAGACTATAACGACAAATTATATCAATTATTTTTTTGTGTAGTTTTTTAGTAATTATTATCAACATCCATAATATATATCATTTTTTGTATAATATATATATCTTCGCATATTAGTACGATAGATTACAGACTTTTGAGTAGGATTGGTTCTACGTTTGCGTGAAAGAGTAACAATCATTCACAACGTAGGATGTAATTATGTAAGCTTCATATTTACATTTGAATACTTAAATTGGTGCACATTTAGTAAATTTAGTTCACGCATCACTTAATCAGCTGATACACATACTTATTATTTGATATGGAAATTTTCTAATTTTGACACACGGTTTTTGGTACACGTTTATTATTTTGGTATACGTTGTGTTTTTTTGTTTACATTAATTCTATATAATAATAAACAAAGAAATCACTTTGATACTTTTCTTCGTAGCAACTTATAAGATTTTGAAAGAATATCAAACAAACAGACTGCTAATTTATAATGTTACTAACTATAGCTAAAACGTTCATTAGTCCAATAAACCTGTATCCCCTTTGGAAACAGTAATTAGAAGACGCAACCGCTCGCAGATCAATATCAATTCATTTCGAGTATCGCAATTTGTCCAGGTTTGATGTCTACCTCGTAAAAGCCTTGTCTGGTTCATTCTATATCAAATTTGAGTGGTGTGTAGGTTCGTTCATTCGTTCATTAAGTTTGATTCATCGGTGAAGTTATTTTGCTGTGTAGCTTCGCATAAAGTGTAGTCAATTGAAAAGTGTAGGAATTTTACTAATAGGTATTATAAATGAGAGAGTTTGTAGATGTTTTGTTACTTTTTCGCGCAAAACCTATTGAATTTATTTTGATGAAAGATAGCGTACAGCTCATCTGTCTTGGCTGCATAGAATTGTGCTGTATTATATCCTTTATTAAATTAAATTCACACATTTATTTACATTTTTTTTTAAATACATGTATAAATATAAAAATAATGTGGGGGGCCCGCCGACATCGGGATCAGAGTCCAAGGTGCCGACTAGGGCTCCAGAGAAAGGAACCTTCTCTCAATACGTACCGTGTCGAGGAGCCCTGTCTTCTGTATCCGACCCTTTATCCAACGACCTAGCTCGAGCCTCTTAAGATGTTGGTCGAGGCTCTTTCTCTATATTATTATTATTATTTGTTGGGCTAGAAACCCGAAGAAGCCGTTAGCGACCTCCTTGCTACCTCGACCAGAATTGAGCTATTGTAGCGCCCCTTGTTGTGCTGTATAGAATTAATTTATGCCGCGGTATTATGTTCATACCTAGTAGATGGTTGTAGTAACATAGTTGATCCTACAAAGCGCCTGCCACACGGTTGTAATCTCGCTTTCCTACAGAGGTGACCTTGGTGGGAGCTTGGACGCCTTCCACATCATCATCATCATCATATAAGCCCAATGATGTCCACTGCTGAACATAGGCCTCACCTAATTTCCGCCACAGCGAACGATACACATAGTTTGTATGAAATTTGGAATAAGTACATCAGCCGGCTAGATGAATGACATCTTATGATTACATACAAGGTCACACTAACGCAAGATTACAACTATAGCGCACTCGCTTTAGGTTAAAGTTTTTAATTCTTTATTGCAAACCATTTTACAATATCGGTTAGGTTTTTAATACCGAAGTACTTAAATTGGTAATGAATAGATTTCTATCTACACCATATTTTCTACTTAATTTTTTTTTAATTCTTCTCTTATATTTTCTATCAAATATTTACACACACAAAATAAATATTATTTTATTTGACGCTAAATACAATATAAAGGCCTTTAAGTTTCTAAGAAGAAGATATTGAATTATTTCTCCGAGACAAAAAGCAGCCTACGTCAGCTCCGGTCATTGGACTGTTTCAGTTCAAATCGCGTTGTAATATTCTTTATTGACTAAAATCTTACTATAAATAGGAAAACCAGGGTTGATGTATGGAAGTTTGTTACTCAATTACCCCAGAACGACTGAAAGGATCAGTACGGAATTTGACACACTGATACATTCTTCTTATCTCGTATCTTCTTATCTCGCTCGTAGCATTGTGGTACTGAGATGTTCGTTACGATCATCGAGGTTAAGCAACACTCGGCAAGGTCAGTCCATAATGGATGACCGTTTGTTTATTTGTTTATTCATAAAATCCACAGCTCTTAATTTATACAATTTTGCTTATTAACTAATCTTATAGCCAATTAAGGATTTACAATTTACTATTTTAACTTATTTATGCATCTAGAACAGAACACAATATAAAAGGTATCATTTTAACACTAGATTGTGTGTGATGTGTGTGAGTGTGATGTGTGAGTGTGTGGTTTTGGGGGGGGAAGGTAAGTAATTTTATGAAAGTCCATCATGTTATTATCAATAAAAAAAGTATTATTGTATTTGAAATATTATGTTATTATTTTTTTTTTGGCAATTTCATTCTCGAGTTAGTCCCGGTTATCACTTAATGTGGTAGTCGTTAAGTCAAGTTGGAAGCCCTTCTGGGCGACTTGATAAATTCCAACACCAGGGTCTGCCTCTAGCCCACAAATTAAAAAGAATTTTTCAAATCCAACCTGAGATCATAGCGTTCGACCAAACAAGCAAACATTTCAGCTTTATAATATTAAATATAGATAACAAAAATACTCATCAAAATAATATGACACAATTTACCTCCAATATAATATGGACTTTAATTGACCATAATTACTTACATGAGAATATGAATTGGTTGCTTGATTGAATTAATACTGATTATGATTACATATACTGCCCTACCAAAAAAGAACGGCATAACTGCATGTCAAGCAAACGGCAAATTGTATCTAAATGTAGTAACTTTACAAGCGTTTTTCCGTTGCTTATGTAATGCAACTGCGGCTTTTCTTCTTGGCAAGGCAGTATAGCACTGTTGATGTAAGACAGATATAAGTTGATTCGTTTGTTTGGCAATTTACAGCTTTAATCTATAAGCATAAAGTTCAAAATCACTCAACGGCGTTTGTCATCATCTTTTCCATTGTGAGTGCGAAATAATTGCTCATAATAACGATGATGCCGTAGTTATACGTAATGGTATTCACGAAAGATATTATAACTGAACGGAACAAAAGCAGGTGATGCTTTTGTGTATGATGTGCTTATCAAGGCGAATTTTTGTCTCTAGTCGAAATTAATCTATAATATAAGCTTGTGTTATAAGATCTAGACAATTGATAAACTATCATAACTGCATATCATGACTATGTATCAACTATTCTAAATTATGGAGTCATATTCTGGGGAAACTCAACAGATGTCGAGAGAGTTTTTATATCCCAAAAGAAATGCATCAGGACTATTTGTAATATAAAGCCCCCTGAAAGTTGTAAACCCCATTTCTTGGCGTTAAAGATTTTGACTGTACCTAGTATTTATATATTGGAGATTGTGTTATTTGTAAAGAAAAATATGCATCTTTTTGGTAAATTAAAGAGTAAAAGACACCATCTGAAGATATCCTGTCCATTGAACACAACAGCGTATCTAAATAAAAGCGTGTTATGCAGGGCTCCTATCATTTATAACCATTTACCTAAAACAATACTGGAAATTAAGAGTACTAATGTGTTTAAAAGCAGAGTTAGATGTCTTCTACTAGCAAACAATATTATTCTGTTGACGAATACCTTAAAGATATAACATTGATATGAAATATAATATGACTTTCAATATGTAATTTTAATGTAAATCTTGACATGTATAACTTATTTTATTTTATTCCATTGTTAATTTTGTTTCCATTATTATTGTGTTTGCATGCCGCAAGGCAAAATATAGCGATCTATGTATCATGTACCTACCATCTTTCTGTACCTATATTTAGCAAAATAAATAAATTGAATTGAATTGAATACCTAAACTTATATAATTCTAAATACATACATAGAAAACACCCAAACTCGGAAACAAACATTTGTTCCAATTCAGGGCTCGAACCCGAGACCTCAGGCACCGCAACTGCATGCTCTAGCGCAGCGCTACCATTGTTAGAAGTAAAGCTATTCATGTTAGATATAATTACCATGATCCTAACAGAACACCACAAAAGCATCACCTTAAACTTGGAGAGCAAAATGATGTAATTCAAACCATAAATGTTCGTATTCAAGGTAATCAAAATTTCCTAGGCGTGCAGTGGTCAAAATATCTAAGCAAGCCGTTTCCAATATTATATGAGCTGTCAGAGTGTTCATATCAAAAGTATCTGTACACGCATTGTCGGCAAAACCCCAAATCAATTTCATTAGAAAGGCAATAATGCAAAGATGGTTTACCCCTTTAATAAAAACAATCTGGAATCAAATTCCTGTCGGCCGAAGCCGCGGGCACCAGCTGATGTGAAAATAAGTATGATTTTCAATATTCTAAGTACCTAACTCTGTTGACGTATATAAATAACAGACACTCAATTATCAGTTGACAGTTATTGATCCATACTCAATATTTAAGTTTAAGCCTTGCACTGACTAGAATTAATTAATTTTTGAAAGGTTTCAACTCGCTGAGGGCTTGTAAATTAATATCAAATGTCATTATCACATTCGTAGCTAGAATTATAATTAAATTTATCTAAAGTTAACAGATTCAATTTGTTTTTGATGGCAAAGTTATTATTAAAAGTTTTTGTTTTACAGATATTGAAACATGAAAATCAGTTGAGTAGATTATCACGAGCAATAGATATGGAGCGCCAGGTGCCCAATTCCTCATCTCAATCCCTTTTGTTTTCTTTTTCCTACCTATCCCCCATTCTTTTTGATACGCACCGACTTGGTTGTGTTTCCTTCACATTGATTAGTCAATGATAAAAGAACACAGTTGTCCATGGGCAGCTGTTACCAGTTAACAACAGTGGGTCGCTGCCGCTGCGACTGCAGGCAAAAGGCATTATTAAGTTTTTAATAATGGCATACCTCGGCTTTTCATTCTTGATAGAGATCTCTTAAAAAAATACAAATTTCAAACTATCAAAAAATGTTTCATAGAATCCTTGTTCTGAAAATGGGGACTATGAAAAACCAGCCATATCAATCGATCAATTCTCAAGTAACATTGTCATATAGGTATGTCAATTGTGTTTATTTACAAATAAAAAACTAGTTATATATAAAGGCTTACCTGTTATGTATAAAAAATTATAATCACCTACCAATAAATATTAGACAATTAAATTTACTGAGTTTTAAGAAAACCCTAAAAATTCTATTAATTGAGCGTTGTTTCTATAACCAAAAGGAGTACTACAATAATAAGCTAAGTTAAGTACTAATATATAAATGTAAGAATATTTAAATTAATATTATGTCATTAAATCTTCTAACACTATATAATATACTTAATAATATAAATCTAGATAACACTATACTATTACATGCCTGATTAGGTAAATTGTGTTGTACTTTTTGTTCGAAGTTAAAACCTTCTTGTTATAATTTGTACACCCTGGCCACTTTTATATATGAGTACTATCTATGGACGTAATAAAACATATATGTGTCGCGTTATTTTCTGAATAGGTTATGGGCAATATTTAACGCTTCATATACAAAAAAAAATGGCTACATCAGCTGAAGGCCTACCCCTAGCGGAGGCATCCTACCGACATCCAGTCGTTACCAGCGGTGTCCCACAAATACCCAAGTTGGACGGGCGATCCAATTTTGCTACTTTGGTATCAAAATGTACCTTATTGACTATGGGTTGTGGAAGTGCGTCGAATGCCCAGAAGAATTCGCAAAAGAGCGAAGCGACTTCAATAGAATGGATGAACAGGCAAGGGCAAAAATATGTCTATCTGTAGCGCCAAAAGTTTACTCCGTCGTGAAGTCTGCCAAATCAGCAAAAGAAACATGGAACAAATTAAAAGCACAATATGCCGACAAAGGTTTGGACAGAAGGCTAAATCTACTTAGGCAACTTTTTAACATAAAATTAGCAACATTTGGAGATATCGAGAGCTATATTAATGCCATAAGAGATATACAGGAGAAACTCCATGAAATCGAAGCTGGACTGGAGGATGAATTTATCGGAGTCATAATGCTAGCAGGTTTGACAGAAGAGTTCAAGCCTCTCATCATGGCACTGGAGCATTCAGGTGCAAAAATTACTTCAGACTCAGTAGCCACGAGGCTTCTCAGCGAAGATCACAAGACACCTGAAGAACTCTCCACGAACACTTCTTTTTCGGCCACAACTCCTAAATTACAGTGTAAATTTTGTAAGAAGTTTGGACATGTTATTTTAAATTGTAGAAAAAGGAAACAACACATGAAAACACTTTCTACACATAACAAAACAAATTTTATTACAGATGTTACACTTTTATCTTCTTTTAATTCTAATCTCTCAGGTCCCCAATATATTTGAATTTGTTAACTAACCAACCTTTTGTAGTGTACTGTTGTCAGTATAATAGGATTACATATAATTCTAAATCTACCATTACTACTAATTACTACTACAGAATACATCCAAAAACAAAGACGCCCAAATAAGCAGGCATCAGGTGGTAGTATATGTGCAATTAAAACAAAACAACACATTCGAAGGGTCGCCTTTTAGCACCTATATCTTCTTTACTTTATACTAACATAAAGAAAGCTAACGTTGTAAACTTTAGCGTAAATCGTTTACGTGTAGGGCTACCATATTACAATGTATAAACACCATATTCGTCTCGATATTTTTAAACTTATAAAAAAGTTTTCAGTGGCATTTTTTATTACTTTCCCCGGACTTTAACGAATATTAAGAGAAAAATAGTCGAATTGATCCAGCCGTTCTTGCACTTAATAACATTAAGACAACGGGTCTCGGCTTAGCAGTCAGGCCGTGACCACGATCAGTTCAATTCGATTGAAATTTAATAAAAATATAAAACTTAAATTATAGTGGCGTAACGTAGACCCGTTGTCTATGAATACCTCATTATATATCAATATTTTTCACCCATTGAATAAATACAGGCTCCTTTTATTATACATTAATAGAATCTACTTCGTATCTATTTACGCTTCATTTATCAATCACTTATCAATCATCAGTGAGCTTCTATGAAATTGCAAGCAAATCGCTTTTTTAATACCTTAATATTATCTTAAAAAGCTATAAAGATTCTTGTATTTCTTAAAGGATAAAGCTAAGAATTCTATTCCAATAATAAGATTTTCAGAGGGAAATAAGGGTTTCTATCCGGGCGTTAAAATGGTAACCCTACTTATACGGGCGTGTGTGCACTACCAGACATAAAAGGGAATTAATAAGGCCATTTCGCAAAGCGATTCAGTAGACAGATAGCCAACCTTATGCATCGAATAAACCTCCAAGATATATACCGAGATATTGAAAGTTATCGATTTTAAAACTCTGGTTTCTACTTCAATTTAACTTTAGTTTTATTGAAAACGGTCTTGAATGGCAATGTTATCCGATATTAGATATAAATAAGAATTTATAGTTTCGTGTAAAAACGATTTGGTGCTACCTTTCTATTATTTTATAAGCATTGTTTATTCTGAATGGTATTGCTTCGTTATTCAGTCTCGGCATCACTCAAGCTTTGGATACGGCATTCAAAAAGCGATAGAAAAACTATATTAGTACTACTCGAGACTGAGTGAACTTGGTACATTGCATTCGATCTCCATGTTCCACGCTCAAAGAAAGCGGAAACAAGACAAGGGAAGATTGAATTTCTCCGTCTGCTAAATATCATCTGGAATACTATATTGAATTTGATTTAGTATGGTGTTTTGGTTCTGTACTTTCTGTGATATTTCAAACTGTAACCAATTAAAATTGTAACAACTATGGCGATTGAAAAGAGTGGCCTGAGTTTCTTGCCAAGTTCTTCTCAGAGTTCAACCTTGTCAGTGAACTGGCCGTAGGCAAATATACTGACACTTTTTCTGGCTTTCTATGACGTTCATAAGTATCATGTATGTGATCCAAATGAAATAAAAAGATTTGACTTTGACTTTGACTTATATACTTTATTTTTACTTAAATATTTATACTTTATGTAATCTATACCTACATATAATAAAACTAGAAGTCGCGCGGGGCTTAGCTCCCGTCGTCCTTTACTTGGGCGCTGCTCAGCTCCTATTGGCCGTAGCGTGGTGTTATATAGCCTATATTACTCAGTGATAATGTAACTTTCTAACGGCAAAAAAATTTTTGAAATCGGTTCAGTAGTTTTAAATTTATTTGTTACATACAAACATACAAAAATACAAATCTTTCCTCTTTGCAATATTAGTATAGACGTATAGATTGTAACGGGTCGATGTCTGTATTAAAGATAATGAGAAAAAATAATTTTGTAGGTATTTTCTTTGCTACAGAAGTCAGAACAAAAATTTTTCATCACGCAAAAACTAATGCATGGAGTTAATTGCATGGAGTGTGTATTACTAGAAGTCTAACTTAAAATAATATAATGACAGGAAAATATTATATTTCCCCTGTTTTACACAAACCGAATTACGCGCTGGCGAAGCTGTGGGCGACAATTGTTTATTATAAATATACCATCCTTAAATAGCAGTAGGTACTATGTAATCATTTTGTTTGTTGTTACTTTAGGTTACATATATAACTAATTAGCTCTTTAAGTATAATAATATATTCTGTAGTTTCCTTATTACTGTTTGACTTTGCTGCGGTTTAGACAAGGAAAACCACAGTTGCTTGACCAAAGTTTTGAACTCTTATGATTATTTTTTCGACGCTCACACCTTAATATCACTCAATCACTTCAACGCGTTTGTCTTCCATTGTGGAGGGCCTTACTTTAGAAATAGAAAAATCTAGAAAAGTATCAGGATGTGAAACATTCTAGAACAGCAAGCGCAGCGTAGGATGTCCCACACGGTGGACAAAAATTATCTGATTTGAACCACAGGATTTGCGCTGAATGATTATATAAAAGAAAGAACGATGTTTTGGTTAAAAATATTGTGTCTGGAAAATACATGCATTTCGACTTCAAAATTGTTTGAAATGATTCGTTTTTCATGAGAAACTTTATGGAAACCCTACTTATACCTAACTATACGTGCCAAACGCCAAAAGAAATAACTTTAATAATAACTCATTTCATAAATTTGTCTAGAACTCAAAATCAATATATATAAACACATAAACATAGCATCACGCCTTTTTCCCCGAAGGGGTAGGCAGAGATGTTTCACACCCACATTTCGCCAGCTATGTTTGGTCCCATGAAATAGGGGGCGAGCCTATTGTCATTAACTGGGAACATTTGTTTACCAAACTCCGGGAAAATCTTAATACTGGAGTTTCATGATAGAAAAACCCAATACCATTTTCACCCGACCCGGGAATCGAACCCGGGACCTCTTGCATAGCAGTCGTATACACTTCCCGCTGCGTCACCGAGGCAGTCATTATATAGTTATTTTAATTATAACGTATCGAGTTATCGACGCTTTGAGCAATCTACTAATAGAGGATAAAAAACTGATTGCCATCAGTAAATAAAAAGGCGCTTGGCTCTTATTCGAGGTGCAAATATTCTAAGGAAAGCGAAATTCAAATGTGCCATTTTATTGGCACTAACTATAAAAAGAAAGTAAAACCCACCCTCATTTTAACTGAGTAAATACGGACACTTAGATTTAGCCATCAAAGTTTCGGGTACTCAAAAATCCATTTGAAAAATACACATTTTATCACTAAAGGTTTTGGCACACCGTTTGTCATTATTGTTCAAACGCCATGCCCATAACAATATTTTTAAAGTGACGTGTTAGTGCTTTCTGAGAATTTTTAGTAGTATAGGTACTTATGTATTATGAAGTGATCTATGCATTCAGCAGAGTGCCTATAGGGCACGACAATGTCTTACTCTTCATCTTGGCTCTTGAAAACTTGGCACCTGGCGTCGAGTTGCACCGAATCATTTGAATTTATTCTTTCATTCGTCAACTTCTCAAACCATGTAATTACGTAGTATTTTTGTACAGTCGTGTACGAAAATATAGTTGATCAAACTGGATATATTTGGATTAACAAAACTATTAATTTTTAGTAGGTACATATAAATTGTAATCAGGCGTATTTCTTGACTCCGAGCTGATATATTAGTATACTGTACAGTAATTTGAAGATCAATTCATCAAGCATCCAAATTGATTACTGTAAGAAACAGAAATTACAATACAAAAAATACAAAATACTTAATTTGTTCCCTCACACAGTACATGAAACATTTAAGATAACAAACAACGGGCCCATAACAGAAATCAGCGAATGTGTAGTCTTATTATATTAGTTCTTATAAATCGAACTGGACACTAAAAATATTTTAGACAACAGCTCTAGAGCGACGACACTCATGGCTAAATTGTCACCTAACAAGATTACTAAAGCTCTCAAAAACGTTACGCCCTCAGGACAGCAGACAGTGCGTATAACATGCGTCGCAAATAGAACCAAATTGCATTACTCGCGCACTACAATGCAGTTTATTATACAGTGTGCTACCGCCCTTATCGTCTGGCAACATAACACGCTAGAATTGGCCATTTGGAAAGGGTGCGTTTATAGTGCATCAATGTGAATAGCCTTTATCGCAGTTAAATCCTAAGGTGGCATTAGAATTACGGGTTGAGGTAAGGGTTGAGAAATACTGGGTGGAAAATGGCTGTTGTTAGCCAAATACAGTTAAAGTATCAGTTAAAATATATTTATTTTTACTTTTAAAAAGTCCAAATAATGGACGCTATGTCCGTAGTTTCGGAAGTCCGAAGGGGTACGCAGAGCTGCGTAGTACTTACATCGGTCTCTTCTGCCACTTTGTGATATGATTCCCAAAAAATAAAGCTTAATTTTCTGTTTGTTTTTACCCTACTGCCAACGAAGGGTATTATTTTTCGCGCGTATCTTATATGTTTGTAAATTTCTTTATTGCCACGTATCTTCGAAACGGCTGAATGGTTTTCAACAATTAAGGTATTGTTAGATTCGTTTCAAAAAGCCAAGTGTTCTTAGATAGGTATTAAAAAAAAAAACAAAATGGCGGATTTATGGCGCCAAATTGTAAGTCGTTCAATTTTTTTTTTAAGTTATTAGTAGCACTTAATCATGAACCATCACCATTTTTAACACCGAGAGTATTTTCTACCCCGTATATTTCAATATATAATCATATTAGCTATAAAGTTATGTTATTGTTCAGCATTTCCCATATTCGTGGTTAGTTTTAATCGCAGCTCATAACCGTTTACAGTGCTATAATAATTCGCTCTCAGATAAAGGATCACAACACGAATTAATGTTCCGACTCAAGTCTTGTTTGCATTTACTGTAATAGTGTTATGTTTGTTATAACGATGTTTTACACTCGAATATCAAAGTTGAACGTTGTTTTGATTTGTTAATTTTGATAGTTGTAATTTATTAGTTGGCGTAAGAAATTTTAGTGTAGAAATTTTAAAATCAACTGTAAATAAAATACAAACAAATAAATTAAACAAATTAATGACAAACTCTCAAAATATAATTACGTAGATACCTATTTACTAAGTAAATTCTGAAAACACTGACAAAGCATTTGTGCGTAAGTACATCAACAAATTGAACGATCATTGCCGTCAGAACATTATGTAAGGATAACTACACTAGAAGATGCGCGGGGCTTCGCTCCCGTCGTTCTTTATTTGGCCACTGCTCTGCTCCTTTTGGCCGTAGCGTGATGTTATATAGATCTAACCTTCCTCGAGAAATGGGCTATTCAACACTAAAAGAACTTTTTAATCGGACCAGTAGTTCCTGAGATCCTAGCATTCAACCAAACAAACAAACAACATCTTTATAATATTAGTATGGAGATTCAAAAGCCTCAAACAAATGAGTAACACTATCACGTAGCTTCCACGTAGCAAAGTCTACGTCACCACGAAGATAACGGGAGACACGTCACATATAGAATGAGTAACATAGCGAAGCCTGTAATATTGCGTAGCACTTTCGTAGCAGAATAACCTCGCTACGGATGATGTCATGCTGGGGTTGAAGATGACGTCACCTCATCTCTCCCCTACATTTGGAACACGCCCAACAATATGATTTAAAACGCAGTTGTGAAATTGTTATGTAATTTATTATTTTGTTGAGAGTTCTGTAATCAGAATTTAGATTACGTAATAATTATATCTTGTATCTATTGACTGGCCTGTTGGTCTAGTGGTTAGTGACCCTGACTGCTAAGCCGGAGGTCGTGGGTTCGATCCCCACCCAGAACAAATCTTTGTGTGATGAGCATAAAGGTTTGTTCTGTGTCTGGGTGTAATTTATCTATAATATGTATGTATTTACAAAAAAAAAACTAGATGGACTAGATGGCGCTGTGTGAATGTGGTAGAATGTTATTATTATTATATCTATATTTCTATACTAATGTGTATGCATGCATGTTTGTTAATGACGCCAGAACGGCTGAAGCATCTGTATAATATAGACATAGATATATTGTAGTCTAGAATGGCACATAGGCTTTTTTTTTACCGAGATATGCGGGCAGAAGAGTGATGTAAGCTAGTTTATTATATACGATACTTACCTACTTTAAACACATTTTATTATCTATCATAATTTGAGAACGGCTCGACTAATAAAGATAGTTTCTATAATGTTGTGTTCGTAATTGTCAAGACAGTAGATGCCGTGAACCTTTCGAAAAAAACCTAATAATAATCCAATATTTTTTCGAATAATTGGACTGGAACGAAGTCAGCGCATGTTTTATAAGAATCGGCATTACTGTACTTTTGTCCATATAGTCAATATATGAACGTTGTTGAATGGTTAATTTTTTTTTTTTAAATAAAAAAGATAATATATTTCATAATAAATAAGAAAAAAATATGAATGTGTAAATAAGTTTGAAATGATTTTACTTAATTAAACATTTATTACGTCCAATAGAAGTCACGAAAAAAATATGATCAATGACCATTGTCGCTAAATATACAAAGCTTTTAACTTTCTTTTCTTAAGAATAACATAACATAACATAGCATCACGCCTTTTTCCCCGAAGGGGTAGGCAGATGTGTTTCGCACCCACATTTCGCCAGTTATGTTTTGTTTTTTTTAGCCTATTGTCATCAACCGGGAACATTTGTTCACCAAGCACCGGGAAAATCTCAATACTGGAATTTTATGATAGAAAAGCCCAATACTATTTTCACCCGACCCGGGAATCGAACCCGGGACCTCTTGCACAGCAGTCGTATACACTTCCCGCTGCGACACCGAGGCAGTTAATAAATAGAATAAATACATAATATTCTGAATATTCTTGTAAAGCTAAATAGTTTTTCATGTATATTGAAAAGAACCTAGCCTATTAACTAAGTATCAATAAACTTCAATGTAGTTCTATTTCAAAATTATCTTTAATAAACATAATAAGCTTCGCTTTGTATACTCATACAAAGAAAATGATCAATCTTCTAATATGTCACATTAAGAGACTCATTTCAAAGCACTCATTGAAAAGGTTTGTTGAACCATCATTATTTTTATTTATTTATTTAAAAAACTTTATTGCACAGAATACAAAGTAAATGTACAAAAGGAGGGCAGAAAAAAAAAGCATTCATTCATAAAAGCATTCTCTACCAACCAACCTTTGGGTGATGCAGAGATGAGAACAGGTAGGTGCAAAGTTAGTTACTAGAAGAGAAGTAATAATGAAAATAACAAATACCTAGAACTTTAATAATCTTAATATTAAAGTACATAAACAAATACATACATATACCATGGATACTATTGGATGCTAACAAAATATTACTAATAAATATTATAAATACATACTTGAAATAATATTATTACATTCACAAATATATTTACATATTTTTAAATTTATTTAATTCACAAATATATGTTTTTTAATGATAAAATGTTTATGAATATTAAATTAAAAGGCAGCACAAAATCGCTCGCAGTGGCGGAAATTAGGTGTTGCATATGTCCAGCAGTGGGCGTCGTCGGGCTGATTATGATAATGATTAAATTAAATGATTTAACTTACTCGTACTATAAACAATATAACATTACGCCTTTATCGCCGAATCGATGAGATACTTAACATCCAAATTTCGCCTGCTATATTTTTTCCCTTGTAATAAGGATGATTCCGAGCCTATGGGTATTGCCAATCGGCAATACTAATGTTTTTGCAGGTCGAAATCGAATTCAGTCCTGGTGTTTAATATGTTGTTCACTAATGCTATTAAACTCTTATAATAAACATCTTACATTAGAGGGCCAGTTTCACCATTGGCTTAGATACGTATCTAATAAACTACTTGAGACTTTTTTGACAGATTTTATATGAAAAATACGTCAAAATCTATTAAGTTTCATATAGGCTATCTAGCACTTATTTGCCAGAGGTGAAACAGGGGCTTAATGAAGTCCATAGTTTATACTAGAGCAAAGCTGTTTTCAAGTTGTAAGAATAAAATATTGCTATGTGCTAAAGCGAAGGCGTTCGCGACGCATTGAAAATGTATTTACTATAGTTGTACTCTGCAGGGGTTCAATCTAGCAGATTAAAGGTTCTTTGAAAGGATCTGATAAGATAGCTATTACCATTAACTAACTATTATACTTGTAAATGTGTTTACTGATCTATTCAATTGGTTTGCTTGTGTTTTTATTCTGAATAGTTTTTTTCTGATATAAAGTCAATTTTTGTTTAAAGAAATTTGTTTGCGATTAGTAGATACTTGCAATAGCTATCGCTTTTATTGATATTTGTCGATATATTAAATTGTTTTATTGATTTTATTTTATATTTGAAATACAAAATATATTTTTTGGAAAGAAGCTACGTACTGGTACGGTCATATTCAATAATGAATAAGCGCCTAATTAAATAATCTTTTTTTTTTAAATACACCTACATGAATTTTTGCTACTTACTAAAAAATAACATCCAGACTATTTCTGTTTATCCAAATCGAATCACCCTTTCAATATCCTTAATAACCTTGAAGGATTACGAAAACGAAAAATCTAATATCTAAGTGAACGATTTCATCGGTAATGCAGCTGGGTTCCTATCCGGACGGGACTGTTTAATTTTAGTAAGATCTTCGTGTATTTGACTTTCTGTCTAGCCTCGCCTTTGCACTTGCTACCCAATTCCACCAAATAGGATGGTTCACATCGAATCTTTACTCCTATGAGCACCTGCAGGTTTTCCCATTTCGTTTAATGAGGATTTCGTCTTTGATTTTTGTTTTTTAAGCTGAAATTTTTTTCCCAGCGATCTTTTATAGTTTTATAGAAACTGCAACACAAGTGTGTACGTCTACTAAGCAAGAGGTTTGGTAGGTTATTGATTCGTATCCCGTATTGGGCAAAAACAGTAAGGGTTTTAAATTCTACGTATCAGTCAGCTAAATACAATATATGCTTGCCACCTATTTATTGGGTTCTAAAATAGCTGAATGAATGTGAGGCGCAACGTTGCCTACCCGTTCCGAGATAAAAGGCGTGACACTATGTTATAATCAGGAAATTGTCTATAAATGGATAAATACTAGGCAGTAAGCGATTGTAGAACTTATATATATTTTAATAGCTTTATGGGTGTACCCACGCAACGCCTAAACACGTGGTGTTCTATTTGTAAGATGCACAATTAAGTCTTTGACGCTTGAACCACAGTACTTGAACTCACACCCTGCGGTCAACAATCGCATACTCATTACGACAACTTCAAATTGCATACTCTATAGAGAGCCGACTTACAAACTCGAATAGATACATCATAACGCAATCATAAATGCACGAAACAGGACACGTCTTCAGAGACCTCACATTTCATGTTTTTGAGAAAACAACCATGTTCAGATACGTTCAGATTGCTGGAGATATTTCGAAGTAAGCCGACTCTCACATTTCACATGTAATATACATATTGACTCTCTGATCTCATCACGTTATGAAGGCCAAAATACGGAGCTTTAAGCTTATTTTCTTTTACTTTCTTTGAAATGTAGATTTCTTTGCGGCGTGGCAGCGTATGAACTAGGTGTATAGGTGTATGATCATTTAGGTATATTCTGAATACTATTTGATATTGTAATTTAATATTATTTGTTCTTGTACTTTTATTTGAAATAAAATATAATAGAATGATGTATATAGCTAAACCAACATATTCATAGGATTTTGCTAAAAATATAATGCTTGATTCAGGTCTAACTTTTGAGGAGATATGTCCAAAAGACTGGCTACATGGCAATGTATTGTAATAGTAATTTTCTGATTCGGTGTTACCACATGGGTTGGCAAAATTCAATGACTAGTTATAGATACTATATGGTCAAACTACGTTTGGAAGTTTATTATTTAAATACTAACCCATTAAGTGCTGCCCACTGCTGGGCTCGGGTCTCCTCTCCTCTAACCAGAGAGGGTTTAGGCCATAATCCACTTACGCTGGCCTAGTGCGGGTTGGTGGATAAAAGTTAAGCTAAGCTAAACTTACTTCGTTACAATTTATTAAAAAAATAGACCTGATTTTGCTAAGGTGCCCTGAGAAAGCAAAACAATAATTACTCGGTATCCACAAAATAAAATCTATACAACTTTGAGATATCTTTACATTGGCCATAAATCTATATGCGTGGTGATTGTAAGATTTTATCCAGTAGTAGGTTATAATAATAACACAAACCAACAGTACCAAAATAAACCTAATCAATTACCATTTAAGTAACACACGTAACTTTTAATATAACAGATTAAAATCTTAAATTGTTTAATCAATTTATGCCTCAGCTTTTTGGGACTCAACGATTAATGAATTTAGTTGTTGACGAGTCAAGTGGTACTCCCAGAGCACATAAAAGAGAAGTAATTTGACTTTGGTGTAATTTAGAGGACAATTTACGGTGTTCTCTAATAAATAAATCAAATTAATAAATCAAATTCGCGAGCTAATAGAACACTGCTGGTAATTGAACCAACCTTTTTGAATTTATAATAACGTACACCTTTGGTTTGTACACCAAAGCCGCCAAGCCAACCTACCAACATTTGACAATGCATTTGTTCAGAAACAAAAGTAGGTACCTAAGTACCTAGTTATCTACATAATATGTCTTTGGTGGTCGAATCCTGCTCTGTGCTAAATTTGATCAAATTTAGTGGTTGTGTTTTAATTGTGAAACTATACCTAATAGATAGGCGTTACTTCCAGTTTAATATATTGATTACAGTAATGCGCTAAAAAGACTGGATAGTGAGCCAACCATGGGGGCAACAGCAAGCTACCGGCATATTGATTCTAGCTTTTTAAGCCCAGACTCTGCTCAAACAGAGTCAAGACTAGGAGATAGGAGACATGACGTCATATTGTAAAAAAAAGTAGCTACCTGTGGTGAGCTACGTGTACACTGTTAAGTTCTAATTTCTACCCGCGGCTTCACCCGCATAACCCACATAAACACAATAAAATGTAGATAATATATACTATACTAAGACTACATATGTTTTGTTCTGATTTTTAAGCTACATTATTGCTTTTCATCATTTTAAGTTGTATCAAAATCCATTCAGTAATTTTTGAGTGAAAGAATATCAAACACACAAACATCTTCACAAACTTTCACATTTATTTGAGTAAATTTGCAAATATTGACATTGTATCATTTACCATGTAGGTAGATCGTCATGTCTCCGCTTTTGGTAAAGTATGAGTCTTACATACAGTATCTTGTTTGACAGATGTTTTGATTGATTTATAGAAAGTACTTACAAACAAGTTGTATCAGTAATATTACGAGTTAAATTGAATTGCAGTAAATGACATCTGAATAGCCGTAAGCAACTGTATAGAATATGTTGCATCATGTTGCGATACTAATTTATGCGCATTAAGGGCTTGTACACAAAACTGTGAATCGTTGCGATGCGAATTCGCAACGCAAAAAATACGACGCGAATTCTTGCGATGTGATTTAGGGTGATCATTCCTTTTAACAATCCTGAACATTAAGTGTGCCGTAACATCAAAAGAATCATCATCATCATTTCGTATATAGGACTTCCACAGAAATGACCGGACCAGCTGTCTGTACCTTGCATCCAGATCTGAATGTCAGACGATGCTCTAGTCAGGCATTCCTGGTGTAAACATCGACTTTCATCTTCAGATCAGGCTGCATTCAGATCCATAGAAGAACCAAAGCTACCGTCAATGCCCAGCGGATAAGCAAATTAAAGTGGCAGCAGGCAGAACCCATATCTCATCGAATTAACGACCAGTGGGGCCGAAAAGATCTCGAGTGGAGACCACGCACATAGTTAACAGATGATCGAAAGAATTCACGATGCGAATCAATTCGCAAATTCTTGCGATGCGAAGTCAAATCGCAATTTTGTATACAATTCCTAAAGTAAATTGTAAATCTTAATTTCTTAAATACAGCTTCTAGCTGGTACGTATGCAGTTATTAATTGGGAAATAACTATATTACCTAATAGATGAGTTGATAGCCTCGGGTTGGATAAGTAGAAAGTATTAAACTACGGAACACAAAGTACCTCAACATGTTCGGTCGTATAGCATATAGCCACCATACGAATTTCGCTCTGTGGACTTTCTTCGATTGCCACGCGTACACGAATTTCACTATGTAAGATATATTACAAAAAAAGCGATGGTGGCCGAATGGATATGTGACATGATATGTTGATTTTAAACGGGAATTCGCGCGATTATGATTATAGAATATAATACCATCAACCTGATAATAATCTATTAGTCACCCTTAAACGTGCACACAAGATAAGGTACAATGAAGATATAGATTAGATAAGACAAGCAACATAAACTATCATTTAAGAGGGTTCATACAGAGGAAAAAACCACGATATGACACGTGGTTTTCAATTTTTGTATTTAATCGGAGCTATTTTTTTGAAATGTTTTCAATTTAAATTGCGGTGTTGCCATTCCTCTGTGTGAACCCTCTTAAATGATAGTTTATGTTGCTTAGAATTGTAGTTACTCAATGTTGTATACTAACTGTTATGGACGTTTTGTTTATATAAGAAAGGATTGGGAAGGAAGAAAGAGGATTTATTATATTATGAAGATGAAGATGACATTCAAAGACCGTGGGTTATGATTGGAATAGGCTGAATTGGATTGGATTGAAATATTCAATATTTCCCAACTAATACTAAATTGGCAATTTGGACAACATGCCAGTTAAAATTCATCGAACAAAACCTCTGCACGAGAGTTCAACTTTACATGACCAGTTTTTTTTTAAGAAAGGTCGTAAGTACAAATAAGTATTACCCTCACGCACAGTACGAACATTGAACACGTATAAAAGTTTGTAACTAGAGATTTCCACGTCCACTCCAACTGACAAACGTTTGAGACTCCTACAAACTTGTTAGAAAACTAAAAAGAACTCGTTGCGAAGACGTTAAGAGAGTGTCCAACAATGTAAATGTGTTGAGCAGAAGAACAACTGTCATACGTCTGTGGAAATTATAATATAATAATATAATATTCTACCACATTCACACAGCGCCATCTAGTCCCAAAGTAAGCAATTATATTTGCTTGTGTTATGGGTACTAAACAACTGATATACTACTTAAATACATTTTTTTTTGTAAATACATACCTATATATTATAGATAAATTACACCCAGACACAGAACAAACCTTTATGCCCATCACACAAAGATTTGTCCTGGGTGGGGATCGAACCCACGTCCTCCGGTTTAGCAGTCAGAGTCACTAACCACTAGACCAACAGGCCAGTCATGTCAGTCAGTCAATTAGCTTACATTTTTTTTATACTCTGAATATCTTACAAAGCATGTTCTATAGCTTTAAGCTCAAAAAAGCTAGCCAAAAGCATTAAAAAGCACTATATGGAGGAAAACAATAGGGATCGGGAGGACCGATGCCAAGTGGATTGAGGCCATTTTTAAGTGATACCTATTTATTAGCTCACTAAATTTATTAATTCAACTATTTTAATAAACTAACTACAAAACAATTTTATTTAACCAAAGTATGATTTTTTAATTAAATTAAATAGTTTGTTAGTTTAGTTTAAATAAAATAGCTCGAATAGTATAGGCCAAAATATAAAAAAGTGCCGCCTGTATAACCTACCATGTCGGAGTTGGCGTAGTGTTCATTTGAGAAATCGATCTCTCAATCAGTTAAAATATTAATTTAGGATCAAAATACAAAACATACCTACCTACCTGTTCAATGTTGTACTACTGAAGCCTTTAAAGTCCCGGGCGCGGCTCAAGCCCGGTCTGCGACAGCCACTCGATTTAATTTACATCTCCGCACCAATTGTTCCCAACTCCAGAGTTCGTCGAACGGACGGGTACCGCCTCTGATTTATTTTCCTTTAACATCCCTTTAAACGGATTTTAGTTCCTTAATACCAACTTTACAGAGTAGTTAGTTACTCAGGTATAAACTTACTAATTTATTATGATAGTCCTAAATCAATGTAAAATTAATGATGAAGTTTTGAAGAGGTTTTGGGTCGATTATTTTAACTTCTTGGTCGGTGTACTATTGGCAGACTAGTTGTGGTGAGTATGTGGTATATGGATAAGTGATTCGCCTCACAATTTACCATTCGTTTCTCACCGAAGCTTTTCGGAAAATGTTTCAGAAAAGCTTCAATCGACTGTCTTTCGACGTGGAAAAAAACGCCGTGAAAATATCAAATTAGGTTTTCTATTTATATAAAAATCAATTATCCCATGTACAACGGAGTGTGATAAAAAACGACTATACCGCTTTTCCTAATTTCTTTTTTATTGTGTTCGTAACTGGCTAGACAAGGGTTTCATGCAAGATTTTTTTTGATAAAATGGTATTTAGAAATCTCTATATTAATGTTTGAAAACCATCACTTCAAACCACCATTCTGGTCAGTAATATATTATATTTTATAAAAATTATAATATCCCAAGTTGTGCGTCTGTCTTATATCTAAAATCGAAGCATTATATTGGAAAACCGTCTGATAAATGTCGATAGGAGGAGCCGAAACTTGCTATTTATCAGACGTAGGTAGACACGATAGGCGTCGACGAACTTTAGGTATATATCTTAAACTGCAGTTCTAAAAGCATAGAGGGCTAAATTTTTACTACTAAGCACTTATTTAGAGAAATTTATGATATTATGTAATTCCTTATTTGCATATTATATATATGTATACATAAGATAAGCTGTGTAGTGACGGATTAAGAATACTTAATGTCACTACTCCATCTCAACCCGTGGGTGTCTTAAAAGGTGACTAAGGGAGTAACCTTATGCAGACGAGAGCATTGCATGAATAGGAAAATTCGAAACAAACCCTATACCAACCCGTCTGGCCAGCGTGGTATAGTAGACTAAATTCCCTCCTCGTTCTTTGGAGGAGCCCGTGCCCAGCAGTGGGGCGCTTGTGGGTTGAAATGATAATGATACATACTTCAATAAAATACCGAAATAGTAATAAGACATATGAAGTTAAATTTTTTAGTAGGTATTCGTAAAAAAGAAGCCATAAGAACTGGCTTAGTGTAAAATTTACTTTGTATTTATGCCTCTCCGAAAGAGAGAATTCTATAAATTCAGTTAAAAACTGCAAAATATTTGGAAACGGTTGTTTGTTCGGGATTCAAAAGTGTTTGCTAATGACGTAAGTACAAATTGTATACATTTTGTATGATACTATACTGACTGAACAAATAAATAATTCTTGTTACATAATATTTTGCAGAAAGTCTTAAGTTATAAATTACTTAAATACTTATATAAGTTTCTTAATAATGGCCTTAAATATAAGGTGCTTAAAATTAAAAATACAAGATTTTAGGTTCTCGCGATCTCGTTTAGCATAAGACGATTTCGTGTTTAAGCCTTATTGAACTGCAGTTTTCGAAATTTTGTATTTTATAAAGATATTTTTTTAAGATAAATACAACCACAAACAGAGCGCTACAATAGATCGCCAACTGGTCGAGGTAACAAAGAAATTGCTCTTGGTATCTAGCCCAAAATGAATAATAATAATATTCTACCACATTCACACAGCGCCATCTAGTCCCAAATTAAGCAATTATATTTGCTTGTGTTATGGGTACTAAACAACTGATATATTACTTAAATACATATTTTTTTTGTAAATACATACCTACATAATATAGATAAATTACACCCAGACACAGAACAAACCTTCATGCTCATCACACAAAGATTTGTCCTGGGTACCACTACCACTAGACCAACAGGCCAGTCTTAATAAATAATCATATATATAATCGTTAATAGTAATAAAGTTAAATGCCTTATACTATGGAAAACTAATAATCATAATTCATATTTTAAATATTGAGCAACGGCCTCCTCCTTAACTTTCCTTTTTTGCCTATCCATTGCCGTGAATCTATATCAAATAAGGTACACGCTCTTAGTATCTAATCTATCTCAAAATAAAAATGTCATAAGCTCATAACATCTGTGAGAATCAAAATTACCTGGCGAATTTGATTTGTGCTTCAAAAATGTATAGATATAGCAAGCCTGTGTCTGTAGCTGTAGGCTTTAAACATGTCAATTATTGTCTAGACTTGAGCGACGTCAGCCTGAATTCAATTACGAAGCAGTTATATTGATGCAGAGAGATGAAAAGTTGTGCGGATGAAAAGAAAATTGGAAATGAAGTACATAAAATGATTTTTATTCGTTAATAGTAAGGTGATTTGATGTTGAGACTCGAGTGATTCATTCAGGCAGGCGGCGCGCCGCGGCATCGATTTCTAGACATGAATTGGCATGTTGATAATCGATTATATCCAATTCGGAATCGTATTTAAGCAATATGTTTGTACTTAGGTGCTCATGTAACTATTTAAATAAATATATAAGACTGAATTATGACCCAAGTCCCATTTATATTTATAATTTCTTTCAAAACATGAGCAGGGGCTACCAATACGATACGTTATTACTAAGTAAGGTGAAACCACTCAGTCCTAAAAAGAGCTATAGCTGTTTTTTACAATAGTTCAATAATATAATTGCTTACTTTGGGACTAGATGGCGCTGTGTGAATGTAGTAGAATATTATTATTATTAATATTATTTACAGTTATCACTGACGATCGGTATTTGTCTTAACAACATGTCCTTCGAGAAGGCCTCGTCTAAAGGTTTAAATTTTTCCTTATTTCTCGTATATCGAAAATAAGAAACGCAATGAAAGAAAAACTAAATACAGATGATAATATGACTCTAAATTCTGTTGATTCCCATAGATGTTAAAGAATGAATGAATAGGCGGCCATCTAAGGATTTGACCGTGGAAAAGTTACTTAACCTCGTCATTACTACTAGTCCCTTTATTCTCTGCCATATTAGGGCGATAGATGATCCCATCTTTATGAGATGAATGATAAAACAGGTTACTATGTCGCCAATAAATAACAAAGTAACATGGTTATGCGGCGCTGATGCGTAATTA
This sequence comes from Laspeyria flexula, assembly GCA_905147015.1. Lineage (NCBI taxonomy): Eukaryota > Metazoa > Arthropoda > Insecta > Lepidoptera > Erebidae > Laspeyria > Laspeyria flexula. Next base: position 11,919,973 of record LR989956.1, read on the forward strand.
GTATGCGCACTCGCTACTTACGACAAGGCGTATGAGGACGTGAGATATAATATATTACACTCGACCTTATTACAAACGTGCTAAAGGCAACAAGAAGTTATTGAACCCATCAACAAATCGACCATTAACACTTCAGTTCACAAATAAACAGCATACCAAATTGTCACCGATGTCTGTCCAGTCCTCAATCTAAAGCACTTCGATTCATTCCATCGTTACGGATTGTCATTTTAATACCCGACACACGATCTTCTCGGCTCACTATCTTGATACATCGGCACAAAGCTGTACCAACGGATTTTCCTGCACGATCTCGACACACAGATCTATAAGATAAAACTTGGCTCGCTCCAAGTCTTATACAAGCAACGACGAAACATGTTATACCATTTTGTCACAGTGCGTCTTAAGCCGAAGATACCCATAGTTTGCTTGGAACGTATTTTCATCAAGCCTGTTCTATTGTAAATATTGTCTAGACAAACTTTGCTCTGAAGGTAATTTGCGTTTTAGATTTTAGAAGTACCTCATTTATAAATGTTTGCTCGCTGTTCTAGGGATTATAAGCGTGGGCGTATGAATGCTCTCATGAATCTCGTTCAATTCAACTTTGGTATTCGCTTGCATGAGTTCGACTTAGTATAGAAAGTGCTTTTTGCTGCTTTTACATCTAAAACTTTCAATTCTTTTTATGGACCTTTAGTTTCTTAATATAAAGTAAGAACTTTGATTCAAAGGGACTTCACAAAGCACAAAAAAAAATGTTTAGATAAATTGCAGAAATAAGATACAAAGATCGTCGACTAGAAAGGTACGCTATCCTAACGAGTTCGCATTCGAATTGATTTCACGAACTTTACCTACTCGTAATAAATTTTGAACAAAACAAAGAATCGGTTGTGAGTTTCGACTTCGGTTTCGAGCGTTCACAATAAACAACGTCCCATAAACCACGTTGGCTGACACGCATATTTCTTATTTTTCTTTGAAACATCTCGAAACGATATTACCCTAGCGAGCCATAAATGCCGTTCTATTAATTAGGGGCCACGTTCGAGCTTCAGAACGTATGACATCATGCTCCCGCGATTTTCAACAAGGCTCCTTTGTCTTTAAACCTGACAGATTCGGCGTAAATCACAGCGAATGACAGCCGCGACAACATGAAACTGAGGAAATAATATTTTTTTAAGTTCAGTTATTCTTTGTCCACAAGGAGCGGTACCGTGCGGTTGCGTCAGTACCCATCTTGCATGCCGCTGACGACAATGTGCTGAATGATGAAATGGTTTCACGGCTACATTTGTTTGTACAGACTAAAGATAAATATCACTCGTGAGAGCTCGAGAGGCGGTTCGATTAAAAGGAACATAAATGTTGATCACTCGCTTGTAATGATATTTACAGCTATTGAAATTACGTCGTCAATCAGCATAATTATAGTGAAATATGATATGATTGTTACATTGAAAGATGGGGTTCATATTTCAAACCGTGTCATGAACGAGAGAAATCAAAACCGAAGTGTATCTAATGTTATGAAATATATTACTTGTAAAATAAATGTGCATGTATTTATTTGAAGTTGAAATGAGAACGGTTAAAATAATCGCGACGATGACGTTAAAGTACAAGTGGAAATAATTACAACGCAACGCGTTGTCTGTAACAATGACGAGTCGTGTCCTGGGGCGGTGGTGTCAAGAACAGGAATAGAACGATGGCGCCCCCGACCGAGCGTGAAACCGAGGTGTTTCCAATTTACAGACGACGACATCTGTAATGCGCGACAAGATTTACAATCGGTATTAATTTAAATCATCTCCGATGACGTAATAGCCTATACTTTAAATATTCCCCTCAATACCACCACGTGAATGCATCGTGCTCTTTGCACTATTTGCTTGCTGTAAACTTAAATCTGTAGTCAAACTTTTCGACTACAAAGTTTTATAATAAACAATGTAAAACCATTATTCATCCATACTGGCTGTGGCCAGACGAATCATATATCCCAACTGCCACGAAGACGTTTAATTAGCACCAAACATGCGATCTTCAGGTCTCAGAATACTGTTACTCGGTTATAAAAGAAGAGTGGCTCCCATCGCCGATGCTCGTAAAGTGGCTGCAATGAAAAAACCGTAAAACAAGGGAGAGTGCTGAGGCGAAAATATGATTTTTGTGGGTTGGTTCCTTAAAAATTATGACCGCAAGTAAAAACTACACACCTCACATTTTATGCACCTTCAAGAGTCAAAAAGAAAGATTTAAAGTTTTAAACAAAAGAAAGTTCCAACATAACATAAAGATATGCTAATTTGTAAAAACAAAACTTACTGAGAAGATGACAAAGGCACAAATCTTTGATCCGTTCTATACGTAGGTAAATATTAGGTAACTCAATTTCGAAGTTAGAAAACATCAGTAAGTTCGATATTGGCTTCTGCTTTTAAGGTCTTTTTGATGTGACATCAAAAGGAAAACTGATCCCTTTTCCGGCTCGATACCTGCCGTCATTGTCATCGCTTAGATCATCGTACACTTCGACTTTCTCATTGTGATTTACCCTCATAACTTTTATGAAAGAACAGATTTCTTTATTACACACGAATTCTTTTTCTAATTCAATCTGCTGATCCTCCAGTTCATTTATTTATTCGTTTCAAAGTAATTCGCTCGGGAGGCAATAGGATTTTTTTCTTATTAAAATAGTCAAAGAGGGACTCCCGGGGGACCTTATCGTATTGTTAGTCCACCTGTATTTCCTTTAGGTAAGTTGAAAATAAGTAAATCTTATTATGTTTCTCAATGGGCATCTGGTTACTGGAGGGACCGAATTCATTTTGTATTTATGAATGTTATACAATGGTTTTTAAAGATTCCGGTTCATTCAATGAGTTTATTTACTTACTACTGCGTGTTAGAACCCCTTCGTTGTTCGTAAGACCTTACTACTACCATACACTTAAATCGACTCACAAAGAACAAAAAATAAAACTTGGACTTTTACGATGTTTGATTGAGAACAATTGGTTCGAAGTCCTAAATTGGCTTGAACCTTCTTATTTGCAATAAAGATTGTCGGTTCAGTCCCTGGGACATAAATACTTAACTGCATTTATCTTATAAAATGTCTTACTATAAACCTTATAATGTATATACGGAACTCTGTTTAAACTATACCCTTAAATCACTATGTATTTTTAACCGCACTTTTGTTGAGGGTGAAAGGTGAAAGTGTGATGAAAAGGACTTTTCTTAACTATTTAAATGGATATCATATGTTTTGTAACATGTTTGAAACTAACAAAATATCATTATACATACTACAACAACATTAAATTGGTTATTGATATTTGCTTTAATGTAAAAACCAAAAAAAAAACAGCCGGTTTTCAATAAAAGCTATTTATTTTCATTGCTCTTCCAGAGGTATGGTTAAATCCATAACATATTATGTTGATATTAAAATAAAATATGGGAGTATCATAAATGTTGGGTGTCCGCGAACTGATTGCGAGTTACGAGGGGCCCCTCGAATGGTGCTCACATAGATTTTTAAACACAAGCTCTGTGAAGGGGGCCTTTATTCTTTCTGTTAAGTACACGTTTACGACAAACTCGTAAAACACGGATCACTGAAAATTTTTGATATGTAACTTTCCTATTCAAATGCGTACTTTACGAGGCGGCCCATTATAATTTTACTGACGTCATATTTTTTCCTGTCGTACTGATTATGAACGGTGGATCAAAGGGATTTTTAATAAAAAATATATTATATCTTTTTAATCACTTCCCGTTTTTATTGCTCTACTTGAGGTACCTTTCAAATTATTTACGGTGAAGCTATAAAAATCTCTTTTGCATTACAATAGCGATTGTTGAATGTTAAATGAGAATCCATTATAAGAATACTCTTGTTAGTGATATTTCGATTGTCGTGTGGTGTTGAGATGTCCAGCTGGGGACTTCAACAGTTTTGTGGCAGAGGCTATTAATGATGTCGCGGAAGAATGTTCCTGCGCTCCCGTGACCACAGCAGAGCGCGACGAGAGGAACACCTTGGGGTTTTAGTGGGTGCCAGCCCCACATAACCCCTCGGTTCTTTCCCCAAGACCGAGGGGTATGCGTCAGGCATTTCCCCAAGTAAAAAAAAAAAAAAAAAAAGAGGCTATTAATGATGAAAATAATAGTTTAATAGCTTCTTTTTTATTTGACGTTATTTCTAGTGTAAGTAATGTTTTAAAAAGTGCAGTTCATATAAACATTCTTACTTGTATTAAAAATCTTAACTAAGTATATCTTTCAGAAATGGTTGTCGGTTTAGGTGTAACAAGACTAAAAAATTTTTTTAAAAGGAAAATGGTTGATAATTATATATTGCTTTTAAGTCTTTCTATTATGTAAAGACTTAACAGCTGCTAGCCTTCTGGGCACTTTCCCTTGTGACAGTGATGCCGATGAATACTTTGACGCCTAGCCCACATTACCATTTGTATTATTATTTATAGTATTGTAAATAGAAGTTAGTAGATATGTAAGTAAATAGTTAATAATGTTATAATTATAAATAATTTAATGTTATAAATAAATAATTAATAATTTTATTGTAATATCTAATAAGATATTGTAATCATTTATTAGTACCTACCTAACTTTGTTGTCTCGAGTATTAATTTGAGTATACAGTTCTTTGAATGGTATAGTAGGCTAAATTCCCTCCAGATTTTTTGGAGAAGACCTGTGCCCAGCAGTGGGACGTTTATGGGCAGAAAATGAAAAAATGAATACAGTTCTTCAGTGCCATGCATGCTTCTAATCTGTGCATTTACTATATAATGGCACCTTTGTTTGTTGTTTTTTTTGTGAATGTATTTATGTATCTGTACTGTTGGTGTGTTAAAACAATTAATTAATTAATTATATTATGGGATGAGATATTTATGTGCATTCAAAAGTGCACACAGCATTCACATTATAGGTATAGGCGACATTAAAGTAACTTAAACTAATTTAAAATATGGAATATATATATATATATAAAAGTAATAAAAAGCAAGTAATAAAAGTTAATATGATAATAAATCTGAATGAGCTAGCATATTGTCGTTATATCCTCCAAGCCTATGATGCATAGTACGTAATTAACATTGCTACTTTAGCTACTATAGCACACGTCAAAATAGTAGAATTTATTAGTAAATTCTTGATAAATTGCTGCAAATATGTAGGCTAAATGTTCAGGTTACTAGTGGTTTTGTTAATAGTGTTATTTGCAAACTCGCACAACTTAAATCACTAGTTTCATGTATAAATTATTAGTTATTGAGGTATTTCCACTTACTATAACGTGTTATTTTGATTTTGCTGTTAATTTAATGAGTTTTTGTTTTGATCCGTTATTATCTACTAGGTACATACTACAGGTGATATAAATGACAGTGCAAATTCTTCTATGCCAGTATAGCAATTACCGTTTGTTTCGAATTTTCCTTTTCTCGCAGTGCTCTTGTCTGCATAAAGTAACTTCCGTAGTCGCCTTTTACGACACCCACTGGTTGAGATGGGGTAGTGACATTATGTATTATTAATCCGTTTATTTACAGTATTATGAAAAGGCCTTGCCCCTAATATAATAATAATTCCATTTATTTCGGGATTGCATTAATCCCATAGATAACTACCTTAAAGAATAACATACATATATTTATTATAGATGCGTAGACAATTTATTTCGGCGTCGTGTTTCGCTGAGCGGTGTTGTGCAATCTTCCACGAAAACGTCTGTACACAACACCTATCGGCCAGAATTCTTCCTTGAGGAACTTCTCAAGATACTGAATCGGCACTCGCACCACGAACGATTGGAAACTCAAGTTATGCCGGCTTTCCAACTTCTCGACTCTCAAAGTCCAGTTGGTCTTGACTGGGATATACTCCACGATCTCCTCTACCTTCGTGGAGTGATGTAATCGAGAGACTATAATGAGACCTAACTTGAATAGACGTTAGGTGTGATCGCGGGGATAAAAACGTGGCACTATGTTATGCAATGGGTTGACGACAACTTATCATCATCAGTGAAGTAAGAAGCGATAAAACATTATAAATTAATTTTGAAATTATAATCACTTATTTTTATTTTAATGAGTATGACCTTATTGTATGTCTTGGCATGAAATAAGATAGATGACATATAAAAAATATGCAATAAAAAAACTAGTACGATTAAAATTCACACTTTATTTACAGAACGGAGTATAATAAAGTTACTGCAACAACAGATGACTGTAATGAGTTCAAAAAAACAAAATAAACAAATCCAATTTTATTGCCAACACGAGTTGATTCAAAAATTGCTCCAATTTATAGTGACATGAATGATGTCATAAGGCGTGTCCAATAAGAATAAAAATATACGCAATGAAAAACATGTGGCATGTATCGTGAGAACGTTAACCCAATCCGATTAAACAAAGAAGTATTATTTTCACTAATATTTTGTATCAATTACTATTTGTTGTTCAAAATTGTGGATCGTCATCAATACTAGTTAGTTAGTAGTATTAAATTTGTCTCCCATCAAAGAAAATATCTATACTAATAGTATAAAGAGGAAAGATGTGTACTTTTGTTTTTTTTTATTGCCTGAAGTGGAAGACTAGCAGGCAGCCCACCGATGGTAAATGGTTATCGCCGCTCATGGACGTTGGCAATGTTAAGGGCACAGCCAAGCCGCTGCCTGCCTACCAAGAGAGGATATTATCGTTCATATTACATTTTAGACCCGTGCCCAGCAGTGGGACGTTTATGGGTTGTAATGATGATGATGAGTACATTTTTTATTTCAGTTTATTTTTTTTTTCGATTTCAGTTTAATTAATTCCACTGAACATAATATGAAAAAAATACGTCTCCTTGAACTGTTATTTTTATGAGATCGTCAAGCTATGTTAAGCATAATTATAAGTACGGATTCATAAACTACTGATGTAATACCTACTTTGATTGACAGCTATTATCACGAAAACCTTAACATTCTAATCAAACAAGTATTAACTGTAAAGTCAGTACCTACCTAATATAATAAGATTAATAAATATAATATAACAAGGAATTTATCGTGTGGCTCGATAAAAGCTCTATTTTGCGCGCCGTATTTTGTTTGCTGAGTAGCAATCAAAATATGGCGCTCAAAATAGAGCTCAAAAAGAGTTCAATTGTCACCAAATTATTTCGCAGTTCCAGTGTGAAAAGCGATTGTAATGTGTTAAAATATGAGCGACAGTTATGTAGGGGGAAGACGCTGCATTTTTGGATTTCAATGCCCTTATAGGTACATTATATTATATACATAGTTATAAAATCTAGGCTCTTTAATTAAAAGACCGTAATGAAACAAAACAAAATGTGTTGAGTATTTATTTATTGACAACGGTTATATATTTATGTCATAACGGTATTTCTGTAGGTAAATAACTCAATTACAATTTTTTTTTTAAATATAAAAGTAAAGTTTGTTGATTCCATGCAATCTATAACACGTTTTAAAACCGCTTCGACAAGTAGTCCTTTATAATTGTCGACATAACTGGACCTACGTTTGTACCTTTTTTACCCGACTGCCAAAAAGGATGGTAATTTTTTTCGCACATGTCTGTTCCATTATGACCTTCTGTAGCCTAAACGGCTTGGTTGATTTTAAAGTGTGAGGTATCATTAGATTTGTATTTTTCCCCCGAGTGTCATAGGCTATGTGACGTCCACAAAAAAACCAATATGGCGAACTTTTAGTTTTTTAGTTCTATCTCAATATGGGTATCAAATTAAAGGTAATTAATAGCCTAATTCAATTATATATGTACTTACTATTACCCGCGGCTCCACTTGTCTCTTGTAACCGAAATAGTTTGACCAATTTTAAAGTGCAAGGTGTTGTTATATTCATATATTCATTACCGAATCTCTACGAGTATATCTAAGCCGATAGACCTTTTACCAGGGTATTTTTCGAAGTCATTGCTTTAAATTGACTATGGAAGGCTACTTTTAGGTAGTCGGGTTTTTTGATTTTTTAAATTAATACTTTTTAATAACGAAGTTTGGTGCATGCACTTGGTCATACGTATAATACCGGTACACTATCGTTGTACGACACTCGACATGCCAAGCACGTAATACATATGGCACCTAATTTGCTACACGTATTAAACCGTGACAATGTATATTTTCGCTCCTCTACTCCGTAATACTTTCAATATAATAATATGTAAATAAAATTATAACTAAGCTTCCTGCAAGTTTCCTGGAGGTATAGGTATCAATAAAACGTAGCCATTCCGGTCCATATTCCAGTCATTAATCTGTGTGCCTAACATATCTTTTTAAGCGTAATCAGATGTAATTAAGTAACAAAAATCCATCCATTCAACTTTCGCATTTAAATACTCCGTGCATAGGTATTTAGTCTAGGTCCTACACAAAGTTTATTATACGACTATATGTATTGTATATACTTGTATGGCCTAGACAAGCAGGTATATACTATACTAGAAGTCGCTCGGGGCTTCGCTCCTGTCGCTTTTGTTTGGCCACTGCTCAGCTCCTATTGGCCGTAGCGTGATGTTATATAGCCTATAACCTTCCTCGATAAATGGGCTATCTGACACTAAAATATTTTTTTTATTTGGAAAAGTAGTTCCTGAGATCCTAGCGTTCAAACAAACAAACAAACTTTTTAGCTTTATAAATTAGTGTAGAATAAACAACTTTTTTAAATTAATATTTAATATGGCAAGACGTATTGTAGGTATATCTGATTACTATGACCTAGACAAAATTTGTAATACGATTTAAAGTGTAGGGCGTATATAGTAGGATACAGATAAATAAATTTGTTTTATCGTTTCAGGGAATTAAATAAAAGTTAGGTCAATAGTCTTCTACAATGTGCTCTGTTGTTGGTCCCACAGTTATGCAACCGAGTTGAAACGTTACCAGCGAAATTGTTCCGAGAAACGTGCTCTGTAGAAAAACATCGAAGGTTTTATTGATTCGAACACGATATGGGAACATATTCTGGATTCGGAGCATACCTCGGATCGCTTAGCGAATTTAATTCGTTGATTAATCTTGATTATAATTTGATTTTGCATTCCAAGGCGTCGAGTTTATTGACATTAGTGGAGCTCAACTTTCTATTAGATGTAAACACTTGTATGTGATTCATTCGCATGATTAACATTTCTGTTATTGTGTAAGGACGATATAATAACACGGTTGGCATAAAAACACTACATGACTAAACTTAACACCCTATTGTTTAGGTGACCGCAACATAATATACTTAGGTAACAATAATTCATTACAAAGCTTCTACAATGATACAAACGATATCAAAGTATGTCAGGGCAACTTTTTATATAATTAATATTTATTTAATTGACACACACATGCACACGCACGCACATGCACACGCATTACTAGCACACACACGCATGCACATAGACACGCATCACACGCACACGCACGCATATGCACACGCATCACACGCACATAGACACGCATCACACGCACACGCACGCACATGCACACGCATCACATGCACACGCGCGCACACACTCAATTGACAACCTAAATTAAGGGGGTCTGATAATTTGTATGACAGGGGAATCTAGTTCAGGTACTAATCCCCCACAGATGGATTATTTTTGTAGTGTATGTAACCTTTATGTATAAGATACCTTTGCATTAAGTAATTTATTATATTATTATTACATGTTCGATCAGATGCAACTGTACAATGTTGCGTACAGTTTAACTACAATAAAACAATCATACCTGTATCTCCAGCTTCCTTGCAAAATTACCAATAAGAATGGAACAACGAATGTATTAAGCAAAACGAGTTATACTGGTCTCAGGTATTACCGTCACCGAAGTATCTTTTTTATATTGTATCCAATTTCTTTCAGTGAACAAACAACACAATAAAATAGGGGGATGCATGCTACCGTGGTGATAATGATGCGGAGTTAAAGCATAGCGCACACAAAGGTAGCAATAACACGTCTCAATTGTGTGAATAGCTTTATTGATGTAGTTCGGTAAGTAGAAGTAATGTAGGTTACACATTTCTGGATGACCGAAAACGAACGATTACATACGAGTATTTTGGAAAACATCGCAGCTGTACCAAATTTCGCATCGAATTCGAACACCCATTATTCCGCACCATAAATAATCTACTATACAAAAACGCTAACCCTTCATTGCCTCTTCCTTTTACGATTCAAAGAAAAGAAATAAAATATGTGCGAGCCAAAACAAAGGGTATAAAACCGAAATGACAGGGCCACACGCTTTTCAAGGAGACGACGAACAAAAAAGAGTAAACTATAATTTCGTATTATGTAATACTAGGAAGGAGTCGTTCGACAGGATTCGTATGCAGCCCAGCGTTTTAAAAATAACTCAAGGTTAGCTCGCAGATCGAGGGTCCCATTGTAATATCAAGGTCCACCGGTTTTACAGGATGCCTATAGCCAACATATTTGTGAGTGGATGCGCTGACGGGCGGCCGCGTACGTTGCTTTGTCCCGAGAAATTCTTTTCACTACTCTTACGTTGTATACTATTTCTGAAATTATAAAATATTTAAAACTCTTGGGGAATAAAGTTTAATTAACTGCCTTGTTTGTTGACTTGTTGGTCTTGTGGCGGTGTGTGAATATTGAATACGGAGGCGTGTGGGTGCAATTCCATATAAAACAAAAGCTTGTACTATCTGCTGCTAAAATTAAAAATGCGAAAATTAGGTTGGATGGATGGACGTTTGTGCCTCAATCGGCTTAGGGTACATGTCGCCCGTAAGAACGGCTGAAACGATCTGTATAAAATTTGGCACTCAGATAAATAATAGTCAAAAATAGTATATAGGCTACTTTTAGCTTTAATTTATATATAATTGGTCTGAGTTTGGATGTACGTGTACTTTTTCATTGAATGTTATTTATCTCTTTATCGACTATGGGCTTTTTAAATAAATGCTAAAATGAAATCAACGGAAATAGCTTAGGGGAAGGTTGCGATCATTGGACCGGCACTTTCTTTGGACCACCTAAGTATTTCAAAAACTATACACGTTATAACGTGACCAGTAGGTAGGTAGGCAACAGCACCGAGCCGGGCGAGTGTCCTTCAAACCTCAGAGTCGCCACGCCACGCATCGTGGTGTGACGTGTTCGAATGTGTCTGAGTGGTCGGTGATATAAAAATTACGTAACGAAAACATCGATGTAAGTACTGTTATACTTTTGTTAATTTACTGATAATATTTTATATTAATAGGATATTTATCTGTATTTTAGTGGGTTGTAGAGACTTTTTTCAATTACGTTCCCTTTTTTAATAGAAAAAGTATTTTTGATTGAGTATCTAGTTGCTATCATTGGACCACCGTAGTGGAGCTATTAATGGACTGGTCCAATCAAAGAAACTTTAATAATATTAAACTTTTGTTTATTTTCTTTACAGAATGGCGTCAGAAAGGCCTAAATAAAAACATACTCGTATTACGCCTGGGATGAAGAAAAATAATATATATTTTTATAACTGTTTTGCTTAATTAGTATGTATAACTTAGTAGTACTATTATTACCTCAATTATTATAATAATTATGACGCGTTAAGATCTCAAATTATAACCCAAATTGTTTGTATTGTATAATCTTTATTGTAATTGTCTGTGATTCTATCAATATCTAATACTAAGTAAAGAACCTGTTTATGTTTTAAGTTTTAAAATTAAAAGTTGACGGATATAATTATGTCTAAGTAATTTTTCCTATTAAAAAAGTTTTATTAAAATGATGTGTTTTATTTAAGTTGCCATGATTGGACCTTTAGTGTAAAAGTTTCTAAGTCCAATGATGGCAACAAGGCGGTCCATTCAATGCAACCGTGGTCCAAAGAAAGCGACGAATCTATATATTATATATATATCTATATATATCTATATATTGCTAAAACCGTTCAACTTTAAATTTAAAATATATTTTTTATAGTTTGTATATCTAGAAAGGATTATATATTAGTTATTATTTTTATTCTATCACTTTTATTTAGTTCGATATTATACCTTAAAGTTAGGTGGTCCAATCATCGCAACCTTCCCCTAATATTTAATGTCAAAGGGCTTTTTCCATAATGATGTGAAAACAAAATTGCTTTTAAATTGAACTAAATTTGCCGATGAATAGCATTAATCAAATCAATTGAACAATTAATTACAATGGTTAATGGATTAACAACAGCTGATCAACGGTATTTTTTGTTTTTTTTTTTGGACATGCTTTTGTCTGTTCTTTTAAAATGTACGCGTATCGACTCACATAAAAGCTACAAAATACATATCTATACAGTTATCATTTCAACCCATAAACATCCCACTGCTGGGCACGGTTATACTCCAAAGATACCATGCTGGCTAGACGGGTTGGTACTTAGTATAGTGTTTGTTTCGAATTTTTCTTTTCTCGTATTGCTCTTGACTGCTTAAGGTCGCTCCCTTAGTCGCCTTTTACGACACCCACGGGTAAAAAGTGGGGTAGTGACATTATGTATTCTTAATCCGTCATTACACGGACGAACTATACAGAATTACACAATACATGATTTATTCAATAAAAGTTAACGATCTCGCACCAACTTATTCTGTGCTCGAACACAGGTCGACTGGAAAAGTAATGTTGAGACTATCTACTTATATCTAGTATTAACTATGTATTAACATCAAGCTAGACAATATGAAACATTCCTAAACGTAATCAGATTGGTTAAATGCAAAATAGCCTTCCAAGACAAGTGCGAGTCGGACTCGCGCACTGAGGGTTCCATACAAATATTTTTAGCTTTTTTTTGTGATTGAAATTTTATATATATTAATATTGACGATGATAAGATTTAATTGATCTATTCATAGACTTATCAGACTTGGGGCCCAGTAACACAACACTATTATTAAAATGGCTGCATTCTTTTGTTGAGTAACGTTCGTCGAGTATTTATGTAAAACGTACAACGTCAACTTTGTATAATACGCATGCGCATTGATAAACATGTTGCACTCCGACGCCGCATTACGCTAAAAATAGCGCCAAGTTAAAGGGACACAAGTAGGTATAAAGGGGAACTGTACTGAGAGACAAGAACTGCTATCAAAAATACGTATTTAAGATTGTATTACATTGAACTGTTGGTTGTCAACAGTGTAATTTAGTAAAATTATTAAAAATACGCAAACTAAGGTCATCGATGACACAAGAATTCAGAGGGACATCGGACAGTACAAAAAAAAGATATGTTGATAAAAACTAGCCTTAGTCCTTTTTCAATTCCTAGGCTCTACGTGAAATTTAATTTTAATATAAGTACTTAAAAGGCAAATTCGAAACAAAACCCTATATCAACCCGTCAACCGCGTGGTATAGTAGGCTAAAGTCCCTCCACATTATTTGGAGGACACCCGTGCCCAATATTGGGACGTTTATGGGTTGAAATGAAGATGATGATGATGATACTTAAGGATATGTGCTAAAATCATAAAGATATTTGCTTCAATCGGTGTTATTATTGCTGAAAATGATAGGATAGGTAGCGTTGCGATGTAGCGACCATTTGATGGTAAGTGGTAACAATCACCTATGGGCATAGGTAATGCCAAACTGCTGCCTGCTAATGCTGCCTTAAAATAAATTTTACACTGGCAGTTGAAGAGAAAATATGCATTTTCTACCTATTCTCAAAAAGCTGAGTAGACCTCCAAAGAGGTAGTATCTGATAATAAAGAAGGTCGCAACTACAATATATGAGATTTGGAAAAACGCATCTAAACTTACAATATTTAAATACGTTTGTTCCGTGCATTGTATCATAACAAAGAATAATAGTAACAATAACTCATTGAACCAAACGCTTCGTCTCCCAAACAGATCACCGAGGCGTGAAGGTAAAAGAAACTACACAAAGGGCCCCTAAAATGTCATACATGTTACTTTTTAAGTAGTCGTTTTATTAGAGTATAATGAAAAGTTAGTTTGGACTAATTGTTCTATCTAACATTGCACGAAACTGCACTTAAACATCTAAAAGCATCCATGCTTCTTCTAAAAACATGACAGTATTCCTTTGTATTGCAGGTTATAAGAAGTTTTTGTAAGTAACAAAAACAGTGTCTAACATGGAAACGCCATAATGCAGGTGCAGACTCGTAATTTATCTAATTATGTGCTATTTTAGGGCCTACTCGCAATCTCTACAATCGGTTGGTCTCAAATGTTTGAAAATATTAATGTGGTCGCCGAGAATATACAAATCGACCAATCTTGTACCTAAATCCTGTCACAGAATTTTATTTTTATTTTACTTTATTTATTGGATACTGTATACATTATATTTTAATTTTTCGCCACAAAACCATTTAATGATTTGACTGTGGGATCGAATCTCCGTACAAGTAATTTAATAACATAATACTCGTAATATATTACATTATGAGATCTTAAGTTTTATTCTGACTGTCGGACTGTCACCGTGGTGCAGTGGTTAAGGTGGTCGCCTCGCCACTACATCGCCGTGCTGGGTGACGTGGGTTCGATTCCCACACGAGACAAATATTTGTGTGATTCATAGATATTTGTTTCTTGTCTGGGTGTACTTTGTGTCCGTTAGTTTCATGTTTGTAAAGCTCCCCGCGACACAGGGCTTGTTCCCTAGTGCGGGCGTTGTCTTTTAAAAAAAGAAAAAAAAAAAAAAGAAAAAAAAGATTCTTATTACTAACACAATTTCTAAGGATTTACTTAATTTTAACTTATATAAAGTACCTACCTACTTACTAAAACAACATTCTTTAGCTTTCTACTAATTTTTTATTTCTTTCTTTTCAAATGTCTTCAGGCAGAGTATTAAGTAAATATGGTACCTAGACGTTTTTTTAATGTTCTATCACCATAATAATTATGTATTCTTGGCACCAGAATAACAATACATCCAAACACGGCTATTTCTGTACTAAATTAATATGTCTCATTATTAACAAGGTACCTAACAATAAACAGAGACATTCAGCTGTACTTCAAGTACGTGCTTAAGAAGTATAAGCAGACAGCCAGACACATTCGGAAAGGCCTTGAACTCCCTGCAGGTGCATCGAAGTGTGCACCTGCCAACATTATGCAGTTTATGCATTGACCTATAAAAGCAATAAGTAATTAAATAATTTATTCCCTCACAATTAGCCCATAGATGTGGGTCAAATAAGAAGGGAGTTTTAAGGGTCAGTAAAACAATGCGGTTACTGAGACCCTATTAAAAGTTTTTCGTTGTTTAATTTTTTTTAACATTACTAGATTAAGTATTAAACCAAGTATAAATTGACATAAGCCATTGGTTTAGTGTGAAAGTTGTCAATTTAAACCTGGTTTAATGCTTAGTCCGTATTTTGTAATCCTTATTACAACGTATAAAACAACATCAGATGATGATGTAGCTTCCGATCTTACAACATCATCAACCCATTAATGTCCCACTCACTGCTGGGTTCGGGTCTTCTCTTTTCTATCTAGGAGAGCTGGAAGGGTTTAGGCCATTTGAATTAAAAAAATCGAGCCTGTTAATGAAGCGTTAATTAGTTCAATTGATAATTATTTCTCACGGTCTTCATAACAAATAACGTGTCGTCAGTTATGGTAACTCGTCAGCTCAGTACAGTACAGTCATGAGGATATATGTATAGGTATATATATACCTACAGACAAAAGCACTGCAAGAATATTTTGTAGTTATTAACACATTTGACATTATTAAGTTTGCAGTGCCAATAATCTTACAAAATTAAACAACAACTAAAAGTTAAAAGTTTACTTTGTACATTTTAACT
Organism: Laspeyria flexula; assembly: GCA_905147015.1. NCBI lineage: Eukaryota > Metazoa > Arthropoda > Insecta > Lepidoptera > Erebidae > Laspeyria > Laspeyria flexula. The sequence goes on from LR989956.1 coordinate 11,935,916, forward strand.
TAAAAAGTTTTTAACAAGTTTAAAATATTGTATGCAGAACCCATTAAGGTATACAAAGGTACGGACTGAGTACTTGACCAACATACCCACGTATTTTTTATGGTCCCTGCACGTCCGCTTGACTGCACGAAAGGAAATGGGGGCTCTATGTAACATTTTTACAACTGCTGTCGTTTTTACACCTACATACCTATTAAAACTAGTATGTAATTATTTAAAATGAAGTCGGTTAATAAAAGGTCAATATTCATAACTTATATTTGTGTAGTGACGGATTAAGAATACATGTCACTACCCCATCCCAACCCGTGGGTGTCGTAAAAGGCGACTAAGGGATTAAGGTTACTATTAAGGTTACCCTATAGGGTCGGGGAGGCACTCGTCAGTTTCCTTAACTCGCCAGTTTCTGTAACTGGTCAGTTTTAACAAATTCGTCAGTTTTAAGTAATTCGTGAACTAGACAGTTTCCTCGCTCGTCAGTTTTCTTAATACGTCATTTTACATAACTCGTCAGTTCAGTACAGTCATGATGATATATATGTATAAGTATATATATGTATAGGTATATATATACCTACAGACAAAAGCACTGCAAGAAAAGAAAAAAATAATAATTTCATAGAATTTAATTGGAGCCTTGCAATCAGGTTATTGTAGCATGTGGTTTAGATCTTTGTATTCATTAAATTTATTGCTTTAATAATTTTAATATTTTGACTAGGTCAATATGGTACGATGTTCGTTGTTCATTTTATGACGCAAGCTGAACCATGTGTTGAATAAACATAATGCTATAATTGTATATGAAAGTTTGATGCCAAAAATTCTCGATTTTATATTTCTACATAAGGTTTTTTTTGCGTTACAGATGATACCTTCTATTTTCTATTTTTCTACGAAAGTAACATTATGCTGGTCATAATTAACTAGAATACATGCATTTAGATAGCATTCATTTAATATACAAAGGGCCAGATGCAGGATACTTACGTACTCGTACCTACTTATTTATAAATAAATAAAATTTCAATGGCTATTCAGAGGTCACACAGATGGCGGCTATTCAGACAAAGCAACGTAATAATATTGCTGAAACTCGTTTATTTAAGACGCAATTCCTTTACAAAACTATTTATTACTAACGGAAAATGATTTGTCCCATTCAATAAACCCTATTCCAAAGACTTAAAGACGTGTATCCAATTATTTTTCTGCTCCAAATACGCAAAAAGAGGGTTTGTAATGGTCATAATTCGGCTGGTGTTTCGATACACGTGTTCCGGCAAGTTCCCCTCATAATGAAATGCACCTATCACCTGGCACTAAGGAACGCGAGGAATAAAATTGGGTCACACGTTACACCACTAGTTTCTTTATTCCCTCCTGAGTGCTCACTCGGGCCCTCTAGCCTTGGACCGGTTCTATGGAACAAGGTGATTTTGTTCCTTTGCTTCTTTCATAAGAATCCCCTATTAACACACGTGCGCGCTTTAAGAATCCTCACACATGATTCACAATTCACATGAATGACGGATTAAAGAATAAACACCGAGTGAACTAAACACCCGGTGAATCGGAATGCCGATTTGTTTTGTTTTGTTTTAGGATATAATTATATCTACTTACTTACCGTAAGTCAATAAAATGTATGACGTATGATGTTTATAGTTTACTTACTCAATTAAGTAATATAGATAATTATGTACCTACTTAGATTAATATTATTATATAACAAATGCGCGAGATTATGTAATCAAAATGTACTAGATGTTATCTTCCTACAAAGTTAACATAGTACCTACATATTTTTAATATTATATAGGTAGGTACAGGCGGTGATAAAAATGGCAATGTTTTGAATAACAAACCTAACTGGTATGACTTCGGAGAGTTGCGATAGCGATAGGTAATTTATTTTTGTTTTTATGTAACTTCTACTATCTACAGACTAGATAACACGACCTGTTGCAGGGAAATTCGTGAATGTATTCTACCAGTCTACTTAGAATTCCGTTAAAGATATTCAACCTTGGAAACGACTAACTTATCCTTAGACAAAGGTTGAAGGAAATACAATAGGTATTGTTAAGCGTTTAAGGGAGTGAATGAGAATTCTGTATCAGTTTATCGATTGTGTATTAGATAAGATACGTTTTTGTTTAATTTTGATAAAAATAACACAACAAAGATTACTAAGATCACTAAACATGGCTGAAATTGAAGAAGAATGGATTCCATTGTCTATGACACTTAATCATCTGAGATGCTCTTCAGCCCTTCAGAGTACAATGTCAACAAAATCATAGCTTTCATGTTCCGCTGTCGCTACTGCATCTGTGCGAGTTGCGACATTGGCCGCTCCCGCTGCCGCTACCGCGCGAAAGTGAAAATTCGCTAGGCACTTTCTCCCCACCGCTGGCTCGTCGGCGGCATCGGCCCGCCCCTCGTTGCACCGGCCCCCGCGCGCCCGCGCTTCTCCCGCTCGCCGCAAGGTCAGCCCCGCTTGCAGGCGGGTGGCGCGGCGGTGGCGGCGGCGCGGCGACGCGCTTCGCTCTTGAAATTTCGCTTTCGTTCACTCGCGGTTATTAGTCGGCCGCGCGCGCTCCGGCAAGCATGTGTCTCGCGTGACGCGCTCTACTACTTCCGCGCGGCACGTTCGATTTCGTTGACAAGTCGATCGTGGCATGGCTCCGCGACGGCAAGGCGCGACCGGTGAGCGCGAGGCGGAGGAGGCTCGCGGGTGCTGCGTGCCCGGCGAGTGCCTTCGGCCTCGGGATACGGTACGCATCGAAGATGCTGTACGCGTGCTATGCAACAACGACACGTGCGCTGCCGGCCGGTACATGCACAAAGAGTGCTTCGAGCAATGGGAAACCGGTGTACTCGCTTATCTCAAATCCTGCGGCAGGGCGCGCTCATGGTCTGAAAGACAGCGACATCAGAATTTGTGGACCAAGAAAGGCTATGATCTCGCATTCAAGGCTTGCGGGTGTCGTTGCGGCCGAGGGCATCTAAAGAAAGATCTGGACTGGGCTCCTCCAGGGGCGGCGATACGTGCCGACGAAGAGAAGAAACGACGGCGACGTACCCGGTCAGGACGAACTCCTGCGACACAGGACGGCCGCTCGCGCGCCTTCAGCCTCTCCAGCTCGGGCTCCTGCTCACCACCGTCGGCGCCATCTGAACCATCTGCTAGTCCTACACATGCCCCATCGCATACCGTCACTCCAGCGAAGAAGATATCGAAACCAGAAATCGTCTCAGACAGGATCAGGTAAGGATTTATGTCATTCACCTTAAAATTTTCTTATAGGTAGCATTCTTATTAGCACACCCAGTTTGTGGATATTAAGTTTAGTGCCGTCATATTCATCCATTATGTCCATACGAGTATTACGAAATGAACATGCAGTTATGCACAAACAACTTGAGTAACCACCGGAGAACTTAGAAGCTCGCCGTTAAAAAGTACCTACCTACAGTAAGTACATAAATACATACCTACTTAGTTACTTGTTTTAGTAACGTAATACTTACCAAAGCGTTACAAATTATAAACACTGGTACCTACCTGCCTACGGAGTGCATTGAATTTTATTTGTGTAGGTAGGCAATGGTTACACCTACAGCGTCGTATCTAAGCGTAGTGGTGTGTGTTTGAATGCATTTCTTGTCGGTTGTTTATATCGTATCGAATAGCAGCTCCACATAATTGGCGTAGAACTGGTTGGGAGCGTTGGAGGCGGCTGAGCGCGGAGAGCCGGACCGCAGGAAACCGGCCGGTGCGGCCCTTCGCCCCGCTATTGAATTTAGATAAGATGCAAGTTGCACTCAATGGTACCACTAGACTTGACTGTTAGTTTAACCCTACAGCGATAAACGACTCATCTAAATACATAACAGCAATTAATGTAAGTACCTACCTAACTATTTACCTGGTTCGATATTTAATTCCTCAAAGAATTTTACAACATTTTTTATCTAGATAATATTATAACGCCAATATTAAAATTGCGATCATTATCTTTAGTTATTGAGATTAATACCATCAATTTTAAGATCTGTAATCTTAAAATAAGATCAAAACAAAAAAAACTTGTATCAGTAAACAAATCATTAAGTAAAATATTTTGTTATCTTAAAACGCATTATAGGTAGGTAGGTACAATAAACCATTCACTTCCTGAACCCAACAAATGATTGATATTTACGTAGACTATTGTGATAAACAACCTTGCACAACTTTTTTGTTCACAAAAAAAACTTTAGGTAGGTAGGTACCATAGTTTTGAACATAACAATAGGTACCTACACAGGTTTTACTTACCTAACAGTTAATCCTATTTAAATTAAGACGTAAGGCCAAATGTAAATAAGAAGTTAATGTTTGAATTAAAATGTGGGTAGATAGATATCACTATCAAAAATTATTTATCACTGTCACCATTATGAGTTTATGACTCATAAATATATAAGTCCATATTTGTTTATTTTACTTACATAATACCTACAGTGTGATAATATTATTAAGGTTTTTATGGGGGTAAGTAGCGTTTAACATATTAAACACAGAGGTATAAGATTTTAGATCGATCCGAACTTATCAAAAATTTTCACATGATTGGCAAAGAAAAATGGCTATATTAGAAAATCAGAGAAATTATTTTTAGTTAAAACTGTAAAAAAAGTGAAGAATTTTCTCATTTTATAATAAAATTAACCGTTTTTTCTTCTTTTTTCTTTAGTTATTTATGAATTTATGGGACAAATATTTATACGGTCTACAAAGCAGGTAGTTGTTTGTAAGGTCCTCTCACACATCTCACAGGACTTGTTCGTTGCATTTTTCGGGAATCTTTTTTTGAGAATCAAAATACAACGACACACGCAATCTCAAAACAACAATTTGTTAGTGGACTGTAGACTGTCACAACGATTATATGAGCAAATGTCGAGTATTCCTGCTCAAAATTGTTGGAACCTTAAAAATGCAATTTCGTCGGCTTAATACATTAACTTCGCTCCGTTGCACAGCTGGTTTCCGCTTCCTGGCAAAAGTGCGTTTTCCCGAAATTAAGGCAGCTGCCCCTTGGCCAAATTGTTGCCAGGCTGACCGCCAAAAAAAGTAAGACCATCATGTTACCTTTTGTTTTTTAATACGTTTTGTAACATCTACCCCTTTATTACAAAAAAATGGACAAATTATTAAACGAGGGTTTAATTGACATGAGCTTTTGTTTTTATGTCAAAGTTGTCATTTTAAACCTAGTTCCGTATTTTGTAATAAGAGGGAAAGGGCTTAATTTGGGTACCATGATTATGGTATCAAAAATCATCATCTAAGTTCGCAAAAGCGAAGTCTCTGGCGAACTTTGTAAAAAAAAGTGGCAAATTGGAAAATCAGAGAAAATTATTATTTTTAAGTTACAGTATAAAAAGTGTAACTACTGTAAAAAAAGTGAAGAATTTTCACATCTTTTAAAAAATATACCTTTTTTTCTTTCGTTATTTATGAATTTATGATAGATAAGAGCTATTTTGTATTTCTTTTATCATAGTGATGATGATTTCCTAATTCTTGCAAGGGAGCATATTGTTTTGCATTGCATCCTAAAAAAAAATTTATAAAATTCACGTTTAACTAGAAAAATTGGATAAACATCATAATATTAATTTCCACTTCGTAGAGGACACAATACGTATACCTACAATGCAGCCGTTATAATAATATTCTACCACATTCACACAGCGCTATCTAGTCCCAAAGTAAGCAATTATATTTGCTTGTGCGGAAATTAGGTGAGGACTATGTTCAACAGTGGACGTCATTGGGCTGATATGATGATGATGATGATGATGGGTAATTATGTATATATATATATATATATATATATATATATATATATATATAATAATGGCGTTATGCAAATAAATATTCAAACATCGTTGAAATAAATTTGAACACCATGAACTTATTGTACTGACAATGCCTGCACGTACTAGGTACACCTATCTACATAATTTGGTATGTCGTTTATGACAAAGTTATCTACATACTTCATTCAGACTGTGGTTATTACAAGGAAAATAATTCACTTAATAATAGATTTGCACATAATACAAACTGAATCTGATTTATTTCTAGAGCAGTCCTGTTCACTAAGTATTCATTGAAATCAGTAATTAATATGCAACTAGTTTCCGAACGATGCGTCATCTGTCAGTGATAGGTAATTACTGATAATTTAATAATAGAAGCTTTAATTGTATACCTATGAATTAAAAATATTCTGTTTGTAGTAAGTGATCAAGTGTATGCAGATATTAATAAAACATTACATAGTCGGTCGTGTTATCGAAATGTAACGTACCTACCTACCAAAAGATTACTATAAACGATAATATATTTAATAAGTTTTGTTCTGTTACTACATTCATAATTATTGTAGTAACAGAAGAACAAAACTTATTAAATATATCGTTATTTTACTGACTAAAGGTATGTTGGTGTTTGGTGTCATAAATTTTAAATTTCGTTACTTAATTAAATTAACCTGTTCAGTATTATATTCAATTTTAGGATTCCGTAGCTAAAATTGCAAAAACGAACCCTTAATTTCGTCTTGTCCGTCGTCGGTACGACCCTGTGTCACAGGTATAAATATTTTCTTAGCTCCCAAAGTAGCTTAAATTTTGTTCCTCCTTTTAAACCGTGTGTAGATTTTAAGTGTGAAAAAAAAAATCGCAAAGTAAACGCTGTAAAAAATGCAGTCAAATTGAGAACTTCCTTTTTTAAGTCGATTAATAGCGTTTTTAAGCTAAAATTACTGAAAGACTGCGTTTCTAAAAAGCGGACGTGGGCGGCATGAAGATACGCTTTTTTGATGATACTTTGTTTCATTTTGAGTTTGTAGTGCATTTCTTTTTAGTGACGGCTACGGAACTACATTGAGCATGGTCCAACATACTCATAACCGGTTTTTTATTTTGAGGTTTTTTTTAATGAAAACCTGAATATTTTGTTTATTAAATGTGTATTTTTGTAGTTTCCTAATACCTACCTAGTTATATTTATCATCTCGTTACCTTTTTTGTAACAGAGACACGTGTAAATGTGTCAAGTGTCAATTTATTTACAAACAAAATTAGGTACGATTGTTATTCATGAATTTAAATTTAATGCCAGAACTTGTATTCAGCACTAACTTCTAGAATTTATGGAATTTTCTGTCACTGTGATTCATTATAATCACAATAACAATGTTTAATTTTATTTATCACAAGAATTTTAAATCCACGAACAACTTAATATTTTTTTTTAATGCCTTAATACATGCTAGGTAACGAGTAATTCTAAATAGACGGCCTATATCGTAGTATGGGTTATCCCATTCAAAATTGTATTTGTGGGATTCATACATAATTATTTATTTCGATTTTAGGTATACTTTGAGTTCGTGTATATTTTAATCGCGCCTCGCGACCAAAACTTGTTCCCTAGTAGTGGGGCGTTGTCTTAAAGAGAAAAACAAAAACTAATTCTTAATTTCAGCTCAGTATAGATTGAAATAAATATAAGAAAGACATGACAGGACTTTTTTGTAAATGATGCACATACACGTGTTCATAACGTCTCTAATCGTGTGTAGGTGATCGTTGAATGTGCTTTATTGATTCGTGGGCGAAGACCGCACGTCCGACACCGACCACTATTCGTTATTTTTTAACTTGACCTAATAAACGTATTAAATAATAACCTCGACGATTTTATACTCATTCATTTGCTGTATCTGTTTTATTTATAGCACAAACATGTGTGTTATTTCACATAGAATATGGATATAATTACATTACTGAAAAAAAAACGAAAATTCTGTGTGTATAAAATTCTGTGAACCTTCTACACACGTATAGTCTCGGCTTTAGTTAATTAAAGAAGATAATATTCGAGAATCCCTTCCAAACCAATTAGGTTTCTTATTAATATAGAACATAAATTTTATCCGAGACAAACCTCCCATATATCAATTTATACTATGCATACATCCTATGTTTACATCTATCGATATAAATTATGTAAATCACTTCACCAGATATACCTATTCTATCGTGACAGATGTTACGTCATCAGACGAGACAAAACTACCAATAAGACATTTGAAATCGATTCCAAATAGAATGAAATAATGAAGCAGTTAGTATGCGCTGGCGCATCGTTTTGTTTTCAATTATGTTGCCAGCGCATAAAATACAACACAACATTATGCTTAGAACCTTCAAACTAGGCGTGTTTTCTAGCCTAAACCGACTTAATTTTTAAAATTGGAATTTTGTTTATTTTTTTTGTCTGTGTATTGCATTTTGTTGCAATTGTTTTTCAATCCATCTATATCTTATCAACTGGTTGGTTACATAATGTTGCTATTAATAGGTGTTCTACACGGTTATAAACTTGCGTTCCAACAGAGTGACTTTGGTGGCCATCCGCGTAGTTTGTATGAAATTTGCTTTACAACAGCAGGCTACACGGTTGGAATCCACCAAGGGCACCTCTGTGGAATGCAAGTTTATAACCATGTAGCACGGCTTTTAATAATAAAATTGTAACACCTGCCTATATAGCTAAAGTAAACATAGGTACTTAGTTTATTTATAGTTATAATGTGTACCTACACAATAATAACAATATTATGTACTAATTATACTATTAGAAGATGAGTAATCGTGCACTCACCTATAATAATATAAGGTGGGTAGGTATAGTAGGAAATTACTGTTGGTGAATTATAGTTCTTTGCCTATTTGCATTCCAAACTCGACAAAGCTGCTAAGCTATAACCACTATAACGTCGCATTGTGTTTTCAGTTGTTTATACTGCGTACATGGACTTAGAAAAAAAAATGCCGGCTTATTGTAAGATAAGTGTTTGTGTATAACAGGTAGGTACATATCCCTATTTAAAAGATGGAAGCCGAATTGATAAGAAACATGCAAGGCAGGCATGCAAGTCATGCGGTCCGAGTTCGATTCCGAGGGTGGATTTCACTTCGTGAATTTATTTATTAGTCAAGTGATTTACCATCTGCTGTCATTGTGAGGAAACCCACATACCCTAGAAGAAATTCTAAGTGTATGTCTTCTTATCCACACCAACCCGCAATAGGCCAGCGTGAGTGGATTATGGCCTAAACCCTCTCAGCTCTCTAGTTAGAGGAGAGGAGACCCGAGTACAACAGTCTTAATGGGTTAATGGGACATAACGAAAATATAAGGCCTAACTTTTTTGTTAACTGCCTAATTTTTTTCTGAAAATGTACTCGACTGCTTCCGTGGATGGAGGTCTGGTTATCCATAATAGGTTAAAACCTAGCTTGGAGACCAGGCTCCCATTACCAAACTGTATCACAAATATTGTCTTTTACATTGTAAACATTTTGTTTTGTGAGTTAATAAAAATTATTATTATTATTATAAGGGTTCCGTTTTAACCATTTTGGCTACGGAACCTTAAAAAGATATAAACAATCGTGACGTGTGCATAGTATTTTGAATAGACTCGTGAGTTTTTTATGCCAAATAGGTATATTATGTAAGTGGCGCAAGAAACTGCGCAAAACGCGCAAAACGCGCAAAAACAATTCGGATATCCTTGACAACATGATAAGTACAATTGAGATTAGTTCAGGTAGGTATCAAAATTTGATAAAAAGCATTTTTTAGAAAAATATTTTTCTTAAATACGATTAATTTCACAAATGGAATACACATTGTTACTGCTGGCTGGTTGAAATAGAACTAGGACCTCAAAATTTTGCATGTGCGTCGGTCATTAAATTTAGATGTTTGCCGACTGCCGCGCTACCAAAAAAAAAAACACTTCCTGGGAAAAATAAAATAATATTTACTATAAATAGTAAACATAACCTTGGTCCACTATTTAATTGCTTGCGGTTCTAAGAAGTAGAGATACTATTTATTTTTTTGTTTCTTATTGGACATCCTTTATGAATTAAATATGTAATAACAGCGTATCTCCATTAATCTGTGTCAATTAGTTGCAAAGGAATCCATAATATATATGACTAATTAACTTATTATATAACAAACTTAGCCTTCTTATATTATACTAGCTGTGTCCGCGACTTCGTCCGCGTGGAGTTTAACAAAGCAACATTACTTTTTTCAAAGTAGCCTAAGTTACTCCTTATTAAATCAGCTATCTGCCAGTGAAAGTCCCGTCAAAATCCGTCCAGCCATTCTAGAGATAAGCCGGCACAATAAGACATAAAAATTGTAAAAAAAAATATTTTGATATATTATTATGTACCGTATATAAATTCATATGCATGTAGTAAAAAGCGGTTATTTTAATATCCAAACAGACACTCCAAATTTATTTATTTGTATAGATTTAAAAGAGACTGGACCACATTATTGGTATGGCGTTTTATATAATTATCATGAAATCTATCTTCTAATCATATATAATGCTTTGTCCTGTGAATGACTGATCAGTTGATCATCACGGATCGCACAGCCGAAATCGCTGATCGTAGAGACCTAAAACTTGGAGGGTGTGTTCTTTGTATGACATAGGCATCCGATAAGAAAGAATTTTCCGACATTCTACCCCTAAGGGGGTGGGGGAGGCAAAGTTTGTATGAAGATATGTGGTAATTGCTTGCCACATATGCTATAGCTGGCGAAATTTATGTATGATGCACTTCTGCTTACCCCTTCAGGGAAAAAAGCGTGAAGTTATTTTAAGTTTATATCGTGATGTTACTTACGTATGTACTAACATAGGTTTTAAGACATTATTGTTACTCACAACATAAATTATGTACATTATGTATGTTCCTACATTTTTTTATTTAATAATTTTTTTTAATCATAGTCAATTTGAATTGTCATATTAAAGTTATGTAAGTATTAAAAACTATTTTGATAAAACCTGACTGGCTATTTTACATATTTAATGCAATTGCTTCTTAACTTTAAGACCAGGTTCCTAATAAACAGGTTATTTAAAATATGTTGATGAGTAGGCGTGACGCTTTTTTGTTAGCAACAATCATGAATTTTAGAGAACATAAGTATTAAATTTTAAAACGCAATGTTCTTTTAATAGCTTCATAAAAACTCGTGTAAAGATAAGGATGCGGTTATGTTATCAAGGTTTTAATTGAAGGACTTACCTCTTTTCGTCTCATGTAACTTTTTAAAAGAATTAAATTTATAAAGAATAGCTTATAATTAAGAAATAATTCTTGATTGACAATCCTTTTATTAACTACGAGTACCTTCTATCTATTTCATGTACCTACTTAATAATTATTATTTAACCCATTAACGTCCCATGCTAGCAAGGGTCTAGAAACTAAGGGGTTTACCACACAAGCTGCACGGTATAACTGTACTCTGTACTATCGTGTGCTTACCTACTTAGAACTACAATCAAAATTCAGAGCACACTCAAACTAGATACAAACTCAGATACGTATCTAAGTACGTACTTAATAAAAGTCTAGATATTTTTCCTCTTAGGATATACCTACCTAACAAGATACTAAAAATGTCTTCATCAACTGAATTTTACTAACATTATAAACTTGCTGCTGTTCAGAGCTTCGCTCCCGTGGACTTTTGTTTGGTTACTGCTCAGCTTCTATTGGTCTTAGCATGATGTTAAGCCTATATAGCCTTCCTTGATAAATAGGCTATCCAACTCTAAATAAATTAGTTCCTGAAATTGTGCGTTTAAACAAACAATAAAAAACAAAAAATTAGGCTGGATGACGGGTGTTTGTTGTTCAATAACGCGAGAACAGCTGAAAAGATTTGTATGAAATTTAGCACACAGATAATTTATAGTCTGGAATAGCACATTAGGCTACTTTTTACTGACATACCACGCGAGCTGAAGCTAGTGTCTTCATAAAAAAAAAATAGTGAGTACCTAATAGTGTTATTCAAATACATTAATAAGTTTATAACATACAAATGTCGGTGTTTAGTTTACATTAGATGTATTAGTATCGCGTCGTGGCCTTGAGCCGAGCCCTCCAGCCGACATAAACACGACTTAGGCCTTGATATTGCCGCACCGCAAATCTGTTTAAGTACATTGTTGTCTTTAAACAAAAATAACTTAGCATATTATGTATTGACTGATGGAGTCGATTTGTAATTGATTTGTTTTTTGTAAACTTTACAAACAAGACTTGTGAGTCGTGTAACTGCAAATCGTCATACAAAAGCTCCATTAGTGTTGACTTGTAATGGCGTTACAATAAATAAACCTCTTATGAAGGTAAGTAAAGAGCTAAGACATTCTTCTTTCTGTAATCTTAGAAGATTACAGAAAGAAGAATGTGTAAAGAACGGTAGACCGTTACAGGACCTTTCTGTCAGAAAAATGATAACCAAATATTAAATTCAACCTCACATTTCACTCTCATCATTTTTGCAATTTGGATGTTTTTGTAATAATTACAACATTCGTATTTATTTATTCTTGATTCAAAGTTAAAATTTTACACAAAAATCTGGTTCTATTCCTTCCAATTTCGGTTGAATAAGTCCCTAGCTAATAGCTATTTGGTTTGCAAATTTAGGAGTATGTTGACTAATGTATTGCAGTGTCTAAATATAGTTCATTATGTGTTTTATTTAAATAACATTATAGTACAGTCCTTAGCATATCTGAGGTGCGACCAGTGAGTCAGTCGTCAGTCGCGCGTGAAGCGGTCTCGGCTGTCTTGGTAGGAGGGGAGGCCTTAAAAGGATATCACTGCACTGCATTGAAAACGTCTTGAAAACTGCGTTCTATTTATTCAAATCAAACAAGAATAATATAACTTTGATCTCTATTGTCATTGTAATAGAACCAATTTATTCTACCTATTTTGTTGTAACATGACAACCCGTAAAAACAAAACATTATTTTCATCTTTATATAATAATACTAGAAGTCGGACGGGACTTCGCTCCCGTCGCTTTTGTTTGGCCTCTGCTCAGCTCCTATTGGCCGGAGCGTGATGTTGTATAGCCTATAACCTTCTTCGATAAATAGGCTATCTGACACTAAAAGAATTTTTCAAATAGGATCAGTAGTTCCTGAGATCTTAGCGTTCAAACAAACAAACACTCTTTAGCTTTATAATAAGGTATTAGTATGGATTATTATAAGCTAATTAAATCTAGTTTGTTGTAATATTATTATAGGTAGATGAAATAGAGGCCCATAAAATCAAAATCATAACAGTAAAAATTCAAAGTTGGTAGATACCTAGCTAGTTATTTCAAAGAGCTATTTTTAAGTATTTTTATACTGTATATATAAAAGCGTAATAAAACTGGTGTTATTATTATTATGTTGAATGAATAAAATATTTGCATATTAATCAGTAATTTTATCTCAATGTAATAAAATATTTTAATGAGAATGAATGCATTTTCAAGTTCTTGACTCACTTGCAGTTTTTCAAATCTACATAATTATGTGCATACGGTGTACTATATTAGAACGTAATGAAATGTGTTAGTTATTTAATTATAGACTAATCTATTTTTTATTATTTAAGTTTCTACTTTTACTCCCTTGCACTTTGCCTCCAAATAGTTTCCTAATACCATATAATTGCAGCGCCATGCGCCAGACTCTGGAATGTATTTCTGTTAGCCGTCAGTGGTTACAATTGTCTGAAGTGTGTCTGGATTTCCCGTCAGTAAGAGACGGTGATTTCCGTTCCCATGCCGATGACGAGGCGGCCGACGCTGTTGTGGCGCGACGGCAGCACGCCCGCCGGTAGCCGGCACGGCTCGTTAGCGCCGTTTTTAGGGCGTGATCGGTGCAACGGCGCATGCTTGCATAAATTGCATCCAAATACAAAACCCACCCGAATCCCTTCACCAATCATCTGTCTTAACATTATCAGTATCACACAAACGTTCCCAATCGACCTTGTATACATTTTTCGGAACACGATTCTCACCTTCACCGACCGAAACTCTGTTAAGCAACACAATACTGCGTTTTTACATTTGCAAAGCTTAAAAAGTGCCGTGTCTCGTCATTTTACTTGCAAATTTATGTGATTATGCATAGTGTAGCCGGGCGAAGATGTATTTACGTGTGCATTGTATGCATTGTGTGGTGAGTACGCATGTGGGCACGCATGAATATCCCCACTACACAAAATTTAATACATGTATACACACGGTTGTACAGACGTATGTTTCCCCCGCATTCGGTTCCACACGACGCGACGTCTGAGTCAAATGATCGATGCAACCCTAAGATGCACTTTACCGCTCGAAAATTATTAATGGCACTTCAAGTGTGGCGTGTTTGCTGTACTAAATCGTCTTGTTTTCTAGCGCATTCTCCCTACACAATTTATTTATATGGATCTAACGCGATGCTTTTCTCGTCTCAAGCGTTTATTACTAATTTGTACTCTCCGACTGGTTTCTGGTTTGATTGCATTGGAAATGTTTATGAAATGTGGTATTTTATCGTTGCTGTACGTACATGGTCAGTACTGGCAATGGCGGTTCATTACGCAGTCGAGCGTCGGACTCGCGACAATTCAGAGCGAACTATGCATAATTTAACCATTAATTCTCAAAATGACTCTTGGAAGTTCTGTTCTCGCCAGACGACACTGACCAAGCTTGTATTATTATAATGGACCATCTTTGCATGAAACTTTGAAGGTTGGAAATGTGGCTATAAAATAATTCAAGACCAAAATGCAAAACGTTCGGCGTGGGAAGGAGACAAAAGCTGCGAGTCTCCTTGTAAATGCATCGGTTCACTTAGTTGGATAGTTGTAAGCGACGAGTCTGATTCTTTCAAAAACAAACTAACAAAATATTTTCACAGCGTTCGCAGTGCAACTAGCGGGAGAAAGTTCGGGTAGGTTCAGGGACGAGTTGTGGCTATTTGCGGCTCATGGCGGGCGATCGTCGATGCAATTAAATTTGTAAGCAAAGCTTTATGTTCCCGTTCTAAATATAAGACGACCGCGCGACGTTGCCGTGTCGACTGAGAAGGCAATCACTTTCGTTATACATTCCCGCTTCGGAGACTTGGCGTCCAATTGTTTCCCGATGGTCTGTAATGCGCTGAGTCGTTTGTTTCCGGCTTGTTGTTTGACCAGTCTGTACAAATGCTTACTCAAGCGAATTCTCGGTAAGTATTGAGTTTCAAATCAAATGTTAGTTCTCAGCGCGGCTAAAATTGCAGTAATGTCATATAATTACACATTTTCATTTTAACTGAACCATGGTGACGCAACAAGTTAAAGGCTAATTTATATTTGGATGATTTATGTAAGTAACTTAATTAAACTCAACCTCTGCCATTTAAATATTCAAATATATTATTTAAATATTGGACTAAATTGAAATGATAATTGCTACTGTAGCCAGTAGGTACAGGAGAGAATGTCATTACAGAAGGGAGCGCTGGTTGGATGGAGCAATCGGCACCAGTAAGCAAAGTTCAGTAGTTCAACGAGCTCGAACACCTATAGCGTTCATTGTCCCTTTGCAAAGGTCAGATCTACTGTTGGTTGCAGTCACGTATCTTCTATACCCTGAGCTATATTGATTTATACAATCACTAAACAAACATATTTGAACATATAAAGATACGAATCTCTAAAATAAAATCTAAACCCCCACTAATTAGATGCCATATTAAAGTTGCATAATAACCAAATTGAAAATCACAAACTAAAACATTTTTCGTTTTTGTTATTATTATAATAAAATTATGAATAACAAAGCATTATGCAACATACCTACCTACTTGTCGTTCATTAAAATGTTAATTTCATGTTATTACATAGATACTATTTATAATACATCAGACTTAAACATCTAGTCTATACAAATAAATACAATTGAAGTGTCTGTTTGTAATAACAAAATAATAATTTTCAGAGTAGGCATATGAAAATATTTAAGTACGTTAGACACTTATTAAAATTTTTGTAGGTCTGTCTGTTTTCCAGCATGGGGCGGCCGGCGGCCCACTGCCAGATGGACCAACGACCTAGTAAAGGTTTGAGGGTGGCCGTTAGTTGCAGGCCGCACAAAATCGCAAAAACCTATGTCCAGCAATGGACGTCATTAGGCTAATATGATGATGATGATGTCTGTCTGTTTGTTAGAGGTAAACTCCGAAACGCCAGAAACTATTTCGACGAAACTTTTACTGGCGGATAGCTAATGTCACAGGGGGTAACTTTGGCTACATTGAAATTGAAAAAAATCAGGCTTCGGTGAGAAAACAAAAACCTATGAAATAATTGTTCAAGCGAACGGAGTCGCGGAACAGCTAGAGTCTAATATAACGAGAAATGAATTAATACGTTTTGTTTGTTATCAAACAAGTTTCCTTTAAGTCTGGCATTCTAATAAATATTAAAAATATTCAAAACACTTCATTAGTTTCTTGAAAAGTGCCCAAACTGGTTTTCGTGTTTACCTATATTATTTTTGCTTCTATTTCTGATATTTCCTATTTTGTTTTCATTCTTGTAACGAACCACGACAGGAATGTTAGCAGCCATATTTCATCCACATTTTACGATCCCCATCTGACTTTTGACTCTGAAAGTTGCTTTGTTTTAACATAATTACGATCTTAGATAAAATTAATTACAACAGTGTCTTGTACACTTAATTACATAACGGTGTTTGTAGACTATCTCATAGGTACAAGTTGTCCACATTAATATTGAATTTCCCTTTACGAGATGATATAATAATTTTGCTAATAATGTAATTAACATTCTTCGTTCAACGGAAATAACCTTTTTTTATAATAACGGTTATTATGAAGTTACATTTACGTTACGTCATATATAATGAGCATAATTATAACATACTTGATCATTTAATAATATGTATCGAAACTGAATACATACTCGTTTAAAATAATTATATTGCTATGGCTTACATAAAGTGTTCCTAAATCTATTTTTTTCATTATGGTCTACAAATTCTAATTTCAAAATTAATTATTAAGTAATTTTTTTTTTTTATAAAAAGAAGTATTCATAATGTATCAGGTATATTCAAATACTTACCTAACAATTTTTTTTTTCATATAATTAAGAGAAATTCAAATCGATGTAAGTGTGTATTCTGATTTCAAATTTTAATTAAAAGCTAATGACTGGCCACATAGGACAATGAAGTTATACTACTAATTTATTAGCGAAGCAGGCGTGACAATACATAATCTGATTATGCGTATCTGAATGACAATTCAGTGTAATAAATTCTAAGTTTGTCCTGTCTCATTGGCTAGTCAGTTGGCGGTGATTGTTCGCAATATATTCGTTGTAAATTGCTGGCTGCACCGCGACGAGAATGACGTCTACAGCAGATTTATCGTTGCGTTGACTCGTTAACTTGATATCGTATCAAGTATTACACTGCTATTATTAACACTACATGTTTGTACTAACTGCAATCGAATATTCTAGATATTTATTTCACCAGATGTTTGTTGCTTGATACCTTTGAGCTTTGTAAAATGCTGAATAAAAATAAAAATGTTTGGCGCAGCCGAAGACTGTTGAATCGTCTTATACGCTTCATAATAATTACAATGGTATGCGGTAGTAAACTACTAAGTGCCTTTTGCCATTTCGAGAATAATTCAAGTACATTTCCACGCGAGTAATTCAGTTGCCAAAGGTAATTATCATAAAATATTAAATTTTCTAGAGACACCGCGAGTAAACAAGTCAATAGTAAAATTTGAATGTGTTGTTTATAACGTACGTTGCAATAAAATGATATTTTATGTACGTATGTGAATACTAACCATACTCAACTAATACATAGTTAGGAAGGTCAATGCATTACATAAACATACAAAAGCATTTGTTCATAGAACAATTGACATTACATTCTTGTAACTGTACACTTGTATTTCCTGCTGTAAACACAATTATGTTAAAACTGATAAAATTCAGAAATTTATTGTTCGTATATAATTGTTTAAAATACTAATTAATGCTAGCTTCGTGAGATGACGGAGACATTACTTAACTTTAAAGTTTACTTAGTAAAAACGTGTAGGTAATACTTAAGTCTATTCCCCTAAAGACGATTATTCAATGCAAAAATTGTGTTAATGACAGATTACTGCTAATTGACGTCTATGAGTGCGGCCGTAAGACAACATTCCTTTTCATATCCAGTAAGAGGCTAGCACAAGAAATCACTAAGTAGATATACCTACCATGAGTGGCCATTCAATAGTAAAAATTCAATCCGCTTACCATCAGGCGGACCGTACGACTGTTTGCCACCGACGTGGTATAAAAAAAAAATATATATCGAATAATAATAATTTTCGATTCGTTTCTACAAAAACCGAATAACAAAAAAGAACAGAAGCTACTTTTTACCTACCAAAGTTTAATTAAAAACATAATTATTATCATATTATTATCAAATTGTCGCGCGTGTAGCTTATTTTTACTTAGATGTCAACATAATATTATAATACCTACCTGTGACAAACATTTATTTTTATTCACAATCACATAAAAATAACAGCAATATAATCACATGCCTAATATACCTACTTATCTAAGTAAACAGTTATCATCAACCGCTTCGTTCAGAAAAACTAAAAAGGTTAAAGTTTGAATGACTTACATGAAAAGATTATGCTATTAAATGTACCTAAATAGCAATTCATATTAATTACTATCTAATAATTAGCAAATGCCGGTAGGTAAACTTAATAATATGACCATCTGTAACGGCTTGGCACAGTGTAAGTAAATGCAGTATACCAAGAAAATCATTTGTAGAACGAACGCCCAGCGACCATCCCTTTGGAAAGAGTTACTTTAAAATTTGTGACTTGCAGAAACTGAATGAGTTTTTAGTCAAATATTAAAATAAGTTAAAATTTATACGGTAAATTTCGATAGAGATATTTTTTGCCTTCGAATATTTAATCAAATATCGTTATAATCTGAACTTAATCTCATCCTCTTATCTTATTTGTATGGATTTTGTAAGTCATTGAAAAAATTTTACGGTATAAAGAGTGACTTAAGTAGCCCTTGCATTGCATATTTAGCGTCTCTTAAAAACCTATTAGGAAATTTGTTAGGAGGTATCACTATTGCTGTGTGTAAATCAACCTATTTTCAAAATATTAGATATCTATAGCTGTAGAGTTTGTTTGTTTGTTTGGTTGAACGCTAGGATCTCAGGAACTACTGGTCCGCTTTGAAAAATTCTTTTAGTGTTGGATAGCCCATTTATTGAGGAAAGTTATATGCTTATTACATCATGCTGCGACCAATAGGAGCTGAGCAGTGGCCAAATAAAGAGCGAAGCCCCGTGCGAATTCTAGTATAAAATAACGTACTTAAATCAGCTCTTGTAAAATTTGAAAGGAAAATTCACAACAGCGACACTGCTTCAATGTACCAATTTCACATTTGAATGCACATTCTGAATATGTCTAATAGATCAATTCGCACCCTTCCACTAAAGTAGAGAATTATTTGCCTATCCACAAATATGTAGAGGATAGTTCATATCTATTGAACAGTTCATAAACCTGAATCTAATGCGAAGCCTTACACATCATTAACTTAGCTTTCATGAGCTAATTATAGTAACGTAAGCTGAAACAGTAAATATACATATTATTTTTAATTCTCTTCGAAGTCTTCTAAAAATAGTGGAATGTCGGGGTTGCCTTTCTAGAAATTTGCATATTTGCCTATTGAAACATAATATTCATGTACCTAAGTATATTTGAGAATAACAATACAAGTAATGGCCTTGTGTTACATGAAAAATTTAACAAAAAATGCAATTACAATAGGAAATCGTGCGCTAAAAAATCGACAGCATTAAAAACGACCATCATGTTTATGAGAAAAATAAATAAATCCACTGATTTGTTTACACTGTGGCGTAATAATTACATAATGTTTCCCACACTCAACAGGTTTCGTGATTTAAGTGTCTGCGCTGGCGCAGTCGTAATATGAAAATTATTGTTGTTGATTTGTTTCTTACACTAATAGTATTATTGCATGTTTGTTTACGTTTTTAACGGTGCGGTATTAAAAAGAGGTTTTGCGGTGCTTTAAGTTGCCTTGTTACTATGATAACAAGCAATCGCCTGTCGCATGTCGCTTTGTGAACGATATGATTGTGGAAATACGTAGATACTATAAAGTGGTTGTTATTCTTCTATTCCTTGTTACATAGTTATACAATTTTCTACAGTTTATAGATGTTCTCATACACAATTATGTTAGTCTTTTTACATACATACTATATTTCCCAACAGAGGGGTAGGCAGTGACCATTTCCTCGCACTTGCTACGATTCTGACACACATATTTGGCTTCTTCAACATTCATCAGTCTTTTTATGCATTCTCGCCGGTTTTTAAACTTCTTAAAAGAGATATTAGTGTGTAGGTAAGTAATCTTATCAAATATTTGACTTTTTTGAACTACATAATTATATTATTATTATTATACTTAATGATAATTTATTGTGGTTTTCCAGTACCTATTGAAAACACATTTGTATATGCAATAGAAAAAGCGTAATTTTTTTTTCTTAGTCCAGTTTATCATCAATATTATTACAACCGTAGCGTAGGTCGTCCAATGAGCATAGGCCATCCCCAATAGATTTCCAATACGTTCGTAGTATGCGGTTTGCACCCAACGCGAGTCTACTAAAAGCTCAACTACCTACACTAAAAAAGCGTGCGTTGACTAAACCAAGGACCCCGCATGTAACCGTAACATGATATAATCTAACTTTTTGTATGACTCAACCTTCCAAGAACACCCGGTATAATATTCGCAGAAACAACCAGAAACGGGTTCCCATTACGAAACCTTTCAGTTCACTGTTACTTTTATCTCGTGGTCATTATGGTCAAACCTTTGACATTTCGGGACCACACTAACGAGCTCACCATTAACACAATCACACACACATAATACCGAACAAAATATTTACGTATTATGATGTAGGTAGGTAAGTATGTAGTCTTATCTAGAATATTCCATGTCCTTATTATTGTGACCAGGGTTGCCACCTGTACTTAATTATTTAGTACGTACTATAATTCGGCCTACAAAAAAGTCTCACATAAACTCGAAAACAACTGAACCGATTTGCCTTAATTTTGGTTTTTAAAATATTTGTAGAGGGCTGAAAAGGAGAAATCGCAATTAAAATATTATAAAGAACTATTTTATTTTTCCATACAAACTGTACGGCCTGTCAAACAGGATGAATTTCCATCAATAAAATTCCAAAATGGAACTATCAATGACATTTCAATATAAAATATACACCTCAAGAGAATATAACCACTACGTTTTACGTAATAGATGTCAGTCAATCTTATCAAAATATACAAAAAAAAACTTGCAAATAATTTGGATATGTCGTTCCTATAGGTATTGAAAAAAATTAAAGGTCAATATCTACTTAAAATAATATGGTTGTGGTTGATAGTATGGATACTTATATGGGTTCTTGAATTTCCCAAAAGTACTTTTTTTTTTTTTGCTGTTATAAGAGAAAATATGTTTATGTTTCCTCCAAAACAAATGTGGCAACCCTAATTATGACATCTAGCTCGTAGTAGTCTAAATAAAGACTTACCTGTTTTGAATTTTGGCGCTCAAAATAATTTCCAAGCTTGTTCAAACAAATGTTCGACGTGATTGGGTTTTTTTGATCGCCGTTGTAAAACACGGGTTTGGAATAAAAACGTTGTTTTACGCAGATGATTAAGTTTATTCTTTTGTTAGTGAAATGTGAATGGTTTAAATTGTTGAAGAGTTTTTAGATAAGTATCTGTTCATACTAAGTGCAACTTAATTGTTTAGTTGTATTTTTTTTAAGGAAAACATTTTGTTCAATAAAATAGTTTATATAACTTTGGGTACTCTTAGCTAGCGTTAAATATTAAGTGATATATATTTCTTCCAATTCGAAGAAAAGCAACCTATTGGTACCTATATTCCTATAAGTTCATACTGGGTTAATAACCAAACTTACGGTATAACCTATGGAATGCGTAAAACAGTAAGAAAAAACATAAACTTCTATTATAAAATTAAATTTCTTCTCTAGCTAGCTATAAGACCTACTCAATACAGTAAATTTAAAATTTCTAAACTATTACACACAATAAATCATTCGTATGACCATAATAATTTTTATGTTCACAAGACTCGTACTATAAAAGTTATGCAAGAAAAACTAAGTACATAATAACAATTTCCTTGGCCCGGACAACGAACTCGGGACCTTATCGATAATCGCGGTACAGCTTGCCCTAACGAGGCCAACGTAAAACCTTGTACATACTGATGATGGATATTTATAACACCGTAGCTTGACAAGTCTCATTTAATGTAATTTACATAGTAATGTTTATAATTCCATGTAAATATAAGTTAATAAAAATATAAATTGCTCAAAATATGGTCCTATGAGTCATTTTCATCGTGATAAAATAAAATAATGTTTAAAATATATTATTATGTATAAAAATGCAAAGACTTCCAAAATCCCAAAAATATCTTTATAATTAAGTACCTACTCGTATGTATAATAAATTAAGTAAATAAATAAGGACTGTCACCGTGGCGCAGTGGTTAAGGTGGTCGCCTCGCCACTACATCGCCGTGCTGGGTGACGTGGGTTCGATTCCCACACGAGACAAATATTTGTGTGATTCATAGATATTTGTTTCTAGTCTGGGTGTACTTTGTGTCCGTTAGTTTCATGTTTGTAAAGCTCCCAGCGACACAGGGCTTGATCCCTAGTGCGGGCGTTGTTTTTAAAAAAATAAGAAAATAAGAAATAAGAAAATAAAATATTAAACCTAATTAGACACTACTATCAAAGGTTTTATTTTAATTTATAAAAAGCAATTTTTATTGAACCCCTTTTGTCTCTTAAAAATAAATATGTGTAAATTTATCCATAAATCCGCCTAAAATAAATCTATTTCCCCATAAAACAAAATAAAACCATATTTTTCGTAAGTAATTAAATTTTATAATATACAAACTGATAGTTAGATCACTACTTCAAAGAGAAAATGACAGCAGAATATACGATATAGCCAGTTTTATGTCGATCGGACGAGCCATTTTGGAGGTGAGTCAGCTGTCAAAGACAAAGTAACAAATATTAAATATAATATTTTAATATGATAATTCAACTATGACATTGAGCTATTAACTACCTGGTATAAAATTTAATGATATAATACTGTTTTGTATGTTTTTTTTATTTTGAGACCACGGTAAATTTCAAATTTGAAATTATATCTATTCGCGATTTGGTTCTTTCAGAAAATACACAATATATTTTTGTTATTATTTAAACTGTCGTAAATGAGTTACAACGATCACGGGCTAAGTAACCACGATCGGTCTAATTCGATCGAAACTTCGGGTAAACAAATAAGGCGTTTAATAATCTAACATAAAAAAATTAATACGTAACGTAGACCCGTTTACAGTAAATAACAACGTATAAAGTTGCTTATATTTTTGTTAAATTAAAGTTTAGCAGTATAGAGGCCCAACTAGGTTATAAACTGGAGTTTTTTATACAATAACATTCGATATAACTTCATACTTTATATTAATTATTGTTATCACGATAAATCTCATAATCGTGTCAGTAGCACTCTTGTAACAATGTAGCTATTAATCAAAAACTGGTTTTCTTATTATAAACGCTTGCTTATACACATTATGTATAGTGTTAAATATATTTTTTACTATTTTTAAACGACTTGCAGTATGGCTTGTTTTTAAACTAAACTCGTTCTTAAGATCGCTTTTGATAACTTTTTCGGTACTATATTTTTTGTACTATATTTTGTAGCTATTGTCTTAAAGAAACATCTTATTTATATATAGATATGTACTAACTCAAAAGCCTGCTCTCATTTGAAATCGAGGTATAAATCGGATCTAAGAACCACAGTTCGCATACAAAATAGACTCAAATAAAAAAAAACTACTACTATATAAATTTTTTGAGTCACACAAAATTTGCCTTGCTTACTCCGCTCAGAAGCAAAGTATAACACCAAAGACGAAACAATAAACCATTTAATTAAACGGTTGAAATAATTGTGAATGTTTGTGCATGATTAAGATAACGTTTGCCAATAATTTAACCTCAATTTTATCTTATTTACATAGCAGTTGATTCAAACAATCTCAAAATAAAACTTGTTCATCGTGAACGATTGAATGAGTCAGTTACTTTTTTACATTCTCACAGGGTTGTCTAAGGACCTTTTTATTGGGAATTTTTATTATTATCGAAAACGTTTCTTTGTCATTATGTCACGTTGAAACAGCGCAAAAATCAACGTGATATTTTTTCAGGTCAAATTTTGGAATCTGAATTTGACCCCTTCTTGGTTTCCGATCCAGTTAAAATTTTGCATGCATAAATAAATCGAATGATAATGCAAAATTATTACGATATGGAGCACATCTGGCGGTGGTGCCGGATTGTGGCCCTGGAATCTCTGTAATAAAACAACGGTACATAATCAAATCGGGCTCTGTCTCGTTTCATTTGAGTCGTTTTTGACATGAACTCTTTTTCTTTCAAAAATTAATAACAAAGCAACATTTATTTCAATAACTATTTCCGTGGAGCTTGCGGACTATAACGCGATATTATAGACAATTAAATATTGGACTGCCGTAATCTATAATAATATTCTACCATATTCACACAGCGCCATCTAGTCCCAAAGTAAGCAATTATATTTGCTTGTGTTATGGGTACTAAACAACTGATATACTACTTAAATACATTTTTTTTCGTAAATACATACATATTATAGATAAATTACAGCCAGACACAGAACAAACCTTTATGCTCATCACACAAAGATTTGTCCTGGGTGGGGATCGAACCCACGACCTCCGGCTTAGCAGTCAGTGTCACTAACCACTAGACCAACAGGCCAGTCAATCTGTTACTGTTACTGGTTACTGGTATTTCTGTACAATATATTCTATCAATAATTAAGTAACTGCATTGCAGTTAGGGTCATAATAACGCCAATGTTTGCACAAATCCTCCAATAAAATCTTTCTATAAATAAAAGCGTTTATGCCATAATGGACCTTGATTGCTCCGTTTATTCCAGTGTCGAGTAATTGTTGATTAATCAATATATTATGTTCCTTTTATGTCTGTATGTTCTTTAGGGTTATGCTTTTACTACATTTCTCATACTTCATGTAATTTTAATTTGTTTAGGACGATTTTCTTAGTTCATTGTCATACAATTCATAAAGAACAATAGACTCTTGCTAGGAATCGCAAGTCGTGCCCAGCAGTGGGATGTATCATGTAATGGATTGTTAATGATGATGACCACTTGCCTTGATCGTAATGCCACTTTGTTAAGCTGTTAGTGAATATTTTTCTAAAAATAATTCTTATCTCAAAGTCACTTGATCCGATGTCAGACTTAATGGACGTATATTATGACTACAGCTCGACACTATTAATTTTTTTATAATTTATTTATAATCATTTTGTAACGATTAAATAATAATTAGTAGGCGTACGTTGCATTAGAATGGAAATGCTAATCGAAAACAAAAATAGATCGCACAGCATAATCCAATTATCACCAAATTAGTACGTTGGTGTTACTTTATATGAAAATAATATTTACATTTTCGTATTAGGCAACCCTATGTCGTAATGAAGATAGCCAGCGATCGATCGCCACGCCTCCATG
Source organism: Laspeyria flexula (assembly GCA_905147015.1). NCBI lineage: Eukaryota > Metazoa > Arthropoda > Insecta > Lepidoptera > Erebidae > Laspeyria > Laspeyria flexula. The sequence continues at coordinate 11,961,760 of LR989956.1, forward strand.
GGCAATTGAACTAATTGCCTAATTATTTTTATTACCCGTTTGTTTGTACCACATCTCACAACCAATTTTTCAATTAAACTCTTCTACGTACGATAAATATGGCAACAAAATGAAAAAATAAACCACTACAACAACAGTCAATATTATTGACCGATACAAATTCTATTCGATTGTCAATTAGGGACTATTTATAAGAATTTACGCCTACGGAATTTTTCACTAGACATTGTTAAGAAATATTTGATTTAATTGGAACCTTTTGGCGGCGTTTTATACAGGATTGGGCAAGATTTTAAGAATCTTTGTGAAACGGAATGCTTCCTAGAAACAGTAATTTATATTTATTAACCGAATAAATAATGTTAAGTGCCTTTGATTTCAAAACACCTAAATGGGAGAATAGGAACGAGGACATGACGTGATTTATTTAAAAAAAAAAACAAGCTTCTTAAATGTTTTGTCCGTCTGCCTATTTATCTGGATGTTCTTAATTAAGAGCAATTAATTTGATTGACCTTACCTAATACGCGGTGTTATTAATTCCGATCAGTTATTTGTTGTATTTACTTGAACCTTTTTTAACCAATGCTTCTCTTGGATTAATAGCTAAGGTTCTGAACGCGATTATTTTATTTCTATATCTACTGACAAGTAACCGTACGCAAGAAATTCCAGTTTCGATAACCGCGTCGATTTTGGCAATAGCAAAACGAAACAGCTTGCGAAATGTGGGTGTAATGCACCCCTGCCTACCCCTTGGGGAAAAAAAAGGCTTGATGCTATTTAAGTTACAACAGTTTCAATATTAAAACTATAGTAAACATCTATACTTCTGTTATTTCTAGATTGTATAATGTGCGTGAGTATATCGATAACCTATTAAAATAAACAATACATCCATCAGCTTAATAATTGGCTATAATTATCTTGTACTCTCATCGCTTATTTACATTTATCCTTGATTTATTTTACGTTGGACGTGATACCAAACGTATTATTATATTATTTTTTATAATATCTAGTTAAGGTTTTTGTCTGTAGTATACCAAAAAGGTAATTACGTAGGCGAAGGCGCGGCGCAGTTTGCTTTTATGGCTAAAATCGTGAGCGAAATAGCCGAGACTTAGGTAATCGAATTTAGTGGGGCCGCCCGGACCCATTGTTCAGTCGAGTCTCGAGGCCAAGGTCTTCGGTGTTTACATCGCACGTTCCGACGATGATGCATCATTACGACCGCTAAAAATCACACTATAATATCGCTTTTAGGTGTATGAAAAAAAGAGACAGAAACAGGTGTGCTCTTCACACCTTTTAGTGATGGGGACAGCGGGTTACCAAGTATGTTGTAATATTTAACAGTCCACGTTTTCTGTAGACGTATATTGTAATGCAGTTGTCTCTTTTGTTCACTATTTAAATGGCATGTGTGCAAACGTGACAACAATACAGTAGCAGTTTTATAACAGAAATTGATTTTGTAAATTGCTTGCTGTCCGTTCGCCTTAATAGACAGTATCAATCCAAGCCAACCTTAGGTTACGCTTCATATATTTCCCGGGCACGATGGAAACTATTGGAAACCCGTATTAATCTAGTTTATAGACTGTATTAGGTATTGGCATTGACCTTGCTTGGTGAATTCATAACAACAATTGTTCGAAACAGCCGTAAAACTCATTATGTTACTGTACACAGCTGTAATGCCCGATTACGATCTCCTATTTACATCAGTTTACAATTTAGTACGCCATTACTGTAGTGCTGCTCGGTAAATAAATGCAATTATAAAGTCGAATTAACATTTTGTTAAATTAATTATTGTTATTCACTGAAATTATGCAACAGCTTATGGACAATTACACCCACGTTCAAGCAGAAGTGCCTCGAGACTGAAGATTAATATAGTTGTTTATTCCGTGCGAGATATAAGTGATGTATTACACGCCTCTAGTACTGCGGGGGCGGTTTATGTTGGTACACATAAAAGCGAAGTAAATGTACATGTTAGTGGGAGATACAACGAATATTTGGTCGGACAGTTTGTCAGTGCGATTGCGTCTGTCAGACGTCTCGCCGGCCCCAGTAGTGCCCACGCTCGTCTAAACAGAATAGTCACTCGTCTTATTGGCCGTTGGCGTGTAAACAACTTCTTATTGCAACTCAGTGAATCGTTAAAGCCTACCCTAGAAACCGTGTAAGCGTCGACGTACCATAGATGCGTTCAAATATTTCTTTGACGCTGGATTTCTACTTGATCTACGGAGCTCGCTTGCTCAGCTTCGATAAATCAATAGACGTTTGCTTACATTGTGCATGTTCGACGGCCATATGTTTACTAATTACGTAACCGAGGGTCATCATAAGAAATTTCGAAGCACGTTCGCTTCACGCATGCTTGAATGGCGCCCCAATGGCACCTTGAAATGTCTTTGTTTATAAGCGCCAGTTTCCTTTGTCACTATGCGATAATTGTTCCGTCTCAAGGTCTTCCAACTGTGGGAGTCCGTTTAGGGTGAAAATATCTAGACCGTAACCAAAATAAATATGTTTAAATGGAACGGCTTGTTATGCGATCTACACTCGTCTGTTTAAATTGATGGTTGTAAACATTTTGGTGAGAACAAAAAGCTTAAGAAGTATATTGAATGTATTGTTCAAAATTAACATATCAACATTTACTGCCAGTACTGCAAAGGTCATCTAGTGTAAATTATGGCGCCCCACCACCTGTACTCTTTGTTGGTTTAAATCAGATAAAATACACAATGGCATATTTATTTAAATTCCCAATAAAGGTAGGTAGATACCTCTGCAGATTATTATTATTTGTACCTACTATATATTTTTTATACGGATACTAGAGACGATTACGTTACAATTGTTTTTATGGTAAGACGAGCTTCAATTAAATTTGTTTCCTCGTGGACGAACAAAAAATAGAACCTCGCGATGAATCACATCAATTTGCGCCAGACAACACAACAAATAAATGTACTTACACGATAATCTAATAAGGTGGGTAGGTACAAGAAAATGTTTCATTACATTTCGGTTTGTTCTTAGTAAAGCCGGTTGCAGTACGTGGGCCGCATGAATGAGAAAGTCTTGAACCGGTTAACAGCCAGCTCCCACTGAGGTGTCTACTTTCAAATCACAATAGACATTCGACTTATCTCACTACTAAACTGAACAAACAGCTTCTGTACTAACTCTCGTGCCTTACAAAAATACATTAAATTAAATTGCCTTCAATGGAATTTTAAATGGAAGATTGCTTTAATTATTTTTAGCACCGTTATTGTGACCAAACTTTAAAAGAGCAGTATTGTTAGACAACTGCAAGTGCTTTTAGCACTTGTGTAATTGACTAAAACGTTCTTAAATTAAAATTATTGTTAGTGGCATGCCTTAAAGAATCATTCTAAAAATTTAAATATTATAAATAAACATAGAAGTCATTTGTGTGTGTAAGTGCGCGGACGCAAATGGTTAACCTCAAAATCGGGCAGAGAATATTTTTATCCAGCCAGAAAAAGAGAGCAGGTATTTTAAAGGGATGTAAAGAATAAAATAAAAAGAACCATGTAGAAATCAGAAGTATGGCTCTCCATAGATAGTTATGTTGTGTAGTATTTTGGTCGAATGCACACACACGTTGTGGGTTCTCTGTCGAGCTCGCGTCCGCCCGCACTTGTAATATAAAATCAACTCGACAAAAACATCGTTATTTTTATTTAACATCCAAGGCCAACATCGCCATATTGCATTCGCTATATCAGCTCGACACTGTTGGTCCTGTAAACAAGCTCTTTTATATGATTATCATTCGTATACATACGTATAAATATTCAACTTAAGTACATTACTAGCTATAGTTAATACCTATTAAGATTTTACTACATGGTCGTATTGTGGCAAGAAACTAATTTAATCAACAAGTATTTGACCTTCATTGGAGGGGTTAACAAGTTATCAGTTAAATGCAACAAAGTCTTAATACCTATCTATATTTCTTTTGAAAAATGTCTGTTATTACATTAGGCCAGTTTAATAAATAATCGCTCTAAAAACCCATAATACACATAAAAACAGATCTACAAATTTTATATGAAGATTTTTTTGGCCACAGCAAAACAAGCTAGCTCGAGCGCCGAATCTAATCGGATCCACGTTGAAATACACGTGCTCTGAGTACCGAGCGAGATACGTGCAGACTGATACAAAATAAACGCGCAGATATTGTTTCTTTTTTTTGTTTGGCAACTACCTACAAAGTATGTAAAGGAAACTCCCCAGTGAATATTTAAATTCAACCCCTTGACCGCACGTGATAATTTGGGCTTAATTTTAACAGCAATAATATTATGTTATTTTTTAGAGCATAATATGTATGACAACGTCGACAACGCTTTCTTTTTTTAAACCGCGATACCTCTTATCAACAACAAACCTATCCAGTATTTCCCGTCGTTGTTTACAATTTCGGAACGCGTTATCATTTAATGCGCTAATTTAGTTTACACGTGTAACATTTTGGAGTAATAAGGCGATCGTGTTGCGTAACTGGGCCAGTCTGTGGCTCCGTGCCGCCATTTTTTGTTCATGAAATTAAACTAACTCATTGTGCGACCAAGGTTACCCATATTAAGTCGAGCGCACTTCCGTTACGTCGCAAGCCTCGACTGCTAACTCCGTGTGAGTAAGCTTCGTGATAAAGAAATATTGTTTTAAAATGCACCATGCATACTATTCAAAAATATACATTTAAGTAGGTACCTACTTAATGACCACTTTGTTTCACCACTGGACTCTGTCAAGAGTCTAGAATTAAATGCACGAGCACTGAGTTTACAATTAATCATCTAATATTTAATATAAGATCTTAGCTAATTAGAAATAGAGCAGTATCACGAACTACCACGTCAACATTATAATCGCCGTTTTTTTATCTTTACGTAAATGTAAACAGAGCGCTTTATTGACACGCCCGCGGAGATACGAAAGCCGGTATCTAATTCTGTTGGCCTTGGCAATGAAAAAAACTTGCTTTTTGCGCTACCTTGAGACTGCTTTTTGCTTCGTGTTCGGATGATTAAAATGTCGATGCATATTGTACTAGTTTACAGTTTATTGATTCCGACAAAGGATTCTTTTTTGAACGTATCATTTTAATCTTTTAATTATTATTCTATAGCTGATACTTGTACACGTGTATTCCATTATATGCGTATATGTATTCCAAATATAAAAAGATTTTATGTACATTTTGCGTTCGAATTGTTGATTACAATTTTAAAATATGTTAAGAGCCATTTAAGTCTCAAACGGGTTTGCGGTTATATTTTTTTATCTTAGTTGTTTGCGATTTCCTTAACAAAGATATTGTCGTTTTACATTGTAATAATATTTTGTTTCAAGGGCTTCCTATTTATGTATTCGGAGGGTATTATAAAGTGTGATTCAAAGGATTTGCGAAACGCGGTATGATTAATAAAATCGCATTTTATTCTCGTAGCGTAAAAGGTGCAAGTCTGCATGTTCTCTGTAAATCCTTGTAATACGATTAAGTAGAAATGATGGCGCGAAATGTAGGTATTAGTTGCAAAGGGCAGTATACAGAAAATTGGATTCCAATTCATCACGGCGCAGTGAAAGGGTTAAAAGTTGGAACACAGAGATTGGAAGAGCGGATAAGATTTTAGTTGCTCATACAGCAAATCGGAATGGAGTAAACGTGATGTCTGCCGTTGTAGTATCCACGAATTGCAAATCTATAAACCGATAATGGTGTCCCTTAGGCTATGAAATGTTTTCTAAATGAGACTGTTTAACTATGAGAAAGTCTAGTTTCTATTAGAAATTTTGTTTTGTTTACAGAGCCGGTGCTGGTGCGAACGGAATATTCTCCAGAAGACTGGACTTCTCAACTTTCAATCTTTTACCTAAGCACAAAGTCAACTCATATCAAATCAAGGTATGTTATATATTATTATTTATATTATATTATTTATAATATCATTACGTAATATTGGAAAGCGGCTATAAAAAACCAAGTAATAGCACAGAATAAGTATTTGATAGATAGTTCTATTTTTTTTTTTTGCTATTTTCATCATGATATATTATACTTATTTGATTTTATGTAGATGTTATGCCGTCGTGATCTGCCTACATATTCTTATTCTGTGAACTCTTGAGTCTACAAAAACTACAAACGTAGTCATTTACTGCAAAAATAATCGACAAAAATTATTCTGCTCTTTTTAAATAAACATTGTTCTCTTCCCAGCGAAGTAGTTATGACGTCCAAGTACGAAAAACAATTTTCTATTTCTGCCTCAGAACGAAATTAGACAATAATTAATGATTGTCCACTGAAATGCGCTAACTACACCTATAATGTGACCAATAAAATATTTTTATTGTTGAAAAGGTTGCCGGTGAAAGTTTTGCTTTTGTTGTCACCGCCATAAAAACACAGGGTGACACTTTTAGCGATAAAGCGCTGTCATGAATGGCGCCGGCTGGGGTAGCCGGTGGTACATTTTCTACCAAATAAACGTAACTTTTGTGTAATTTAATCGTACCGTGGTGGTTTACGAGACACGCCTTCACCCAGACGAAAGTAAAACATCGCTTTTTTAACTTTAAAATAAATAGATTCGCTTTAATGTTTTACGATGCTGTTATATTTTTGTTATGGTCCCAACTTAGAATACAGGTGGAAGTTATAATGGATATATTACACATTATCTGTTGGCTAAACTGAAAATAATACGTGTAATAGGTACTTGTTATTTGACTGTGTAGTCCTAAAAGTCAAATAATCCTGTAAACCCATCTACTGGTTTGCCAATTAAGTATAGATAAAAATCAAAATCATAATTATCATATCAGACCAATGACAGTCACTGCTGAACAAAATAAAATTCAAAATATTTCTTAATTTTTTTTTTGGAAGAATAATATTCCTTTATAAATTAAGCACTGACATTCATTGAAGAAACTAATAATTTCCTAAAAATCAACCTCCAAAGTGACATTTAAATTAACCTGCATAAAAATTGATAATCTATACAGATCTAAGTTTATTATTATTTAATAGCCGAGTCTACTACGCATTACCCGTATAATATTTTAAATGATTTATTAGCATAAACATGTTCATTATTAACTTTTTTGTGCTAACAAATTGCAGCGAACGATATAATTCGCGATACGGTGTAAAAATTCGTGACCAACTGAAATATTCATAAGCACATTACGAAATCACTACACCGCATATTAGCACGCCTTCAAATCAGTAAAAAAGTAATTGATGGGCCTCCAGTATGCGCAAAGTGGATAACTAGCTGTGAATAGAATGGTCGACAGCGGAATGTCTGTGATTTCGAAAACATTCCTCGGAATGAAAATGATGTTGGAAGATGCCATATCTATGTATCTGTATAATTTAGATATTTATTAATTAATAGTAATAAAAATATGTACATAATATTTTTTTAAACAAATCTTACATTTTAAATCCCAAATTCAAATTTGGAATTGGTTTAAGATTGATTGAAGTGTCGAAAAAAATAAAAGGTTTAAAAAATGTAATCCTTTCCGGCCTAGAATAGGTTTATTCCATGATTTCCATGTTAGAAATACATACCTTTCCTTTCATATTATATTTTTTCATATTTCTGGACTGATTTTTATATACATACATATAGATCACGCCTCTTTTCCAACAGAGGGGTAGGCAGAGACTATTTCCTTTCACCTGCTACGATTACATTTTTCGCTTCTTCAACATTCGTCGAATCTTTTCATATTATATTCTCGCCGTTTTTGCAGCACGTGGATAATGGAATAATCAAATGTTAAATTATGGAATAATCTAATTGTTTATTATTATGTAAGTATAAAAATAACAAAAACCGTATGTTGTTTTTTTAGTTGCATTGCTTAGTCATTCCTAGAGAAGTTAATGAACCTTTCAAAAGCTAAAATTAAATTTACCTTAAAAATGGTCCCTAAAATGCAGCGATTTAGGCCCTTGTACAAAGAAATCTAATGGCATCTTATTGTTTAGAATTGAATTAATTTAACTGCAAATAAAGTCTATTTTAAAATCTGATTGTAGCTATTACAATCAGTTGTCTTCGTGCCATCGACCGTATTGTTTCTTTACATTTCTAATTATCCCTAAGTGATATGGATTCTCACAGTAACGAGAGTATTCATTAGACGGTTTATTACAGATTGTATCATTTTGATCACACAAATTATAATAGTGGTTAGCAACCTCGCACGCAGTAATGAGATTGAATTGTGTCATGGATTTTTTCACGGTGCGTGGTGTTAAAATTTTGATTGATGAAAAGCAGTAAAACTGACATGGTACTAATGTTTATTTTCTTATGGATTAATATAATATTACAAGCTGAAAAGTTTGTCTCAGAACTACTGGTCCGATTTGAAAAAATCTTTTAGTGTTTGATAACCTATTTATCGAGGAAAACTATAGGTTAAATAACATCACGGTACGACCAATACGAGCTGAGTAGTGGTCGAACAAAGATGGTAGTGAAGTCTTGGACAACAGCTAGTTATAATTTGTCTTCCAGTCATCGCCGTATACTGTATGAACTAGTTGTGTATCTAAAAATGATTCGTTAATGTGTGGATACCAAAATCGTTTTTCTAATGTTACTGTGGCATAATCACTATCATCATCATATCAGCCCAATGACGTCCACTGCTGGATTAGCCCTCACCTAATTGCTACAGCGACGGCGTTATTTTTTCGATTCTCATACGAGAGAAATATTTGTGTCCTTCATACATTATATTTGTTTCCAGTCTATTTGTACATTTTGTACTTTCGTTAATTGTATATTAGTAAAGCGGACAGCGACGGCGTTATATTTTCGATCCTCATACGAGAGAAATATTTGTGTCCTTCATACATTATATTTGTTTCCAGTCTATTTGTACATTTTGTACTTTCGTTAATTGTATATTAGTAAAGCGGACGATGTCTTTATAAAAGGTTCTTTTTATACATTCCTTTTCTTATTTTTATTTTCCAAACGAAACCAAGGCTTGCATCACTATATTTTAATCGGTCACTTCGACTGACAAATTCAGAAACGGTAAATTGTCCTTCTTTGTGTAAATGCTGCTGCCAGCATTTACACAAAGATATATACCCTTTCAATCTCTGATTACGTTTTGTTGGCAGTAAGAATTGAAATACCACACGTTCACACATTTTATACTGAAGATAGGGCCACTTACCGTTTACGGCTGCGTTATTTACACTCCCATGTCATCTTAACTCAAGGTCTGTAATGCCAAGCGTCAGGAACTCGCACACAATGTAAACAAAACGGTTGATTGAAATTGACATGCTCCGTATAGTTTTTGTAACGTCAAAACTCTTAAACAAAATAGGGTCTTAACTGTAGAACCCGGTTTAATTTTGAATTATTTTAGTGTGTTTGATTGTGCGCGTGGTATGATAACATATTATTATAACATAGCATCACGCCTTTTTCCCCCGAAGTAGTAGGCAGAGGTGTATCACACCCACATTTCGCCAGCTATGTTTGTTCCCATGGAAGAGGGGGCGAGCCTATTGTCATCAACCGGGAACATTTGTTTTACCAAACTCGGGGAAAATCTAAATACTTACTGGAATTTCCTGATAGAAAAACCTAATACCATTTTTACCCGACCCGGGAATCGAACCCGGGACCTCTTGCACAGCAGTCGTATACACTTCCCGCTGCGCCACCGAGGCAGTGGTATAAGCTTTGTTATAAAACGGTATAAAAAAATCCCCTTAATTGATTTTATCAATGTTTCATTAATTGCTAAATTAAATTGAAGAACAATGGTTAATTTTTGTAATTATCGTAAATCTAATTGTTTTCAGCTATCAATGCAGATTGTTGATAATTAGTATATTGGACTATTTAAAACGTTTTATCAATGTAAATGGTAAAGAAATTACTTTCGTCTCGCATAGATGGCGCCAGCATGTTTTAGTCATTAGTTTAATTTCCGAACAAATTTTTCAAAGGCTTTGTTTTCTTTATCTGACAGTACTAATGACTTCACATTTCTCTTTCTAAAAGGGCCATTCCTTATAGTTTGTTCTCGACACGGATTATTTTGCAATTGTCAGTCGTTATGTGTATTTGTTATGCGTCGCTGGTATCTAATCTCCACGGGCCTTGAGCCAGTTGTGTGTCAACCGACGGTCATTCCCCTGTCCGTCGAGCCCGCTGCTATTTTTGCTCAGTATTTGTTTGTTGTTTATTGCAGCACATATGCCACTGTACTTGTAAATTTATTTTCGTTCGATAATTGAATAATTGTGGTCGCTATGTTTTCAATTTGATGCTGTTTTGTTTTGTTTTGTTTTGTTTATTGTGGAATACATTAGGTACATGTGTTACCGTATAACCTAAGCTCATTTGTGGCATGTTTCTGGGGCGAATATACTTAACATCCAATTAAGATATTCACTTTTAATATTGAAGGTAAATTCGAATATTAATCTGGCACTAAAAAGGTAAAATTACCAAAGTAATTAATTAGATTGATATTCATTCAGATTAAATCTATTCTAAAAAGTAACTTTTAGAATTTAATTGACATTCAGTGGAATTCAGATAGTATTTTACATAGATAATGAGCGAGGGTAATTTAAATGGTATTTCGTGTTTGTCTGACGCGGCAAGTGCTACTATTGTAAGGCAAACGTCCGCTCGTGCAACGACTGTAGCACGCGAGATAATTTAAAACATTTTCTTCACTTATCTATCGCGTAAATAACGCGACCGGTATTGTCTTGATGCCGACTCGTTTCGCTCCACCTCGCGTGAGAATGCCCCGTTTACTCACACCGAGCGAAACTTCATAATACCTCACCCCAACTTAAACCTACAAACTACAACAGTTACTTTATCTCGAACGCTGAAAGTCGGCTTATTTAGATCAGCAAAAAATAAATCGTTCAAACTGGGCAATAAAATTCAATGGGTCCGCTATAAAATAAATATCGACTCGCTCCTTCCTACTGGAATCTAATAATCAAGTGAAACGATACGGAGATACTGAGCTGTAAGCATGATTGATAACAGCGACAAGCGAGGCACGTTTTCGCGGAGCGGCATCATTAAATCCGCGTCCACTTCTTCTATTTATGGTGGCCTGCTGTCTGGCAGCTTATTGATTGCGCCGACCGGTTGTATTGCTCGTAAGACCCAAAGCCGGGCTTATGAATTTATCGCGGCGGTAATTTTCACGTCCACCACGCATACTTACATACTTATATCGCATCATGATCAAACATGGACTAACGATCTGAACGACTTCATACAATGTTTGCAGATTTTAATTTGTTTGTACTAAGTGTGATGGATGGTAGTTACGTTTTAGATCAAAAGGGAGCGGTTGATGAATTTAGAAGGTCATAAGGAGTAAATGTGTGTTATTTGAAGAGCTAGTCGGAAGATGTTGCGGGCAGCGGGCGCGCGGTCGTCCATGTAACTAAATCCGACGGAGCTCGCGCGGCCGCAACTCGATACCACGCTCAAGGCTTCCCATGTGGATTAGCATCACGTTTTTCTTTAAATCGTTTTGCTTACTCAGTGAAATCGTCGTTAAATCCTTGCGTCTTTACCATAAGTTGTTATGCCTTTGCTGTAACCAAATTGAAAAAAAAAAAACTAATTTTCTAAAATATCATATTTCACTGTTCTTAAAACTCTAAAAACCACAATAAATTTAGCCCTATATTTTGATAGTACTTTTCAGAGCGCGTTTTCAGAGACAGCTACTCTGCCAATAAATTCATTGAGAAGCAACCATATTATTAGTTGAAAATAAAATAATTATCTTTGAAAAATAACTCATGATAGGCGGAACGCCAAACGAGTCTGTAGGTTCCGAGTGGGCCCAAGTTATGCTGTCATTCCCTCTGTTCATCATGCGCTGATATACTGTAAAATGCATCTCGATTTTCTCAACGGACCGTAAATGGCAAGAAATGAGAAAGTAGCCAGTTAATAGATACAATAGGGCTGGATAGGTCTCGCGTCGCAACTTTCCTTCGCTGCAAAAAGTTGTAGAATGATACCACAAGTTCTTACTAGTACAGATATCAGACGTTTCGTAAGAACCAGATAAACGTAATTACTCCATTACAGAGATGCTTGATAAATAAGAATCTCTTTAAATCATTTGGAATTTAGGAACACGCAGTTTGAGCGCGTGGCGCAACAGATAGTCGATCTGCGTATTTTGTTAATGTTTAGCTTTCGACACTGGATAGGCTACCAGAGCTATAAAAGGCAACAAGCGTGCGAACTTTATCCACCAACCCGTAACTGCTTGCGAGACCGTTTCGTGTAGTTGTGATCAAGTTTTTTTACAAAGTTATCGCAAGTATCTTGCAGGACACTATTGCCGTATTTGGTAGGGCTATGATGCCAGTTTTTGTACTGTTGAATTGAATCTTGATAAACATGCACTTTGTTTGCGTACATTTAGGACTCGTTTCGTTTAATATTTCGCAGTTGTAGAGGCCGTAATTCAGAAGTGATGTTGTGAACTTAAGAAATTTGTAAATATTGTAATATTGCCGGCGGCACAAAACTGCTCGCAGAAATTAGGTGAGGCCTATGTTCAGCAATGGATTTTGTCAACGACGTCCATATGATATATATGATAATGATGAGATATTGTAGTAACACGTTTTCCTAAAGTTCGTGAAATATACGGCTGACTAAATTAAAAGTCCAAAAATAGCAGTTTTAGTTCTGGTATGGATTAAATAGAGTGTGTATAATTGCATGTTGCCCAATGCCCAGAACACGCGCCGTTCGCGGTACATCGACGCGCCGTCGCCTCGTCTGCGCCCACGCTTAACCCGCTTGTCACATTCGAGACCTGATATTATGACAGATGACACGTTTCCTTTTTTATAAACATACAATACTCCATTCATTTACTCTAGTTAACCGATTTTTTGTTCATTAGTTAGAGACCTACTTATATTTTATTCGAAAGGCAATTAAAGCTGAACGTAGTCTTATTAAAACTAGATACCACAGTATATATACGGATTTTTTTTTACTTAAAACTGTCAGTTGAAAAAGAAATCATAACATAATCCAAGTTTCGGATTAATTAAATAAACATACAGAATTTCTTCAAAATGAAATTTGTCACGTTACTTACTTACCTAATTAATAAAAAAAATCCATTTAGTTTGAATGTTCATGTAAAACAACGTCTGAAATTTCATAGAAACAAAGTTGTAGCACTAGTTGTTGTTACTAGAATAGAACTAGAGCGGTCATTGATCCCGCGCTCGCTATTATTATCACGATAAATACAGTAATAATGTTTGGAAAACATGAGCTTGATTTCAAGCCCAAATTGTTGGTATATTAGCAAATTAATAACACGCAATTACATCATTTGCTTGTCAATTTAGACTGTTAAATATATTAATTAGTTAAGATTCGCCTCTATGTATCGTTGTGTGAAGTTTTGTAAAATCTAAAAACTCTCCTCTCTCCCGGATTATCCATATAAAAACGAACAAATTCTGCTTATTAATATTTAATAGGTAGTTTCAAATTATGTAATAAATAATTTAAAAGTACCAGGGGCACAGAACTTTGTGACAAGTCGTAAGTTAGTGAGTAGGTTGACACCAATGCCGTTGGGATAATCAAGACCAAGACGGTTAATTAAACTGAGTGAACTAGACTGACGCATGACGTCTGCAACGCCTGGTAATGCCAGGATCTTAAAGATTCTTACGGGTGTTAATCTGAGTTTATTAAGGTACTTAATAGGTCTGTTGCTGGCGAAATATATGTAGTAGCACTCGCTTGGGGCTTGTAACCTCTTAGTCTGTTAAATGTTTATAAACATTAAAATCACAGACATAACGTATAGCTTTATTGGCATCTATTTTAACCCCATTATGTAAGAACTCTCCAATCATTTCAATATCCCTATACTGCTACTTCTATCTAACAAATCGCAAAACAGACATGTGTGAGCAAGATAGGAATATATTGGAATTATTAACAATTTTAGAGTACCTAAGGTCGTATAATAGGCCACCAAAGTAACAATGCCACAGAGTGAATGTATATTTTCAATTGACGGTTTGCCGTTCAACGTTCATGGTAGAAAGGTCACATAAAGTTAAGCTTCGTTCACTGAAATAACTGCTTTATTCGTAAGAAATACGAGATCTTATGCTACGTATTATATTATTATTTAATTAATATAAATGATTATAATATTAAAAATAATTGATTGACTATAATTACAAACAATTAATCAATTCTAATTCTTTGTAGGTTATTTATCGTAATCTTTTTTGTTACCACACAGCTTCACTTAGCTCTACACGAGTAATTAATATTTTATGGTTTATTAAACAAACGGTTGCGAAATGATATAAATTTTCTAAAAACTGACCACTTACTTCTTTTGAAACAAATTGTTTTATAAAAAAAAGTTATAAATCGTCCAGAAAGCAAACATTCACTTTTTGTAAAGAGGTTTTTATTTATAGTGTCTTTAACCTGACGTTTTTATCATCTACTAGGTGTTGTGGTTTTGCCTGCGTTGAATTTGATTCTCATAACATAACCATAGAAATAACAACAGTGAACGTACAACAGTTGGTATCATGATGATGAACCATAGAAAATTTCACGATTTTTTTTCGGTTTTCTTTATATGAAAGTGCTGACTGAGACTTCAACGAATATATTTTAAGAAAAGAATTAGCCAAATTAATCCATCCATTCTCGAGTTTTGCTAAGCAACACATTATTTAGTAATTTATTTATAAAGAAGATAACAGACCAAAATTATGTTGTATTTATTGTTGTCTGCTAAGATCGTTCCGCAGTCCACTTTAATATAAACAAGAAAAAATAAATAATATGAACTGATTTATATCCGAATACAAAGCGATAAATAACAGTTGCCTTGACAACAATTCGAAGATTTGTTTTTCGACACAATCGTCTCGGAGATCAGACGCCTTTTTATGGGACACGTTTTAGTTTTATATAATACCTAAAACTTTATATAATACATATATTTTATCATAGAATTGGACACATCGAATATATTATATAAATGACCATTATAAAATGCCATAAATCGTAACATACAAAACTATTTTATATCTCATCATTATTTTTTTAACTTATTTCAATTTATTGTTCTGTGTCACAGATAGGTCACGATATGTATACCTACGAGGGACTTGTCCCTCGTTTGGACCTCTCAGACCCTCAAAGGAATAACGCTTAATATAAATAATGAAAATTTTACTTTATGCTATTAAGCATAAGATTAAAATTGTTATGTACCTACCTCATTGTATCCTTTTTATCCGAAACCCGTTCTATTCCTATATTCATATATTACACATATCATTCAGTGGTTTGTACACAACCGTTTCAACGGGTAAGACGAATCACAACAATGGCTTTCAAATAAATAAATATGCGCTCTATTATTATAAAAATAAGAACTTATGTTCCATTGAGAGTACGTCGGCTATTAACGTTCATGACATTAAAAAATATTCAATTATTATGCCATTTCAGTGATGTAGTTATATAATTACAAAAACAATATTCATCGTATTAATTGGCAACCCTGCCGCCGAGCACTTGGCGTTAACCCTGAAGTCGGGCGCGGGGTCGACGCACGCGCATAACCCACTTACAGTGCACGTCGATGCAGCTCGCAACGACGAGGCTTGCAAATCTGGCGCATAGAATTGCAACGCTAACGCCGTCATATCGCATTGCTCTGCATTTGCCAACATATGTCCAAGTCTATAAAGTTCAAAATTGCACAGAGGCATTTCTCATCTTGTAACTCTTTTAGTGTTGAGTGCGATATTGTGATTTGATTTGTTATAGTACCTGCTGGCTGCCGTTCAAAATACCTTTTGTTTAACCTAACCTCTATTCATGAAATGAATTGTGCACTTGATTTACGATTATAATATTTAATTGACAAATTCATATAATTTAAAAACATTAATGTTATTGTGTTTATAACAATGGCAATTAAGATTTAATTTTCATCAACCATAAACCAATGTCGGTGGATACGAAATGTCCTCCTGTGGCGACCAAATACTGTAAGACATACCAATTACCATGGAAGGGCCCTCAATTAGATCCAACTTATAAAGACTTATGTCGGTCGAGGTCTGTAACCTTAGAACAGTTTTCTCTATCCTACCTATCATCACACTATCCTCGTCAGCCCTGTAAACAAATGGCTAAAGTCCTGCTTTTTCACCTAGTCAATTGGCAAGATACATGGATCTTACTAAAAAGGAAACTGTCAGCAAAAGAAAAAACGCACGAGCGCCTGAGTTGATAAAAATTTAATATTATTGAATCAACAAGAATATTATTATTAAGAAAAAGTCACTTATGATTTTTAATATTGTCATTGTCATCAAGTGACTGAAGGTGTGATCTAACTGTTGTGAAGTTCGAGTTTAAGTTTGGGATTAATCCCACCACGGGATAAGTACCTATTGTTGAGTAGGTAGCGTTACTTTGAAAAGTCAAAACGCAACTTAAAGATATTGTGAGAGAGCCTTTTATGTATTTTAAGTACTTCTGCATATTTTGGCCGTCGCGCTTTAAAATTTTAACTCAACAGATTTTAATGCATTTTTCAGCTTTTTAAATGTTAAAATATATTACACTTTACTGGCATACCACGAAGGCAGAGCTACGGGCTGTAACCAGTTTCCATATAAGCAGCGATATTTGGCAAAACGTCTAGCAAAACAGACTCCTAACAACACACGAGTTTTTATCCAAGTTTCCTTATACAGCCAGTTTTATGTGTGCTATAATAAGTTGACTACGTAAATTATTCACATAATCAAGACCTAATTGCGAGGTGTGGTCTTAATACGTTGTTGTAGTTAATTACTATAACCCGGCGAGATAAAGTTGCGTGTTCTAGCTGAGAATGGTCACGCACTAGCAATATTACACACTAACAAACTGTGATCTTGGTATGATAGTGATTGCTAAAGTAATTAGCGATTTATTGAAGCAAGGAATTCTTTTTTTTCGGTTCGCGCAATCGCGCGTCTTGTGTAAAAAGAATGGAATATGTATAGATCATTGAGCCTGTTGGCTTTCGGGGTAGGCAAAGAAGACTTGTTTAGTGTAGGCTGAGTTCGAATGTCAAATTGCTATCAATTCACCATTGATACTACATTGAGAGTTTATAGGTTTGGTTCCTTCTCGAAACATTTGTTTGTGACTCAGATTTTTTTGGTGTGTTTGTAATTTAGTCAATTCTAAAAATAAGCAAATATTTATATATTTAGTTAAATTTGTATAAAATTTTATGTAAACATGTCCAATATTTTTGGATGAATTACTTACTGCCAATTTTAAAATCTTATCTCAAACTTGGCCATAATGCATGTTAATATTGGCAAAATATGTTGGATAGAAGCAATTATTTTTGAATGAGAGATACCTATTTCGTTATTTGTTTAATCAAAACTCCTAGTAATTTAATATGATCGATGATCAAAACAAAATATTTAACATTTTAGTATTGGTACATAATTATAATTATTATGATAACGAGTATAATGGGGTGTACGATTGCAATTAACGTTCAAAAGGAATTTCATAAATAAATAGTACAAGACCCCGGGAAATTATAAGGGTTAAGTTAAACCTCCAATTGCTTCAGGACACCCACAATTTGAGATAAGATAATGTCTTCATAGCAAGACCACACAGCTTTAGTTCAAATTATCGTAATAACAAATCCACAATACAGTCGTATCTGCTTATCAGCAACAACAATATGTACCATAATTATAGCTGCATTTAAATTGAGAGGCGCTTGATTTAATCGTGCCCGTATTTCATTATGAATCCCGCCTACAACCTAACGCTAACATAATATAGATGTTTATCTCAACATTCAATACTATTTTTGTACAGATTAACCTCGTACTTATTATGATTTATTCATAATTTATATGATTCACATCCTCTATAATATATACGCATAAATAATCAATATTTTATGTCAAACATAAACGTCATTTCTCATAGCTTTATTACTGCATTTTATCCTTGCGTTAACCTTAATAATATAAAATAATGCGGCTCCATGAAATCAGTATAAAAGAATAAAACAATAAAAACAAAACCTAGTTTCGTTATCGGTAAAGTTGCTTATCTAAAGTAACGGAATATAATGTGGAATAGTTTAAAATATATGAAAACAAGTGAAACATGACTACGTGACCTACCCACACGTAACTCGGCTTATGACAGTCGCAGAGTTGGGTCACGATTTACTACGAACATGTAAAACGTAGTCGCCTAACAGAACAACATTGCAATGAAATACCTAAACAATTATTCACGATAATTAGCATAGTTATGTACATATCTAATTAGTCAGACTACAATGATACATTATTATTAATACTCACAACGCGACATAATTGATGCACAATTCGAAATAGCAATTATGAATAATGCAAAGAATAATATAATGCTATTAATAGCACTATAAAGTCTTTAATATCAAAACAAGTTAGTTGCAATTGCTAGGGATTTGTTACTCTTAGTAGCGGAGGGAAATTTTTGAGTAGAAGCGGGAATTGAGACGATCGCAGCACAGCCATTAGCCTTATTGTTATTGCCGGCATTCCCAGTAATGAACCGCTCGTTTTCGTCCTCTTTTATTCCCTTTACTCACTGTAATTGTGCTCGGGCTTGATTCCACCTCATCTTATCGGTTTTGTATTCGTCTAATTAATTCTTTTATTTTCAGAGTAATGCTTTTTAGCGGGATTTCAATTTACAAATCATAAATATTACGTACGTGCTTCAGTTGTTGTCTGTATGCATAATGATGAGGTATAAAGCTCGGTGATATTGGCTTTTCAAGTGCCTTTACAGTCTAGGTAGAGAAATTCACTGCGCTTGTTTTTCCAATTCGAGCTCTCTGACATTTTCCAGCGGTTTCCTAGCGCCATTCACGCCAACGTAGATGCTCGACGAAGGGCGATTTACATGAAAACTTAGTAAAATATTCACATCAGTTGCCGATTGTCACGTTATATTGAGATATTCAAACTTTCTCTGCGCTGGGGTTTATTCATCTTATTTACATAATGAGATGCCCGGCATTGTATTACAGCTGCAATGAGTTATCAACGCCTGTACTGGAATAATTCATTTTAAACATGGGTATCTCTTTATATGCTTACGAGAGCGCTATGAGCTCTATGATATTTACAAAACACGACCGGCATCGCCGTCGTGACGCAAGTAAAGATATTTCCACACTTTCGCCCACGAATCTCGACGGCGCGGCCGAGGTGAAGTTCAAGACTATTTATAAAACGAGCCGAGCCTTACTAGGCGGCTATTGATCGTGTACAGAGCACGGCACGCACCCTGGCGTATTACGGTAGGTTAGTATGCCCACGGCTAGCGTCGTTCGTAGCTCCCGGAACGCGCCGAAAGCAGCCGAAATTTTACATCCCCGGCCGGTATTGATCGGACTTGACATTGAAATTGTAATAGACGCAAACAGCTGGGAAGTGAGGGTGCGTGTCGGGACGGCGGGCTCTCCTCACGCAATCCCATCTCCGCCCGCACCCCGCTTCACCCGACAATTTTTTCGATATAGATTTTCAACTTTTATTTTTGTAAGCACAAAAAGCATAGCGATAACTTCTCCAAATTTAAATTTCCTAAATTTAAATGTCCATTAAAGTTATTCATCGGCGATCAAACGTAGTTGAACGTTTGTAACGTCTAGTAATTATGCACAAGAGCCCTAAGACGGGAGCTGCGGCGTTCTAAAATCTCATTTATATTCAGTGCGGTCGGAGTTTGAATGTTATCTAAAATCCGTGTTTAGGTGTTGGACGGGATTGCTCTAATCTCGAAACTAAACACATTGTTGAGATAGCCAAAGCTTTGTTCTCGCTCGGTGATGGCTCTCAGATTCTATAGCTGAATTCGCACGCAAACTGAATCCTCCAACTTTGGTTGAAACAGTAAAGTTTCAAAACTTTTCTCTCGCAATAACTTATTTTTATTTACTTAGTTTATGTTTGTTAAGGAAAATAGTTCTTATTATATTGCAAATGCAGAGCTCCGTTAACAATTGCAGGCTGGATAAGATTAAAATGTACCTTTAGTGTTATCGGTGGGTGTTTTGTCACGTAAGTCATAGTTTTTCGCTACATTGTGCTTGAATATAGTTTTATCGTAACGAAGACATAAGCAAACGTGTATGTTATGGAATGTGTATAATATGGGGTATTTTGTTATCATTTCACGTACTTCCTGGGTCTGACTAGTTCCACCTGCCAGCGTTTCCTGCCACAAGGTATTTCGCTCGCTAGGCAACACTTCGAATCGTACTTTCTTTTCTGATAACAAGTTAATTGCAAGTTTTTTTCCTAGTTTCTACACCATTACCTCCGTTCATTGATATCCATTTTTTATAATTTTCCTCAAGGATCCTTTATCAAAGAGTCAGACACTATTGTTCCACAAAATTCAATGGAGCGTTACAAATTCCAGAAATCTGTAAGTCACAGACAATTTCTTTGAAAGCCCTCTTGGACATTTATTTATAAAGGAAAGCCAGACTAGTTAATCTTCAACGACGACAAATAAAGAATGCAGTTTGTAAAATAAGAAACAGGTCTAGAGGATAACAAGTTTGTCTTTGATTCTAGGTTCCAATTTGTTCTGAGACAGCGATAATTTTAAATTCAATCAAGTTCTAATCTGGGGACGGACGATCGGTGCGCGGAAAGCTGAAGACACACCGAGATGTTTTTGTTGAATACAAATCAGTTTTATCGAAATTATTCCATTACCGCAGCTGTACCGATAGAAAATTTCATAAATAAAAAATGCGGTGTCTGCTCCGATGCGATTCTATAGAATCACGGCACCTCCAAGTTAAATAAGTGATCACCGGTCGACTAAGACGTGAGTAGAACTCCAATAGCTATAATATCTAACTTCAATGTACACCTACCGTTTATCAGTTCTGTATGTCTCGTTATCTCAAATGTTATTTTGTTGTAAACTCAACCAAATTTTATGGAACGAAATCCAGTTGTCTATCAATTGTATTCAATCGAAAACATTTATTTTATTGGTATTTTAAACAAAATTGTGTGCGAACTTTAATGCTCATTTGTTTACCAATTATGACGGATACAATTTGGCAGTAATAAATTTAATAAAATAGAACATAAAGGTCGATAGATTGGTTGTGGCGCAGCGGGCGGCGGGCTGGCCGCTAATCGATCGAAGTCTGTGTGCACACTGCTTGGTGGCTGCTGCACCCGTGGCCGATCATTTGTCTCTCTCCCACGCCGACCATCGCCGATACACCATCCTTGTCGCTTCGTTATTCATCGTCCCTAACCACCCGGTAGTCGGTTGCCTCCCGGTATTCTCCCGTATTTAGACACTGCACTATCTAATTTATGTTTTAAATTGTCCGCTTTTAAGTCCTTCGGGTATACGACGGTAACGACTATATCTATGGTTATCGTTATGACTTTGCGAGAGGTAATGGGCTATATCATTATAAATTTGTCTGGCTCCTAAGTTTCTAGTTAGTTCAGACAGCACCTGTTATGAATGTGGTGTAATTTCGTCCTGAAAGGTTAAGACTCCAACAATACTGCACTTTTGTTTTCCATCGTTTTTATTAGGTACTCCAATGTTGTTTCGAAAGGTTAAGTATTGGATATGTACTTTCAATTGTTGCGGGGCCTTGGCACGAGTTCGCCGCTAGTCGGCCAGCATAGGAATAGCGCACTGGCATTTGGTACCAAAGGCGAGCGCTTGCACCGCTGCGCGCTTACATAACGCACCTGCCATATCGGGCCGAACACCGCACCTCACGTTCACTCGCTCATTCTATGAATTACTTATAGGTCATAGACCTCATCCATTATTTAATTTTGCCCCGCACACTATCGTATCGATCATTGATTTGTATTTCTGCGACTGAATGCAACAACGTCGTAAAGTACTCGACACATCGTTCGAATCCCTTTCAACTGCGAGGTTACTTCATTCGAGAGCTTGTAAGACAAATAAATAGTGTATAAGACGATGTTATCTTCGTTGAAGTCGCCGGCGGAAATCTCGGATTTTCTTTTGAAGCGCCACACGTAGTCCTCACTTTTAGTACAATCTCGGAGTTTTTTGTTCGTCTGTATCCTTCAACATCCCCGAGGAGTTAGCGACTGCGGATAAAACGGGAATTGACTGCTTAAACACTGTAAGTGCTCTTCTTAAAGACTGCCCTCACCCGCGAATAAATTTAAACTTTGTGGTTAACTTTAGTTGTTTTCATTCGAACAGCTTAATTGTAGTGCACATTGTGTTAGTTTGGCGGACACATAATTCACAGCGTTGTGTGAGCTGTCGTGACGTTTACAAGCCAAAGATAATTCATGTTTTCGTTTCACATAACTCAAAGTATACGTGACTGGTTTGGTACAAAGTATTACAGTAATACGTCTCGACTTGTAGAAAAATACAAAACGAGCTATCAGGTTGCAAGGTACAACAGTGTAGTTGTTAGTTGGCCCCGCCTCGTGCCTCGGGACGATAAATCGTGGCGGGTCGCTGCCTCCGGTTAATACTTGGGATTAAGAGCGTCGAGCATCGCCGTAAACTGAGATATACATCATCCTGCTACACACTTTGTTGCCAATGCACCTATATAACATTAATAGAAGAATGAATAACCGCGCGATTGCAATTCTTGAGAGACACTTATTTCCACATTCGCATATAGTTTGGTGCGTGTCCTTTTGTGACATAATACGCATGAATTTTGCCGAATTGATTATTGACGATTGAATATATTCCATGTTTTGATTGCTCTGATCTTTTGCAGAACTTTCATTCGCTTCTGATTTTTCCTGTCTATAAATAATCATTTCTAGAATAGTCTGCATCTTATGAATTAAATGAGCTTAATATGCATGTATTAGTCATTTCTGTATCTAGTTTAATGTATCTGGCTTCTGCATTAAATGCCATGTTGTTTTATGCTATATGAATGAAATATGAATTGATAAACATCGGGTGACCTCCAATTGTTATTGCATATAAACGAATGTTTTGTGGCACTAACATGATAATATATTTGATTGTGTATATGATTTTTTGTATGGAAAATTTGACGAGATGATATCAGAATATCACACGTGGATGAGATTAGTACAATGAGCAAATTATCTTGAATGTTTATATTATATATGCATACAAAATATGATGGTTGAGTCAGATCATTGTGCCTATAAAACTCTGGGTATTGTTTTATGTGGCTTTCTATATTATATACCCGTATATAATATGTAGACTCCAATGTTAAATACGATACGATACTGTCAGCGTTTTAAAAACGTGCGTCTGTAACAGAAAGCCGTTTATCGTGAAACTGTTCTTTGTAATAGTAGATTATTAAAAAAGAAGCGTGTTCACACTAAAGTGGATCGAGTAGCGCGTCAATTTTCTTAATTTGAAATTTGCAGTAAATAAAAAAAAATGTTTTTTCCTTCTGTTTTTTTTTCGTTTCTTTTTTTACGAGTAGGTAGTTAGTCTGCTTTTTTCGACACCGTTGTCAAAAAAGCTCTTGTTGAAAATAAGCACATGGCACTTTCGTGCCATGTATTTTAAGCTGAACTGGAGCTTATTTTGGTGACTTTAATATAAATATTTTAATCTGTGTTCTGTTTGTGTATTGTGTTTTTTGGTCTCCAAATAAAGTTAATCTGTGTTCTGTTTGTGTATTGTGTTTTTTGGTCACCAAATAAAATGTTTTTCTTTCTTTCTTTCTTCTATATACGCACTAAATTAATACATTCAATTCACTACAATACATTAGGTATTGATTTTGAATGGGCCATTTTTTCGTTTTCCATATAAAAAATAAAACAATATTTTTTATATCATCATCATCACCATATCAGCCCAATGACGTCCACTGTTGAACATAGGCCTCACCTAATTTCCGCCACAGCGAGCGATTTTATGCCGCCCGCATCCAACGGCCACCCGCAACCAACGGCCACCCGCAACCAACGGCCACCCGCAACCTTTACCTTTATTTTTAATATGATACAAATAATTTATCTACAATAAGTTTAACTTAGTTTTAATCCAATGTCTAGAATCTATTCACAATAGAAGATGTTTTCTTCAGAGTCAGTAATGGTAATAAAATAAGTTTTAATTTAACAATTCCGCGATATAAAATCTATTGAGCTGTATCCTAAACCCTTTCGGAGCATAATTCGTTGCATCTATTTGCATATGAATGTAATAATGGAATCATTATGGGAACGGAATGCAAATATTCTCTCTAATTCGAAGGCTAACTACTGGATAAATTGCTTCGAATAGTTGTAAATAACATCGTTAAGCGTTTTTAGACGCCTTTCGACAAGCTTTATTGGTTATTGTTGTATAAGTTATTAGTAGGTCGTATTCGGTTACGTTTTAACTTTATTACTTAAATTATTTTTCGGTTCCTTTACATCCCATATTTAGGTTTGAACATGAAGATATTAAAAATTACGAGTGTTGTTACCAGTTTTTAGAATTGGACATACCATGTTTGATTAATAATAATAATAATAGCTGGATTCGGGCATCCAATTTTCGGCCGGATTATTTTCGCCCACATAAAACAAGATAAAATAATATCAAAAAGTTATTATTATTGTGACCTAAGTATCTAATTGTATTACAATTTGGTATCTAACGAATCTAGGCCTAGAGTTCATATAAGCCGAGATAAGATGAGGAGAAGAGAGATGTATTGAAAACAGTCAGTCATCATCATCATCATATCAGCCGTAAGACTTCCACTGTTGGAGATAAGATTGTTCAATAGTTTTCAAATATTTACGCTATAATTGTGAGCGTGTGCGCTGGTCACCGCATGTGTATTGGTTAAGTATTTGTAACACAAATTCTTCTCGTGTTTGCCGTGTGTTGGTGGAATCCGTGTCTTATTATTACCATGTCAAATCAACTTTTCTGTCTTTCGTTATGTATTACGCTACAATTTTCCAATTCTATGGTAAAACTAACCACACTCAACATTTCAATTGATTGTACAATTGTATTGAGATCTAAAAATAACTTCTGTTCTGTTTAATCAATGTAGACAATGTTTTGATATCTAGATGGAAATCTAATGTAACGTCTGATAGTATTGACTTGTCGGGTATTGTTCGCGATCTATCCACTTTCAAACATAGTAATTGATAACTTGAATGAATGACCATTGATGTTTTTATCTTCAAGATTGGATTAAGTCTCGTGACGTAATTGTGGGACAATGACCGATAATTGGACGGTCTATTTGCGTGACTTAGGACGCTCCTATACTTTAGTTATGGGATCCCTCGAGAATAAGAGAGAAGTTAATATATCTAATAGGTACCACTCTGTCTCTCGCGTTACTATGAATTTCGACATTTTCAAACATTTGACAGCGACATCAAAACCGAACATTCAAATGTCATAATTCAGAGTACGCCCCTATGTTAGTGATGGAAAAATTGTCTGATACAGATTAGTGATTCAAAATTGTTATCCTCACATCAACGCTTTATTCGCCTAGCTTTCAGAAATCTATTTCTTTGGGGTCACCTGTAGACCCCCAAGGCATTCAAAGCCTTAGCTGTTAATGAGTACTTACTTATACCCAAACTAAATGCAGCACTCAGAGACGTCAATTAGCAATAATCTGTCACTAACACATTTTTTTTCATTGAATAATAGTCTTTAGGCGTATCGACTTAAGTATTACACGTTTTTACTAAATAAACATTAAAGATACGTAACGTCTCTGAGTACGGCAGTTAGAATGTCTATTTGCGGGCCCTAATTCGTGTATAAGCTATAATAGGGTTCGTATTCACAACGCTCAGCGAACTTTCTAAGTCTTATATCGGTGGATTACAAATACATTGTATTATGTATATTTTGCTGAATGTGCATAATTTTTATTGTTGCGTGTTATTTTGCAGCCAGTCATAAAGAACAAGGCATCCTTTTTACACCACGAAGCTTCAAATTTCACAAACTCATTAGCGTTGGCATGATTATTGGTAGTCAGAGAATATTTGCACGAATCATGCCTAGTTTATCTGGCACTGTTTTAATCGTATATTAGTTGCACTGAATTAAATTATATTATTTAGCTATTAAGGTCGCCGGATGTATGTACGCAAACTGGAACGCATTTGAATAGCCGGATTGAGGTGTTGGGCCTTTTAACAGGACCATATGCGTGCAGTCTTAATGTTAGATACAATTTAGCGAAATTAGACCATGCTGCTGACCGTATAAGGATCACTTTACATTGCAAAAGAGAAACATGCCAAATAAGACAAAAGTGCGACTTTTAATCGTGTCTTTAATCTTTCTTTATAATATCAAATTGCAGTTAAACGATGGATAATGGCCTCGAAATAAGACAAGATCGTGATATTGGTCCGGGTATCAATTTTCAGTAATTACTCTGAGCTTGTTACGCTTAACGTGCTCTCAATAGTATTTCGTCATTTTGAAATTATGTGAACATTAAAAATAATTGCAGGTCATAAATAAAATGTTGCAAGTCAATATTATTGGTCATGATATGAACTCACCTGTTGCCTAAATGCTGTATTCACTGAATTGAAAAGGCAAGCCATCATTCAGGTCGCTTAAGGGTTAGATAAATGGCATATCCATAAGACGTTTTAAATCCAATAACATAGTTTAGGTGTCTTAAAACAATAAATATATATGTATTCGTATTCGACGGGCCTGTTGGTCTAGTGGTTAGTGACCCTGACTGCTAAGCCGGAGGTCGTGGGTTCGATCCCCACCCAGGACAAATCTTTGTGTGATGAGCATAAAGATTTGTTTTTTGTCTGGGTGTAATTTATTTATAATATGTATGTTATTTACAAAAAAAAAATGTATTTAAGTAGTATATCAGTTGTTTAGTACCCATAACACAAGCAAATATAATTGCTTACTTTGGGACTAGATGGCGCTGTGTGAATGTGGTAGAATATATTATTTATTATATTATATGTGTACATATATCACTACTTAGTATAAAACAAATTCGCTTTCTCTGTCCCTATATCCCTATGTATGCTTAAATCTTTAAAACTACGCAACGGATTTTGATGCGGTTTTTTTTAAAGGTTTATAGGTATAAAATACATACCACGCGGACGAAGCAGCGGGCGGAAGCTAGTATGTATATATATGTGAGTGTTCCCTACCGCCAAAAGCGTTTTTGGAACATTTTTTGGAACTTTTCTATGACCTACATACAATAATTTTAGAGACTAAGAAAACTTATCAAGGCCGTGACGATTCTTTAACGCTCGAGATTCTCCTAAATATTTTTCTTGTTCAACGTACTAAGTCATATCTTCTAACAAATTGGCCACTTACACTCGCTTGTTATCGCAACAATGTAGTCAATATGTGAACACAGAACAACATTTAACATGTTATGTGAGGGTCGTGCATACGAGATGTTAATAGTGCGTTTGGTTCGCCTTGGCGCGGGGCGTTATCCTCTGCGACCGCGATACTGGGCCGCGGCTTATCATGGCAATAGGTATGTAGTTGAGCTGTGGACGCAGTGTCGAATAGCGAGTAGTGATATCGCTAGCGCTTGTGTCTGTTTTTAAGATATTGTATCGTATAGTAAGAGGTAGCTTGTTTGTAAGTGTGGAGATGAGAGAATGAGCGAAGGAAGGGTGACAAAACAAATTTATGGAGTGTGAATAGGAACGTTGGAAAAGAAAGACCTAGAAGTACGTTCATTACGCAAATCGGAAACATTCTGAAGATAAGACAGGCAGGAAAAGAATTGTGATCTATATGTATTTATAGTGAGAGGAAGTCTGAAGTCTCGGGATAGGTTAGGTCTAGGAAAACATTTATCCTGCAAAGACTGCATCTTTAATGTGACTGGAGCATACAGTGGGAACGAAACTGGGAACAGACCTAAGTACGGCGTCCAATAGCTTGCGTAATTTCAAGGTATGGATGTATGGAAAGCTCTGCAGCTTTGTATTGCTATTATTAATGAATTTAGTATCGTTTACGTGTAAACTCAAAAGACTGTCCGATGGTCGCTATCCGACATTTTACTGAAGATGGCAACGCAAAATACTCGTGCAGTATTTATGGCGTCTAAAGGCTTTGATGTTTAATCTTATTTACCTTAATCCGAAAGAAATTAAACTTTAAATCTGAATTAACAAAGTTGATTTTATTTTAGCTCAATACCAATCATTTGTATATCTATCTAACTCTAAAGAGGTAACCGTCACTTATTTATTTAGGTTTTTTTTATCATACGTTTATTAAAAAGAGTCTTATCTCATTTGTCTATGTGCTATCTAATCAATAAATCAAGTGTGCACTTAAGCAGATATATCATTTGTTTATAGCCATGCTGTCTACATAATATGAACGAACGCGCACAAACGTGTAGACGCGTGGCAAGCGCTTGTGGTGGGCAAAATTTGTGTCAAAAAACTGACAGACGGTCGGATCAGCTACAAGACCTTGCAAACCTACACAAACCAAGCCTAACATCCTATCCATATGATGATACTTAGGTCTATGGGGATCAAACACAAAAGCATTAGAAGACATTTGTTTGTTATTTATAATGAACTAATGTTAGTTAGAAGTTAAATTAATGTCGTATAGTTACACTCATATCTCTGTTAATGTGACATTAACTTACTTTTTCTTCAAGTGCGTCTATTTGTACATCTATAAATAGAATAGATTACAGACTAAGATAGCTTATCAAGTTCAGGTTGTTTATATTTTTTTACGTTCAAACGTATTAGAAGTACGCTTATCTCTGGTCACTGTGTACACACCCTCTGACTTGTTTACTTCAATGTATTTGTGTGCATTCAATATGCGATAAAAAGCCTATTTCAAACGCTACCCACATACATGTTTATTTTTATCAGTCTTAAAAGCTGTTTCTGGAATTCTCTACAAGTAATAGATACGTGTATGCTAAGCTAAATGGTGCATAATTTGAATAGGCTTGGTTTAACTCAGTCTAGTCTAGTTTAGAATTGAATAGGTTTCTTAGGCGCAGGACAGACGACGGGGAAACTCGCGGCGCGGGTCGGTCATTTTCTGGTCTATGCCCGCCGCGATATAACCGTGGCCTACCGCCGCACATAGGTAGAATTTTAGGAATTAGGCGGCCAAAAGTCTTTTTTTCAAACTTAACTTTTAATAAAACAAATTAATGCCTGGATAAAAAGACATCCTAACCAACAAAACCTCACCTCTCCTCATCTCCTAGTATGCGTGTGCGCACCCCACAGGAACTCGGAACTTGATAGTTGCACAAGCTGTACACGTTTTTTCTCGACGCTCATACCGAAACCAACATTACGAAGTGAATATTTCATATGATACAGTTCAGATATTAGTAAAAGTGATGGATATCGATAATTCAGGTAAGTTTCTTATGATTTAATTCAAATTTTGATTTGAAATATTAGTATTTAGTGCAATTGTGACGTATCAAAGATGGCCCTTTTTCATAGATAATTTTTTCATATCTTTAGTTTCAATTGTACAAATGTTATCCTTCCGGGGCTTTCCGAGTAACATTTCTTATTTTATTCGATAGTATTACTCCTCAGCTATTTAATCACAAAAAAATCAAAAATCTTTAAAACAGAAATAAGAAAAACATGGTCTAAAGCACAACAACATCCTAGAAAAATTTCTTGTAAGCAATGACATGTGGCTGGCAGGAACATTCGAGATCCCTATAAAGAAATACAACAAGCCAGAACGACCTACCAAAACATTAGTGCATGTAGTAAAAGGTCTAAAAGGAGGAAAACAGAGAAGTTCACACATCTGTAAGCGAAGAAGTGATAGTTCACGCAATAATTTTGCAAAAAGAAGGGCTTTACTTCTAGCAGAGCCAAATAGAAAGAGCACCTGTGATGAATGCATGAAAAGTGACGGTGAGGAGGAATTGTGATTTATAGAATAATAAAATTACAAGATGAACAAAAATTATATCTTATTGTATCTTTTTTATTTTAATATCTTTTGAAAATGTTAATTTTTAAACGTTAACATTTTTATGTTTAATTACAATTAGAAGATTAATATTCTAATTGTAATTGTGTTTATGTCAGTATTCCTACTTGTCTACCAGTTGTCATTTTACACTGTATTTTTGTCATTTGTGTTGTGAATAATTATTTTTAATGTAATATCAATAGGCACGCAAATGAAGGAAAATAAATAAATTTAAGTTTTTCGTAAAATACCTTGTTTTATTTACGACTCATGATATTTGTTTACCCATATCTCAAAAACTCCCAAGCCAATTTTAATAATTTAACTGGAAAAACATCCTGTACACAAATAAGAGACAAAAAAACTTTGAGAAATTGATAAATGTTGCAAATATATAAGAAAAACCATTAACAAATACGTTTTTTCTACAGAAAAATGACACAATATTAATATAAAAAAATATATTAAGTTTAAAATATCACAATATTGTTTGTAGTCATATTTATTACCGAAATAAAGCATAAAATATTTTTGGCCGCCTAAATCCACGAATCCGACCTATGTGCGCCGTGAATAGTACAAACTAGTTTCTATGCACCAACGCAGACGGTGGCGTAGCGCGGGCAGCCACGGTCAGACGCGGTCTTTATTGCCGCGCTCGTCGTTTGCGCAGCGCCTTCGGATCGGCAACGTGCTCTTGATGTCCCTGGTGTTGCATGCGTTCATAAGCTATGGTAACCGCTGACTTTCAGGCGGGCCGTAAGTCTGTTTGCAACCGTCCTTCGTTGTATAAAAAATGTCTATCTTGAAAATAATACAAATCAAAATCATTTAAGTATTCCACAATTTAAATTGTACATATTGACAATGGTCTTATAAAATAATACATAAAGTATAAAATCTAAGAAGATCTATCTAAGAATGATCCTGTTACAGTTGATATCTAGTTCTAACTGTTTAATAATTTTGGTATTTAAGGAAATTATAAAAACCTAAATTTTTCAAATCATGAATAGCATTTTTTGCTAACTTAATATAATAATAATATAGTAACTTAAGCTAATAATACAAATAATACTGTCTACTACAGTCAGAAAATATTGTTATTATGATCATTTAGTGCGCATTTCCTTGGTACTTAGTCTTATTATTTTTTACGAGCATCAATGTACCATAAACCATATCAGCAATATTGTTTTGTAGACAAAAATAAAAGTTTGTTTTGACTAGCTACAATCTTCTGTTATCGAAGTTCCTATGTGTTCGTAGACATTACCAATCAAAGATAAACACACTGACTAGTCATTCCTTATAATATAGGCCTCGAACATATTCGGTAGTGCTTGTCATTGTAGTTCATGAGATGGAAGGCCTGATTAATTCCCTCGTATTGTAAAATACGTACTAAGCATTAAACCAAGTTTAAATTGACAACTTTGACACTAAAACAATGGGTTAAAAAAATTTTGTTAATGACAGATTACTGATAATTGACGTCTCTGAGTGCGGCCGTAAGGTTTAAAGAATTTAATTTTCTCGTCTATACTTATTTATATTTATGAGAATGCATGAAAATACTGATGAATGTTGAAGAAGCCAAAGATGTATGTCAGAATCGTAGCAAGTGGAAGGAAATGGTCTCTGCCTACCCCTCTGTTGAGAAAGAGGCGTGATCTATATGTATGTATGTATGTCTATACTTAAAAAGCTGAAGAGTTTGTTTGGTTAGTTGAACGCTAGGATCTAAAGAACTACTGGTCCGATATGAAGAATTCTTTTAGTGTTAAATAGCCCATTCATCGGGGAAGGTTTAAGGCTATATAACACGCTATAGCTAATAGGAGCTGAGTAGTGACTAAATAAATAACGATGGGAGCGAAGCCCCGCGCGACTTCTATGTATACCTACTTACCCATATTAGGTTACAAATCTCTCACATATTTTCTTAAGATTCATTTTAAACACTTTATTTTTAATGCCGATTGTATTCAATACATTATCCAATTCCATATTTAACGAAAGTCGAACACTCTATTACTAATTACTACTTAATAAAAGCAAATAGGTATATAACAAAAACTTTACAGTAAACACAGCGATAATAAGTAATTAAAACTTTTCCCAATTTAATCATTATATAATAGTAATCATTATTAATGTTTATGACCTTACCTAATATATTGTTTACATATGCGATAACGAAGTACACATTTAACTGCTACGCATTAGCTGTTAATTTATAATAATAATACTTATACTAATAATGCATTGTATCATACGACTCGTTCGTAATAATAACAGCATAAAATGACGTGCTTTAGCTGTAATTACTTACATTATGTAATGGTTCAACTATTTGAAGGTCGAGTTAAAAAATAATCGCTCAATTATTTTGTAATAAAGTTATTACTAAATCTTCTTCTTATCGTGTGGGCTTGGGGCAAACCCTGGTGTTGGAATTTATCAAGTCGCCCAGAAGGCTTCCAACTTGACTTAACGACTACCACATTAAGTGGTAACCGAGACCAACGGCTTTACGTGCCTTCCGAAGCACGAAGACGCTCATAATGAAATTGCGACAAACATAGACCCATCATGCACTGACCTTGCCGAGAGTTGCTTAACCTCGATGATCGTAACGAACGTCTCAGTACCACAATGCTACGAACGCCTCTACTTACTTACTTTACTAAATGAAAAGCTATAAGTATTATATTGTCGACA
The DNA here is from genome assembly GCA_905147015.1 of Laspeyria flexula. Lineage (NCBI taxonomy): Eukaryota > Metazoa > Arthropoda > Insecta > Lepidoptera > Erebidae > Laspeyria > Laspeyria flexula. The sequence continues at coordinate 11,994,714 of LR989956.1, forward strand.
TAGCTCACCGAATTGCATCGCTATAGTGGCAGTGGGCAGGGCACATAGCTCGTAGTTATAACTTAATTTAGTTTAATTTTTTCGTGATGTAATTAAAGTTGCGATTACAAAAAAGTGCGTCGAATTTTAAGTCTTTTTAGAATTACGAATCACAAAATCTGCATATTTTAACGTGCGTTTAGATTGTATAATCAGCCCATACAATTTGTATTAGGTTTACTTTTTATAAGCTGCTATTTATAAAAATACATTATTTGTCCATAGAGAGATATAGAGAAAACTGGCTAAGACCTAGGACTTAAAAATAATATGTTTCGTTTGTATAAACTTCATTGTTTTGACTAAAGATAACGCGTTAACATAATAAAATTATTTTATTCATAAATCAAGATAAGAGCATTAACTTACATAGTAATAAATTATGAATAATATAAAGGCCTCGGTCCACAACACTGTAAATACAAAATGCATATCATTCTGTAGCGATGCGAATGCAAATAGCCCGGCGGCGTGACGTGGCCTTTGCAGATGTTACTTCTTTCTTTATGTTTGCGTTGCTGATCTTACGAAAGTTAGTCCTTACTCACTGTTTGTATTTCAAAACTGTTCTTGACACGTATCTTTGAAGGAGAATGTTGAGACAATATTATCATAAAATCAATTAATCACTTCAATATTACTTATACCAATAAAACAAAGTTCAAAAATATTTAAGTAATTGATATCAATCAAAAGCCTTTTTAGCATAAATTAGTTATGACATTTGTTTTTGTTGATTACTTATATCTAAATGTTTCTGTTACACCTGATTTAAATACATTTGTAGGCAAATATGTCGATAAACAATGCTTATAATTATATCATGAGCCATGACAATACTAATTCATGAGAACAATAAATAATAAATTTCTAGTCGTGATATATTCATGGGAATGAAACTCAACGGACAGATAACTTGCGCTTGCGTTTAGTTCAATATTACCATAATTATGTATGCGAAATAATCACATTTATATTCGTCAATAACATAATAATGAAACAATTGATATTGATATCTTCATTGGCGATAAAGAAAACATGATGTTTGCTGTTTACTGTCTTAGATAGCACTTCGTTGGGGTACTCCTTATCATTTATTATAATTATCTCTGAGACTAGACTAGCTGATATGAATAATACGACACTACAATAAAAGATTTTATCCCCAAGATTAACCATTCTGTAAAACTTAACACGTTATAATTGTAACTTTAATTGTTATTATGATAAGAATTTTAGATTGTGTGTGTATTAAATTATGAGTTAATAAATAAAACATTGTCCCTTATTCAGTTTTATTAGTTGGTACAATATAAAAATGTCGTCGATACAATTTCTTGTATCGAACAACAGTGTATGAGGGCACTAAAGCTACATATTTACGAGTTTCGCAGCCAGTATCAGTGAAACGGCAATTTGGTTGAGTTATTTATTAATTTTCACTTTATCAAAGTAATTGTCACTTGTTCTTGTGAGGTGATAAGGCAAGGCTGCTGTTGGCAACTTTGCAAAACATTGATAACTGTTGACACTGTTCTAAGTGCAGGGTTATCAGTACTAGCCAGATGGTTGGTTTTAACTTGAACAAGCATACATACTAGTTGTATTTTGTTTTTCTATCTACATTAATCTAACGTAATATATCTCCATAATCTAATGCATATTGTGATAACACACTTGGTGGATAAGTCATTCGAGGTTTCAATCGTTATGTTTTGGTTGATAATATGATTGAATACTTTTACAGATGCACGATTCGATTTCACTTAAACTCGTTCACGATTTTAGTTAGTGTTATAGGTGTGCTACATGGTTATAAACTTGCCTTCCACAGAGGTGCCCTTGGTGTATTCCAACCGTGAAGCCGGCTGTTGTAAACCAAATTTCATACAAACTACGTGGATGGCAACCAAGCTTTTTCTTGCTAGCTTGGAACGTAAGTTTATAACCGTGTAGAACACCTATTATTGAAATATTTTTTATAATTTTATAAACTTGTAGTAGACACTTTTAGATATACAATTAACTACAGTAAATATCATGTACCATCTATTTAAAAGTTTTCCAATTTTTCTTAATCCAACTTTAAATTTGTAAACTAGACGTTCACCAAATTCTAAGTATTTAAGCTTGGTTCAAATGATCCTTTTGTTGCCCTCAGTTAACAAATCCGTTGTAAAGTGCCTTATCAAAACTAACAGTAAGCTCTTCTACTTGCGAACTTGTGACAATAATAGAACTGACGCAAGCTTTTAGATATTTTCAGACTATTGTTTGAGCTGTGAATAAAATACTAGGTACATGTAAATGTATCTATTTTGAAACATTTATTAGAGTATCTATTGAAAACTGGATATTGTAAATATTCTAGTCGTTGCTGTGACAGAAATATCGTTTTCATATTTCCTAACTTGCATGCTTTTGAATAATATTAAGGCATGCAATGCAATGATTTAGTTTGTATGGAAATATCGTATGTACTTTGTCGTTTCACTGATTAATGTACCAGTTATATTATTTATTTTACAAAGTATGTTTATATTATACTCGGTATTCAATATAATATAAAGATTACTTTTTATCTAGACTATTTTCAATCGTAATTTTAACAGCACAGCATAACTATTAAGCAGCTGCTTAGACTAGATAGATCGTAACGATTTCATCGCAACGTATTATCGAGAAAATTACTGGAGTCTAATCAAGAAAGCCGCAAATTATCCGAGAGTTTAAACTGAGACCGTTTACGAACCTGTTAAGATTGACAGAATTTTGTAGAAGAAAATATTGTATAAAGATAGGCATGAAAAGAACATCTGTTAGAAAAATCTGTTGAATACAAACACAATAAGAAAGTTTACCATTTTAGACGTGACGCGATGGCGTTAAAGCAACACATTTTTTTCGAAGCAAATACTATTTGAATCCTAAATAGTTACAACAGTATTGAAATGTTATACCTAAGGATCTAAAGGTTTTCAAATTAGTATCGTGATTATGACAGCTTGTGAATTATCACACAAATATTATAGAGGCGATAGATAGGTGTGTGTATATTTGTTACTTCTTCACGACCAAATAACTAACCAGTTTTGAAAAAATTTAGTATGGAGACACCGACAGAAACGACATTGATTTCAGATAAGGAAATGTTTGGTTAGGTTAGGAGGTAGCTGACACCATGGATTAGTTAAACCCATAGACTATTTTTTAAACCGCGAATCGAAGGATCTAGTGTCGAAATACATAGTAATCGCGCCAACACGCGCGTCTTAAGTCATAGTTCCAGCGACTAATTTGCCTGAACTGACGCGACCGACGTTGCGATGCGATCCCGCTGCGCTAATATGAATGTACCTTTATAAGGACCTTTATATCTCAGTGGCGCTGGCGCTACACAATCGGAATGCAAACCGTCTATTCATTACAATAATATTCATAGTATAAAGGAATAGATAACTAGATAAAAGATAGATTTATGTGAGCTGTAAACAACGCTCTATGACAATAAATGCGAAGTATCGTATTTGCATGGTTATTAATAATAACGTAGTTAGGGCGAACTTAATGTGCCGGTGTAAAGTTTATTGGTTTTGTTAACTAACTTCGTTTTAATGGACACATGGTGTTTGAGTTAGGTGTATTAAACGTCAGTGCTTATTATCTTAACTAGAGGTTTTCTAGCCAAATTATATATATACTATAGGTAAGATAGTAAATATTTGAACGAAGTTGGATAGTCACTTTCATCATAATTCTCTTTGAAGCTTATTTCTTTGCGAAACAAAGGTTGTCTTTCTCCTTTCCGTTCTATCTATTGTTACCTAACAATAGATAAAAGTTAGTTGTATTTGTAGGTTCTGGGCCCTGATTTTGAGCTGTCAGAAAGTTTTAATGGGAAATGTCAGTTAGTTTAACAATTCATAATTGTAGAAAACTACACGATAACCTATTTACTCCCAATAAATTACTAAACCGTAAATAAACTTCGTTTTTAGATTCGAAAAAGTTTATGATGTGGCAGGAATCCGACGGCTCAGAAACAGGGGCAGAAATCTTCCTTCAAATTCCTTATGCAGTTAGTAAATAATTTACACGCAAGTTAACCAACAACTAACTAATTAGAGATTAAATATTTATAGCAATGTGTTCACACAGCCTGCTTAGGTTATAAAATTCCTTATATCGTTGGCAATAGACTGGTATTAACTAGTAACATTGCCACATCAAGTGGGCTCGAAGTTAGTTTGCCGCTATCGTGAAATATAAAATCTAGAGAATTAAATACTATTTACTACAATTAAAAGTGCCTGCCGATTGATATTAAATCGCACTTTTTTGAATTATTTAATAATATATAATAAATTATTGACTATAAAGAAATATTAAGGTTTTCAATTTCAAATATTTGAAAATTACTTATAATTTTCAAACTTCAGTGCAAATTTCGTGTTCTGTTCTAATATATTCTTATTCATAATATTATATTTATTTCATAAAAGTGATCATCTCTATTAAATAATACATTTACTGTTTACCGTAAACATATAATTGGCTATAAAACACTTAGTGAAAGCTCGTAAAACTAATATTTCTGTGAATATTTTTACGCTTGGACGGTTCCCAAGAAGAAAACTAATATTCTTTTGTAAAGAATTCATTATTCACCAAGCTTTTATAATAAGTCATAACTCTGTATTTTTCATGATTCATATAATATTATATTAATTACATAGCGTTGTCGGTCGTAGTTCCACTTTTTAAAAACTACTATTATCATTATTTTGACATAATTATATAAAAGTAGGAATTTATTTCACGGTAGAAAAAAATTTAAATGCCCCAGCTATTTAAAAAGGTGTTTATACAAATTCTTTATCCGAACAATATGTGTTAAACACTAATGATTTTTAATGAGCCTAATAAAAATGTCCTAAAAAAAAGAAAACGTTCACATTCACGAATCACATCCTCTCGATTACATACATTTAATTGTAATTTTCATCTTATGTTATTTATCATAAGGTTAATATTACTATGTAACATTTCTCAATATAAGCCTTCCTTATACTGTCGCCTCAATATTTCTTGGATTGTAACCATTGTAACAAATAAATCCAGTTATTTCATGTTAACCACAATCGCCGTCCTATTTTTCCACATTTACTACTAATTCTAGCTGCCATCAAATCTGAGTCAGACTTTAAAACAAGCCATAAAAATACGATTTACGGGTTATACGATTGCAAATGGTAATAATAAAGATGTTTACTGGTCTGCACTAGCCATTTATACTGTGTATTACTCATATATTTACTAAGAGAATTAATAGCTCGTAAATTTTGTACATTATAGGGAATACAATAAATAAATAAAGTTAAAGCACCTATACATATTGAATATAATATAATTGTATTCAGATAATAAAATAATCTTCGACCAGTGTCACCACACATTATTATCATTTCAACCCATAAACGTCCCACTTCTGGAGACGGGCCTCCTGCAAAGATAGTGGAGGGAATTTAGCCTACTATACCACGCTCGCCAGATGGGTTGGTATACAGTTTATTTCGAAATTTCCTTTTTTTACAGTGCTCTAGTCCTCTTCTCTGCTTAAGGTCTTGACTTAGTCGCTATTTACGACACCCACGCCACTGTTAGAAATGCGTTAGTGACATCATGTATTCTTAATCCGCCACTACTAGGAACACGCAATTAGCTTACGACTATCTATTTAATGTTCCATTTTCGAGTTACTGAAATCGATTAAAGACTAGACGTTTTATCGAGATATTTTCCTGATATAAATTTTACGATATCCTGATAATAAGGCGAGATCTCTTCATAACTTATGTTACCCTGGTACCTTACATGCTTCGCTGTGATCTACCTCAGCACTCAAGAGTCTACTAGTCAGACTAGCGCAACTTGTTACATAGTTAAGATGTAACAGAGGCCAAGGCCGCAATCCTAATAGGTGTTCTACACGGTTATAAACTTGCGTTCCCACAGAGTCACCTTGGTGGGAACTTGGTTGCCATCCGCGTAGTTTGTATGAAATTTGGTTTACAATAGCCGGCTACTCGGTTGCAATCCACCAAGGGCACCTCTGTGGAAGGCAAGTACCTATATAACCATGTGGCACGGCTTTAAATGTAATAATATGGTTAATAATACACTTTTGGTTTCCATTCAAAAGGAAAAAATTGCTACGGTACGGATCTTTTCACCAGAGCAGGACATTAGACTAGTTGCCATGCTGGTCAGACTGGGTTGGAACCATACAAAAATTCGGCCTCTATAGACTTTAAATTTTTCTTTCACTTTCTCACTTTCATTTCTTCGGGATATCCTGGGGATGAAAATGTTTTTACACATTGCATTCACATTCCGTCACACATAATTCTTATTTTTATAACTATATAGCTCGTAGAAAAACTGTCAACATTGATCAAATAATGACAATTTCCTCAATCGCCCATTTTAGTGTCCTGACGCTGAAAATACCGTGTTAATCTTCAAAAATATTGACACCGTTTATCTCTCAATATATCTATATATAACAGTTACTTTGTGTATAGGTACATCTGTGTGTTGATTCAGCTGCGTGAAGCACGTGGCGAGCCACGATATTCGTATTATCGCAACACTTCTTAACAACATGGAAATATTTCCTCACAACGAAATTATTATCGAATCTTCATAATCGATTTCAGAATTTCTTTATCATCGATTTGCTAGCACTAGCGGTTCTGAAACGTTTGAAATTGAACCGCATTTTTTTTTAATTTTCGTTGACTTTTAGCTTTCTAAACTACTTCTTCGTAAAAACTAAGCTATCCGAAATCTTAAACTTCGTGCGCACAATATATGTACTTATAACATACGAAGTTTTCGCTATAAACCTACATATTATATAGATATATAGATATTATCTTTATTTATCAATGCTTATTAAATTTCACGGTACATTCTTAAACTTCCAGACACAGTAGATACAAACTAAGATTAGTTTGGATTGATGTTCGATTCAAGTAACGATGTCGTGTCTCTCCAATTACTGACAAAGGCAACCAAATGGCTTCGACATGAAAGTGTGGGAAAGCGCGTAGAGGACCTTTTTCCAAGCATTCGAACTATTATAGGTCGAAAAACAAGTTCAGATAAATAAAGTTTTCATAGTTAACCTTCACCAAAAGTTACTCGAGACAATTTTAGTAGGGATTGAAGCCTACCTCAACGTACTTGGCTGAAGGTTGGGACGAAACGATAAAATTACGTCACACGAAGCTAAGATGACGCAGTCTCGACCGTAGAGAATCCTTAGCGGCTTGTGTATTTAGCTGGTCCTTAGTAAGAGTAGGCAAAGATTGTCTTCCTTTCTATGGGTTCACTACTAAAGTAGCGTATATCTGGTAACTTATATTCAGTCATATTATCTGCTTGGGATGAATTAAATTGGTTAAAAAGAAATTTATTTAAACAAGTCTGTTTAGTTGGCTGAGTCATAATATACTAAATTATTGATAATAGTTCATAATTATACTGTAGTGGGCAACCCTAGTCACCATTCAGTTTCATACAGGCCAAGGTTTTGTATTTATCAAATAATAGACAACATTCTTCATAAACAATTAATTGAATGTTAATGTTTCCTCCGCGAAATTAGTGGTGTAAAAAAACTTGAGTGCGCAGTATCTACGAGTAACTAATGGCGCATTAGTTGAATAGCTAGTAAATGCCATAACAATACAACTAACGATAAAGCGAAGTTAGGATAAGTAGTTTTCCATGTAGCGAGTACCGACAACCGACCGTCTCGTCTGCGGCTTTACACAAACATCCCTACGTTTCGATTCCTTTCGCAACACGAGATTTTTTTTATTCCGATTGCAACACTGAAACACGTCGGACTCGGCCCCGCAATCAATTACCTCCAGCGAATTTACGACGTCTCGTTCATCGAACATCGTTTTATTGTCAGCCAACATTTTAATAAAAATGTCACCGTTCAGTCTCGGCCAACATCCGACGGCGAACCTCATCAAAATCGCATCAAAACACCCCGAACACCCACTTGGACGAGCTAGAACATTTTTAACACCCATTTGAATCTAAATTTTACTTAAGTTTAGTCGTGACGAGACGTGGTGTTCAGACACTTCATATCCCTAGGAGACGGTGCGCAATAAAATAATAACGACTTTGTTGCATACTTCACCTTTAGCGCTTATATCTTAAGATATATGTATGTTACTTAAATATTTTATTCACGTACGAGTTTTCTCGTCACCGGTTAACGTCGAATTAAGATGCCTTTTGTCACTTCACAAAGTCTCGGAATTCATATCGCGCGAGCATTACCGCGTAATGTGGAATGTTGGGACAAGACTCTAATTCATGCGAGAAAATATTTCGAGATATCGAATTTTTGTGAAATATTTACACTTACAATATACGGCGTAAATTATTTTGGGAATATCTGCGAGTAAAATATTTGCAATATCAACTGCCGTATTCGTCTTTGAGGTATTTGTGTTTACGAAGATTAACAAATTGTGCGCTTTTCATGCATTCTCGCAGTATCGACAGTTACAGAGTTATAAATGTTTCAGATTTACATAAACCACAAAGCTCTTTGACAGTGGAATACTGATGAACTGTCTAGTTAGTGTACACAATAAAAGCCACAATAAACCATAATTTTCTTTAGAAAGTTGTAATTTGCTTTGCCCTATGCACCGGGACTACGTAACTGTGATACAAATAGCATTTATGTAGCTGTATTCATTTATCTTGCGAGATAAAACTTTTCATTCCATCGTTTTAAATGTGGTTAGTTAGCTAGATGGATTTTCGAGATAAATATATTACAACACGAACAAATAGCTTAGATTGGAGGAAACAAAATTTAACAACTGCATTGCAATAGAATGCATTTTGTGATACAAAGGGTAAAGTATTAGCGTGAAGCTCTCAGACAATGGCAAACGCGAGGCTGAACAACGCAGCCGTCAGGATAAATGTATCGAGCACCACAAATACCATCCGCTCTCAGACTTATTGTTTGAGATGGCACTCGTGAAAAATTGCTTTCACCGCCGTTCCATCAATCTCAAATATATCAACGTCTGAACCTTTTTTAAACTCATAATCCTTATAAATTATTACCCCGTCAAAATTGAAACGAGACAGTGTATTGTATAATTTCTTGCTATCAGATCTATAAGTATTTGGTATCTTGTTGCGGCTAACTGGATTTGGCGAGGTTTCCCATTTATTTACCCTCGGCCTTTCGGCGCTTTCCGAGTAACCAGCAACGATTCGCTTTGTATTTAATTTTTATTTTTACTAGTTAGTATGTCTAAGTGTTCAGTGTCGACAACAGCGAAATATAATAGGAAAAGTTTCATTTGGCTAATTAAAAATAAGCCACCCCAGGGAACAATCCGGATTTATCGCCGTTATTCAACCTAAGGTCGGCTAAGTCTGTTGTTTTGTAATGAAAGCTCGTTTGTGAACATTTTACTGAATACATAGATACTAAGAACAATGGAAAACGCTGTTGACAATGTAGTGAATACCTTCGCAACTGTTTATTAAGAGAAAATATAAATACAAATAGGTGCAGAACGTACATATTTTACGGTCGTCTCTATTATTATTTGCATTTTCATGTAATTTTATTCCGGTGTTTCGAAACTTGGAAACTTTTTCACAATTTGATCTGTCGATTCGGTACAGTGGTAACTACATAACTGTTTATGTTATCTGATTTTGTTTTTGTTTTCCTTTTTCCGGAGCGATAAAAGCGGCGCCCCGGTGGGGTGCCACCCCATGCAGCTCTTTAATTATTGCGTCACCTTCAATTCGGAAAGTTTTAATGTGTGTACATTCGTTTTGCGGAACGTGGAGTACTAACGACGCTTCGAGCACACTCTATACCTCTCGGCTCCTCGTCGAAACGAGCTCTTCTCGTTCGTGTTGTTTGAACATCGAAATAAGCGAACAGAACCGCGATTAAATTTATACGAGAACAAATCCGGAATTTACGCGTTCATTGTTAAATTCTTTGTTTCGGTAAATTTCAGTTTTATTTGAGAAGTCTCACATGTTCGGGGAAGTGCTTCAGAGGATATAGCGGTTGGAACGTTTCGACACCATTGAAACCGCAAAGTTTACTGGCTGCCAAGTTTCTCCACACTATGTAAATTCAGTAGACATAATTAGAGGAAGCTACGATCGTCTACGCTCGTCGAATGGCTTGACTCGCTCTTGTTAACTGACTCCATACGAGACCGAATCGCTTTCTGTCCTATTCCTATATTTGCGGTTGCGGCTAGTTTTACCTCCTCGCTAAGACATGCACTTACCTAAACTCGGTTGAAACTTTTATGTGCCGGTTTACTGCCACGCCGAGTCATCGTAGACGACTATAAAAGGCGACGATTGCGAGACAAAGCGTGATCGGATTGTGTAAATAAATAGTCTGCGTCGGGAGTGCTCATCAATCTTGCACTACAAAAGTAAATTGTGCAAGTTTGCAGCGGGTTCGTCGGCCAAGACCTGCAACCTCACTAAACTGTCGTGTGCGCGACACTTAACAATTTAATTGTCACTCATTAGTCCTAAGGCGACGACTCTGGCGCTGTTTTAATTAACACAGTAATTCATAGACGTTTCATTAGCCACGGGCTCGTAACTCCCGTCCCTCTGACAGCAAAATGGTTGTACAATTCGGCGTTATCAATCATATAGTGTACGTATACTGCGGGTGTCGTGCGAGCAGCTGCTCAGTGTAGAATCAATCACGCAAGTTCCGCGCAGACAGCACTCGCGGCCAGTTATTTATCACACTCAAAATCGACGACACGACAGACGAATGCAATTTACAAATGGAGATGAACGTCAACATTTGTTGCCGAATGTTATGATCGGTTAAGTAATAGAATGGTCGACCAGAATAGACGGCGCCCATGTCAGAGTTGGTAGTAAGATATCGCGGCGGTGTTTGCTATGCCGGATGGCCCGCCCCCGCTCGCTCCTCTCTTGGCAAACTGCACTGCACTATACTGCAAATCATACTGAGTTTGTTTGCGTAGGTCAACGCTCTCGCCGGGTACATTTTATGTTTTCCTGGTGTCACGACGTCACTCTAATAATAGATAGGAATGCTTAGCATCAATATATGCACGCCGGTATGTAAGAAGAGTTCCTTACTATGCATCTCACATTCTATTCCATAATAATAAATGTAGTCTGTGGACAAGACAATTACCAGTTCGATAATATTAATTTTGGATTGTAACAGAGCTCGGGTGACTAACGCGAGTCTTGAGTCGATATCCAAACGTAGAACAATGCAGTGTTAATCAAAATGACGGGTAGAAAATGGGAATGGATGTATTGCGCTTTGACAGTTCATAATATTATGTTTAATTAAGGCGTACCGCTGTGCCTACGCTGCAACAGTAACTCGTTAAACTTTCATTATTATTCGCTCTCACAAATTGTTCGTACGTGAACGAATTGTGCTTCACAATCGATCTCCGCGGCGTTCGTGAGCCTTTGTTTGACTTCGACTCCGAATTCAGCGTAATTGCCTTTCAGCCTTTCATTATTCAACTTTATGCAGTCATTTACTTGTGTTATTACGAAGGGAGAGTTGCTGCGGTAAGTGTCGTGGGTGGATGCATTAATCGTAATATGTAAATGTGGGGATATGAAATATTGAAATTGCGAGCGTGGATTTACAATAACGTCGGCGCTCTCGGCGAATGGGGTCGTAGCGGTTCTGTCTATTGTTTTATAGATTAGAAGTTCATTTTTTAACTGTATTTTTGTGTTGTTACAGATCGAGGATGAGGGTAACCATGGCAACGACGACACGCGGCTGTTCATTCTGTCGACGCTGGCGGGCCAGCACAAGCCGCGCGTTTCTTGCGCGCTGTGCAAGGAGACGCTGCATGTGTTCGACCGCTATCCGCTCGTCGATGGCACGTTCTTCTTGAGCCCGCGCCAACACACCAGTAGCGCTGTAGAGGTAAAATAAAACACCTAATATTTAAAATCTACACTTACATACTAAAAAGCTGAAGTTTTTTTTTTTGTTTTTTTGGTTGAACGCGGTAATCTCAGAAACTACTAGGCTATACGCTATATAACATCATTCTACAGCCCAAAGGAGCTAAGCAGTGGCCAATAAAGAGCCATGGGAGAGAAGCCCCGCGCAAAATCTAGCACCTAATATAAATAAAAGAGGTAGGCAGAGGTGCATCATACCCACATTTTGCCAGCTATTTTTGGTCCAATGTAAAAAAACCCTATACTATTTTTTGACCGACCAATTTCAATTCTGGGACATCAATCGCAACACCGAGGCAGTCATATTCAAAATATAGAAAGGTTTACCAGAAAATATCAACAAACATTTATTTAACTTTTAGGATCTTAAACTTAAATAAGATCCTAAAAGTTAAATAAACGAACGGAATGAAACAGGAGGTGTTAGGGAGCTGCGGACTGTTTACACAGCGAATTAGGAGGGATTCACTCACGAATAGTATTTGTTTATACTTAAAATTAACATGCAGGTTTCACCTCTACGTTTTCTGCGCAATTAATATGAGATGCTTTTGAAATTCTTTATCCTAAGCGCTAACAAACAAAACTAATAGTATTTTTAAATGTTATGTCTTAAAAGACGTTTTAATTTTGTTTATTTTTGTTTCTAAGAGTATTTACGTTTCATAATACTAATTTCTTGCTCTGTTCTTTAATTATTTGCTCGGGTAAATTGCTGAGATCGTTCCGATATGATGTGTTAAATGAACTAATAAACTAATCAATAGTTAATCATTTATTGGCCTTGATTTTATTAATGTAATAATATCAAGAGCATAATTAACCGGAGACCACCTGGTTTGCCATTGAAATGAAACAAAAACAACAACGTAATGATAATCCAGTCTGACGTGTTAATTTCCTAATTTGCTCGCTATTAGCTCACGTTGTTTTTTGGGTGACTAGGTGTATAAAAATAAACGAAATTATATTAGTTATCAGTCAATCTTGGATTTAATTGGAGTAGCCTTCGGCAAATTTCTAGACGTTATCCTATCATTAGGTGTCAGTTATACTCGGCTGCCTTTTCCAATTTCCATCGCAGATTGCCATCAATACGTTTCTTGATACACTATTTCGGCGAATTAAATTTTGCCATATTTATTTTTATAGGATCTGAAACAGCTGAAGAAATGTGGATATTATACTCTTCTGAATACCCCTTTGGGTATTATATATAACGTGTGACGCTATGTGTGCTTAATTTCTATATAAACACATATATAGTCATTAGAAAATATAACACATAAGGAAGTTGAACAACAAATATTTGCCAAAGAAAATTAGATTCTATCATCTAAGCCAATTCCTGTGCAAAAGAACCTTATGTCAATACGTCTATAATGGTTAATATCTCTTGTGCAGGTGAAAGTGGAAGGGCGTATACAGTACCTAACGTGTGTCTGTATGGGATGCCTGGAGCGATGTGACCCTGAGCGCACCATCCGATGTCGCTTCTGCGGACAGAAGTGGGACGGGTCCTCGCTCGTCCTTGGGACCATGTACTCTTACGACATATTCATGGCCACCCCATGCTGTGCGGAACGAATGAAGGTTTGTCACATGTTTTATATAAAATCTGTTACGATAAAAATTACGCAATCCTGGTGGCAAACAAGTTTTTTTTTATTATGGATAAATACTAACAATTATCAACTTTATATTGATGATTTCATTGTTGTTCTTTGTCTAACTGAAATTTTTGGATCCTGAAGTGCCAGATTGCAATTTTATTTATCTTGAGTCCACAATTTATATTTATACTATTTTGTTTGTGTACAGTGTAACAACTGCTTCAAGGCGCTTCTGCACCCGCAGCAGCGATTGAACTATTCGGATTACTCGCACCCGGTGACGTGCCCCCACTGCCGCGTCTCCGACACACACTTCGTCAAGCCACTCACCTACTGCTTCACCAAACAGGTTTACCCGCTCTTCCAGCAGTGGCCATAACAGTCGGCGGTGCCGGGAACCTCTCCCGGCACCCCCCCTGCTTCCGATACGTGGGGACTAGCGCCGTCGCCTCCGCGTCGTGCCTCACCCCCCGCGCTTAGACCCGTCGTCAACACGAGCATGGCTTCACGAGCCCCCGAAACCCCTGCGGTAGAGGAGCCTAACAAATTACTCACGCCGGCCCTCACGAGTATCACCGAGTCGCTATCGCTTCTTGGCTTGACGCCGGAAACTCTCGCGATGAGTCTGGGAGAATCTCTTGCTGAGCGCTATCTGGCGAGTCTGAGACCGAAACCAGTGGAACGGCCCATGATTGGTGGGTGCGGCATCCCGCGCCGCACGCCCGTCACCGAGCCAGCTCTGCAGCTCTTCTCCAACGACTTCATTGACTATTTGAACCAGATCGCCTAAGCTCGCGACTGGTTCCTCGTGCCTATGTGTAAAACGACGCGGCGTCTATTGGACTATTGTGTGTTATGATGTTGTTTTCTTGAACTCTTTACGTGTCCTAGTGACTATAGAAATAATTTCTGTTAAATTAAGTTGGTATTATTGAAAATAATTTTATGTGTCAGTTTAGATCGTACTATTGATTTTATTTTAATTTTATTCTGCACTTTGTTGATTAGAAGTTGATTTTTATCGAAAATAATAATTAGCAGTGTAGTAAGATGCCAGAAATTGCATTTTTTGTTTTCGGTTCAATCTCAAATTGGGGAATATTTCCTTTTGAAGGACTTAAATCGTGAGTTTTTAAATTGATTGATTACCTTCGATTTCAGTGATACTGATGGCCCTATCTGATAGGGACGTTTGAGTGGCGTGTTGTTTAGTTCAATTTAGTTTATTAGTTATGTTTTATTTTAGCAAAATTTTAAACCTAACTTAAGTGTTATACAATATTTTCGTAGGTTTATTGTGAACTTTTATTTCCTCCCACCAAATGGCACTTTAATAGTGTGTGGGAAGTCTACATCTACTAAAGATGCCATGTTAGGTCTTAATATCAGTTTCGTTTACTTACTATATTTTCACATACATACCTTAAATAAACAATAATAATGGTAGAACATTTTAAGTGTAAGTAATTGCTGTGTCACCAATAATATGATTAGCCTGTCTATATATATTACATTTATTGTAGGTTATGTAATGTCGAATTGTTGTTTTACTTCTGTTCCAATAAATAATTTATATATCTCAGTGATTAACGGGCTATATGGAAATTACAAAAAAAAACAATATAACATTTTGGAATAGTGCCATATCAGTTGAAACAAAGGTTACAATAGACCTTTGAAATGTAAAATTTATTAAATAAAAGCCGCTAATCATTGAGAGAGCAGTTTTTAATTTATAAAAGAAAGATTTTTGTTATTATACGTTTGGCTATCTGAATAGTTTAGATTAAGGGTTTTTCTTATTATCATGGATGTCTATTTATTTGTAAGTGAATAGCGCTTCGGCATTAACTAAGCGTATTTAAGTGATGTGCACATTTACTGATTAATTGTTTAATGTTAACGTTTTAGGTAAGGTTTTTATACATTTGATACTTATAACTCGCGAAGTGATTTCAAGTGATAATTATTAGTAATAGTGCGTGTTTAGCGATTAATGAATATAACAACTGGAAGTGGTGCGGATACTTGGGCGAGTAGGCGCGTAAACATTATAAATTATCGTGATATAACCGCGGACAACCGCTGAGTTTTAGGCAATAATTCTTATGAAGACTTGACACTTTTTATAGATATGAAATTTTTGCATTCTTCTTAAATCGATACTGCCATTTACATTTTACTAATCTAATCGAATTCTCATCTATCATATCGATTAAAATAAACTAAAATAACGCATCGTGCGTTTTAATATCAAGTATCAGATGCGTTATTTCAGATTATGTCGATGTGAAAATTTGTGTGTTCGTTCTTATTTTGGACTGACTACGACGTAGTTATCTGTTGCGTAGTTGTAGGAGATCACGCATCATCACGCCATCATCCGCATCACTGCACCTCATTACGTCATCGTCATCATGGCACGGTTTGAGTGGACGGTGAACTGGCGCTATGTCCCGTCTTAGCACCATGCTAAATGACGCGATAACATCACTTTTCGCTTCAAATATATATGAACTAAGGGACCTTCAAGAGACGAGATTATAACCACTTCTTTTTAAAAGTCCCATAACGCATCTGTGATTCCCGGTGTTCTAGATGTCTATAGCGGAGATCATTTACCATCAGATGACCCGCTTGCTCGTTTGCTCCCTCTATTACAAATAAAAAAAGTTTAGAATGCACAAGATGCAATTCTTGTATTACAGCGTTCAATTATACTAAGCTTTAAACAATTCATCACAGTTTATAAATTGCTGAAGGAAATTACATCAGATATAATAAAGATTTATAATACTTATTCGAGACAATTTTGGCAGCTTTAAACTCTGATATTAAATGATCGAATACATACAATTACGAGCCGCTAAAAATAATAACTGCGAGGTAATTTCGACTTTCGTAAAACATTTAACGATGTTGTTATTGGGCGTCGCTTGCGCACATCCCGCGTCGGACCATAGTTGCCAGTCGCCTTGTGTGGTTGTAATACCTCTTAAATATTTTAAAATTAGTATCCTCCGCTTAAAATTTTACTCTAAGATTTAAAAATATATGTGAAACAATACCTTTATCGTAATGGCGTAATATTGTAAATATGCCATTTATTCTACTACACGCAGATGCTTACGACAAAGTATTTAATGAGATATTGCATATTTCTAGTTTAGCAGTAATCGATAGTACATAATTTCACAATATCAAAGATCCCTAATTATTTTAAAGCGAACCCGCCGCGGAGGGACCACACTTCATATGTTAAACAATTTTAATTTTATCGAAGTTTGCTCGTTCTAATATAGAATTATATTTAAAAGTTAAATATACATTTATATAAATGTATGTAAACAATAAAATATTTGAAAAAAAAAAATGTAAGGCGAGCTGTTGTTGGTATATTTAGAAAAATATTAAATGAACCAGATCATCTGATGTTGGACATGTACAAATGAGAAGTGAAGTGTGGTTGGGCCGCGGCGCCTAGTAAGACGACACAGATTATAAAGTCATATTGTTTAATAGTCAATACAGAGCCATCTATGTAGATGTATAATCAAAGAACATTTTATGATGACTCATCGTGTGTCATTGACCCCTCTTCCGTACAAAATCTTACTATCTATTTTCAAAGCTATTTTGAAAAATCCATTTAGGGTTAGACCACACTTAGCCACATGAAATTGCACTTTACTATGTTTCTACTACTTTTCTGTCACTTAATTTATTAACGAGAGCGGCACGCGCGGATTCGACGATGCGCTCGGCTCTCACTCTTATCTCACTCCAGTAAATGAGAATTCTAAGTGATAGAATAGGAAAGATTCATAGGAAAGTGTGGTTCGGTACGATAAGATATGGTGTAATCCTTAGAAGTTTATATCAAAGTCCTCCGATTAAACAAAGGCTGTTTGTTTCATATTTATAGATATTTCAATATTGAACTTCGACAAACATATAATTACCTCTTTAGATACAAAGGAAAAAAAATAGTAAATTATAGCGAAACAGTCGTGGCTCCATAATTGAATTGTGTTTAGAGAATATTTACAGTTAAGATGAGTGGGGGGCACTTCACGGTGACAAAGTTGTGTGCTCTCCGCTCAACAAATATACAATCCAGAGTAAATGTATATTAGGTATAGCTTGTAAAGAAAACTATCTTGGAATTCAACTCAGTCGGGCGCAGTTGAACGTTTTCTACTATTTGTCGAGTTTATTTGAATAATCCTCATTTAAGAGCTCCTCTACAAATCGAGCTGTTTTAAGTATGTTTCTCATTTTGAAGATTATATGAACTTTGAAGGTTGTATAGGTAATTCTAATTTTAATAGTGAACAATAGTTCGGTTCTTCCTAACTTACACAAATATTACATTATCTGATGTGTTTGATTATATTATTCATATTTTAGACACTTAGTTACTTGTTCAGTTTAAATAAATGTAATTAATTCAAACGTTGCCAACTTTCCTAGTTTATTTGCACATATTTGTTAAATTATGTAATTAATAACAATTTATTTAGACACCGACATTCGAATTTCTTCATGTTGAATTTTAATGTGGTGTTGTTTAGTGAATTGCTTAAAAGTACAAAGAAACAAATGTGTTACTTTTGCAAATTTTATAAAATAAATCAAATACATATTAAAAGTAACACTGAAGTAGATAATGTTAACAAAATAGTTGCTGTAAATCCTAATATAACCGCTATTGTTTTTGTTTAACAGAATTAACACCTATTTATTGGTTCTGTAAAGTTCTTTACGTTTGTTTCAAATTTAGGAGCAAAAATTGTTACTTATTATAAAAAACTATATACTATCTTATATTAATTTTATTACTTTAGTACTTGTATTTTATCGTATGCTATTAGAATTCGTACATTGTACCTCTAGCACCCTGTAGGTATAACATCATTGGCATAATATTCGTTGATCTGTAGGTATCGCTTTGAATATAGGTTAATCAAGTCTTATTTCCATTGTAGTTCTTATTTAGAGTCGTAGTGTTTTCTTTAATAATATACTCTTATTGTGTGAATGTGGATGTATGTATGGTTACACTTAACATTAAGTTTAGTCATCTTCGCGTTCTTTATTCATATTTATAATGATTATCTCGTGCCAAGCGAGTATTATTATGAATCGTGTACATTCTGGTCATAGCGGTGCGTACGCGCACCACGCCTAAGTATGTGAAAATTATCTTAAAATGTTCCCGTGACATTTAACGTAGTTTATCACGAATATAATGCCTGCCTGTCCCAGCCGGCTTCAGACATTCATGTCTATCGGCACAGTGTCGCGTGTTAGACCTAACGTTCTGTTGTACGCCTAACTTCAATGACAATGATATATTTGTAAACTTTACCATGTTTATGTCCCTTTAATGCAGATAACGTACCGTTAGAAAGCACTTGTTCTATCACAATAAAACAGAAAAGACATCCGTCGCGATTCCAATTCCAGATTTATGTTTATTGCTGTATTTTCAACAGAACTTTATGAGTCGACATTTGCATCACAGTGTTGTTATGTTATCGCTTTTACCTAGCTGTACGCAGTAGCTGGAGGCCCACGGGTCTAAGGCAGGCTCTCGATGTGACATTCAGCATCCAATGATACCCGGCATCCACACGCTCAAAATTCTCCAAACGCATTGGCTGATTCTAGTATACGGCTGTTATTGGTTAGTGAAAAGATGCAAATCAAAAACATGTTAATTATATTTTGATACTCGATGTTTTCTACACTAATGTAGTATGTTCGTATTAATCTTGTGTATTAACTTGTATAAGTAGGGTTAATCTCTCGGTCGCATTTTGTAGTTTCGGTGGACGAATGCAATTAATTACGCGCAACGTTCGGTTTAATTTTAGACTGATACGTAGATACCGATCAATACATTAACATCTCTCCAACTAGTAAGTGCGATACGATTGTGAAGGTGATATTACATTACAGTCATTAGCTGCAGACGTCACAAACGCTGCAACTGACAAGAGCAGTGTAAAGTCAATACAAGTTAGTGAGCCCCGAGTCACGTAAGTGCACGCTCGGCTCCGAAGTAAAAGCCCATGAATTTTTGTAAGCACATTTATAAAATTGGTGATAAACTTACGAATTGGTTAATGATAATAATTAAGTTATTGCGTAGCAATTAGACATAACGGTTTTTACTACGTAATGCGCGGGGTGCATCAGGGTATGAGTGTCATAATTTGTAATATCTTAAAAACTTTTGTACTTTCGTAAAGATAACAAGTAATTTAGTGATAACGTTTTTCTATTAATATGTAATGCATAAATTAAACATCAAGTAATATACGTTTTTTTACTGGAAATGTAGATGTAGTATTTTTGTAAGACAAACGAGAATAACTCGTCGTACGTGTATCACAGCGATAAATAGATATTGTGTAACGGCCGGTTGTGTGTCCAATTTTAAGGAGCAATCTTGACGCACCACCCACATACGATACAAGAAATTTCACGAATAAACACATCGTCTAAGATTCCTTCTTGATATTAGCCGCGCAACAACACGGCTATTGTATAATTAGGGTATTAAGTCTTTGCATTTTCTATTTGATCGGATGCTTTGTAAAAATTTCTCTATTGGTCTTAGAATTTTGTTCTTCGGAGTTTCAAAGGCAATATGAAAGCAACGTATTATCAAACCGCAATCTATTCGCTTCGATGGTCCTAGCTTGTTGCTAAGGAGAAACAAGCCGTGCAGCTTGTATCGAGGCGGATAATTACCGAAGCGAGCCGATCGATCGCTTATCTGAACAAAATACAAAAGCAATTGCGATACAGACTATTACGGCATTTCTACCAGAGATGTGCGAAGATGCGTAGTGACGGTGTTTGTTAAAAACACATAGAATCACTTTATCTGAGCAAAAAAGGCATCTCTAATTAAATGAAGCGATTTTATTGGTTCTAAACAGACATTTCTAGTTACGCATCCTCGCAGCTCTCTCTGATGGAAACGCAGACTAAATATTGAAATATTTAACTTTGAAAGCATCTCAACAGTGAAAGCATTTGTTCATAATTATGTATATCTGTAATGTATGTTTGAATGAATGAATAACTTGATATATTTTATGAATTTCCATTGTCTCCAGTTGGTACAATGGTATCTTTGCGTATTTACTAATATTGAGTGTGGTCATGTGTTAAGTAAGTTCTTTTCTCTAATGATCTCTTGTTTACTTACAATTTAACTGAAATATGGTTCGGAGTGATAGTAATGTGGAACGATGCTGAGATGCTCAGATGGAAAACGCCAATTGATTAATTTTAAGTAAGAAATAAGTGCTTGAATTTATTATAAGGGTCGTTTTAAATTAAGCTATAAAATACATCTATACCATTGAAAGTTGATATTATTTAAATCTTTGATACGTCATAACGTGTATTTTTGTATATTCGAAGTCGATGCATGAGGAATTGGCACAAATAAAACTGTAGATTACGTAAGATTACTCTGATTATGGATAAGATGAAAAGTTCCATTTTGTACGGTTTAAATATTGAGAATATTAATTTTGTATTGATTGTGAGCGTTGTATTGTCTATATTGTAACGTTGGTGAAGCGAGATTAGCTGTAAGGTTGTTTCAGAAAATTGTAATAAAACTGGAGAGACAAAAAAAAAACGTTATATTTTATATGGATCCTGATATAGTGTGACAGACTTAGGTCGAAACACTTCGTGTTACTTTACGAATCTAGTTTGTAAGTTTGCTCTTTAAAAGAGTTTTCGCAGGTAGTAGTTTTAGTAGGCTTAGTGTTTTTTATACCGGCTTGATGTTGTGACATTTATTATTAATATGATATTCATAACGCAGTACTACCGAACAAGCGGCCAACACTGATCAATAGAATGTGTAGTGGGTACTAAGTGTGGGGTGTTTTGTTTTGTTTCGGGTGTGTAGACGAAGAGCGGGCAGCATCTCTGCACTTGTGATCATAACCAAAGTGTTGCTGTTCGCAAGCATATCATTTTAATATGACGCTAGTTACATTTTTCGGTACAAAATCTTAGCGAAGTTTTAATTCTATTCGATTTATGATATTGTTAGACAATTCTGTGTTGTCAGGGTTTAAGTGGAGGGTTTGTGCGGTCTCATTCTAAGCCGAGTCTAGTCGTGCCGTCGGCTTTTCCATCAGAATGTGCTTCGGTATAAATGATCACGAACCTTCCATTGCGACTTTGTCAATATACCTGAATTATTTCAGTTTTTTAGCAGAATTATATTATTGTCTAGTATTTCCGATTATGTTACGTTTTATATTGCTTATATTATATATTATGGATACAATGTTTATTAAGTATTTAATATTCATTTTGATGAGGACCTAGTCGATTCTCTATATATCACATCTCCCAAAGTACAAATTCCTTGTTGTTTAGTCCAATTTTGTTTGACTGTTATTGAATGGAAATTATTTTAACGAGTGTTGTGTCGCCCCGTGGGGGGTTGGCGCCGCCTCATCTTCTTAAGATCCTTGCATCTTGATTACGTAATTTGGCAACAAACTTCGGATATTCTATAGCGCTTATATAGGCGTATGTTGTAGTAATTAAACAAGTTAGTTCAAATAAATCCATATTACATTAAATCAAGTTTATTTACCGTGTCTCGGGTACACTTTATATACAATTTATGTTTAGCAGCTTTTAACTTAAGTTAGTTTAATTTTAATAATTACCTATTTAGTTAATGCACAATAAATAACCCAATAAGTTACATCATTTTTTTACTAATGTTTACATGTTTTAGAAAAAGAACCATTGTCATCATTTCTTTTATATCTTACCATTGTTTTAGCTATACGTAATCGCCTACTACACATTATCCAATTGGAAAAGCTAATTTAGCTATGAAATATATTTCAAATGACACTATACCTACGATAAATACAATGAAACCTTTATAAAAATAAAATCTATAAAAAATATTTTTTGTGTTTTATTTCTATAGTCCCAGACAAAGTGACTGTGGTTCAGAGGCCTATTTCCAGCAGTAGGTACATGCTGATGATTAAGGTTGGGAAGCGAGAGACTTACGTGCATTTGAATCGAAGTATGGGATACTTTAGCACTAGGATATATATATAGATATATATATATATACTTTAGACCCGATTATTTCGGTATTAATGATTAAAGGTCGATAAAGAAAGAGTAAACAAATTATGAAAAACTATACAAACTAAAGTTCATTGAAAAAGTTCTTAGCTAAAATATTTTTAAGTTTATAAACATTGGTATTGAATAAATCTAGGTGATGCTCACACAAAACAAATTACAATCGTAGTAAGCTAGATTGTAACTCTTAAAGCTCTGCTACATGGTTATAAACTTGCCTTCCACAGAGGTGCCCTTGGTGGATTCCAACCGTAAAGCCGGCTGTTGTAAACCAAATGAAGAAAAAAGGGCATTTTTAGCCTCTACCTACTCCAATTTTAAACAAGCATGATGTTAATATTATAGTCCTAGTGGTTAGTGACCTTGACTGCTCGTTCGATCTCACAAATCTTTGTGTGATGAGCATAAAGGTTTGTTCTGCGTCTGGGTGTAGGTAATTTATCTATAATATGTATGTACTTATTTACAAAAAAAAATGTATTTTAGAAGCATATCAGTTGTTTAGTAGCCATAACACAAGCAAATATAATTGCTTATTTTGGGACTAGATGGCGCTGTGTGAATGTGGTAGAATATTATTATTATGTAGGTAGGTACGTATAAATTTCTGTGGTAGCCTTTACTGGAGCTAGATCAACTACAACGTATAAACTGATGCGACTGCTGTTTGACCTCTGTAACCTAATTAGCGCGAATACCGTTACGTGTGGCGCTTTCAGACACGACGTCTGTCTATCTACACATGATACACTGTCTGACAAACGAATTGGTACCTAATTGGAACGGAAAATCGTCTGGTAAGTACCTACATTGTTTACCCGATTTGATACCTATTTATTTATCAGGTAAAATCAATAAAAATAATCGCGATTGAGAGTAATTCTGAATCTGGAAAATTTGAACTGCTCTATAAATTGCAAACATGCAAAATTTCTCCTCGAAATCCTCGATTTTTTTTCTGTGGACCTACTGGCTACTAGTAATCTTGACATTTGACCTATGTAGGGAGACGTTTAAAAACGACAGCGGCCCCGTATTTAATTTTTTTTCAAATCTTTGACATCCCTATCAATGTCAATCATGAATGTCGAGATTCCGAGTACCTAATTTTCATTTCATACCTAACAGCTCAAGCGATTTACACTACAGAACCAAATTCACAGTTGTGTCCTTACTTTGCAAAATAGGCTTCAAAAAGAAAGCATATTTTGCATAATATGTTGCATACAGTAAGAGTTTGACAGGATTATGAAACGTCATATTGGTTGAAACTGAAAGTTAATCGTTCCCTCAACGAAAAGTCAAAGTGTGGTCTATGAATAAGGGCCTTAGATTATTATTAGATCATGAAAGATGTGATTGATTTCACCTCGTTCTATCAGATACTAGGTAATATATATTTTAATGAATTAAGCACGATACAGTAACGCTTCCTAAAAAAAGTTTATTAGAAAATAGATACCTACTTATCTTACTACCCTACTTATCTTCCTCACCTTCGATACTCGCGTTAGTATGTAGCTACCTACATAATATAGGTATTTAAGTGCAATATAAATCCCATGATCCGATATTAGCATCGTCCATTTAGTTAATCTTATCTCTAGTACGTATCTAAAGTAGCACGTCGTAATGCACATTAACGCCGACAAGTTTATGTCCTCCTGGTCAATAAATAAACTTTCGGAAACTAAATAATGGCTCCAAAACACCATAGCGATATTTCACACACCCTTTGAAAGGATTAGGAGGAAGCTCTTCGAGTATACCGCTCTGCTAGCATTACTGTTTCTTAATCCTACCGTTAGTAATTCAGAGATAAGGTATTTCTTGAGAACATGTTACGAACAGATTAGGGTAATTTAATTTGCATTCTCGTGTAAAATGTAAGGAAGGATTTTGAGGTGATTGCACTGCCGCGTACATTATCATCGGTACATTATCTAATGAGTGATCAATACTTGAGATTCAAAATCGTTTTGTAGAAAATCCAAACGTTTGGCATAATTTTAATTATTTACTTATTGATTATCATCATGTTAAACGGCCCACTGCTATTCACGGGTCTCTTCCAAAGATCAAATCCTTAGGCGTATGAGGCATTTTTGTCCGTGTAGTGACGGATTAAGAATACATAATGTCACTACCCCATCTCAACCCGTGGTAGTCGTAAAAGGCGACTCAGGGATCTTATGCAGACAAGAGCACAGCAAGAAAAGGAGAATTCAAAACAAACCATATACCAACCCGTCTGGCCAGCGTGGTATAGTATGCTAAATTCCCTCTAAATCCCCTAAAAAACTTTATTCCGAAAGTCACAAATACGAATTTCAAAATACCGAACCATAATGACGTTTTTTATAGGTATATATTAAACGTTAGACCAAATAATTCGAATTATTGAAAATAGGAATGTCGTTTTTCGGACCGGTATTATGAAATTCGGACTTTTGAAAATCGGAACATCGAAATTCGGAATAAAATATTTCGGAGTATTTGGGTGTTCCCTATAAGTTGCATTCAGAGTAGGCTCTCAAGGCCTGTGTTGTGACCCCTGTATAAATTCCTATATCGCGTAAAAGCATGTTGTTTCTGTGGACTAACCTTCATTTTTACATAGGTTTACCACGAGTTTATAGAAATTTGATAGCCATAAAGGGCTCGATAGTAAACTGGACACTACTGGCTTGGTGGATAAGCCCTTAGGGTGGTATACAAGCATACGTAAAACATAAAATAGTTTTATTGGTATGACGTGTGCCGCGCAATGCTGTTTTATGGCAGTAATCTAATTTTCTTGTATGGCTACTATGACTTATGTATGAACCCTGTAATCAATAGCTATAAGAAATTGGTTACATTAGGGTCGCGACCCGACATTGCGGCACTAGCAAGGTGACACTTTTGGCGACAATTACTTACGTACTTAGTAGTACATAGAAAAAAAACCTAAACTCGACCATAATTTATAAAGGATAGTAATAAAAGCTCCGACAAAAAAAGAAGAATTGTTCTTACTCAAAATATTAAATCTACTGCCTAAAATCTAACTTTCCGACTACTTTTGTCCGAATAAAAATAACGAAACGACCCAATGAGATACTGAAATCTTCGAAAAATAAACATGACTGTTTATTGCTATAATATTTTTCTACCAGCATAAATTACGTTCTACTGAAAACTATGCTTTGTAATTTTTATCTCTTCTTGCCTACTATTAATTTATAAATTACCTTTCATATTTCATAGACTGTGGTGCTATTTTAACTGTAACATTATACTGAAAATATTATTCTGAGTGGTTATACAGAAACTTATAAAAAAATAAAATTGTACTTGTAACAATAACTTTTACTTGCATCATATATCATGAATTTTACTACTACGTACTCGATTACCTACTGCTACCTGATTTTTTGAAAAATTCCAATCCGTTCATAAATTAGACTATCTAAAGTAAAACAATTATAAAAATAATTTGGTTAAATTACATCTCATGCGTGTAATAATTAAATGGAAATCAATACATAATATTTATTGTTTTTAATCGACACGTTCCAGCTGCCATTTTACAAAATTATTAGGTACATGAGTTATTTAAATTGAATTTAACTTTGCTTTGGTGGTAGTCTGTGCTTTACTGCGTGAACTATAACAGGCCATGAGTTGGATGGTGTTATGTTATGACAGACAATGACGTAGGATACGTATCCACCACATTCTGCGGCTTGATGTTTCAGGACGATTTGGCACCGATATAGCTCTTCAGTTGCCAAATTATCTTGTAGGTAACGCGTTCTCTTTTGCAGACTAAGTATTTAATACTTAGGTAATAATGTTTTTATAGATTTTTTAGTAAAATAGTAACGTAGCTTAATTTAATCTAAAGGATTTTTCTGGAATCTAAAGGAAACCATCTCAAAATCGATTAAGTAGACGGGATGTGGTATAGGGTTTGTTTCGAATTTTCCTTTTCTTGCAGTGCTTGCAGTCGCCTTATACGACACCCACGGTTTGAGATGGGGTAGTGACATTATCCATTTTTAATCCGTCACTACACGGATTAACTCCCTACCTTATACCTACATCATTATTTGTTGCTGATTGTAAAACTGCCGTGCTAAACAAGGACGTCGTAATTGCATTTCACAAGTCTTTGGAAAATGGTTCTAAGATTGATGTATTTAGACACATTTTTCTCTAAACTTAAGCACGCAGTTGAACTGTTTTTCATTGGTAAGGCAGAAAAGTGTCGAATATTTATTTTAGTATTGCCACTAACAAACTTATTCAATTCATTTTTAAAGCTTTGTAAGCTGCGGTGGGTAGTATTCACTCGTACACAATACTGGTCGTATGTCATTCATACCTATTCTCTAACATTTCTATCCCATGTTCATTTTATATAGTTGTCCGTGCTCCCCACGCTGTTTACTGACTTGATTGGATTCGTGCCTTTTTTTATTTACTTAAACCATCGCTATTTTAAGCACTAGTACTGATGTTGGTTCGTGTTCATAATAGGCGAATTGATTGTGACTAAGTTTTGCAATTTTATTTGAAAGATTTTTTGAGTTTTTATCCCTTATTTTCGTAGTAATCGTGCCGCGGGGGACAAATACTGAAACAAATAATCTATGAGTTAGACAGATGTATTTTGTCTCGAGTGGGAATCGAACCTACCTCACTCGGCACGGCGATGTTGGTGGCCAGGCGAGTACCTTAATCGCTTCGCCACAGTGACAGTCTTTAATTGGATAACTGGCGGCCAATATCATGCACCGTAAATGTACAGTCAAACAAAAGATATTAATGCAGATATTCAAAGAGAGGTAGCCAAACCAAAACTAGATTAGTCACTGAGACAGTCATAATGATAATCATCTGAACCTTGGATGCTGTTATTATGGTGATAAAGTTTTTATAGCTTTTTAACCTTAACCGCCTAAGTAATATTAATCCGACAAATATTTTCGTGTAAATATCGACAGCATCGTAGGTATGGCTTATTCCCACCCGCTCTACGATTTTGTTCCCAAGCGCTCCATAACTAAAATTAAATATTATTATTATTTTGTAAAATGTTTCCAAGGGTCCAAAAACTTATGCAAATTTATTTCTTCAGTATATTTACGACCAAATACCCTGGCTCTTTTAATTTCCTTTTGTTATTTAATTGCGCTTTATTCTATCAAATTAATGTTTATATTAGGAAAACAATTAATTGAGTAACCTTTTTCAATATACGCACTTCAACTGATATCTGTCTGGGGTTAAAAGTTTAAGCGACATTCTATTAGGTAGGTATTAGGTATTGATATCACCAGATTTCAGTACCAATAAGGATTGACTTCCACTTGGTATAATAATAATTATAATGCTAAGAAAACTGATAACAATCTAATCATAGAACTATTAGCCTTAGAAAGTATATGAGAGCTAATATAATGTCGAAAATATTTTGCCAGTGTAATCTCGCCCTTAGTGCAGAATCGCAGACATTGAGAGCCGGTCGTGCGTCCCCTATTAGTAATCTATCGTATGAAATAGAAAGCACTACTCGTGCGTTTACTAGATTGGAAACGATCTTAAAAGTATCTTAAGCGCTCTTAAGTATATCTTTAAACGATACTTTCTTAACTATATTTATTAAATAAGATTTGACACTAAAAGTTTTGTGATTTGGTAATTATTGGAATTGGATTAACACGTGATTAACAGATATACTTTTGGATATTATTTCGAATAGCTCCATATGTCCTGCAGTGTACTGCAATAAGGTGAATGGCTAAAATTATCCATGTACTTCCAATTTAGTTAATAAGCTGCCTTAGATATAGGCAGGGAACAGCTGGAAGGTTCGACGAGCGATAGGGGAAAAAGATTCTCAATTGGTGAAAACGTACGGGAAAGCACAGCAGCCATGCTAACGAAAAACGGTATTTAACTGCATCTGAA
Organism: Laspeyria flexula; assembly: GCA_905147015.1. NCBI lineage: Eukaryota > Metazoa > Arthropoda > Insecta > Lepidoptera > Erebidae > Laspeyria > Laspeyria flexula. The sequence goes on from LR989956.1 coordinate 12,023,573, forward strand.
GTTGAGAGAATAGTAGATTATAAGGAATTAAATTTACGTGCGGTTTTTCTGTAACCAACAATGTAAATGCGTCGTTCTTTCTTAGCAAGACAGAGCGTGAGCGGCGAGCAGATTGGTAGATGACTTGGTGAAGGTTGCAGGCAACTTTTACCTTCTTCTTAAAGTTGGCACAGAGCCACAAGATAAGAGGCCTCTATTCAGCAGTGGATGGAAACCGGCTGAAATGTTGATGAAAACTCCTATAGGTCACGCGAACTGAATCTAGTATTCATATACCGTCTTGTGATATCATGTTTCTAGCGTTAGAACTTAGATACGAATGATGCAAATATTGTACATTATCATAGTAAGCGTGTGGACCAAATAACACGTTATAGACTTAATAGCTTCGGTTTTACGATACGCCTGTATGTCTGCCTAACGCATTACACGACTTGTAAATTGCTAAGTGTTGCACCAAAATACGAGTATGTTTCATTTCTATGCTACACATATCGCACTTACACTGGTAAAGTTATAAACCGAAAACACCTCTAAGCAATTTTGAACCCTAAAATAATAATCGCAAGTTAAAAATTGCGCTACAGACAAATCTCGTTTTATTTCTGTATTAAATAAACAGTGCGTATTATCTACTAGATTTTATTTTTAGAACATGTAATGAGAAAAAGTTGTTTGAAAGTACAGGTATAGTAATCAGGGTTTATGAGACAAATTATGTAGAAAATAATTGCTTTTTAGTTAATGTTAACATTAATGTACATACACCTAAATATATACCGTAAATAACATCTATAAAAATGTTAAAATAAGAATACATTTACATTTTAATTTTAAAGACATATCATCAGAATATAACATTTCAGGATAGATCAGGTTGATATTACATTGTTTGTTTTTTGATAACCAGAGGCTGTTTCCCATTAACCAATTACAACTTTCTTTTCAGTTTATTTTCTCAGAAAAGCATTGTGTGATATGCATTTATCTATTAATCTAAATTAAATTATGGTAGTTTCGTTTTCAATGGATTAGAAATGAAAGACGACCTCCGCTTGCACATCATCATCATTAGCAACCCATTAATGTCCCACTGCTGGGCTCGGGTCTCCTCTCCTCTATCTAGAGAGCAGAGTGTTAAGGCCAAAAAACGCTGGCCTAATGCGGGTTGGTGGATCATACATAATATATATATTCTACCACATTCACACAGCGCCATCTAGTCCCAAAGTAAGCAATTATATTTGCTTGTGTTATGGGTACTAAACAACTGATATACTACTTAAATACATTTTTTTTTTTTTTGTAAATACATACATATTATACCCACGACCTTCAGCTTAGCAGTCAGGGTCACTAACCACTAGACCAACAGGCCAGTCAACTAGACCAACAGTATACATACCCATGGAATTTCTTCTAGGATAATTATGTGGGTTTTTCACGATGTTTTCCTTCATCGTCAGCAGTCACTGGACTAGTACATATAAATTCCACAAAGTGAAATCCACATTGGTACTGCCGGTCGGAATCGAACTCACTTATCCATTCGGCCACCATTGTTTATTTCTTCTTTTCTTTTTCGCTTGTTCTCATTTTCAAATTCTGATATATTGTTATAACAATATTATTTTTTATAAGTATAACTAAAAATGAATAAACTTAGTAACTAGGGGTACCAGGCGCGCAGAATAGTGTAAGAGTTCGTATAACCGAAAACATTAATAACATCACCCACTATCCCATTAAACGACTTTATGCCACCACATCAAAAAAATAAATTCAGCCTACATTATCAGTAACCGCCACCCGTGTTTATGGTGCGTAACATGCAATAAAATTGGGGCTCCATCGTTTTGCAATCTCCCCAAAGACCAACGTCTTGATGAACACCCTAAGACTTTATATTTGTCTATAAAATTTTTATGTTGCACACGTCTTGGTGCACCTTGTTTGGTGACGTAGCTGTTGCTATGCGAATAGCAAGCTGTTTATTATAGCTTATAGAGGGATACTATTATTGGTCATGACTAGTTCTGGTAACTAAAGATCAACGAATCAATGAACGGATAGTTACATAAAGGTTTACATATAGAAAATATTTGATAATATTAATTTATGGGTGTAATTTATCTATAATATGTATGTATTTACAAAAAAAAAAATGTATTTAAGTAGTATATCAGTTGTTTAGTACCCATAACACAAGCAAATATAATAGCTTACTTTGGGACTAGATGGCGCTGTGTGAATGTGGTAGAATATTATTATATTATTATATTATAATATTTTCTTTAGTTATGTAAAGTAAATTTTATTGATGAACTTTTGCCGGCCAGCCAGTTTTTAGAAATATCTCTGGAGCCATCAATTTAATTTTGTTCAGTTGCATCATGATAGAAAGTACAAACAGAAATAAACTCGCGTAAATGCGTATACCAATAATAGAGTAAAGGATTTCCTTTTGAGAAAACACAGACAGTTCTGATCCCAGTCTTTAACATAGGTACCCTAAAAATCTCAATGATGCTATAAATTCACTACTTTAATATTTTTTTAAACAAATGAATACGATGACGTATTAAAAGGGCCTGGTATTGATCTATTATCTGACCTTTACATCGCTATCGCATCGCGTCGCATCGCCCACATGAGTCGTATGCCCGTAGACAAATTCGTCACGTTCGGTCGCCTGGTCAGCGAAAGTAATGACTCGTAAAGCTACTGAACGGTGTAAAATAGACGGGCACAGGTAAAGGACCTCGGTGATCTACGGATGTATTGTATGTATGTAGGAGTTTGCTCAGTTTTGGGATAGTAATTGGTTTAATACTGATAGTGGTACCTACATTTTTGATGTTGGTTTTAAATTAATAATTTGCCAGAGGGCCTACTCTGAATTTCGACATTCGAATGTTCGGTTTTGATGTCGCTGTCAAATGTTTGAAAGTGACAGCGACCATATCTAAATTTCCTTACATTTGACAGCGACATCAAAACCGAACATTCGAATGTCGAAATTCAGAGTAAGCTAATTATAATATTTTTCAAGAAAGAAGATCTTTAAATGTATTATTAAGAGAATTGGAATATGTTCGTGGTCTGTCTGTACCTATATTGTTAGAATTGATATTGTCTGCCATCTCGTTTTCCGAGGGCCTATTCGAGATCTAGTAATTTGACTTGGTCAATTTTGACATCGTCATATCGTTACAGTATGTCATTTTCCAAATCGACTAAGACGAATGTTGAGTTTCTCAATAGGCGCCAAGTATCTAGTGGCAATGTAAATCTTTATAGTCAAGACTCACCCCTTTTTTTAATAAACAAGGCAAATGTAGACTTTTTTTAATCTTGATACAACAACTGTATCCTGTACCCTACTTACTAAAATATTTAATAACTTGAACTAAACAATTTACCCTTATCAAAACAAAATTACTCGAGTGAATTACGAACAACTTCCCTAGTCTTGCCCAATCTTTTTAAAATCTTTTTTCTATGACAAAGAGTCAGATTTAGATTAGGGGGTGTGTCAAACCCCCGTTGCGCACCAAAATTAGGCAAGTCAGGCCCAAATTAAAAAAGAAATCAGCCGAAAGTTAATCCGAAAAGTTTTAATTACGTTTATTTTAGTCATCAAGCAATTCCACGTTAATTAATTTAAGAAAGAATGGCTGTTTCTTTACGACAAACAATTGGAGTCCTTTTGAATTATCTTCCAAATGTTTAGTAGATTAATTGTTGTTGAAGCAATTGTCATTTATGTAAGACAGTCATTTGTTTAAATTAGATACGTATTTAAATAATATATTCAATATACATAATATGCGTGAATGTAAATATGCTAGAAGGAATTTCATCTGATATTGTTTGAATAATATCCTTTGTTAGTTAACGGGTATAATATCAATATTAAATTATAGACCTATAAGTCTAAATATTAATATATCTAGAAGTCACGTCGTTCTTTATGTGGCCACTGCTCAGCTCCTATTAGCCATAACGTGATTTTATGTAGTCTATAACCTTCCTTGATAAATAAGCTATCCAACATTCGGACCAGTACTTCCTGAGATCCTAGCGTCACTGAAATAGTTCAGTTTATAAATATCATAATCCTAACCCGATTAATTGTAATTGTGGAAAATTACAATAAACATGATTAATTGTAATTTACATTAAATATTAAGCAATTTCCATCGCTTTGGTTTAACATTTTATATAAATGCTAAACAAGTAATGGAAAAATTCAAATCCACGACGAGACTTGAACCCGCGACCCTGCCATTCCGTGTGCAGTGCTCTTCCATCTGAGCTACGCGGGTGTACGTTCCTGAGATCGAATTTATCCATTACCTGTTAGCATGATGACGTCATGACAACGTTTTTCTACTTATCACCGTGGCTCGTTACAGAAACCTACGGACGATATTCCTCCATTGCAGGTAGGTTAATATCGTAATGAAAGTAGAAACTCAATATTTACATTAAATATTAAGCAATTTCCATCGCTTTGGTTTAACATTTTATATAAATGCTAAACAAGTAATGGAAAAATCCAAACCCACGACGGCATCAAATTTCTACAATGATGTAATTTACTACAATATAATAATAATAATAATAATAATATTCTACCACATTTACACAGCGCCATCTAGTCCCAAATTAAGCAATTATATTTGCTTGTGTTATGGGTACTAAACAACTGATATACTACTTAAATATTTTTTTTTTTTGTAAATACATACATATTATAGATAAATTACACCCAGACACAGAACAAACCTTTATGCTCATCACACAAAGATTTGTCCTGGGTGGGGATCGAACCCACGACCTCCGGTTTAGCAGTCAGACCCACTAACCACTAGACCAACAGGCCAGCCATCAAATGCCACAATCAAAATAAATTGTCAGTTTTTTGTTGGTACTTGACATACAATAAATCGACGGTCCCTACGTATAAACAGACATGTGAAAAATTAACAAAAATAACTTGTAAAATATGAAAAATGCTTAAAATATCATAAGTAACTAACTTTCTCAAATTGACATAACAATACAACAAAAAAATTACGTTAATTCAAGGTAGATTTTGTAGATTGATTTGAAATTATAAATCGTTCTCCTGTAAACCACATTTTGGAAATGGCCTTATATACGTAGGGACCGTCGAAATTATTAATTGCAATTAAAAAATTCCTCACACTGGTCTAGAACTGACGCTTCTGCTGCGTTACTCAGATAGTTCAGTTTATAAATATTATAATGCTAATTGTAGTGACGGATTAAGATACGTAATCTCACTACCCCATTTCAACCCGTGGGTGTCGTAAAAGGCGACTAAGGGAGTAATAATTATACTAATCTTACGTAAACAAGAGCACATTCGAAAAGAAAATTTGAAATAAAACCCTATACCAACCCGTCTAGCCAGCGTGGTATAGTAAGTAGGTTACTTACCTGTTTGGAGGAGACTCGTGCCCAACAGTGGGCCATTTATGGGTTGTAATGATGATAATGCTATTAAAAATAGATGAGTGCTAAAAACTAGTATTTCATTAGAAATATTATACCATTATGTTTTGACATGGTTATACTATTACTAGAAAATAAATATGGGTGACAAAGTTCGTTCGCGTGGCTGTTAGTAGCTAATGCTTTTAAACTAACACTGGTATTTATGTAATGACACTTTACTGTTAAAGATAAGAGAAAATATGCACAAACAAATACCCCCTTATTACAAAATACGGACTAAGTATTAAACCAAGTTTAAATTGACATAAGCCATTGTATTAATGTCAAAGATGTCATTTTAAACCTGGTTTAATACTTAGTCCATATTTGTAATAAGGGGGATAATGTTTTACTTTACTAACTTATTTAAATTTAACGCGTAGCAAAATATGAAAAGGTTTTGCGTTATATTATAGAAATAGTTTGTATAGAACAAACTGAACTGCTTCGTTGGAAAATTATGTTTGTAGGTAAAAATTTACTGGCCTGTCAGTTGGTCTAGTCTAGTGGTTAGTGACCCTGACTGCTAAGCCGGAGGTCGTGGGTTCGATTCCCACCCAGGACAAATCTTTGTGTGATGTGCATAAAGGTTTGTTCTGGGTCTGGGTGTAATTTATCTATAATGTGTATGTATTTACAATATTATATTTACAATATGTAAGTAGTATATCAGTTGTTTAGTACCCATAACACAAGCAAATATAATTGCTTAATTTGGGGCTAGATGGCGCTGTGTGAATGTGGTAGAATATTGTACTATTATAGAAATAGTTAATGTTTGCATTATTAAGGGATAAATCACGGAAATATAGAAGAAACTGAATTGCTTCGTTGGAAAATAATGTTTGTAGGTATTATGCAACATAAATGCGGATAGAATTAAAACAGGTAATATTGGGTATAGGTATAGATTATTATTTTTTCTAAACGGCGATGTTTTTGCTGGAGAACAACATCTTTGTCGTGAGAGACTTTTCTATAATACCTACAAAAAAACCTACCTACAAATTAATGGACAAAGCATTAGTACACCAATTCTTGGAATATTTATTTGTAGAATAATAGTAACAGATTAATTTGTCCTTCGTGGCCATTCAAACGCAATTCTTAGTAAAACAACTGTATCAACAAATAAGTCAGAATTAAGAAACTCGGAGACTTCAGCTTATTCACAATTTTAAGAAACATATTCTTATTTACTTCAATCCTTAATTAGGGAACTGCTTAAAACAACTCGCGACGTACAAATAAGAGATGGGTGCTCAGATATCTCGAGTTGGCTAAGTGTGGAGAGTCCTTAATTGCGCCTTTTACACCTTGCGCTCTTGTTTCCACAGTGAAGTGGTTCCGCTTTTACACCCTAAACACCGGCGACTTAACTCGTTCGCGTTTTGTGAGCACTATCAAAGAAAAATGCAACTTTTTCTTGGTGTTAATAGAGCTTAATTTTAGAAAATGATTATATTGATGCAGAGTAGAATAATTATTACTGGTTATGTGTTAATGCTTAATATCTATACTACATAATATCTATATGACATGGCCTCTATAAAAATTGAGACGACAGAGACATTACAGAGACTACATTTCTAATCAAGCGACCACTATTTTTTTTACAATAAAACCATCAACTTACTACCTTTCTCAATATTAGTCTACTGGAAATCGCACAAATATATTTCTCTCTATATTTTCATGCATGCGATCTAATTTACCTACAGTAAAACTTGATAAAACATATACCTAAATAATGTCGTTTGTCGAATTGGCACGTCTGCTTAAATAAAAGACAGACCATTTCCTATATGATTTAAAGTTCATATTGTGTAGTGTGAAGCAGAGACGATTTTTTAAATTCAGTGAACGCTGTTATAATATTTCACTTTTACGAGCAACGAGAGTCGGGTAGGTGCGTCTGCGCCCTGAAAATCGTTGTAATGGCCGCATTATCTTTCGGCATCTTTCGTCGTAATAATAGTTCATATGCACTCTCCAATTCCCATAGCAACTGGTTTTATTTCAGACTTCTTGGCGGCGAAGCAGATGTGATTTTTGATTAATTTTTCCGTATGTCGTTTCCCAGACTTTTATGTGTGAGATTTTTTTCGATTCACAATAGGGAATATTTTCTAAGGAGTGCTTATATTTTTTTTAAATCCCTTTTATAGTTTGAGATTTAAAGATTAAATCTGTTACATTGTGCTCTAAAATACAAATATTATTTGTTAAGACTTTTCGACAACAATATTTCATTTATTATTTCTAAGAAAAGCAAATGCAAGCAAGCAACACAACATTAATTTAACCGACTCAAAAAATTATGCATAAATGAACTTGGCTACACAATACAACTGCTAATGAGATAATGTTATAATTACCTCTGCCGTATGACCTCGACTACGAATAGACCACTCTATCATTCCCCTAAGCTCTTACAACGGCAGAAAATGATGGGGCCCTCATTCATAGCCCAGACAAAACGTCGCGCCATAATTAGAATACTCGTAATTAAATTAATAAAATGTAATTAACAACGCAGTCAGCATTTTTATACAACTCAATTACCGTTTTAGAGATGCTGAAAAAAGTCGTAACTTGTAACATAAACTTTTTCAATTTTCACCTGCAGTAATAGTCGCGTAAAGTGAGAATGGCCTTTCGCCTTTCGAAAGTAAATATATCTGGAAGGTTGAAGACGCCCGCGGCATCGTAGCGACTTGATAAGGGCTCCAGCGGTATAAAATGCATGTAAACACCTCTTTTGCCGAGTGCTCGGGGACCAAATGTCGACTCTTCTCACAAATTTAGACGTACCTACGTATTGCATACCGTTATGACGTCTTTGAATTGAAAATTGTAATTTTATTTACGTTGTAAAATGTGCTTGAAGTCAGCTCCAAGTCTCGCTTGCGACTCAAATTGTATATATTTAGCTATGAAATACCTTTGATATAAGCTTTAATACAATTTTGTAGTAGTGTGAGTGCGATGTTTAAAAGTGAAACTCTGAGTGTTGGACTTTCGCCGTCGCCAGTCCTAATTTAGATTAATGAACTTTAATAAAAATCTTTTAGTCCGTTTCAGTTTTTCCGTATTCTATGACTAACTCTTCTTTTTGTTTTTCTTCGGTTGGGTAGTTTTCGAGTCTTTTCAAGAGCTTACATTTTGGAATTTAGTTACTGCAGATGTGAGTTAGTACTCGTAATATAATCGTTAGTTAATCATGTACCTACGTAGGTACTAAGTAGTGTTTTGGGTACAGGTATGCAGAAAAAAATAACGAAGTTTGAAAAATGAAAAAAGTATTTCGGAATCGAAAGATATACGAGTTCTAAGGAATAGCAAAGTAACTATGTATTTACATTTCAGTCAAACTGAACCGACTGCTTGGGGAAGTACCTCCGCTCTATATAAAACCGCGGCCATACTAACAGTAGTGTTGTTTTTGCTGGTGAATAATAGTATCCAGAGCAAATTGGAGACTAAAGGTCCTTGTATTACTTATGCTTCAGCTTGTTAGCCAAAAAATAATCTTTCATACATCTTGGCCATTTTCGGATTAACTCAATAAATAAATAATATAAAATTAAATTACTCCAATAGAGTAAATTGGGGTCAATCCCCAAAATTAACTTATTACTTATAAATCCTGTTAATATTAAATAAGACATTGAACAAAAGCTAATCTAGTTACTCCAAATGTCTATGAGTCGTACAAAATTCAATCCGTTAAGAGTACGCCTGGTAAACTTCACTCTACATCAACGTAACTACGCTACGATGGACGGCAATCATTCTAATGGGCTCGGCCGCTCGCAGACTGAATTAGTTCTTTTCAAACTATCCCATCATTCAATTGAAAATGTCCAGACAGATTCTATATTAGGTATCTATTATTCTGTTTTTAGTTTCATAACTAGTAAAAGATTGGTTTTAGGGATGAATGATCTGGATTTAGCTTTTTGCTTTTAGATTTGAGGTGATGGATGTAACGCGAAGTAGCAAATTATAAATGGATTCTATCCCTCATACACATAAACTTTGTTATGTAGACTTTAAAGTAATTAAGATATAAGCGTTGCGTAAAGTTGTCTAAATTAGAAATAAAAACTATTAAACTTTCACGATATTACGACTTATACATAATTATATACCTACTTACGAGTACTTGCCGGCTCTGGGGTGAACTTCCTGCAGCGATGTGTGCTGTGCGCTATCAGATGTCCTTCTTCAAACGAGGCTTATAGAGCTCTATACTCTCAAGATAGGCACTGGCTTAGCTGTGCCCGTTTATTACAGTCCGTGAGCGACGGTAACCACTTACCATAAGAAGGGCCGCCTGCACGTTGCCACATCAAGCAATAAAAAATGGTTTTTAAAACGGATTTTCGTCACGAATAATTTTTAAGAACTAATAAATTCCATATTTCATTTTCCGTCATGGCAAATAGATAGTCTTAAGTTTATTGTCGAGTATAACTTAACACCTTAAGTATTTGTATGTCTATAATTTTCTTCAGAAAACTAATAAAACAACAGAAATTTAATAACTCGATACTAATTGAATTATTGGTAATTCTAGTTATTAAATTACTTTAGAACGGGTTTACGACACGTATTATATTATAAGGAATAGTAAATACCTTATTTATTTGCCCGATGTTTCGATCGAATTACACCGATCGTTTTAAATTAATTTAATATGTGTACAAGTCGCGACAGTTTAAAAGTTTTTATTGTAATTATTGTATAAAGAGTAGCATGTCAGATAATTCCATGCATGCAATCCTCCGACTTTTATGTGTTTTAAATTACTTGGATACTTAAGTGATATGACCTAAAACTAGTCGCCAATGTGACCTTAAAAACACAAAATAGAAAGTCCATTGGACTTCGCAGAACACCGTAAATTAGACATGAAACTCTAAATATATTCTTAATTGGTACTCAATTACTTAGAATTTTATTTAGCACATAGACTGCGACGCGCACGATACTTTTTTAAATACAGAATTTATAATATACATTAGTCCTTCATGTTTTAGAACTTAACTTGTACAATAGAATTATTGCAATCTTAACTTTTCTTTTGTACTTTGTAATTAGTTATTTTATTTAGATAAGGTTTTGATATTTTATACATGCATGCATCAGCAACCCATTAAGTCCCACTGCTGGGCTCGGGTCTCCTCTCCTCTAACTAGAGAGCTGAGAGGGTTTAGGCCATAATCCACTCACCCTGGCGTAGTGCGGGTTGGTGGATCAGACATATACTTAGAATTTCTTCTAGTGTATGTGGGTTTCCTCACGATGTTTTCTTTCATTGTTAGCAAATGGTAAGTCACTTAACTAGTACATATAAATTCCACAAAGTGGAATCCACATTGGTACAGCCGGTCGTGATCGAACTCGGACCGCGTGATTAGCACGCTGGTCCCTTATCCATTCAGCCACCATCGCTTTTTTCTACAACAATAAGTATTTAATTTACACAATATGTTAAAAAACTTTTTTAAAAATCCCTTCCTTTCCCTGTATAGAAAGTTCTGAAGAAATTATGTAATAATTTTGCATTCCTAGTTCTATTTCAACTTTGCATCGTTCAGTCCGTCAGGATTGTCTTTTTTAATGTTCTTTTCATTGTGTCTTGAAGGCCCTCAGATATAAAGTGTTACTGATAGGACTTTCAATGATCATAATGTTTTTGTCGGTATTTTTTCATATAACTATAGCTAAAGGAAACCAATTTAATTATAACAATCCAGTTATTGTTAATTACTTAAACGATCTATTATAAAATGATGACTTTAAAGCAATTTAAGGCTTTATAAATGAGAAAACTTCGTTTATGTAGACATGTAATCAGAGCCAATGAAGCGAGTGATTTCAACTTCCTTAATGGTTCGTTTGAAGCTTTAAGGAGTTGGCAACACTAAGTAATGTTGCCATAGCGCACGATCACGTGTGGATGTACCGATAAAAACTTCGTAGACGCTCCGGGGTTTCATTAAAAGGTAATAATTTACTAGAACGTATATCTATAATCGGTATATTAAATATCGGTTAAACGAGTTATGAACGGTTAGAGCCTGACGCACGTTACTCTGTAATTATGTTAAAGAGCTGGTTAATGCTAATGGTTCCGTATACATTAAAATAATTGTCGTATGTAACGGCCACCAACTACTTACATATTGATACTATATTTAATTAACTGTTGTAAAACGAGTCTATGTTAATTATGTATTTGAAGGAGTAATATTTATTAAATCGAATTTAATATTAATTAGCCTATTGTACATCCTTATGTACAATAGGTAAATTTACCCGTTTTAAACTTCTAAATATGTATAATTGTCGTGGATGTTTTTTATTCATTTTCATACATGCGCTTTACGACTGTCTGATACGATTTCAAGCGTAGTTTTAGCTTAGTTTAGTTAGTAATAGTATTTCAAGCTTTTTCGTCGTATCGCATGACGTGTGAAACCATTTTGAATACTAAAATGGTTTTTTTTGGAATTCACTTACTTAGAATTTACTTACCGGTGTGTGCATGTTATTCATTCCTTCTTCATTCATTCCTTCTTCATTCATTCATTCTTCATTCATTCATTCATTCATTCTTGATGACAGTTGTAAAACCGTTTTCCTAATATCCCACAGATTTCTAACATTCATTCATCAGGTATTCGTAGCAATAATTATTGTGTCATATACGACTTTAGTTAACCACAGGGTAGTGAGCAGACATCTGTGAGTGACGAGTTCAAGGCTAACTGATTCATAGATAATTACATAACGCTGTTACAACTAGAACATTATAGGTAGGTACTTTTTTTTTGTAATTTGTTAATTAGATATTAGTGGTGTTGAAATCGATTCGTTAATTATGCCAATAAATTGCCGACTTAAAACTAAAAGTTTTAAGTATTTTATGATGCTATTTTTTTATTATTTCACCACTTTTTAATATTTTGTTTTTTATTGTATTAGGTTGTAAATATTGTTTATTTTTCTTTTTAATTTAAGTTAGTTGATAACCTTAGTTTAAAAAAAAAAAAATTAAATATTTGAAAACGATATCAAAAGTTGAAAGTCGCGTTATGAGTAGGCTGTCAGAGCAAAACAAAAGCGTGGTGGTATTTAATAAAAAAACTCCGTGGTAAAATACGAGTATTGAAACGCTGCAACGCACATTTTTAAGTACTTTACAATACCAAAGGCTAAGCTTTACTGCTGTGTATTAAAAGCATGAAACTAGTTTGAAAAGCGAGCGTAACTACTCCTACATATTTATTTTAAACAATTTATTTTGTTATTTATAACTATTGCAACTTGATTATAATGTAATAAACCTAGTTGTGGTGAAATATTGTAGCTATAAGATTATTTATTATGTTGTTAGCTCAATTTATAAGTCAACAAACTGCACAATTTACTAAGAAACCGTGTCATGTAGGCTCTATTGGACACTCGACGATTATATATTTTGTTGATTTTAAGTATGTTAGTAATTTGATATTTTTTTTTTCCTGAAGTTAAACTATTACCCAAATTTATGGACGCCTACAATATCAGAGGAGTTACGAACATGTTGCCAAGCTTACCTCTTTAATGAGCTCTGGACACTAGGTAGGCACTAGTCGCCAGCAGAGAAACAACAAAGTGTCGCAAACAAAATCAAGAAAAAAATGATAAAAATGGCTGCAATGTTCTATAGAGCGGAGGTTGTTTTCCAGATGGGCGGCTTAGTTTGAGAAGATTTGATTGACTGTATCCTGTCTCTCATAAAAGTAGGAAAAAATATATTATTGGACATCAGAAGTAAGACTGATACATTAGTTGTTGTCTAAAATTGTACTTAGTACAGACTCAAAACAACCTATTTATGATTCACAGAAATAATACTATTTGTCATGTAAATGGAAGAATGCATTACAACTTGTTCAACATTCGCATACTACAATTGCTGAACCAGAAAAACAACAACAAAAAGTTAAATAATGATTTTCATTTGTCTGTCTACCCCATGCACAATTTCTTTTAAGAATTTCAGACGGAATCTCGTATCTAGATCTCATTCCAGCCTTGCTAAGTTCCCGGACTACACGGCTATTTGCTTAACCAACGAGTTTTACTTCTATGTGTGTTTCGCCTTAATTAGATCGCAAGAATCGTTGTAATAGCTTTTAGTGAATTTTAGAATAAAATTCGTATCTTGCAAATAGCGCGCTATTTTTAAAACGTACCCTTTTAAAAAGCACTGTTATCAGCGATCAGGAATGTGATTATTTTGCCGCCTGCAAAAGCTTACCAAAGCTAAACTTATTAATAAAATACTCGTACTAACTCATATATAAAAGTTGTATTTTATATGTTGATGTTTTTGCTTATAACTTACAATGTGACTAATTACCTTTGTGATTTATAAATTAAAATCAATTAAATGCAGTACACTACTAGGCGCGATTGAAAATAACGCTTTAATTTTTCGCATAACACGCTATAATTGAAAAGCGTCTGTTCCCTTAACTAGTTATAGCTGCGATTATCTAGCTACTGCAACTGTTACGGTCGTCTTAATGGTTGGCCTTGTATGCATAGTCTTATGGACGCCTGAGGCGAGTCCAACACGGTATAATTGCACTTTCATTGCGACAGAAGCTGTAGTTACGAAATTAAATTGAAACAATATGTTTTGGTTATTCTAGCAGAATCGCAGTTTGAGTTTTTGTCGTATAGTTGCGGAGCGATGGTATACTGGTGATTCTGAATTAAACTTTAAAATAAAATTCTACGACAAGGGCGAGGTTGTCCAATTCTATATAAATACGATGAAAGGCAAAGCTAAGTGTTACATTGGTGGTGGCAAACGTTACTGGTCTTCTTTTAATTCGTCCCCTCAATATTGAGGATCATGACCCCCCTCTGTTGGTCATGTTATTTGCCCTTCTTCACGTGTCCCGGTCCTCAGTCATTCTTTACCAACACACTGCCTCGTGGATCTAGTCACTCTTATTCTCTTGGGCTTCGGCCTCGTGACCGTTTTCCCTCAATTATCCCAGTAATAACTAAATATTTCCAGATTGTCTGGATTCTTCCTAGCTCACTGGTCAACCTAGTAGTAAAATTCAGAAATATAGTGAACTGAAAATGTAAGGAACACTCTTTCAAAATGATAATTCTTGATACAATGCAGCCGTTCTAGCGTGATTGAGTATAATCATCCAAACTTTCGATTGTATTATATAACTTAATAGTATTTAGATAGAACTTATTTTAGAATAACACATAACCTAATATTTATTCTGAATAAATGAAATACGTCCCTATGATGACTCATACGTGACCGCCGGCAGCCGTTAGCAAATCCTAATTTCACATAACAATGAAACTCTGCGTTAGGTATTGTGACATACCGAAGACATAAACATAACATAGTTTAATGTATAGTTAGCACGATAATAACAATAAAATAAAACCCAATCATTCAAGAGAAAGGTTTTACACGCGATTTAACGTTAAGAACGTGTAGCAATCTGTTGATACGTGGCTCCATATGTGCCATTGTAATTATCATTAAACTTTATCACTATTGCAGCTTCGTGTAGGTGGCAAACTTAAATTTATACTAAGGTGGACACTTATTAAGGGCCTTTTTAAACGATTTCAAAAAAGGAGGAGGTTCTATGTTCGACTGCATGTATGTTCTTCAGAGTACGATTAGGGACCTATCGTTTTAGTCAGAACAATTTATCGGCGATTTTTCGACTGCGTAACTCTGCGTACTAACTCAGTATTAAATCACGCGTTTTAGAGATGCTGTCGCCGCATTAAGCTTTTAAAAAATTAATAAATCGCTGGCGCTAAAAATAACGTGTGCGCTATATCCCTTAAGTATTATGAAATAGATTTTGATCTACTAGACGAATTTTCGAATGACATTCACTATAAGCTCCGGCTTATAGTGAATGTCATTCGAAAATTCGAGCAGCACTCAGTTGTAGGTATTGATTCATTTTACGATATACACACGACACTATAATTTTGATTTAATTATTACAGTGCTTTTAGTGCTCAGATTAAGTTGAACACACACCACAGCAATTTTCTAATATTTAATAACCCCAACAGTTTATGACTAGTTTACGGCCAAACAATTTAGTGGTCTCATCCATTTTCATACTCTTATACACCTGGGATAAGGGATGATTAAAATATTTTACTATTAGGTACATTACACCCACGCGCTACGTAGTAGACTAATATGTCGTGAGATTAGTTTCTCGTGGACAGTGTAAATATAATACAGATATAAATTATGTAAGGCGAATATTTTGTTCATGTTATATTTATTGTATAATGAAAAGAATAACGAATTGTATATGTATAATAGTTTTCTGGATATGTTAATGAGTGTAACTTGTACCTATATTGTTAATTAAGAAGCGAATAATTTATGTCAAAATCGTAGCAGAATGAAGGAAAGTCTCTGCCTAACTCTCTGTTGAAAATGAGGCGTTCTCTATATGTATATACTTTGTTGGATCCGATCTTACCTGTCACAAAGTTTTAACAAACTTGACTAGGTAGTACAAAATCACGCCTTTGCGTCCCGTCAACGATGCCATATTTGTTGACATGATAAGATATGTAAAATCCAACGGAGATTATGTGTTAAAAATCTTGGTAAAAGAAACGATGAAAAACTGGCGATGCACATAATAAATTATATGTATATACGTAAGTAGGCTTGAAAAAAAAAGACAATAAAACAAAGCATAACAGCTTAACATAATCATGTCGAATGAATTGAAAACTTTTTTCAAAGAGGGTCTACAGAAGTATCCATCATTAATTCATTGTTTGCTCCCAAAGTAATAGAAAAAATTATCCTGTTATAGTTTTAATTTACAATTATATTAGTTTATAAAATATTATATCTATGAGCTTTTAAGCTACAAAACAAATGTTTGAATTTGAATTGAATTTAACTAATAATCTTCATTCAAAGTATGACTTCAAATTATAGTTTTTACACCAAATTCAAGTCTCGAATAAACCAAAAATATACGTATAACTATTTGCGTTATTTCGTCTTTCAGTACGAAGCGCTATGTCGTAAAAATAATTTAGTGTGCACGATGTCATTAGCGCTAGCCGAGTAGATGTTGTCGCCATCTGCCGGCGGCAATGACGGTCTAATGCACTCCAAACATACGCTAGCTATTAACCCGCTCTGATTACTGTTATTGAGTGAAAATAATCGTTGTATTTAGTGGTATATGAAACTCAAGCGACATAATAGGTACATTGGGTTCGCCAAAAAGATTTTTGTCATGTCGTATATCATTTAAAACACAAATGAACATTTTTAAATAAAACTAAGTTTAAAACGGCTTTCAGAACTTTTATAAACCAATATTGCATTAAATAAAGTTTAATTACCATCAAACATTCAAGAAAATAAAAAAAAATATTACGATTAAAAGGTGAAATTTTGTGAGTATTTTTTCTAAATATTAAAAAGAAATCTAAATCGACAACCTATACTAATTATGATACTTAGGACATAGAATAATATAAAAAAGGCTAAGAGCTCCCCAATCCCCGAAAATGTCGGATATTTTAAATTATTAACAAAAGTTTCACATATTATGCATGTGTTTGTTTATTATTTTTGCTTATATTTCGACACAAATGTATTTTAGTAATGAAATGAATAAATTAATATTATGCTATCCTTTGTATCACGCATTTGGAAAAAGATGATGTTTTCGAGTTGCGAGTTATCTTTCTCTTTCACAGCAGTGATTTGTTCCCCTAATTGCCTCTTACTGATGTAGTTAGGGATGGAGTATTTGTGTTCTGACTCCGTCACAAAATGTGACTAATTAATACGGTATGTTTTCCTT
Source organism: Laspeyria flexula (assembly GCA_905147015.1). NCBI lineage: Eukaryota > Metazoa > Arthropoda > Insecta > Lepidoptera > Erebidae > Laspeyria > Laspeyria flexula. Next base: position 12,041,017 of record LR989956.1, read on the forward strand.
TTTACTCTTCAACTATATTTTATAAGAAGTTAAGTTAAAAAAACTCTGGTTTCATAATTTTGCTTTTCATAATGTCTTCTAATACCTACGTTTTCCTTTTGACTATTCAGCTACGTATAAATAATAAACTAATTTAAGAAATGACTACCTATTTGTGCTTTCTAAATAAATGTATCCTACTATGTCTTCATTCTAAAGCTTCATACCTACATTCCATGTAGCTTTTCCAATAAACTCCACATACCGTGCAGACGGAATTAAACAGAAATGAGTCGGTATTTTGGGCCAATTTGTTCCACCCGTTCCGTACGTAAAGTTTTGTTTTACATTTTTACCTGTCCGATATTAACATTTCATTTTTGATCGAAACAAGTAAAAAAACGAGTTTGTTTATAAAAATTTGAAGAGGTTGCAAAATAGCAATTATTACATTTACAAATTATTATACTTTAACATTTTATTAGTCTGTCTCTTATTTTTGTTGGTGACTGTACCTACACTTAAAAGTTGAAACAAAAATATTTGCAGCCTGTAAGAGTACATAGACCGTTAATTCTGGTGTTTTTTATGATAGATTACAATTTACTATACTAATTATAATGTTTCAATTAACAACTAATTAGTCTGTGCTCGGTTCAAACGCCCTTAAATTTCCGTGAAACTCTAAAAATAAGTTTTTTTTACCGTGACTCTGTGCCGGAGCGAGCAACAAAAAGATGTGTCCGAGCCAATGCCGATGTCGATGCACACACCGACCGTTACAAAAAAAAACTACCGCCGTCTGAAAATACCCCTACACTCCTACTCTTTTCAGACATGTTTATACGATATTAACCCTAGAATACTAATCTTATTTTTCAAACGTTTATACTAATCATGAGTCATTTTGACTCATAAATAAGTATGTACATAAATTTCATCATCCAATCTATATTATGTCTAGATTTTTATTATATATAAGTATGTATATGGTTTACATAGGTATGAAATAAAAAAAAGTTTATATATATTAAACATTTATTATAAAAAAAAATGTTTCTCTCTTAACATATATTTTGAGATCATAATATCAGTCTGAGACAGAAAAAGAACAATAGTTAACAAAAAATAAAAAATCTTTTTCTTTTAAACTTAATTACAGTAATATAGGAACTAATCTACCATAAAAAAGAGAAATTATTATAATTTGGCACAGTTAACACATATTTCTACCTTATGTTCCCCGCATATATTTTTTTGCAATTCAGATATCTAATTTTAGTCATGTGGTTCTTTTTGCACGAGCAAAGTGAACATCTTTTTCTTTTTTTTTCATCGGGTTCATCTTCTTGTTGTCTGCTGCCCTCCCCTATTTATATTTGTCGGCACTAAATCCTGGATATTACTTCTTAAGTCTTTTCGGTAGAGTTAGAATAGAAAGTCGTTTCTCCAGGAAAGGATTCACAAGTTTCAAGTGCAAATCACGCATATCTGGCCAATTCTGTGTTCGTGAAGCTTCCACCACCGCTTGGACATGAAGAAGACATTTTTAATGTAAAAAAGACTAAAAAAGTGAATAAAAATAGGCTTTAACATAAAATGTTGCAGTATTCTAAACTTGCACAAAGACTAATCATGAGTCATTTTGACTATGAACAACATCGTATTTACAAAATGGTAGCACTTACCGGCACAACGCTGTTGCTCTCGTAATCGTTACACTGGCGACTGAGTTGGCATAAAGAATCACGACGATCCGCGCTTTCGTAAGAGAGATATAGCTAGAAATGTGTGCGGTGCGAGTCAAAATGACTCAGATTAGTATTCTAGGGTTAAAAAGTAAAATGTTTGGGAAATTTAATCATACCGTACCGAATGGGTACCTACCTAAACATAATATGTTATATGCCAGTCTCGTTAGAATATAGTAAAAAAATATAATGATGACAATGTTGAATTGATACAGTTAATTCTCTTTTAGTGGAATTTGTTCAATGATTTAAAATACAAACAGAATCTAGTTATATTAAAATTATTATACATATATAATTAACATGTGACAGAATAGAACATGGAATTGAATAACAACTTTTCATATATTTTCAATGTAAGCTCTTAACAAAGTAAATTTATTTCGTTATATTAATTTGATTGCATCGGTGGCGCAGTAGTGGTGTATATTAACCTATGGTTGCGGTTACTGAGGTCTTGGGTTCGATTCCCGGTCGTCGGGAAGGTCGGAACATAAAAATATTTGTATGGTGTTAGGATGTTTCCTATGTATGTATTTAGAAATATATTATGATAAATGATTTTATCAGTTGTCTAGTGTAATGCGCTTGGAATATAAGGTAAATTTTGTACATATTAATTTTGCAATTACTAAGTTTACCATACATTCATAACAAGACTGCTGCCATAAGAATCGAATTCCGGACGAATGTATTTTATATGAAGCATTATTCATCTTGTCATAGGCAGTAAATATAGTCCAAAAATTCATTAGAAACTAAATTTGTTTTCGAAGCCTACAAGTTTGGTTATCATTTTAAATTCACAGTTTGTAATTAATAAAGTACTATCTTAATATTTACCGGAACATATTACGTGAAACTATTTTCCCCCTTTGTTACCGATATCTCTGATCACCCCATCAACCGAAACATCCCCAAAAGATAATAATTGTACCATACGTCAGTCGTCTCGTTTTCATTCCGACTATTGCTAGTCACGGCGATGTCATTAATATCCAGCTAAGATGACCATTATACAACTAAAGCCTTATTGCCAGGATTGTCTCTGCAAAGACGCTTAGCGTCCCCTATTGAGTAATAAACACAATATCTGCGCTTTTAAGTGTTATTGGCTAAACAAAGTATTGTCTAGTTTAGATGAGATTGAAACTTTTAATGGCGTATTGAAAGGGAGTTTTATTGAACAAGTAGATAGATAGTTGTATTATTAACAATCGAGGCGCTTGTAGCATTGTGGTATTGAGATGTTAGATACGAACATCGAGGTAAAGCAACGTTGGGCAAGGCCAGTCTATGGATGGGTATATATATAAGTATAAGTACTTCTGGACACGGCACGCATTTTGAGGAGGTTCCTCTCTCTGGAGCCCTAACCACCGGTAGCTTGGTCCCTTTACTCGATACCGGTAGGTCTCCAATTTCTTTATTAATGTATTTTTTATATATGTTACGGCTAAAACCCGAAGTGCGGCTACACCTAGTTTTACCCGGTTAGAACTAGGTGTAGTCACTTACTCTTGGTTAAATATAGTACGAGCCGATTGATTTTGGGTAAAACTAGGTTTATCCTTCATCATGCCGGCTACAACTAGGTCCAGCCATTCCCTGTTGGATAAAACTAGGTCTATCCGATATCATTCCGGCTAGAACTAGGTCCAGACAATCCCTGTTGGATAAAACTAGATGCAAACAAGATATAATATGCAACTATTGTCTGTTGTTAAAAAAAATGTTCCTGATTGTTCCTATTAGGTATATTAAAAATTGTACTCCTAATAATTTGTGTTAATTATAACAATGTGATTTATAAGATTAAAAAAATTCTCTACGGTTCTTATTATTGGGTGTTTTTTTTATACCTAAAAAAGCTCTGCCGATAGCATGCCGGCTACAACTATGTACAACCAATCCCTGTTAGATAAAACTAAGGCACGCGCTGCTGCTGCAGACGCTGTGAGCCACACTCACTAGTAGACCTGCAGTAGATCAGCAGCACCTGGCGCTCACAACCTGCAGGGGCGCGTGCCTTGCTACGCCCTCCACCCCGCGCCGTGCTGCAGATGCTGTGAGTCATGAGTGTGACGTGGGGCGGAAGGCGTGGCGGGGCACGCATCTAAGTTTTATCCAACAGGGATTGTCTGGACCTAGTTCTAGCCGGAATGATATCGGATAGACTTAGTTTTATCCAACAGGGAATGGCTGGACCTAGTTGTAGCCGGCATGATGAAGGATAGACCTAGTTTTACCCGAAATCAATCGGCTCGTACTAGATTTAACCAAGAGTAAGTGACTACACCTAGTTCTAACCGGGTTCAACTAGGTGTAGCCGCACTTCGGGTTTTAGCCGTAACATATATATTTAAAAATGTATTTTTTTGTGAATTTATTGTAGTAAAGAGGAATAACAACATCATAAAATCTAGTTTGATGTCATTTAACAATAATATTATAGGTATTTGTCAGTATCCAATAGACTTGGTTCCTCAAATCTTAGGAACCAAGTCTATTGTATACTGACATTGGAAACGTTCGGGCTCATCTTCGTTAATATACAGTTTACGACCAAGTGACGTACACTATTAGCTTTATGGTTCCACGTTTAACGTTTATTATCGGGTGTACAATTCACAGGGCATTTCACACATGGCCAAGTCTAGACGTACAAAATATCTTCGTGTACAATTTCACTTACGTTACAATAAAACAGAAACAACAGGGAAACAGCTTTACGAACAAATTGTTTAAAAAAAAAACGATGTTTTACAACGTAAAATGTTACCTTTATTACCCGCTCGTTTTACTAATAAACCTTAATAAAAGAACTTTATACGAACAATAAGCAATTTGGGTAAGAAAACACCGCCCCCGGTTATCGCCCATTGACATAAATAAATCATTATTTTTTTCGCGTGGCTTACGATGCTGTATTCAAATTTCAAAACGAATTTTCATTGTAATGTGCCACAAAAGAAAAATGAGAGACTGTATCTGCGATGCTTTGTTAAAAATTAATTTGATACCTTTATCTCAAATTTCTCGAGGATATTTTTAAGGAAGTCAGTGGAAGCTGCTTATGCAGTGAATTTTTATCCGCGATTATTAATTAATATTTCCCTTTTATTACCGTAGCTCAAGTAGAAAGCATCAATACCATTCTATTGTTGTGAAATAATGACATAAGAGTATTATATTTCAGTTTTATTTTTAATTGGCAATGTAACAATAGGTGCTTTATGAATTTTATTATCTGCAAAAATCTATGGTTCTAATAAAATGAGCTATTTAATGTATGTACGAGTATATCAAAGTCCATTTTGTATTTTTTGCATTTAATTTTTTTTCATAAACGATTATGAAATAGCCAGACATCCATCCTCTAAATGTTTCGCATTTATACTCGTAATATAGTTGAATAAAATAAATATATTAAATCAGACGCTTTTGTTTACTCGTATATTCAATTTAATAACAGAAGCGTATTTATAAAAGTCGAAAGTACTAATAAACATTTAATTGCAGCCATTAATCATGTAATATATTAGTTGAGTACAACAAAAAAGTGTTATCATACCCTTGGACTATTTAATAGCAGACTGCAATAACACTAATATAAAATCGTATTATTAACTTTGTATCTAATATTATTCTGAAATGTTGCTGCATCATCAAATTAGCTTCATGATAAAATTTTCTTCATAAAAGTACACGCACACGATGACATGTATGAACGATCACAAATTTTATTAAATACTTTTATACCACGATAATAATAATAATATATCCTATTCCCACACATTCACACAGCACCATCTAGACCCAAATTAAGTAATTATATTTGCGTGTGTTATATTTTTTTTGGAAATACATAAATATGCAATAGCAAACAAACTTATAGAATAGCTCAAGGTAAGAGGTAGACAACAACAGAGGCTTATATACGCGTTGTTAAGTTTTAAAAATTTACCTAATTTGTATTACTCACTATTTGAAGAACCCCATACTATATTTCCTTGAGAAAACCGGCAGAGAGTTTATTTCTCAATCGCAGCGTTCAAAGGCGAAATCTCTGGAACGAATCTTTGTGTAACTTAATTGTACTTATGTTTGTAGTGTCCCTCGCAACACAGGCTTATTCATACAGGATTGTGGCCTTTTGAAATAAAAAATACACGAGCGAAATTGTGGATATATGATAACGTTATATATATATATAGATCCACTAATACTAATAAGTAGTCTGACGAAACGAACATCAAAATTACTTTAAAACAATTTGTTATCTACAAAATCGTGATTGCAACTGCTTGTTCGGTTAGTATCGCTCGTTCACTCCGTTCTTCAGTTCAAACGTTCGTTCTTCGTTCAAAAGTTCAAACTTTTCTATCGATGCAACGTCGCGATAGAGTCTGGAACTTTCTAACTAATAATTTCTACTCGTGTGCCCGGGGTATAATGAATTTTACGTGGCGTCATAACACAAACTTTTGCTAAATTGATGGGTAATGTAGTTAGTCTGACATTGGGGTTTGGGAAGCAGTTTATTATACAAGCGTTCGTCTTTTTAACCACAGTACTATATTCAGTGGTAGATGAACATTCTTAGTAATGAAAACTGAGGGTTTTGTTTCATAGTTTAAAGGGTAATTGGGACCTCACAGTGAAGTGTTCTCTAGTTTTGTCGGACATTGTGCTTAGCTTCTATACAAAACACTGCATTCTATGAATGTATCTTAAAATAACATCAACATTATCATATCAGCAGTAAGACGTACACTTTTGGATATAGGCCTCCTCAAGAGATTTCCAATTTGACAAGTTTTTTACGTAGTATAATAATAATAAGGCGACAAAATACATATTGATATGTAAGTTCATATTTTATTTATCTTAGATAAATTTTGGAAAATCAAATTGAGTAGGTAATTCTTCTGTTTTCATATACTCACCTTAACTAAATGAATATCTGAAATCAATAGCAATACTATAGCAAAAACTACGTCTATTCTCGTAATTCGTGCTGTATCACAAATTACCTAATCCATTTTTCCGTGACGTAGGTTCCCCGCAGTCACCACGCTGTCGCACCGCAGACGCGTCTGCTCGGCTCCTGCTGGAGGCGACGCGACAGGTGCCACTGTCAGCTGTCCGGAAACTCTACGTTTTGCTAATTATTTTTTTAAAGCTCTCACAAAGGGTTCACTTGTATTTTTAGTTACAATGTTTCGGCACTTTAAACTCTAAAGTTTAGAGGACCAATTTCGGAATATTAAGAACTAGCTTTTGCCTGCGGCTCCGCCCGCGTGGTATGTCAGTAAAACATCTACGTACTATCATTTATCCCAGACTTAATAATAAGTGTTTTAAAATATCTTTTCAGTCCTTATAACGTCATTGAGTTACAAACATCCATACTAATTTTCACATTTATATTAAAGTAAGATTTGAAATGGCTTGTTCATTACTTTGAAGTTTACTAATTAGATACTTGTAGAAATATTTGACTCTTAAAGTTTCCTAAAGTTAGACACTGATAGGAAACTGTTTTGTGTACAAAGAACAATTTTAATATGAATTAAATTATTTACAAAATTGATATTAAATTAAAACAAAACACTAGCTATTTTTAAATACAACGCGGTTAACCACAGATAAGACAAATATAGTGCGCAAAAATTAAATGTATTTAAAGTGTAAGTTGTTTTCATATAAACAATACATCGTGTATCTTTCCAGTCGAGCGGCAGGCCCAGTCGACTGCAGCGCCGCCTAACGAGATAAACGGTTATTTACAAGCTTTTGAAAAGCTCTCCGCTCCCGCAGAGATAAGAAATTTACTTAAATTACCTACTTAGCATCCGCAATGATGCTATATACCCTAATGGGGGAAACAAGTTGCTATTATTTTTATAGTTTATTCCATTTGGTTCCGCATAAGTATAATATGTTAGATTTAGGTTTTTTTTTTGTAGATTGTGTTATTTATAGCTATAATGAATTCTAATATACCCGTAGGGAGTGGCGCCAAAAGCTGAAATACGGTTATGCAACGGAAGCTGTTTCAATGTATTGTTCAATAAGAATTAACCTATTTTGTAAACCATTATGTTTTAGAAAAATCCTATCCTACTAATATTATCATCATCATCATCTTTTAAACCCATAAACGTCCCATTGCTGGGCTAAAGTCTTCTCCAGAGAATGTGGAGGGATTTAAGCCTACTATACCACGCTGCTGTTCAGACATGTTGGTATAGGGTTTGTTTCGAATTTTCCTTTTCTCGTACTGCCCTCTACCTTTTACGACAGTATTCTTAATCCCAGTGGCGATGCGACCAACTCTATGCCACTGTGACAGATAATTAACTGACTAGATTAAAAAATTATTCATCTAAATTACACCATAGAAGTAAAAAAATCTTTGTTCGATAATGACGTAACTCACAATTGCGGTTTATGATCGATGCAATAAAACGTGGGTGTAATTCTTTTGTTTACAAGTACATGTTCTGTATAAATATTGCAAGATGCAATGTATTATCGATTGAACATTGGGCCAGCGTGTTGTGACCTCTTTTCGTCAATCAACCTTCTTATTTACATGAGAAAGTATGCATTTGACATTTGTTTACTTTATGGCTCTTTGAAAAGCTTTAAGCTTTTGGAATAAACAAATTATTTCAATGTTAAAAATTAATGTGTTCGATTCTGACGTCATATTTTTATGAAGTTTTTACACGTTACACATACCTACTGATATATATTATGATTGTGTTTAGTGTTACGTTTTTAAACAAATTCCGAAAATTCAGAAACGTTTTTGGACATAGTTTAATGTTTGTCAGAAAATTCAAAATTCGATATTCGAATCATGGTACCTTCTTGTAAGGTAGGATATTTAATAATATAATAATATAATATTCTACCACATTTACACAGCGCCATCTAGTCCCAAAGTAAGCAATTATATTTGCTTGTGTTATGGGTACTAAACGACTGATATACTACTTAAATACATTTTTTTTTGTAAATACATACATATTATAGATAAACTACACCCAGACACAGAACAAACCTTTATGCTCATCACACAAAGATTTGTCCTGGGTGGGGATCGAACCCACAACCTCCAGCTTAGCAGTCAGGGTCACTAACCACTAAACCAACAGGCCAGTTTAGTGTTACGTTTTTCAACAAATTTAGAAACCGGTTTTGGACATACTTTTATGGTTGTCTTAAAATTCAAAATTCGGTATTTGAATCATGGTACCCTTTTATTTGTTACTTCGAAGTTCAGAACTAGCAATCAAATAAATTTACCCTACAATATTTAGGTACATATTTGCTCTATACTGCCGTCCACTAACTAAAAGGTCGTTAAGCCATTGCCGTCCACTAATTAAAAGGTCGTTAAGTCATAGGGGCTGTGTATGGCTTAACGTCCTTTTAGTTAGTGGACGGCAATGGCTTAACGACCTTTTAGTTAGTAGACGGCAGTATAGATACAAGGACATTGGCAGAATAATAGTGCCTTGTCTCTATTTCATAATAATCTACAAAATGCATGGCGTTCGGACTTTTCGAAATCACAATACAGTCACGCTTATTAGTGAATAATGTACCTGTCATTACAACGTAGAAGGTAAACATCGTGAGATTAACAATCTCAAACAAAAGGTTTTTGAAACTAAAATTATATAGTTTTAAATATAGATGCGATGGTGGCTGAATGGATAAGGGACCGGCTTGCTGAACACGCGGTCCGAGTTCGATTCCTACCAGCAGTGCCAATGTGGATTCCACTTTGTGGAGTTTATATGTACGAGTCATGTGACTTACCATCTGCTAACGGTGAAAGAAAACATCGTGAGGAAATCCACATAGACTAGAAGAAATTCTGTGTATGTCTGATCCACCAGCCCGCACTAGGCCAGCGTGTGTGGATTATGGCCTAAAAAACCCCCTCAGCTCTCTAGATAGAAGAGAGGAGACCCGAGCCCAGCAGTGGGACATTATTGGGTTGCTAATGAAAAAATAGGACTAAATAATGCGGATAACTGTAATTGTATCATCATCATCATATCAGCCGCAGGAAGTCCACTGCTGAACATAGGCCTCCTCAAGAGATTTCCAATAGGGCCGGTTGTTTGCGGCCTGCATATTCTTACGAAGATTCCTCACACCCATAGAGAAGATAGGTTCTTCCTCTGTCTCCATAAATAATGCTAGGGTTTACTTAAACACAAGGTCTTGTGTTCGGGGTTCTGATCCTGAAACTTTGTTATAAATTTCAATTTAAAATAATTTTTTCTATTATATTATTATACAAATAAAACTTAATGTGCCCGACAATTATTTAAAGAAACGTAAGAGGCCATATCTGTTATCGGTAGCGAAAGGCAAGACAAAGTCCCTGTGACGCGTGCCTTGCTGACGCTCAATAAGGTATCACTAGTCATAGACATTTTCAGTTGCTCTCTGAGTGCATTCGCAGAAGTGACTATGAAGTGTGTGTGTAAATATTAGATTTACGCATTTTATTAGAGTTAAGCAATTAATATTTGTACCTTTGATTTAAGTATCGTAATGTCGCATTAGTTTTTCTGTAAGGACAATATGTATTAAGATTAAATAAATAAATATTTTTATATATGTTACTATAAGTCGCGTGGGGCTTCGCTCCCGTCATTCATTATTTGGCCACTGCTCAGCTCGATAAATAGGCTATCTAACACTAAAAGAATTATTCAAATCAGACTAGTACATCCTGAGATTCTAGCGTTCAACTTAACTAACAAACTCTTCAGCTTTATAATATTAGTAGGTTTGGATTCCAAAGATTAAGATTAAAAACAACAACAGATCAGGTGACTTAACTAATCTAACTCAGCTGATTCTGATCCCAAGATGTCACTAGGATGTCGTAGGGTTAGCACACACACACATACACACACACACACATACACACACACACACATACACACACACATACACACGAGTGTATATATATATATATATATGATATCTATTTATATATCAATCAGTACTATTATTCTCTCAGAACCACCTTATACTACTATCACAACACCAAATTTGTCTAGAGTTGGGGAGAGGCTGGTAATCTGTCATACAGGTTTACCTGGTACGGATACCAGTCTCTCACACAGACTCACTCAATGATTGTGTCACCTAGCAAATACGTTTTTATGTATTAATTTACCCTGTGTGAGAGAGAAATAAAATACTATTATTATTATTAACAATTCGAATATAAGTAGAGTTTATACAAATATGGTATTACTGTTGTCCATTTCTCTACCTAAGCCTATTTTACGTACCTATAGTATACTATAGTAGGTACTATGAAGCGAGACAGAACAAATACAATTGCACCTTTGTTACCATGAAAATATGCGTGTGTAGTAGACGTCTCATAAAAGGATTTTGTCGGACAATGTCTCTCATAATATTGACGATACGCCGCATATGATAAGCTCTACCTCACTGCAAGCGGAAAAAAGGGTTCTTATATTTGGGTTTATATATCGTAATATTGAATTATACTTGACACGCAAAATAATATATATTTTTTTAATAATTTTATAAGATTCTCACTTCACTCATTCGCACTCTTTTATGCTCGACAAAAACTGATCGTAATAATTTTCTACTGAACGAAAATGTTCAAACTGAAGATTGCTGCATTCTGAGCTATTTGATAATTGCTATTTTTTACCCGACTGTCAGGACGGGTACTTATTGTTTTGGCGCGTATCTTGTATGTTTGTAAATTTCTTTATTCCCACGAATCTTCCTAACGGCTCAATAGATTTCGACAATTAAGGTATCGTTAGATTCTTCTCAATCAATTATTATAATTGTCCAATTGAATTGAAATGAAATTGTTTTTTTTTTTACCACATTCACACAGCGCCATCTAGTCCCAAAGTAAGGAATTATATTTGCTTGTGCTATGGTTACTAAACAACTGATATACTACTTACATATTATACATAAATTACACCCAGACACAGAACAAACCTTGATGCTCATCACACAAAGATTTGTCCTGGGTGGGGATCGAACCCACGACCTCCGGCTTATCAGTCAGGGTCACTAACCACTAGACCAACAGGCCAGTCTATTTACTTGTTTAATTACCTAGTTATTATTTTCTCTGTGTAGCTGGTCAGAAATATTCTAATCCGGTGAGCATGTATTAGAAGATTAATCAAAGGTGACAAAGCGAAAGCGTATATATGTTAAGAACGTAGCAGGTGGAACGAAATATAAGTTTCTGCCTACACTTAGACTCGACTATCTATGTATGTTTGTATTTTTCATACTGTCTGTCAGCAAACCATTAAGACTCTTTGCTGGGCTCGGATCTTCTCTCCTCTAACTAGAGAGCTGAGAGGGTTTGGCCATAATGCACTCACGCTGGCCTAGTGCGGGTTGGTGGATCAGACATACTCATAGAATTTCTTCTAGGGTATAGTCAAGTGAATTACCATCTGGTCAGTCACTTGTGGTCTGGTAGGTAGGTATAATTCCACAAAGTGGAATCCACATTGATACTGCCGGTCGGGATCGAACTCGGGCCGCGTGATTTGCACGCCGGTCACTTATCCATTCAGCCACCATCGTTTCATACATCCGAGATTAATAAACACTCTCTTATTAACAAATAACGAGAAGCTGTAAGCATACAGTGAGACAACTGCCTCACAATGGATACTACGGTACCGCTTAAGTGATATTAGCAGATAGTCGGCGAGCCGGACAATGGTAGCCCAGTCTGCCTCGCCACCAGAGCAAACATAATATCGTATGTATGACGTCATATTATACGCATATAGTGCATGCAATGTAATGCAATGAAATTGCTACTACTATATAGGTAGGCACTAGTAACGAAGTTTTGGGTTATTATTGGTTTAGAAATTACTGAATATTAATACAAATGTATCGTTATTAGGTACTTGAAGTGTATGATTTTATATTTGATTGTATGATTGTTCATTATAAAGGTGCCATGGAATAATTATTGGTAGGATAAATGCCCGGTTTCTGAACCGGTGAAATAAGAGGTATTTAACGATCTGACAGAATATAAAAGTAAAACAATAGAACTAGTTTATATAACTTTCATCTTTAATTTTAGTTAAAAATGACAGTTGTAGGCATAAACAAGTCAAGTCAAGAACTTAATAAATTCAAAAAAGTAAACAGATATGTATTTTCTTATAATTTTATTTTTAATGACCTTTTTTAGTTTAAAATGACCACATTCTAAACTATTTTACCTTCAGGCGGTTAAAAATATACCAAAATTTACGCAAGAAAAAGACCCGTAATTAAATATTGAAAGCAGCCTTAACTGCCGTACTCACAGGCGTTACAAAACTTTAAAGTTTATTTAGTAAAAATGTGTAAACTTTAAGTCAATACGCCTAAAGACGATTATTCAATGAAAAAAATGTGTTAATGACAGATTACTGCTAATTGACGTCTCTGAGTGCGGCAGTAAGTGACGTAACTGTCGTTAACAATTGTGAACTTAATTATCAATCATTATTATAATTGCTTTTTATTCAAATTCTTCATTTAATTTCATAGTTTTCATTCTATTTCCTCACGTTGCGGTCTGAAATAATGAAATGGGTGTCGAATATAAATATTTGGCAGTGAAATGTTCTAACACGCATGTATCTTGGTGGCATTGTTCGACAAGGTTCCGTTGTCGGACGTGCGCGTATCGCCCTGTCACGTATCGGCGCCGGCGCTGCGACAAACTCGGGACTCTATTAACGAATCGATCGCTAAATTTGGTCCGATTTGAAAAAATCTTTTTGTGTTGGATAGCCTATTTATCGAGAAAGGTTATGAACGATGGGAGTCAAGCTCCACGTGATTTCTAGTATATTATAATACTAAAAGTCGCGCGGGGCTTCGATCGCTATTTGGCTTCTGCTCAGCTCCTATTTGCCAGAAAAGGACAAAGAATTTTCCAAATCGGACCAGTAGTTCCTGAGATCCTAGCATTCAACCAACCAAACAAACAAACTCTTCAGCTTTATAATATTCAGTATAGAAAATAATATATGTAATATATTTAGCTGCGTAAAATATCCATGACATTGAATAATTTAACTAGAAATTATGAATACTTTTGTTATCCGTAAATAGCTTAAAGGGAAATAATTTAGCTTTCCCCTGTGGCTTGTCAAACACAGCGCCTGCATTGGATCAATATCGAATTTATCTGTTGTTGATAAGAAGTGTCAAAAGCATGTTCAGATACCGCTACTAAACCCTAAAAAACGGCAAGTGTAGATTACGCAGCATTTTAAATTAATACAATAGTCAAAAAGACTTAAAACATCATAAATAAAAAAAAGATATGATGACGTTTCTAACGTAATATTATAATATCATATCGTTTTTTTAGATTTTTAGACAATAGCCCCATTTGACTTTCTACAAGTACAGAGATTATTATTTACTCATCGTCATCATCATTTCAACCCATAAATGTCCCACCACTGGGCACAGGTCTCCTCCAAAGAATGTGTAGGGAATTTAGCCTACTATACCATGCTCGCCAGACGGGTTGGTGCAGGGTTTTTCGAATTCGAATTTTCCTTTTCTCGCAGTGCTCTTGCCTCTAACGACACCTACGGGTTGAGATGGGGTACTATGTATTCTTATCCGTCACTACACGGAGTGAGAATTAATTTACAGTAATTAAAGTTATAAATACAATTTCGAATTATTTATCTTTTAAAGTAAAAAACTCTTAATTCATAATTAAAGTAATAAAATTATTAATTTCAGAGATAAATGTTGATAATAACCACCCATATTTCGTTTTCCGCGCGGAAATTGAGCGGTTGCGTTCGGGTATTGTACCAGATAACCAGTCTAGCAGTCTAGCCACAAGCCTCGCCTCTCCTCTTCAAAATGTTTCAATATTGACATTATCAATATACGTCTACTATTTAATTTTGTTCACTGACAACTTCAAGTCAAATGCCAACTTATTTTAGAAGCATATTTTCTATTTTACGTTCCCAATGCATTGTTGAATAAAATGAAAATGGCTTCGTCAAGTAGATTTTACGTGGGCACTTGTAAAATAGTTTTTCCATTTAAAGCTGCAAATTGAATGTGGTGAAGTTATTTAGAAAATTCCGTTGCTTTTCTCCGTTTATTTATATACGAGTATCTTTAAAAGATACATGGAACGAAAAGTTTTTAGAATTGTAAGATATAAATACAAATTAATTTACCGAAGAAAATACAAATTAAATATTTATTCCGACTTCCAATTAGATTGATGAAACTTTTTGGAAACGTCCGTCTTAATAATTAAGATTGATTGTCGACCGTTTAAATGCTTAATTTGATGTTAAAGTACTTAAACATATAAGTACCTTAAAATCTTTTGCTCTCTTATTGATAACACTATTTTTATTTCTAAATAAATAAATAAAAAGTTAAATTATTTTTAACTTTTTTTTTAAATTCTAAAACGTGATCCACCAACCCGCTTTGGGCCAGCGATAATTAAGAGGACAACTTAATTTAAGCAACACTGGGGCCGATCGCGTTTCTTATCCGATCTTAAATAAGTGCAAAAAATGCACTTAAATAAGTGTAACACTTGATCTAAAATTTTAAGCCCTTATTGGTATTTGCGTTTGTGTTATTTAAGGACGTGACCTTAAATAAGTATGGTTTGACTTAATTAGAGATGGTAGTTTCTTAATTAGTATTGTCTTTCGACTTATTTGACAGTTCTGTGATCTTAGTGCAACCTTAATTTAAGTCGCACCTAATTTGCGTGTACTAAATATTTCACTCATATTTCTTGACTCAATTAAACACTTATTATTTAAAATATTCCCTTTTCATGCTGTTATTTTACAAAGAAAGTATAATGAAGATCTTCGACGGCAAGTATTACTTTGTTTTATTAATGATCTAACCTCACTTTTGCCGAGTTCTGATTTTGGTTCTTTTTATTTTTTAGATTAAAAAGAAGGCTTATGTATCGGCATATTAGATTTATGTAAACTATATAAATATAACTTGTGAATCTACAAACTGATACTTTGACTTTGACTTTAACATCTAAAAGTAAATAAACAACATGACGTTTATGACACTTTTTTCGATTATAATCTATGGTAGTGTCCTTAAATAAGGTTTTTAGCATTTGGTAGTTTTTTAAGAACGTATCCTTAATTAAGTACTAACGCGATCGCATAAATTTAAGAATGTGTCCTTATTTTACAAATTTAAGTTCATCTTTATTTAAGGTTCAAAAGAAACAAAATCGGGCCCAATATGTAATTTCTATCTTTCCGCAAAAATATCTTGAAATAAACTATTTTTAACAAAAAAATATTAAAACGACTTCAAATCAGTACTAAAAAGCGAAAAATAAACTGAATTAGATATTTAATTCCAAGCTAAAAAATACCTACCTACCTGTTTAAAGTATAATACCCTATTACTAATCTGTTTGAAGTCGGTGCCAAGCCTAAGGAGTTTGTTAAGCTACGTACTACTTAGTACGTACATCTGTTACCGCTCGCTACTTCACACCACCTCGCACTTGAGTGTGATCGTACCTAGTGGACGGCTCAAACTGAGTGATACAACCTCATTAGGCTGGCACCGACTTCAAACAGATTAGTAATAGGGTATTATACTTTAAACAGGTAGGTAGGTATTTTTTAGCTTGGAATTAAATATCTAATTCAGTTTATTTTTCGCTTTTTAGTACTGATTTGAAGTCGTTTTAATATTTTTTTGTTAAAAATAGTTTATTTTTCCAATTTTAGTGTACTTTTTATCTAGCAGATTTAATAATACTGGCTGGCAAACTAAGACGGAAAACCGAAATAAAGAATCTTCGATAGAAGGGAACGTCTATTCAAATATTCTAACAACACAACCTGATTGTAGAATAGAGGAATCTCAAAACTCTCAGCTTTTTATGTCTTTCTTTTTTCCTATAAAATGCGACAGGTAACAAGTATAGGTATACAATGCAGGTTAGATACTATATCGAAAACTTAAAATGTCATCTAAGAATTCCTTTGAATACAACTTTATCTTCCATCAAGAGCTCTCACCTCAGACACTTGAAATAACACAACTTAAGGTTTATACATGGATGTGATATTTAAAGAAATCATCTTCTTACTCCTAAACATTAAGAAGTTTTCCTTCCAGTGACAGCTCACCTAAATAACCTACAAGAATACAACTATAGGTTTATAAGTACCTAGAATGTTGAAAGAATTATCCTCCAACTCCTAAAAGTTAAGGAGTTATACCTTCCAGTGACAGCTCACCTGAATAACCTACTAGAATACAACTATAGGTTTATAAGTACCTATAATGTCGAAAGAATTATCCTCCAACTCTTAAGAGTCAAGGAGTTATACCTTCCACTGACAGCTCACCTGAATAACCTACAAGAATACAACTATAGGTTTATAAGTACCTATAATATTGAAAGAATTATCCTCCAACTCCTAATAGTTAAGGAGTTATACCTTCCAGTATCAGCTCACCTAAATAACCTACAAGAATACAACTATTGGTTTATAAGAACCTATAATGTCGAAAGAATTATTCTCCAACTCCTAACAATTAAGGAGTTATACCTTCCATCACCAGCTCATCAACATGAGATGTTGACTATCAGACGTAAATACTTGAATAACTTTAAAAAATATATGAAACACGTAACATGTGCCTATAAAATTTGAGGGTTGCCTTCGATTTCCCTGAGATTCCATCATCAGAACTTGACGTGATGAATAGGGGACCAATTCGGAAGTATACCCTTTCAAACAAAAAAATAATTTTTTAAATCGGTTCAGGCATCTCCGAGTAATGGATGAACATACATAAAAAAAAAAAAAATACATACAGTCGAACATATAACCTCCTCCTTTTTTGAAGTCGTTTAATAAAATAGAAACCAAAAGATAGTCGAAATTGAGAACTATTTACAGCAAAAGATTTCAAAGTTTGAAAATAAACAACAACGTCTCTTTCTACAAGAAATAAAAATTAAAGCAACACCCCGCAAGTTCTCGTACAGCTCAAAACCAGATCTTTCATATTATTTTTTCTCGTCGCGAGAATTCATTTCGTATCCAACTATAAAACTCTAATTTCGATGTCATAGCATAATGGATTGGAACGTCTGAGAGCCCGTAGCAAAATTTAATATTATGTTCGACGATATCTAAGGTAAGAAGAGGTACGGTACGATTGCCGTGGGATTGCGAATTGTGAAAAAGTCACGAATCCTGGCATTGTCTAGACAAGAGATGTCGGGGGCTCCGCGGCGGCCGTTCGCACAACTCTAAGCCCGTGTTATTAGATTTTGATGAGTTGTTGACGACCATTTTAAAACTTTTCGTACACTTGTACGTATTTTTTATTCCATACCTCCCAAGTTTTACAATCAATTTGCAGTTTTATACTCCACTGGATGTGCCTTTGCTATATGACGTCTCCGTCGGATTGTTGATTTGCTCACTGCACTACAAATCAATCGTAAAATTTTAACAGGCTAGCATTTCTTTGGATATGTAAAATCGAGATTTCTACTATGGTGTAGATTTAGATTTGTAGCTTTTATGCTTTGAAAGGAGAGCTACCGTACTTTGCATAATTAATATTAAGATTTTATGATTTCATCGCATTCTGTTGGAAACTCGTACCCACATATTTAGGTAATTGGGATTGGAAAAGCCGAGTATATTGTGGATGGAATGTATAATATTATGGAAACAATACAATATGAAGCAATACAATTGAAAATATTTAATATTTATTCAATTATGACAGTAAATTTATAAGATTAGTAAGAGTAAATTAAATACCAAAGTTAAATAAAAGTGAATCCTGTAAAATATTCATTTATCAATCTAATAAAATAAATTACATGATACGTAATTGTTTTGAGGATTTACATAGCTAATTAGAGGCGATGAACATCGTAAATTGATTAAAGAGTGTTCATGCTCCAGTATAATAATCCAATAGAAGTTTTAAAACAAAAAGTAGCAGGTGATTGACCACATAATAGAATAATCGATTTAGTAATAAAAAGCCCGTATTTTACAATAAAACTAATCCATCAGTTTCAATCAATTGGCCTCATGTAATCACGTTGTAAATGCACACAGGCACAAATCATATCAAAGTAAAAGCGTCTAACAGATTAGCCGGCGCTATGACAGGATACGCCACCGCGAACCCATAAAACTTTCCCTCGTCCATGAAAAGTGAGCTTAGTCACGAAGGGATCATTAATTCTATATAAACCTGGCCAACGTTAACCTATTGCTGCTTCAGGCCACGAGCTTGTAAGCCTGTAATCGGACGGACGCGACCGGATTTTTTGAACAACCCTCTTTCATTGCAACCAATTTCTATTTCGTGCGAGCAACCATTAATCTGTTAAACGTCATTATTGAAAACTAAAATGTTAGACAGATTGGTTCTAAGAGCTTGTAATCACGGAACGAGTTTCAACAACAACTTTTTCGTCGCTAAACGTCTAGTTTGACAACTTCGACGGCGAGTCTGCGATTTCGCTAAAAAGAATAAAATACATTGTTTTGGATTTTCTTTTACAGTCCATTGCGCTATCTCTACGACTTTGTCAAAGAATATTATCGAAACTACCTCTAGAAATAAGAAAAACGAATGTACTTTGAACGAAGTAAACATTATTTTCTATAGAATTGAAGTCGTGTTCTTTAGTGCACAATATTTACACGTGAAATGTTTAGATTGTTTAGAACATTAGTTTGTGTTGAAGAACTTTTCGTAGCTAAAGTTCTGGCAACGTCAATCACCTTTTATAAGTTGTTATAGCGAACTTTGCACTAAGATAATGATCTATAGCACTTTTATATTGTTATCGGTATAGGTGTACTATAATGTATTGATGTCAATGCACTGCTTTCATTAATTTAATAGACACAAGTTTAATAACGTAGTTATGGTTTTAAGAAACGTTAAATTCCTTGCAAATATGCGGTATTTTTAGTTGTGTATAAATTTGAAATTCGTGTAGTGACGGATTAAGAAAACATAATCTCTCAACCCGTGGGCACCCACGGGTTGAGAGATTATGTAAGGGAAACCTTAAGCAGTCAAGAGCACTGCGAGAAAAGGAAAATTCTAAAAAAAATCCGTCTGGGCAGCGTGGTATAGTAGGCTAAATTCCCTCCACAATGTTATGCGTTGTAATGAAGGTGATAATGATGATTAATTTGAAGTAAATAAAGATCGTACTATTCACAATGTTCGGTGTTTATCGAAGTGTGGTAGACGTTGCGCAACAAAAACAGAAACAAGACATCTGACGTATTCTCCGATTGTATTCGGGCACGTCTGGCTCCCGAATATGTTTGGAGAATAAAATAAACAGAGAGCGGACTAATATGCATTTGGGTAGTGTGCACCTACACGCTGGAACCACTGACAAGTTTTGAACGTTTATGAATAAGTAAGTGAGCCCCGTCTGCCGCATCAATACTGCCGGTGGCTGAATGCCAAATGGCATTCGTGACACTTTCCACTTTCACCGTTTTTTCCATCCGCACACTGTGAATATTTCGTGCAGCTAATTTACGTGCGAGTTTGGGTAATTTTTTTACCGAACATTTTTAGACCTGTCGCCACTTTAGCTCGTTCAAAGCAATGTTTGATGTCTGTAACTTTTGTGGCGGCACTTGAACTAATGTTTTTCAAGTTTGATTTGGATTATTCATTTTCTTTTTTATATTTAAAGTTAAAATTACGTTTAAAGTTACGTTAAACTTTTTATCACAATTCACATTTAGAATCACTTTAAGATTGATTTAAAATACCGTTACAGAATCAGTGAAATTTAAATTGATGACCAATGGTGGAAGGACCTATATAATATAATTCAATATTATTTCTAGTTATAGGTAGTTTGGATAAACTTTTGAAAGGAATTAAATGGGAAATAATTTATCACTAAAACGGCACTAAACTCACCAACAGACAGACATACAGGGTTGTCCCTGTATCCCTGTGTCCCTAGGTATCTTTATATTACAGGTGTGATATATATATTTATATACTTTATTGCAATTACAACCCTATATAATAACTTTATTTAACTTTAACTTTTTTTTTTTATGTATTCTATATTCTTTGGAGGAGATCCGTGCCCAACAGTGGGATATTTAATTTTATGGGTTGAGATGATGATAATAACTTTTAACCAAAGCAAAACTGTAAACTACCTCGTAAAACAAGCATACAAAGTCCACCAACTCAGAAAGCGAACAAAATCAGACATCATCACTAAGAACTTCGAGCGTGTTTCTTATGTTGCTCTAAAATGACACGACAGAGAGACCAAGTATCTGTGAATTTTTGGGATCCAACCTAACATGTTTAGAGTAAAGGTGTCGAGGCCATTACCCGAGCTGAAGTGGCTGACTTGGCTGACTAACTGTCGCTACCCCACTCCGAGTCGTCTACAGGTCGAATGCCATTATACCGATCTAAATACACTCAAATGTTGAATATGCGAATTCTTAGGAAAACATTCAGAGATATTTTCGAACTGCTTGATATACCGAAGTCTTAGAACCGTATTGGAAATAGCTTCAAGTATTTTTGGTAGACTTTAAATGTTAATAGAATTTGAGTTTAGTAAAATAGTGAGTGAGTTTTTTCAGTCAATATTGTTTTCACTTTGTTTGAACTAGTGTTTATTGCGTTTGAAATGTTTTTGTATGTATTCACACTTAGCTAAGTGTTTGATGAAATAAAAGGTGTTTGTACACTGTTTGTTATGTTAAGGTTAATGGTTGGGAACATAATAGGCCTACGCGGTTTTGCATGTCATTGGCATGGCTATGTGATTGATATTGGTTCGCATGTATTTTATGGGATTTATTAATCACATAATATACAATAAAATATTTGCATAATATCTACAAGAACATAATATTTACAACTAAAACTAACCTACTAAACAAAATATAAATACGAAAATAAGTACCTTATTTAAAATGCCTCGAAAAATTCCTCCACATCAATGCAAATTTTATGGACAATTCTAATTTCATATCATGTATTAAGGATTTTATTAGAATTATGATTTGTGGTAGGATAAAGTTCGAAAGACCCCGACCCTTAGTAATTAGAACATGACGCACAGAAAAAGAGAGAGAGGAAGGTTCGAAATATTATAAGTACAGAATTTTGGAAAATATTTCATGAAAAGTATTACTTATAATATTTTTATAGAACAAAAATGTAATTTTCAATACATATGTAGCTGCATGCAGCATGTTATGGCATAAAATTATTGTATGTATTAAATTTTTTAAAGCTTAATAAAAATGTTTTTATTTCCTTTCTCTTTATTTATTGTTTAGCTCACATACATTTGTAAACATTCATAAAAAAAAATTATGAATATAAAATAAATGTAGGGACCCGCCGATATCGGGAACAGAGTCCAAGCTGCCCACGTACTACCTTTTTCATCTTGCAATGATTATTTAATGTTAGATATAGACAATTAGAAACCAATTAATCGTTCTTTATGTGAGAATGAAAACAGAAACTTATTTAAACAACTATTAACTCAGAAAATCTAATATCTAAATGGCTTAATAGGCGTGAACCCGGGAATATCTGCAAGATTAGCTTTAATTCAGCTACGAAAGGTCATATCTATATATTTAGAAAGGTCAATAATTTAGCTCCTGGGAGAATAAAGTGTGGTAGTGCTTATGCCGCTGTAATTTCAATTTCGCAAACCCAATTATAAAGGGATTGAATTCTAATAGAATTGGATTTCAATTCGGAGGCTTAAAAACTAATAGTAATGGAGACGATGCACAGGATTAAATATCACACAAAATTTTATGTACTTACGTATTCGTTTAAATTAGAAATGTGAACAGAATTCATTATTGTATTGGAGTCTTCAGTCTTTGTTCTTTACAGGTCTGAGTCATTACTGATTGCCTTCTTTTTCATTTCATTTTTTTTATAGTTTCAATATTTAACAATGATACACACAATCTTTCCATTGATGAAAGCGCCAGTTCTGCGAGATACAATAACAAAGTAACTTGAAGCGATGATGGCTAAATGGATAAGTGACCGGCATGCAAATCATACTGTCCGAGTTCGATTCCAACCGGCAGTACCAATGTGGATTTTAATTTGTGGAATTTACATGTATGACTTATAATCTGCTGACGGTGAGGAAGACAACATACTTAAGAAGAAATTCTAAGTGTATATGTGGGCGTTAGAATAGGTAGACAGTAACTGATCGACGCGCGTAGCAAAGAAGCTCATAGCATCTAACCCAAAACTATCTATATCTCAATAAAATAATAATAACAGTGTAATTTCTAACAAATACATAATGTCACTACCCCATCTCAACCCGTGGGTGTCGTAAAAGACGACTAAGGGTATCTTATGTAGACAAGAGCACTGCGAGAAAAGGAAAATTCGAAACAAATTTTATACCAACCCATCTGGCCAGTGTGGTATAGTAGGCTAAATTTCCTCCACATTCTTTGAAGGAGACGTTTATGAGTTGAAATGAACAGCGTAATGTCTAATTGAGTTTTAGAAGAATTTTATTAGATATTTTGCCATTACTATTTTTACCCGGGATCTTTGTGCAGTGTGTACCCATTCTCACTGCACCACGTAGGCAGTAAATTAATTATAGTGAAATAGTTTACTTAAATTCACATTCACTTATTTATGACATTTATAAAAGTACCAGGACACTATAAAGACTGAAGAGCTACTTAACAATTTACCTCTAGCAATCCAGCTGAACAGACTGGTACGAGTGTTCTGGTCAAGATTAAGTAACAACAAAGTGGATCAGAGTATACGACAAGCTTTGCCACCAAAGGATAGCTCTCCTTACAGTGTACATGTACCAAGAATGTTGGCGACAGGTAGCCCAGCTTACTTTGTTGTTTACGTCTATATTTACGTGTACATTGTGTACGCACTCGTAGTTCAGGCTATTTTAGTTCGGTAACTTTATGTCGAGCTTGTCGTTTACAAGTGAAATTGATGTTTGTTATGGTAAATAATGCTTGTTTAATGAAACTGTTGGACAAGTAAATAGGTACTAAGTTACTGTGTATTGAATAGGAGAATGAAATTCAGGTTAATTGACGATTGAATTTTCATTATCTTAAAATAAAATGACTGTTTTTGGGATTACTGGGAGCTGCTGGGAAATTTTTGTCTCCACGGTTCCACTTCAAGTTTGTTTGATATAAAATCTTTATAAGTTCATCAGTGGAACATGGTGCTGACGACACCGTCAATTGACATCTACACAACGTTATCATAAACAAACAGGAGTAAGCAGATCGTATGAAAATTTCATTAAAAATATGGAAAATGCAGGCTTATAAATACAACTGTCAAAGCTAAATAGGAATCGCGACGTAATGTAAAAATCGTGTACCAAAAAGCGAATACCATATCGCAATACGACATTCGCTTTAAAAAAAATGTTCGCTATCGATTAACATCATCGATAGCAATAGCGATCAAAATAGGTAGTAGTAGGGATAGATCCGCGTGGGAAGTGGAGTTTTTCAAAGTTTATGAATAAATAAAAGGTGCTCAGTCTGGCGCAAACGATCGATAAGCGTTAAGCGCTACATGAAAATAACCTTCGCCAATAAACTTTGAAAGATTGTATGAAAGAAGATCCTGCTTCACGTTTACAAGTTTGCTTTGTATATTTGCAAAGATGTCTGCAATTTTAGTGAGTTATTGTTTTCTTTAATGAAAAGTTGTATAAATAATATTACTTTAAGGAAGAAATTTTATATTTTATGTTTGTTACTAGCAACCACGAGTGGTACCGCCGGTATGGTCTGCAGGAACATACTGATTGAAGATCAAAAATCTATCAAATACTATAAAAAATCTAATATTTTTTACAAACATTCAGTCTTATTTAGTTTTTTTTTTTTTTTTGAGAACGCCCGCACTAGGGACCAAGCCCTGTGTCGCGGGGAGCTTTACAAACATGAAACTAACGGACATAAAGTACACCCAGACTAGAAACAAATATCTATGAATCACACAAATATTTGTCTCGTGTGAGAATCGAACCCAAGTCACCCAGCACGGCGATGTAGTGGCGAGGCGACCACCTTAACCACTGCGCCACGGTGACAGTCTAAAAGTTCCAAATCTCTGTTAGTACTTACATTGGGTATAACGAAGTTACAATCTAGGATTAGCAGTAAGTACCTATTGCATTTTTATCTACGATTTGAATTTGATTCTTTCGATCTCATATTGGTGAAGTTATGAACTAGCATGCAGAACTTCGCGACGACCTTAATCGCCGATTCCAATTTCAATCGTATTGGGATAGATTTAGTTATCAAAGTACGAAAATAAAAATTGTACGAATGATTGCTTCAGTTGGTATACTTGTATTGAATTAAAGCGATACCAATATAAGGTATTAATTTTAATAACAGGTACCAAATTAATACCTATAATAAATCTGAAAGTTTGCGAGAAGAGAGAAGAGGTTTGCAAGTGTAGAGGTTTGTTAATCTCTAATACAATAACTACTGAATTTTAAACGAAATGTCTTATATTAATATTATATGCAATACGTTGAATAAAAAAAACTTTTGGACTAGAAGGAGAATATTTTTTTTTAAAGGATACTTTCAATTGTATTCCCTTTTATCTCAATAGACGTTCTATTTATAAGCTTGTTAGATGTTGGAGATTTTACAAGTGTAATTCTGTCTGAAATATTCCAAGTACAGAGTGAAATTAATTAACGTTAAATTTTTCTTTTCCTTTCATACGAAATGTAATTTCTTTGCCTTATCAAAGGTTCGTGACGGCAACGAGTAAAAGCTATCAAATTAAAAAAAGTACTGCAAATTATTTAACTTTTTGCTGCAATCATGCCTCGCTAGACTTTCGTGGAATTATATTACCTACATGTTCGCTTAATCTCTATAGCGTTTCTCCATGTTTTGCATAAAGTTATAACTAGGTATATAAAATACAATCCGTGTAGTGACGGATTAAGAATACATAATGTCACTGCCCCATCTCAACCCATGGGTGTCGTAAAAGGCGACTAAGGGAGTAACCTTATGCAGACAAGAGCACTGCAAGAAAAGGAAAATTCGACACAAACCCTTTTTTTTTTTTTTTTTACTTGGGGAAATGCCTGACGCATACCCCTCGGTCTTGGGGGAAGTACCGAGGGGTTATGTGGAGCTCGCACCCACTAAAACCCCAAGGTGTTCCCCTCGTCGCGTCGCAAACCAACCCGTCTGGCTAGTAGAAGGCTAAATTCTCTCCACATTGGAGGAGACCCGTGCCCAGCAGTGGGACGTTTATGGGTTGAAATGATGATGATGATATAAAATACTGGTAAGTAAATAAAAGCGATGGTGGCCGAATGGATAAGTGACCGGCATGCAAATAACAATTTGGCGCCAAAAGTCCGCTGTTTTGTTTTTTATTGTTTAATACCTATCTAAGGACACTTAGGTTTTTGTGACGAATCTAACGATACCATAACTGTCGAAATCCATCCAGCCGTTTGGAAGAAACGTGGGAATAAAGAAATTCACAAACATACAAGATACGCGCGAAAAACAAATACCCTTTCTGTCAGTCGGGTAAAAAGATCGTATGCCTTCTGCTTATATTGCTGTTGAGCGTGCTTATTTGCTTGCTGTGAGCGAATGAGAATCTGGTCAATGGCTTCAGGCACTTGCATCCCCCATTGCCTATGGCACTTGGTTAAACGGCAATACATTTCGTCTACTATAATACCTAAATATTTTCTTGTTGTTTAATATTTAATTACCCGACTGTCAGGACGGGTATTGTTTTTCGCGCGTATCTTGTATGTTTGTAAATTTCTTTATTCCCACGAATCTTCCAAACGGCTAGATGGATTTTGATAATTAGGGTATCGTTAGATTCGTCTAGAAAACCCAAGTGTCCTTAGATAGGTTTTAAGAATAAAAAGACTTAAACGGCGGGCTTTTGACGCCAAATTGTAAGAAGTTCAATTTTTTTTTAACCAAGCCTATCGAGTTGGGTATCAAAATAACGAGAATCAAAAGGAGATTACATATATTCAAAAAGAGATTATACATTATTGAATGGTTCGAAATTGTAAGTAGTTCTATTATTTTTTTTAACCAAACCTATTAAGTAGAGTATCAAAATAAAGGGAATCAAATGGAGATTACAAATATATACATAATTATGATTAAATTTAAATACATAACATATTTAAATTTAATCATAATTTTACGGTCTTTTTAGTGCGTTGCTCTCTGTTGATTTTTTGCAGTCGGGTTATTAAGTTTTTTTAATTATATTTACTTGTTTATTTAAGTAATTAATTGCCTTTTAATCTTGTAATTATTATGAAGCGATGGTGGCTGAATGGATAAGGGATCGGCGTGCAAATCACGCGGTTCGACTACGATTCCGACCAGCACTAATAATGTGGATTTTACTTTGTGGAATTTATATGTACTATTCATGTGACTTACCATCTGCTAACGGTGAAGGAAAATATCATGAGGAAACCCACATACACTTGAAGAAATTCTATGAGTATGACACCAACCTGCATTAGGCCAGCGTGTGTGGATTATGGCCTAAACCCTCTCAGCTCTCTAGATAGAGGAGAGGAGATCCGAGCCCAGCAGTGGGATATTAATGGGTTGCTAATGATGATGATGAGTTATTATAATATTAGCTGTAGGGTGAACTTCGTACCGCCTAAATACATTTATTATATAAACTCATACCGGTAACCACCGGTTTTGTTAAAAGTAATTTAGAATTAGTGCACTCAAAAATATTTATTTAATTTTATGAACTTACATGAACACTGTAATTTTAACATATTTTTTTAAATCAAAATATTTATAGATTAAAATAATCTTAAACGTACCTAGTACTGTTCTATAACTACATTAAAATCACAATAAAATTAAAGCGTAACTTAAGAGCGTTTATATATTCGTTTATGAGCTACGATGCCACACACAGACACAACATATAACACCCCTCTTTTTCGTCGGGGACTAAAAATTTAAAACCACGAAATATGACACTAAATTGCGACTATGCCGTTCTTACGTATAAACGCTCTTAATTTTCATTGGTAAAAGTAATATAGTTTAATTTGCTTATAAGTAATTTACTCAGTACCTATTGAACATATCTGACATATTGACTGGCCTGTTGGTCTAGTAGTTAGTGACCCTGACTGCTAAGCCGGAGGTCATGGGTTCGATTCCCACCTAGGACAAATCTTTGTGTGATGAGCATAAAGGTTTGTTCTGTGTCTGGGTGTAATTTATCTATAATATGTATTTATTTACAAAAAAAAATGCATTTAAGTAGTATATCAGTTGTTCAGTACCCATAACACAAGCAAATATAATTGCTTACTTTGGGACTAGATGGCGCTGTGTGAATGTGGTAGAATATTATTATTATTATCTTATCTCCCCCTTCACCGCTATCGTCTTTTACACACATTACCGGGTGGGCATTCCGTCTTGGTCAGAATACCTAGGCAAATTATATAATGAATAATTTTTACATTACCTTAGCGTTTTAGGTATTCTATACGTTACCTAGGTATTGTATACAATACTGGATTAAATAAATTGCTAGTAAAATTTAAAAATAGATAGTTAATTTCTAAAAAAAAATTGTAAAATTATGGTAACAAACATTAATTGAAATTATAAAACGAACTATTGATAGTTGATATGATTTCTGCCTCGCTAGTCCCACTGAGATTGTCCCTTAAAAAAATTCCTCCGAAGTCCCACTTTGTATGACCCGTTCGTCCCAAATAAATTTAAAAAGGTAATTGTACTTTTATTAGAGTCAGTTTAAAACAGTTATTGCCTTATTCATAACAAATCACCTATTAATTAATATATTTGTACATTATCACTAAATATAAAGTAAGTTTTAGTTTTCTACTAACTGTATTTTTTTTAACTGTATTTTAAATCTAACAGGAATTCGGGATAAACGAGGAATTTAATATTCATGTGGGACGACATTTGAATTTTTGTTGTTGTTTCCTTTTTTTTTTGTTTGAAAGGTTACATCATGATGGTTGATAAATATGTTTTATTAAAATTGGTGCAGCCGTTTGAAGGTCATCAGTTCTTGTCAGGGGTGACTTTAATTTTGTTTTCCATGCATACATATTATAAAAGGCTTTGTCCTGACTGACAGACAACGCACAGCCTAAACCGCTGGTCG
Organism: Laspeyria flexula; assembly: GCA_905147015.1. Taxonomy (NCBI): domain Eukaryota; kingdom Metazoa; phylum Arthropoda; class Insecta; order Lepidoptera; family Erebidae; genus Laspeyria; species Laspeyria flexula. The sequence continues at coordinate 12,070,143 of LR989956.1, forward strand.
TAGCGACTTGAAATTTGGAGTGTGTTTGTCCTAATGTCTAGAGGTGTACTAAGAAAGGGTTTTTTAAAATTCAACCCCTAAGGGGTGAAAAGGGATAAAAACGATTGTGTGAAACTTTTTTGTTTTTTAACTTATAGATTTGAAAATTTGTTTTGGGGTAATACTATCAAAATAAAAAATACCCTCATCAATATTTTTGACAAGGGTGAAATTGGGGATGAAACGTTGTATGAAAAGATCTTTGTTTTGAAGTTAACATTTTGCAAATTAGTATTGGGATAGGAACTTAAAATGTTGTTTTTAATATTTTTGATAGAGATGGGTTCAAGGGGTCAAATATTAAATAGACAGTTCTTTGTTTTTCAAGATTATTAAGAAAAAGGATTGCCATTCCATAAGCTCATTCTTAAAAAAGGTGTACCTCTTTGTTACTGTGGAACCTTATCCCTCCTAAATTGTGTAACGGTACTATACTGCAAGTGAAAGACCTTCATCGAAATGTAATTGAAGCCGTCATAATAACAGGGTGTGCTCGATGAGAGACAGTATTTCTAACACGCATTCCTCTTATTCCCACTGACCTTCCATTCCAATTCAAACGTCTGCAGTTTCCTCTTAAGGTATGTTTTGCCATGACAATAAATAAATCACACCGGCAAACTTTAAAATACGCTGGTGTGTACTTGAGAGAGAATTGTTTCTCGCACCGACAATTATATGTTGCTTGCTCCCGAGTACGTACACCATCTTCATTAATTATTATTTTAGCTGCCACAGATAAAAAACAAAAAACATCGTTTACAAAGAAGTGTAACTATAAAACTATATCCACGCGAGCGAAGCCGCAGGCAAAAGCTAGTAATATGAAAATGCCTTATTGCAGCACTGACAATGCCAGATCGGAAAGGTGTAAACACATTGACCACGATCTGTATTCGCCGACCTTTTGCAGTAAATGTGGCAGTCTCGGGTGTGTGGGCTGCAGGTGTGCTTGAAGTATTCGGCGTCCTTACAATCCCATACTCCTTTTCGCCCGTATGTAAGCCTGATTATGGAGCACGCGATGATGGCCAAAAATAAGACGAAGATCGCAGATTTCATTGTAACGTGATGGTTTTAGTGATTCCTGAAATAATTTATCATGTTTTATACTAATTGCATAATTATTTTATTCCCTAAGTATTAGGTGTGTAAGTGAGTTACTCATTTGAAATTAATAGTTAACCATAATTAGATCATGTTTCTACAATACCAAACTAAGTAGCGGCCCACACGTGATACCTATTCTCCAAATTTAATCAACATCGAGTAGTTTTCGAGAAAAATGTGGATGCAGACTATAAAAGTTTCCATCTTTGGCATTTTGGCTACGGAACCCAACAAACATATACTATATTGTAAAATTCTTTGATTAAAACTGATTAAGGGGCCTTTTTATGAGTGAAGCGGAAAAAGCCTCTGTGGGAAATGAATAAAATAATGAATACCTGATTAAAATATTCCCTTAAAAAAATAATTGATAATCTAAAAGATAACCAGTTATTACAACCTTAACGGATAAACATCGAGGAAAAAATAAATACCTAAGACAACTGTCATTTCAAACCTGCCTATTTGGAAAACTGGACAAATATAAGGCTCTTTAAGTAATACACATTCATAGCTCCTTGAATGATTACATTGTTCATGATTTACAAGTTCGATTTCGAGTTTTAATAAAGTTAAAATATAAAACAAAAGTCTGTAAAAAGTTATTATAAGGTTTCGAAATTTTTATATTATTGAATAATTTATTATTGATATTTAAAAATTTATTTTGTTGAGAATTTGTTGTAATAAAGAGGAATAATAATAACTCACCTGAGTAATCAATTGAGACTGCAACGTCTTGCAATGTTATGTACACGATCAAATCAGCTGCGATGCTTATATACCAACTACATTCTTATGTTTCCGTCAGTAAATTTTATCGTTTCAATGTCACAAACAAAACGGCAAATCCGAAGAATTTTATTAACAGCATGTCTTGTTATTTTTCATTATCTTTATAAATATAATTCTTCTAGACGTGTGTTGACATTCAACTCCTCCTAAATGGCTAAACCGATTTGAATGAATTTTTGTGTATGTGTTTAAGTGGATTCGAGGATGGTTACAAAGGGTTAGACACATATAATATTTATTCTCACAAATAAACCCAGCAGATAGCGCTGCAATCGATTGGTATATCATGCAGGACAACGTCTGTCGGGTCCGCTAGAAGATTATATTTTTCATATTTGTACACATCTTTATAAAAATTGTGTTCAAATGAATTACTTGTCTTGTAGTAGAAAACATTCGTAATTGTTTATGTTAATAAACTGATGCAGAATATGCAACCTTATAAGTCTCATTATAACTTCCAGTTTTCTTAAAATAGTAAATATTGTAAAACATAATTATATTTTATTTTTTACATTTATTCATTAATTTATAAACAATGTACATTTACGATAATGATATTTTAAACATCAGCATTCATAACAAAACATGCTGTTAATTCTTCGGATGCATTATTTTACATATAACTTATTTGTAAAATAGTGCATTTTACAAATAACTTTGTAAAATAATGCATTTTCTATTTAATAATGTTTGATACAATTGTTTATAATCTAGGAAACTACCTAGTATATAAATACTGTAGCTGATTTGATCGAGTACATAACTATACAAGACGCTGCAGTCGAATTGATTACTCAGGAAAGTTGTTTACCGACCGTTCGTTTATATTTTAAATTTATCCAAACTCGAAAGTGAGCTAGTTATAAATTACATATCAGGGATCTCAGGGAAGTTAGTTAGCTAAAAGCGGCTAAGTGCGACTCGGACTCGCCCATTAAGGGTTCCGTAGCAGCAAGTAACATAATATAAGTTCGATGTAACTTTGATCGATATTTTAATAATAGTGTATTTTTTAAAATTAAGTTATAATTTTAACCCGGCGCCGTCCAGGTGGTAATTTGTTACACTAACATCCACGTTTGGTCAAAATTACCCGTGTTTAAGAAACTACTTTTTTTGGAAACTAACTGAAAATCTTTACATAGATTTATATTTTATCACAGAGACAATATTCTTTTATTGAGTTGTAAAATTTAATAGCTCAAAATATGAATAAAAAGGATTTATTGCGTGTTTTTTAAACATACTACAAAAATTAACAAAAAATATAGGGCATCCACCTTAAGACCTTTAAACTTAAAAATATGGAGACGTCTTGCATAAAATATAATTAAGGAACAAAAATAAGACTGAGATTCTAAATATGTATTTAACAAAAATGAAAGTTATAAGGAAGACACGATTACACAGGACAGGACAAATAAATTTATTACATTCACGGCAGGTATGAGTAGGCTTCATATCCTTTTCTAATGGGCATTCTTGACACCTTCGGCGAGCACCTGAAACCTTGACTAGAAGTTTCGTCGCGTAATTCTCTAATCCTTTTACGCATGTTATCTGGTAAATACTGAACATTTTAACGCGCGTATACAATATATTCGTTTGATGATCGAATTCTAAAACTTTCAGGTATTGGTGGTGAGGTGGGCATTTATTTTGATTCTCTTGGTATATTATCATGCTATATAAGCCTGGTGATTCATTATAATAGCCTAAAATAAGCAGATCATTAAAAATGTACATCACATTTCAATGGAACGAAATTGTTATTTTAGATGCCACATTGGGTCAAATTTAACTTTTTGAACTTTACCGACTCCTAAAACTCCTTATTAGCGCACAATGTCTATGATGCACTATTAATATAATGTATTAATATGAAGTTTTATCTCCAGTTATAAGAAAAATGTACGTGATTGTATAACTTATTTTTAAAATACCCGCAATTTAAAATTGTTCGGGTCATTATGACCCAACGTGGACAGCGCCGGGTTAAGTTATAAGTTTGGGATTTAGATCTAACTATATGCGAGGCCATATTATATAATAATAATAATAATATTCTACCACATTCACACAGCGCCATCTAGTCCCACAGTAAGCAATTATATTTGCTTGTGTTATGGGTACTAAACAACTGATATACTACTTAAAAACATTTTTTTTTGTAAATACATACATGTTATAGATAAATTAAACCCAGACACAGAACAAACCTTTATGCTCATCACACAAAGATTTGTCCTGGGTGGGGATCGAACCCACGACCTGCAGCTTAGCAGTCAGGGTCACTAACCACTAGACCCACAGAAGAAAGAAGATGATTTCTTTAAATATCACATTCATGTATAAACCTTAAGTTGTATTATTTCAAGTGTCTGAGGTCGGAACTCTAGATGGAAGATAAAGTTGTATAATTCAAAGGAATTTTTAGATGATATTTTAAGTTTTCGATATATATCTTACTTGCATTCTACTATTATTCTACCTATATTTGTTACCTGTCGTATTTTATAGGTAGAAAAAAGACATACAAAGCTGAGAGTTTGATTCCTCTATTCTACAATCAGGTTGTGTTGTTAGAATATTTAAATAGACTTTCCCTTATATCAAAGATTCTTTATTTCGGTTTTCTGTCTTGGTTTACCAGACAGTATTACTAAATCAGCTAAATAAAAAGTACACTAAAAATGGAAAAATAAACTATTTTTAACAAAAAAATATTAAAACGACTTCAAAACAGTACTAAAAAGCGAAAAATAAACTGAATTAGATATTTAATTCCAAGAAAAAAAATACCTACCTACCTGTTTAAAGTATAATACCATAATACTAATCTGTTTGAAGTGGGTGCCAAGCCTAAAGAGTTTCTTAAGCTACGTACTAGTACGTACTATCTGTTACCGCTCGCTACTTCACACCACCTCGCACTTGCATGTCATCGTACCTAGTGGACGGCTCATACTGATATGGCACCTGGCACCGACTTCAAACAGGTTAGTAATAGGGTATTATACTTTAAACAGGTAGGTAGGTATTTTTTTCTTAGAATTAAATATCTAATTCAGTTTCTTTTTCGCTTTTCTGTACTGATTAAATTAAAATTAACAAGTGTTTATTAAAAAAAACCAAAAACCCTGACTGCCTTGCCTTACCCAAAAAGTAGCCTTAGTCAATCAATATTATTAATTATCATGTAGGTATATTATTACTTTGTGAATTTCGATAGTGCTATTTAGTACCTAAGTATTTAATTATGAATGTGACTTATTTCCATCTTTTTAGTCCTTTTTAGGCAGTCAGTTTTTTAAATTAACTTTTTTATTTATTTTACCAATGGCCAATGGCCGCCCGCAACCCTGCATGACCAGGTCGTCGGTCCATCTGGTGGGGGCCGTCCCACGCTGCGCCTTCCAATACGTGGCCGCTACTCGAGAACCTTTTTCCCCCATCGGCCATCAGTTCTACGAGCTATGTGCCCTGCCCACTGCCACTTTAGCGATGCGATTCGGTGAGCTATGTCGACAACTTTAGTTCTCCTGCGGATCCCCTCATTTCTGATTTGATCACGCTGGGAAACCCCGAGCATAGCTTTTTCCATGGCTCGCTGAGCAACAGTGAGCTTTCTAATGAGGCCCATAGTTTTTAGTAACCTTTGTGGTGACGGGGTTTAAGAATACTTGTGTCACCACTCCATTTCGTTCCGTGATGTCATAAGAGGCGACAAAGGGAAAATCGCGCCACAACACCTGCGCTAGAGAAGGAAAACTGGAAACAAAACCCTCTACCAACCCGTCTGGCCAGCGTGGTAACAGTAGGCCAAATCACCACCTATGAACGACACAAATAAAAAACGGCCCCCAGTCGATTAAATGCTTTGATATAATTCTTCCCCACGGTCCAATGATTGTTGTGATATTCTCCAATTGTTGTATTTTGAAGACTTTTATCATTGTGATTTGCTATTTTTTTTTTATTTGAGGTACATACCTAAAAATAACGCTTATATTTTTTTTTTCTGAACCACCAACATTGTCGGTGCCTATTTCTACACTCCTCATTCATACCAGTTCTATCATTTATGCCTCTCGTACTTTCATGCTTCATACTTGATCTTTCTTTCATACATCGTCTCTTTTGCACTATTGTGGGTGGGTTTCCCACCTAATCTAGAAAGAAAGAAAGAAAGAAAAAACATTTATTTTAAGAATCAGCTACAGGATAACAATGTAGGTACACAATAAGATATAGGTACGATAAACATACTGGACATCATGCTCCTGTAGATGACCAAAAAAATGGTACCTACCTCAGCTAATGTTGCCGCAATAAATTAGCCGCGCAACGCTGATATTCTGGTAGGCCCAGTTAACAAAAAATGACAAAACAAAAACAAAATATATATAAAAAATAAAAGTAAAAATAAAATAAAATATGATAAAATACATAAAATATTATTAATATAAATCTAAACAATAATAAATAAAAAAGATTTACATAGTAGGGCTGAAAACCCTACTATTCAAAATCCGAAGACAGGGCGGGGCGCGATTGACGTTACCGCTGACATATGACATTCCCGCCAACAGGCAACATGTCAATGTTGAAAAGTCACTGCCCGCTGCCCGCCCTGCTTTTACACAAAAATGGAACAATCTGGTCTATATATATACATTTCTTATTTATTTATTTATTAAGACAGGATATATTTTAAATAAAGGGTACAGCCAGGGCAGCGTGTTCTTTTTATAATATTTTTTATACATTTTTCCTTATTTCTAATTTTCATTTTTAGATTCTTATCTCTACTTAACTACGCTTATTTACTATTTACAGTGTATGTGTATCATGACCATCCCATACTTCAGTATGGGTGGCATCATACTTTACTTAATCCTTATTCCTATTATTAACAATTTTAACTATTTTTGTGCAGAATTCTAAAAACGTCTCTCGATTCTTACTTTTCATAATTTTGGGGAGATTTTCCACTTCTAATTTAACGTCCAGACGCTGTTCCAGTTCGTAACGCTCTCGAGTGAATAGGGGGCACTCTACCACTAAATGCGCAACGGTTTCATCCACCTCTGGGTCACAGTGGCAGGATGAGCTCTCCTTGCACCTGAAACGTTTCAGGTACGAGGAGAACCCACCATGCCCCGTGAGGATTTGTGTTGTCTTCCCGTCCAGCTCCATCTTTCGGACCAATCTGTGGGCCGCTATCGCATCTGGGAAGAACAGCTTGGTGCCTGTGTGGAAGCTGTTTCTTCCGACCGATACCTCCTGTCCCATTCATCAACCGTCTCCCTCCGTATCCCCCCTCCGTATTGCTTTCTTGCAGGCGTTTGCGACGTGAGAGTTAAAGGTTAACTTGTTGTCGATGGTGAGTCCCAGGATTTTGATTTCCGGTGACATTCCGATGCCGACCCCTCCCATGCTCAGGCGTGGGGTGTCGAATTTAAGTTTTTTGGTTAGCACCATGCCACATGTTTTGTGGGGTGCAAACCTCAACTTATTTCTGGCACCCCATTCCCGAACATGCTCGAGGGCGGCATTGGCCTCAATCTCCCGGGCCTCACCACCGTCAAAAAGTAACACTAAATCGTCTGCAAACGCCTGGCAATATACACTTTTCTCTTCCAGCGATCTCAGAAGTGGGTCCAGCAGCAAATTCCACAAAATTGGTCCTCCGATGGAGCCTTGGACACAACCTTTCTCCGTTTGCCTTCTGTGGGCCGCTCCTGCGTATCTCACTTCGACCTCTCTGTCTGTAAGATAGCTGCTGATGACCCGCCTCAAATTCACAGGACATCCTTCTTCCGCCAATCGTGTTTTAATTTTTGGCCACCATGCACTGTCGAAGGCGCCCTCGATGTCAAGAGATATTAGAGTTCATATCTTCTTCTCTTTTAGTTTTAAGTGAATGCGTGTGACAAGTTAAGACAAAAAAACCACATTGAAAGCATTTTTATTACTGACTGTATCGTGATACCACTTAACTTGTTTTGGGATTCGTTTGTGAGTGGTATTCGTTAGGAATATTAAATTTATTACGAGTGTAAACAAATACCATTGGTATTAGAATGGAATAGATCAAATATAAAGTAAGTTTTAGTTTTGCTAACTGTATTTTAAAGTCTTACAGGAATTTGGGGTAAACGAGGAATTTACTATTCATGTGGAACGAAGTTTGAATTTTTTGAATAGTGGGACCTAGTATCGTAAGTCTGTGGCATCATAGCTCTTAAACGAATGGATAGATTTTGATTCCTTTTTTTTTTGTTTGAAAGGTTACGTCATGATGGTTCATAAACATGTTTTATTTAAATCGGTGCAGCCGTTTGGTCATCAGTTCTTGTCAGGGGTTACTTTAATTTTGTTTCAATATATATATACCTTATTGCAACACTGACAATGCCAGATCGGAAAGCTGTAAATACATTGGCCACGCCTTGCAAACTCCGCCTTTTTGCAGTAAACCTGGCAGTCTCGGTTGTGTTGGTTGCAGGTGGGGTGGAAGTTCTTGGCTTCCTCACATACCCACACTCTTCTTCGCCCGTATGTAAGCCTGATTATGGAGCATGCGATGATGGCCAAAAATAAGACGAAGATCGCAGATTTCATTGTAACGTGATGGTATTAGAGGTTCCTGAAATAATTTATCAAGTTTTGTACTAATTGCATAATTATTTTATCCCTTACTACTTATGTAGGTATTAGGTATTTGTGGTTTTGGAGACTTTAGTGAGTTAGTGTTAGTGAGTATTTGAAATTAATCATCAGCAACCCATTAAGTCCCACCTACTGGGCTCGGGTCTCCTCTCCTCTGACTAGAGAGCTGAAAGGGTTTAGACCATAATCCACTCACGCTGACGATTGGTGGATCAGACGTACTCATAGAATTTCTTCTAGGTATGTGGATGGCTATGTGGGTATCCTCACGATATTTTCTTTCACCGTTAGCAGACGGTAAGTCAGTTGACTAGTACATATAAATTCCACTAAGTGGAATCCACATTGGTACTGCCGGTCGGGATCGAACTTGGACCGCGTGATTTGCTGCACCGTGGATGCCGTACGATTATTTTTATTATTTAACTACCAAACTAAGTAGCGGCCCACACGTGATACCTATTCTCCAAATTTAATCAACATCGAGTAGTTTTCGAGAAAAATGCGGATGCAGACGGACGGTCATGACGAAACTATAAGGGTTCCGTCTTTGCCATTTTGGCTACGGAACTCTAAAAACATATACTATATTGTAAAACTCTTTAATTTAAGAGTTTTACAATATAGTATATGTTTTAGGGTGGTTAAGGGGCCTTTTTATGAGTGAAGAGGAAAAAACCTCTGTTGTAAATGAATAAAATAATGCATTCCTGATTAAAATATTGCCTAATAAAATAATTAATAATCTAAACGATAACCGGTTATTACAACCTTAACGGATAAACATCGAGGAATAAACAACATTTCAAACCTGCCTATTTGGAATACTGGACAAATATAAGGCTCTTTAAGTAATACACATTCTAAGCTCCTTGAATGATTACAGTGTTTACGATTTACAAGTTCGATTTCGGGCTTTAATAAAGTTAAAATATAAAACAAAAGTCAGTAAGTAAATAATAATATAAGGTCTCGAAATTTTTATATTTTTATATAATTTATTATTGATAATTAAAAATGTATTTTGTTGAGAATTTTTTGTAATAAAGAGGAATAATAATAACTCACCTGAGTAATCAATTGAGACTGCAACGTCTTGCAATGTTATGTACACGATCAAATCAGCTGCGATGCTTATATACCAACTACATTCTTACGTTTCCGTCGGTAAATCTTATCGTTTCAATGTCACAAACAAAACGGCCATAATGGGTTTTTTACAGCATATCACCCGCATTAATGGTTTCTCTATTTCAGCCATAAACTCGTCTTGTAATAAGAGTATATTAGCTAATTTGGAGCGCGAATTAGATAACGTGAAATCAACTGAACAAGCATTATCTAAACTAAACGTCCATGAGCAACACCAAATGTATGCCGATATACAAATAGGAACAAGTAAATATAATTAAAACAAAATTAATAACCCGCCTGCAAAAAATCAACAGAGAGCAATGCACTAAAAAGACCGTAAAATTATATTGTAATACTATTATACCTGATCAAAATTAAATACATAAAATATGTAAGTATATATTTGTAATTTCCATTTGATTCCCTTTACTTTGATACTATACTCGAGGTTTGGTTAAAAAAAATAATAGAACTACTTACAATTTGGAACCATTAAATTATGTATAATCTCTTTTTGAATATATGTAATCTCCTTTTGATTCTCTTTATTTTGATACCAAACTCGATAGGTTTGGTTAAAAAAAATTGAACTTCTTACAAGTTGGAATCAAAATCCCGCAGTTTTTTTACTCTTAAAACCTATCTAAGGACACTTGGGTTTTCTAGACGAATCTAACAATACCCTAATTGTCAAAATCCATCCAGCCGTTTGGAAGATTCGTGGGAATAAAGAAATTTACAAACATATAAGATACGCGCGAAAAACAATACCCGTCCTGACAGTCGGGTAATAAATTTAAAATTAAGTTAAAAAAGCATTTGTTGAGCTTATTACCATGATCTCATAATGTAAGCACTGCATATTATATAGTAGTTAATTTAGTATAAGTACAACTTGTTAGTATAAGTGTAATGTTCCGATCCCAAAGACAATCAAATAATAAAAATAAAAAAACTTAAATTGCATGAACCACCTAAGTCAGTGACAGTGGGCATTCAATCAGAATCAGAATCGTTTATTTTGTTAAACATAGGTTCCCGGTCAAGGTCTTAAGTGGAACAGAAGTACGCAATGTTTTATCGTAATGATGTAGGTACCTACCTACAAATTTTCATTAAAGTATAAGGTATTAAATTAATGTCATCTAAAAATATTGCAAAGATTGATTTGCGAGAAATTAATAGTAATAGTCTGTCACCAAACACTTTTTTTCCATCTGTTGTTGAACGGTTGTCGAAGAAATGGCTAGAGGTCGATCATTGTGACGCCCAGTTTCTTACGGGGCATGGCAACTTTATGAGCAAATTATTTTCGTTTAGGTTAGTTGATTCGCCAAATTGTCAATGTTCTACACCGGATTACAACTCAGAACAATCTGCCCATCACATACTCTGGCAGTGTAGTCTTTGGCGAAAATGCACGTAACAATATCATGTTAGATAGTCTGCAAGTATCGTTAGGAGTCGTACTATGGGATCTTGTGTCAACCCGGGTGAATTTCGTTTATGTAATACTTATTAATGGAATCAGACTCAACAGGCCCCGTAATTTTTTTTTAATTTACGGTCACGGTGTTTTCTCTCTAAGGATTTTTTTTTTTTTAAAAGACAACGCCCGCACTAGGGAACAAGCCCTGTGTCGCGGGGAGCTTTACAAACATGAAACTAACGGACACAAAGTACACCCAGACTAGAAACAAATATCTATGAATCACACAAATATTTGTCTCGTGTGGGAATCGAACCCACGTCCACCCACGGTGACAGTCAAGATTAGTTTTTATACAGATTTCTTTTGTCTCTCGCTTTGCTATAGAGGGAAGTGGATAATTTCTTTCCAACTCCTCCATTTACTTCTGATTAATTTCGTTGCGGGCAAGACAGTAGGTTAGGCATTCTCTGGGACTCCCGGTTCAAAGCTCTGTGTTCGTAAGGTTCATTGTTGTTAATCCCGGGTCACAGGAGTTGCACTGGTGGGCATGAGGGTTGTATTGTATATAATTGTAACTAAATTCTTATCTGGATTGTATCAAACTAACTTTGTAAAGTAATGCATCCGAAGAATTTTATTAACAGCATGTCTTGTTATTTTTCATTATAGATTATATTTTTCATATTTGTACACATCTCTATAGAAATTGTGTTCAAATGAATTACTTGTGTTGTAGTAGAAAACACTTGTAATAGTTTATGTTAATAAACTGATACAGAATAATAATATGCAACCTTATAGGTATGTCTCATTATAACTTCCAGTTTTCTTAAAATAGTAAATATTGTAAAACATAATAATATATTTTTTTGTAAACAAATAATAATAATATTCTACCACATTTACAAAGCGCCATCTAGTGTCAAAGTAAGCAATTATATTTGCTTGTGTTATGGGTACTAAACAACTGATATACTACTTAAATACGTTTTTTTTTTTGTAAATACATACATATTATAGATAAATTACACCCAGACACAGAACAAACCTTTATGCTCATCACACAAAGATTTGTCTTGGGTGGGGATCAAACCCACGACCTCCGGTTTAGCAGTCAGGATCACTAACCACTAGACCAACAGGCCAGTCATAATTAAACATTTATTCATTAATTTATAAACAAATCGTCAACATTCATAGCAAAACATGCTATATTGTTGATTTGATCGAGTATTTAACTTTACAAAACGTTGTAGTCTAATTGATTACTCAGGTGAGTTGTTTACCGACCGTTCGTTTATATTTTAAATTTATCCAAACTCGAAAGTGAGCTAGTTATAAATTAAACATTTCATAACTAGGATTTCAAGGAAGTTAGTTAGTTAAAAAGGAGCGAAAAATGTGGTCTTTGACCTTTCAATTCATGAACAGTGTGACTAAATCAACACTGTGGCGATATTTCACCAACCCAGCTGAGTTTTGTCAATTTTCTCAATATTATAAGGAATTTGAATAATGTTATTTCTACCACAATTTTCACGAAATAATTGCATGAGACGATATTGTTCTAATATAATTTGTTTTTTAAAATATATATTTCAAACAATACACTCATGCATCATACAAATATTGAATTTTTAGATTTGCTTGAAATATTACTTATCATATAAAACTTCCTCGAATATTAATACAATAAAAACTACTGTTTTGGAAATCCTCTATTTCTTTTATAGCTTCTTCGGACATCAGAAATTCTATTTACGCCCACGCATTATCCATAAAGGAGAACTTACATTTTGAACAACCAAATATGACGAATAGCAATAAATGGGTGTCCAATCATTTGACAAAAAACGAATGACAAATTTTCATTTATAAAACAACGTTTGACAAAATTATACTCGTACTTGATCAATTTATCATTTTACAAACTATTGTTTAACAAACTACTCATTTGACAAATTATTTACCAGACAAAATTTTGTTATGTGAAAACTTCATTTCATATAATGGATTATTTTTTAAACATGTAGAAGGCAAAACAACGTATAGCATAAATAACATTTGACAAAATGGCTAGGTTAGGTTAGGTTAGAACTGCGACTACAACGCAAAACGAACCGAATTCTACTTATTTCGCTTAGTTAAGCAGGCAGAGTGTATTTTTTTTAAATTGAGGTACTTCATTAAAATTATCCAAAATACCTCCTTTTGTAACATACAAAAGGCGTTTGTTTTTACTAATAAGTTATCTTCTGTCATTTTGAAAAAACACCAATTAGAGAAACGATTTATTTAGTCAAATGAATATTTTTAAAATAATATTTTAACAAGTAGAATATTTGCGAAGTAAAACATTTGCGAAACCTGTATTTTGTCAAACGATTGTTTTTAAAGTAATGTGTTTTAGAAATGATTAGTTTTTCTAACGTTCTTTTTAAAATTATAATTTGTCAAACAATAGTAAACCCAATAAATGTTATATAAAATATAGGACCATAGGTACGTCTTTATAAATAGGTACATCTTGTAATGATGCATATTTATATACATATTATATACGAAAGTGACTGTCTGTCTGTCTGTTATACTTAGGTTGAACTAACAAATCGCAATTTAATTTGACTAACTGAGGAGCTGGTTACAAGGACATAAGGGGGGCGTGGGTGGAAGACTTCAAGGTACCAAAAAAAATCTAGGAATAGTAATTTTTTACACTCGGTAGTCCCAGGTAAACAACATAAAATAACATTTTGTTTTACTCATAGAAACATTCTATAGCTAAAAATTTGAATTAGCATAAACAACGGTCACTTTTTTTAAATATTAAAGAGCTATCACCACTAAGGAGGCCACTTTAAACGTTTACAATACTCGTAATATTTAACAAAGAATTGTGTCAGACCAGTCGACGAGTGTACCTAAGCCCTTAGCACGGTATTGTTAATGGAGTGCAATTTTTGAGAGTATTTCTTATTTGACAAGCATACTACATTAGTGTACAGTACAGTAGTGTGACTGTGCACTTAATTATACTTCCAATATTGAAATTCTATTGGTTGTTGATCGACAAATTTTAATCCTAAGATAAATAATGTATCGTCTCAACCCATAAATGTCCCACTGCTGGGCACGGGTCTCCTCCAAAGAATGTGGAGGGAATTTAGCCTACTATACCACGCTGGCCAGACGGGTTGGTATAGGGTTTGGGAGGTAAGGGAGTAACCTTATGCAGACAAGAGCATTGCAAGAAAAGGAAAATTCGAAATAATGTATAATATTACTTAACTAGTTACCTGTTATAATTATAGTATACTATTTGAATGATTACCGCACGAACATTTACTATCTCGAATAAGTATTTAAATTTACATATACCTACAACAACGCCTCAGAAATTTCCAGAACACAAACGTGCAAAATTAAAGTATATAATATAGCTAATATAAAAAGTAAGAAGCAACGAAGAAAGCAAACAGAAATACAACAAACAGAAATACACAAGCGAAATGAAATGGTAACAAATATGAACTGCACAATATATGACATCAAAGTACACTAAAGATAAGACCCAGACGTTTCAAACTAATGCACAACACACGAAGCATATTTAAACATAGGAAAATGATAAAACTAGTGTACGTTATGTTACAGACATTATTTTTCTCGTTGTCCATTTCTCTCTTGTAAGATATTGTTGAAAACGTTCTTCGTAGAGTTTGTTTGAACAAAGACTGGCTGTTTTTAAATTAATATTACGTACTTATTTTTTTAATTCTTTTTTTGAATTTAAAGTAAAGTAAAATTTATTAAAGTAATAATGTATAAACAGAACTCTTAAAAATATCTTAATGTACGGAACAAAATTGATTATTAGCCTGTACTGGGTAGTAAAACCTGTGCTATCTAGTAATTGATGGGGTTCCCTATTTGATTTCGAAAGTCGATGATTCGATTTTTATTATATCGAACACGGTGGAATAAAACACCGCACTATTGAATTATCGACTTACCGTTTTTAATTTATTGTATATTTTTTCTTGAAAATAAAACAACTAAAAAAGTATTTGGTTATTATTATTTCGAAACAACATACCATCGAAGTAATAAATTATTTACCGAACTAATGAACACTCGCTGTAACGTTTTTCTAACCAAGATTTTTCGCACAAACGTTACATCGCACTAACAAAACATCGGTGGAATAAAACACCGCACTATTGAATTATCGACTTACCGTGTTCGATATAATAAAATTCGAATCATCGACTTTCGAAATCAAATAGGGAACCCAATTGATGATGCTGTTAGTTTAATCAAAACAATTTGTATTTTGAAATTCTATTGCGAGGTATTGACTGTTGTCTTAGTTAGTTTTTTTTTTTATTGCCTGAAGTGGCAGACGAGCAAGCGGCCCACCTGATGGTAAGTGGTTACCGCCGCTCATGGACGTTGGCAATGTTAGGGGCACAGCCAAGCCGCTGCGTACCTTTGGAGAATAGCTCTCTTTAAACCTCGTTTGAAGAAGGACATGTCATAGCGCTCAGGAAACACCGCTGTAGGAAGTTCACCCCAGAGCCTGCACGTACGTGGGAGG
The DNA here is from genome assembly GCA_905147015.1 of Laspeyria flexula. Lineage (NCBI taxonomy): Eukaryota > Metazoa > Arthropoda > Insecta > Lepidoptera > Erebidae > Laspeyria > Laspeyria flexula. The sequence goes on from LR989956.1 coordinate 12,085,928, forward strand.
AATGATCGCTGGAACCTTACTTACTTTACTTACTTTTTTTTCTTTTTATATAAATGCTAAACAAGTAATGGAAAAATTCATACCCACGACGGGACGTTGTCATGACGTCATCAGGTAATGGATAAATTCGAATGTTTGAAATTGCTTAATATTTAATGTAAGTTATTTTTCTTTGCTAATTCTGTTACTTATTATGCTTTTAATTTGTTTTTACTTTAATTTTGTGAAACAAAAGCTCAATTAAATTTTTCAACTTAAACTTTGGATATTAGACAGAGTAATAGTCGTCGACTACGATAATGGCCGGATAGTCGGCTTGATAGCTCACTAGTCGGCGATGAATAGACACATCTCTAATAACAATATTAGGCTTTAAAAAATAATAACAAACCTTATAAACATAGGTATATGTATGTATAAACGAATTTCGCTTGAAAGCCTTCAAGATTCCACCTCGGAAGGTAGATAGTCGTCGCCCGCAGACGACGGGAATTGAACATTCGGTATGTCAAGCAGTTAGACAAGATTTCAGACGCATTGTTTAAGTTATTCTGGGCATCCGACCGTTCGCGAATCCTGAAAACTATCGGTAGGGCTGTCTCTAACACTATTTACATTGTATTTATTTTCAAAGATTTCCGTTTTGTAAAAAGGATTTATTCAGTAATGTTTTCGTATAACAAAGTGCGATTTTGAAACCCTAAATTTTGTTCTAAAAGAAATTTATTTGGAAAATAAATATTCATTTATTCAGATACAAGAAAACTTGATAGATACATCAGAGGCTGACTGCCTCGGTGGCGCAGCGGGAAGTGTTTACGACTGCTGTGCAAGAGGTCCCGGGTTCGATTCCCGGGTCGGGTGAAAATGGTATTGGGTTTTTCTATCATGAAATTTCAGTATTAAGATTTTCTCGGAGTTTGGTAAACAAATGTTCCCGGTTGATGACAATAGGCTCGCCCCCTATTTCATGGGACCAAACATAGCTGGCGAAATGTGGGTGTGAAACACCTCTGCCTACCCCTTCGGGGAAAAAGGCGTGATGCTATGTTATGTTATGTTACATCAGAGGCGACTATGAATAAGTATCGGATTAAAATCCTAATGATTTTATTATATTATATATATATATATATATATTATAGGTATATTTCAATATAGAATGACATGCGGTTATAGGTTTTAGTGATGAAATAGTCATGGAACAGTTTACGCGAGTAAACCTGTGGGACACAGGTAGCACTAAACAATTGTTGACATATAAAAATGTAAAGAGTTGCATGTATTTGTCTCTGCAATACATTGGTGAGTCAGCCCGCGAACACGCAGTTGACCTCGACAATTTACGAGCAACGACTCATTGTTGAATCACACGGTATAATATATATTTGAGCTGAATTTTTCAGATGTATAGTAATTTCTTTTAATAAAATAAGCACTATATCTACCTACCGCTTGTTACTTATTGAGAATTCATATTATTATAAACAGATAAATCGATTGCTCTTACTATTAAAGTAACGGGTGGCGCAAAAGTAAAGACCCTATTTGGTTCAGCTATAACATTTTTTCTAAATTAGAAAACTAGATTTAGATTTTTTTAAATGTATATTTGTGCCATTAAATTTCGTACCATTAGGATTTAAAGATGATGTCTTTTAAATGGTGACCTCCAGAGTTGATACACATTTGAGCCCTATTTATGACATTTTGCATAACTTGCCGTAACACTTCCTGCGATATGTTCGTTATTTCTTGACGAATGTTTTCTTTTAGAGCTGCGAGAGTCTGTGGCTTGTTCACATACACCCGAGATTTCAAAAAACCCCAAAGAAAAAAGTCTGGACTGGTCAGATCGGGTGATCTTGCAGGCCAAGGCAAATCGCCAAAACGAGAGATAACTCGGCCTGGAAAAGCGTCCCTCACTAAGTCCATAGTGTCGCGCGCTGTGTGTGCCGTAGCGCCGTCTTGTTGAAACCAGATGTGCTCCAGCCCCAATTCGTCCAAACTGGGTATCAAAAACTCACGTAACATGGTTCTGTAGCGTTCTCCAGTGACAGTTATCGCATTGCCTCCAGCGTCTTCGAAAAAATAGGGTCCGATCACTCTGTCAACACAGATGCCACACCATACAGTAACTTTTAGTGGGTGTAGAGGTGTTTCTTGAATAATGCGCGGATTATCAGTGCCCCAGAACCGAGTATTCTGCTTATTGACATGCCCTGAGAGATGGAAATGCGCTTCGTCACTCATAACCAATTTTGAAGGAAAATCATCCTCTTCAAGGTTGAGGTTTATGACGCGCTGGCAGTAATCTAGACGAGCTCGGTGGTCAGCAGGCAGCAGCTGATGAGTCATTTGAGTTTTATACGGGAACATCTTTAAGTCTTTCACCAAAATACGCTGCAGGGTCCGTCTGGAAATGCCCAATTGCGTGGCACGTCGCCTCGTTGATGTTTCTGGACACTCTTCCACATCTTCGCGCACAGCATCGATATTTTCAGCTGAACGGCCTGTTCTTGGTCTCCCAGACTTAGGTCTATCCAATGTTGAGCCAGTTGCTTCAAGGCGTGTGGCAAAGCGTCGAATTGTGCGACCAATCGGTGCCGGACGGTGGGGAAATCGTCGACGAAATTCACGTTGTGTTCTTATCACTGATGAATTATTCCGTAAGAACATTGACACAATTATTCCACGTTCTTGGGGAGTAAAACGGTCCATGTTTATTTTCAGTGTATTTTACATTTGTTCACTACACAATTTTCAACAACAGAATGACAGAAAATGTCATATAAAAAAAAAAAAAAGTATTTTCTTTAGTGCCAGTACTTTTGCGCCACCCAGTACAATCGAAGTTCAATAGATGGCAGTACTAGTAACGATCCAAGTTTATGAAAAGCAAAATAAAATATTGTCTTCATGACCTTGTGCCTATTATTCGATATATTAGTAAATACCTATTTTTTATTATGGCATTTGCAACTTTACGATATGAATGTACGGTACATTTGTAAATTGCTCATAATATCGGGGCATTCCCGTACCATAGTTAGATAGTATTTATTCTATTAAACCACTAGACGTCGCCAAGTTTTTATTTGGCCACTGCTCAGTTCCTATTAGCTATAGCGTGATAAACACTAAAAGAATTTTGAAAATCGGTTCAGTAGATCCCGAGATTATCCCCTACAACGTCACATTCTCACAAACTATTAGTATAGTTTAGCTTCCGCACGTGGCCCTACCTCAATACTCAATCATTTATTGCTTCCATAATGTATAATTAGGTGGTAGGTATAATGTAGGTTACAAATATGGACCCTGTCGGGCACAGCACAATTTATAAGGAGAGAGGAACTGAAATAGATTTAAAAATAGCAATTTGCTTATTATTATTGCATCTATTTATAATTATATAATAAAATTGCTTATATCTAGTTGTGGCCGTTGGTTGCAGACGGCACAGGACCGTTCGCAGTGGCGTAAATTAGGTGAGGCCTATGTTCAGCAGTGGACGTCGTTGGGCTCATATGATGATGTATCTAGTTATATGCATAGTATGTCAGTAAATGCCAGCGTATTTGCTATTTCAAACTATATAATATAATCTATATATTGTGTGCTAAATCTCATGCTTTCAGCCGTTTTTGCGTGATTGAGTAACAGTAACAAACATTCCTCCTAATTTTCGCATTTATAATATTAGTAGGATGCCTTATTTAACAATATTAGATAAATAGATTAGCAAGTCAGACTGAGATTACGATGCAAATATTCATTTCATTTCATAATATTTCTGTGAACTGTTATGTAAAATGTTTCTTTATGTAAATGTGAATTAAGTTAGCTGAAGCCAAGTTAGTTTAAATAAATGTAATGCGATTTACTTCATGCTTATAAACGTCTGAATTTACGACGGTAATTTATAGCGGTGAAAAATATGTAGTACTCCCATTTAATTATATGTAAGTAGTAGATAAGTAGGTTAATATCAAAATTTAAAATATAGGTATTATATTAAATTGTCCTAAAACTAAATTTAACGTTCAGAGTAGAGTAAAATTTTAATTTCGAGAAATCTTAGTACCTAATATTTTAAGACCAATGTTAGTTTAGTTTTCATTGATAGGTTGATGGTTGAAAAAAAAATCTTTCAGTATTATCATATAAGACACCTAGTGTTTTAGACCAATTAAAATTGTAACAACTATGGCGATTGAAAAGAGTGGCCTGAGTTTCTTGCCAAGTTCTTCTCAGAGCTCAACCTTGTCAGTGAACTGGCCGTAGGCAAATTTACTGACACTTTTTCTGGCTTTGTATGACGTTCATAAGTATCATGTATGTGATCCAAATGTAATAAAAAGAGTTGACTTTGACTTTAAGTGAATAAAGCAAGTTCTTGAACTACGATGGCGCGGAGAGACGCAAATACGGACAATATGTAGGTGCAAATAGTTTAAACTTATAACACTGCGCTTTGCACTGCTTTGGTAGTTAAAAATAGATACAAGCTAAATAAACGCCCAATTATAGTCGTCTGAAACTAGACAGTGTTGCCAACCCTGTGACAGTATGAATCGTTATGCGGACGGTGTAGTAGCGAGGCTAGGTTCGTTATTTGGTGTTGCAAACAATCGTTGTGTACCGATTGCGACTCCCCCGCGGCCCTTGATTGCAACAAATTTTAATTCGACTGCAACTCGTTCAATTTTGTCACAGATTTATAACTGATAGGTTTTTTTGAAGAGAGATTAAACCACTACTGAATTACTTCTGTTTTCATTGATGAAGATGATAGATCAGGCCCAGCAGTAATACATTACGGGATCATTGTCACGCATGTAAATTATACATATTACATATTGGTACATGATTTCAGAAGCCAAGGTGCCTTTATTTGAAAAATATTGAAAAAAATGGGGTGAAAATTGTATCGGATTTTACTATCATGAAATCCAGTATTGAGATTTTCCCGGAGTTTGGTAAACAAATGTTCCCAGTTGATGACAATAGGCTCGCCCCCTATTTCATACTGGCGAAACATAGCTGGTGAAATGTGGGTGTGAAAAAGGCGTGATACTATGTTATGATTCTTTAAAAATAACTTGCTTTTCACATGAACAAAGTTTTCTGTAAATACTTATGTTTGGGTGAAAGCTCTTTAGCTGGTATATGTTATTCTCTATAAATTTCTCCTTTCTCGACTACTGTTTGTAAAAAAAAAGGTCTTTGAAAACAGAAAAAGATTGTCTGCGTTTTGTTCAAAGGAATAAATAAGTCTTGGAGTATAAACATACAAGTATAAAGTATATACTTGTAACTGTGCTGTTCTAAACACAAAGCCGAAGTTCTATTAAAATGTTTGTAGTTCTTTTGTTTCGGCACTTACCTTTCCAGACTTTCTTTAAATATTTATACGAATATAATTCTCAGGTATGAAAAAGATATTCGTTGTATCTTCCTTCATATCAATCATATCAGCCACCGGGGCAGTGTATGCCTAAAACTTAATCATCATTATCATCAGTAACCCATTAATGTCCCACTGCTGGGCTCGGGTATCTCTATCTAGAGAGCTGAGAGGGTTTAGCCATAATCCACACACGCTGGCCTAGTGCGTGTTGGTGGATCAGACATACCCTTAGAATTTCTAATAGGGTTTACTCACGATGTTTTCCTTTACCGTTAGCAGATGGTAAGTCACATGACTAGTAAATATAAATTACACAAATTTTTCGTACAAAACAATAATAACAATCTTTATTGTACATACCATAAAAATGTGTCAGAACAGAAACAATATAGTTACATGTAAGATATTTAGTATGTACCAAAGTCGATCTTATCGCGATCTCTTTTATATAACCTTAAGATGGATTTCATTTTTGAAATATGACGAATTGCGTTAATTTTTAATTTAATCCAAATAAATTAAAACAATTTATCATTTCAACTCATAAACGTCCCACTGCTAGGCACGTGTGTCCTCTGAAGATTTTAGAGGAAATTTAGCCGACTATACCACACTGACCAGACGGGTTGGTATAGGGTTTTATTTCGAATTTTCCTTTTCTCGCGGTGCTGTCTGCTAAAATTAGGTCCTTAAATTTACGACGCCTACGGGTTGCAATGGGGTAGTGACATTATCATTAGTGAGATTATCTAACACAGTGCAGCGTAACACGACGCCGACAGTAACGTGTGCTTAGTCATTAAGTGTTTATAATTGTATGTATGTTTAGAATAAGGTACGATTCAGACCAACCGGCTCGCGTCGCGCCGCATCGGAACGGAGCCGTCCGCGTGCCGCGGCAGCCGATCGGCTGCCGCGGCATGCGTACGGGTGCCGCGGCAGCCGACAGCGTCCGCTGGAATCCGTACGCACTGCAAGCGCCCAGAAGTGCCACTCTCTTTGCGCCGCGTAGACGTAAAGTGAAATATTATTTAAAATATCGCTTGAAGAACACAACTTGAATGATTCGCTAGCTGTTGCTGCACCGTAATCTCCGTACGACACACGGCCGACCGGCTCCGAGCGGACCCGACGGCAGCCGGTCGGAGCCGGTCGGAGCCGGTCGGAGCCGGTCGGAGCCGGTCGGCCGTCGCGCGTCGCGGGTTGCCGACGGAGGTAACTATGCGTAAGTTGCATGCAAATATGAACTGTAATTACTGTTGATACATTTCAATGTTCTTTAACGCATTGTAAAATGCCGCCCGGCGCGGGCCGATGCGAGCCGGTTGGTCTGAATCGTACCTAAGGTATTTATAACTATGGAATGTAAAAAAAATATTCCGAAATAAATGAATTATTATTATGTCTCTTTTCTCACGGCTATACTTGTCTCTAAGGTGAGAAGTATACCCGGTCCCTTTGGAAGGCTTACGCGGCGACACAGGTCCAACACGCAGAGGCCTTTAAATTTTTTTTATTTAGAATAGGATGAGACACTTACCGCCGCCACATCACAGCTGCACTATTGTAGTACAGCTATGATCTGTCACCGGTAGGTGTAGAGCTATTGCATGATATTATGGAGTTAAATAAAGTTGGGCTATGGGTTTGGGTGTTTGGCGGAATGGTGATATCTGGCATACGGGATTAACGTCGCCTGCTTGCCTCCTCCAGCGGTGAATATATGATGTTAAATGAGTAAGTGTCGAGCGGTGCGGCGCCGATTTCGCCATCGCGGGTCCCAAGCGGAGACCCGGAGCGGGTTTCCTCGTAATTATGCCATTGAAAAATGACACTTCCACCCCCGAGCATATAGCTCTGGCGACCCCTCTCTGGTCAGCTGGTTAAGGCAAGCCAGAGTTGAGAGTCCTGTGGTCGTTCTTGGAGATCCACTCCAGCCAGCCAACAAAGACGTGCTGGAGACGAGGCCTAGACCGACTCTCAGGGGCATTCAGGACCACAGTGTCGCCACTCACATTCAGCTCGCCACTAGCTGCCCTGCGGTTTGTGGACTCTTCATTTAAACTTGCAGTACATTTTTTTGTTTATATGGCAAGTGTTTGAAAAGCCGCACTAATCTGCCCTCCAAGTTTGCGTTAATCTTATGAGAAGATACCGACTGCCCCAGAGGGGGTTTATTATTATTATTATTATCATAATCCGTCACAACAGGGACACTAAATTTTATTAAAGCAATTATATCAATATAAGCATCGAAGTATTTCAATGACTTTGTTCAAAATTTCATCGTAAACTTCTGAAATAGTTACATGACAGGCTTTTAAATAACCTTTCTCCTCATAACAAAACGTAATATTGCGAATAAACACAAAACCAAACTCTAACCATCGCATAGTCGGCAGTCGGCGGTACAGTCACGCCCATAGTATTAACGTTATAAATTAGGACGTTACCCACTCAAATAACCGTATACACGGGACAAAGGCTATTCGGTACACTCGCGCTCAACAGTTACGTTCTCCAATGGTCTCATTTTTCTATAAGTGTACGAATAAACGCAACGTGCGGTCTTTGCATCGTTAGAATAGATGTTCTTATGAATAAGGAAGCTTATTGACTTTTCTATTTTGATTTGGTATAGAAAGTATTGCATAGATTTAGTATTAATTGTGAACACGTTAAATCTATACCAATACTAGCTACGTATATTATTGTATGAAGCGATGGTGGCTGAATGGATAAAAGACCTGAGTGCTAAACACGCGGTCCGAGTTCGATTCCGTCCAGCAGTACCAATGTGGATTTCACTTTGTGGAATTTATATGTCAGTTATAGGACTTACCATCTGCTAGCGGTGAATGAAAACATCGTGAGGAAAACCACATACCCTAGAAGAAATTCTAAGTGTATATCTGATCCATCACCCACATTAGGCCAGCGTGTGTGGATTATGGCCTAAAAACTTTCTCAGCTTTCTAGATAGAGGAGAGGAGACCCGAGCCGAGCAGTGGGACATTATTCTGTTGCTGATGAATGAATGTATATTATTGTATATGTTTATATCAGCGTGTCATTAGAAAGTAAATTTATAGTTTTTTTTTAAAACATTATCATGAAACCACGACAAGTCAAGAGTAACGACTGAGGAGGAAATTTACCTACCTACATAAAATAAAACTACCCCAATTTACAACAGTTAATTTGCAGCAAACGGTTATTCTCTATACGAACATCGAATTCAATATCTATTTCTTATACGATCGTGTAGGTTGCTGAAAACAGTTCGTATTAAGGCGAATAAGCGTCGTAGTCTCGTAGAACTAATGGTATTGAGTCTACGGGCTACGAACTACGAGCTACGGGCTAGACATCTTTGAAAGCATCAGCCGCAGCCACCGACGTTGCGATGCATACTTATTGCTCGATTTTCTACAGAGCAGTTTCAATTGTACTATCCCATTAGCGGTATTCGATTGCTTTCGTGCTTTCGATAAAGCAAATAGAATTTTTTTCATGTAAATACGAATAAAAACTCACTTTCAATATACGTGCATATGTTTGTAATATGTATATTAGAAGCAACATGTTTTACAATAAGGTTCGCTTTTGTATAATACAATTCTTTGAATTATTCAAGTAAATAATTTAATTAAGAAATCATTCCGGGCTGGTAGAATATGCATTATTTTGAACTTTATTGATCAAAGGTAGCCCTAAAAATTTGTTTCGACAAATATTGTATCTTGCTTTTTGGGGAAAGTGATGAATTCTGTACCTAATATGCGAATATTTTTGATGTTATTAATAGTCCAAAAAAGATTTGCGATCTCATAGTACATTTGTAATGTTCGGGTAGACTAAATGAGTTCGGTTCTCATACGAGGAGAATATATATTTGTGTAACTGACCTATTGGCCTAGTGGTTAGCGACCCTGACTGCGTGGGTTTGATTCCCACAAATCTTTGTGCGATAAGCATAATTGTTTGTTCTTTAACAAAAAATATATATACTTAATGTACTACATTAATATATATCAGTTGTTCAGTACCAGTAACACAATTACACCAGCAAATATAATTGCTTAATTTGGGACTAGATGGCGCTGTGTGAATGTGGTAAAATATTATAATTATTCCCTATATGTGTAATTATATAACTTAAAAACATACACAGCTAACCTATTAAAAGAAAAAAGAACCAGATACTCTATTTACAGGGAATTCCTATAAATAGAATATCTGATTAAGATCAGATTCCTGAGGAAACGTACCCAAAAGGCTAGCCACATTACCGCGTTGGATAGCAAGGCTAATGCGTTGCCCCAGGTAGAGGCCAGCCCTTGGATCATGTGATACCTCAGAAACACGCTTACAAATTTCACGATAAAATTTGTGAGCGTTTGGCCCCCAAGGTCCAAGAGTTTCAACCCCAAAAGGCTCAAAAATGTAAGTCTCACCAAGACTTTCATATTTACGCCTCTTGAGGCACTCTGCAGAATTGGCAGCAGAACCCGCTTTAATACCAGTCCGTGAAAGATGAAATGCCGCTAGTGTGTCAACGCAAGTAGCATCCCACACCAAGGGCTTACCCATCTTCCACGGAACGAGAGTCATGCCGTCGGGTCGCTTACCATCGCTACGCACTAGGCCGTTAGGCTCCAAAACGGACGGTATACGCGCACTGACAAGCGCCCGGCGAATGACATCGTTTAAACTGGCAAACAACAACCCTATATTAAATTGAATTCTCACATATTTTAGAAATTTGTTTCTAATTTGAACAAAATGAATTTGTATTCATTTATTGTATTATGTTTGTTATGTCCCCTATCATACAAGCTTGTCCTTATCGAGGGCATAGTTTCTTTAAATTTAATTATATCTTTAATTTATTATAGGCATCTACTTTTGAACGTAACTAAGTTGCGACTTGTTTAACAGATTGAACTGAATTCTTCTAATATGAGAGAGAGTACCCCTTTTTGTATGGATTCGTTATCATTAAGGATGTTCAAGGTTCAAAGTTAAAAATAACAGGTCTTGAGAACATAAAACAAGTCATTACTTAATGAGATGAGAACAAATAATATATTTCATCCATTTAAATAAGTGATATGATATTAAACGAGCCTTAATTGTTTGTCAATATTGTGTACTCATAATTGTTTTTATCGTAAATTTATAAGTATGTTAAAATATCTCGACAAACGGAAATATAAATATTTGAACTAGAAGTCGCGCCGGGCTTCGCTCCCGTCGCTTTTTAATTGGCCACTGCTCAGCTTTTATTGGCTGTAGCGTGATGTTATATAGCCTATAACTTTCCTCGATAAATAGGCTATCCAACTCTAAAAGATTTTTTCGATTTGAATATCTAGTTCCTGATCTTCTCTACTCTTCACTCTTTTTTTTCTCATTCTTCTTTACTCTTCAGCTATATATTTGGATTTGGAATTGGGACTTCCACCTAATTGCAGTGCTTCTGGCATGTTTGCTGATGCGCACACTGATGACTATTTTGTTATTAAAAATGTGGTTGGTGACCCTGACTGCTAAGCCGGAGGTCGTGAGTTCGATCCCCACCCAGGACAAATCTTCGTGTGATGAGCATAAAGGTTTGTTCTGTGTCTGGATCTGGTCATATCTATATAAAGTATGTATTAAATGTATTTACAAAAAAAAAATATTTAAGTAGTACATCAGTTGTTTAGTACCCATAACACAAGCAAATAATAATAATTTGGGACTAGATGGCGCTGTGTGAATGTGGTAGAATATTATTATATATTATTATTTTAATTTTTTATTTATTTATAATATAAGTAAAGATTCTTTATATTCTCTTACCAACTTGTCTTAACAAACTTGTGTCATTTACGAAGCCAAACACACCTAATTATATCAAAACAGTCATAATTATACAAATACACAAAATAAAGGATTACGCTTTTAATTGAGAGAAGGAAGAAATTCTATGAGCAAATATTTACTTCAATTAACGATCCCTTACAACGGGGGGTGTGCAATTGACACGAAAAGAAGCCGATGACATTTTAGAGAAAAAGGGTTTCTTCTTAAAGGAACGAAATTTTATTGAGTGGGTACTTATAGTACTTAACCCTTTAAAGCCACTTCTAATTAACACCGTAGCACTGACTAATTGAGTGTTTATTCTACACAATAGGATTCGTATAACGAACTCTTATTCAAATTGTTTGTACTCAAGAGCTTACTACGGAAAACAAAGACGCACTTCTGTTTGAAATTTGTCGCTCAAGGACTTTTGAAATGAGGTGTAAAAGAGTTTCTTTATAAGTATTAGGAAATAATATGAGCATGGTATTAACTTTTGTCAAACAGTAATTTGAACCGATTGATACCAAGCAGTATTCAGAATAACAGTGTTGTATTGTATTGTCGTTATTTAAATGGTTATTGTTTACAATTTTTTTTTAAATTATCATTAGACAAATTAAGTCTATAAGGTAGTTTCTTCGAGTAGACGCTTGATCATAATATATGTGTATGTTTTAAATAACCAAATAAATATTAATTAATAAGGAATGCTATAAGATAAAATGATTCTTCAAGGGATTGAGTGGCATATTTTGTTCGCTCACAAGTTATATTTGTCGTAATACTCAAAAAAGCGATGGTAGCCGAATGGATAAGTGACCGGCATGCAAATCATACAGTCTGAGTTCGTTACCGGCAGTACCAATGTATATTTCACTTTGTGGAATTTATATGTACTAGTCATAGAAGAAATTCTAAATATACCTATGTCACCAATCCACATTAGACCAGCGTGTTTGGATTATAGCCTAAACCCTTTCATCTAGATAGAGGAGAGGGAACCCGAGCCCAGCAGTGGGACATAAATGCATTAGAAAATGCACGTTAAAAAAATAAGCACACCTATTTAATGACACCCAACATAGTCGACGAAGTGTACGTATGTATGTAAGTATGTGAACCACGTGTGCCTATATATGTCATTTGTTTTTTTTTTCATATAAACAGAAAGTAATCATTTCTAACGGCCTCATTATTTACAACACATTAAGGGTATATTAACTATATTACGTCAGCTGCATGTTCCAAATGGTAGCAACGTGGAAGCTTGTATGTGTCATATGACTGCCAAATCTGCTTCAATGTGGCACCACGCCAATTGTTAGCAACGTAATCTTTCCTATAAAACTAACGACTGGTAATCAAAAGTTTAGGCGTGTAAGAAAAGCTCAAATTTCCAAATTTAATACAAAATAAATGTTTAATATAAACCCTTTCTGACTATTACGAATACAAAAAATAAAGTAGCCAAATCGGTAGAGTCATTCTCAAGTAGTAGCTCTGTCATTTAATTATTTATGTGTTAATTTATTTACATCGAATCCATGGGAAGAATAAAACCGAATTATTTAATCATAAAGTTAAAGATATTAATCGGATATCAACGTCACTAGGACTTAGTAATCATCATCAAAGACTGAAAACGTTGGCCCACAAGTAGTAACAGTTAACGTTTATAAAAAAAGACATTTTGAAAAGGACGGGTTGCACCGATTAACAATTCAAGAGCTCGCCTTTAACCGGCGCTCACCGTATAATTACCATGCCGTACTCATTTGCTTCTGTTTACTCGCACTCAAGACGGAATTACGTCAAGAATCTTCACCTCTGCCTTCACGATTGAGGATTAAGTAGCCCCTTTATATCATTTGGTGAATTAAATGCTCGCTTACAACGTTTTAAATACGTATTTATTTTAAATTGGTAGATTCGTTAACGATGGATTAAATGAGCGGTTTAAAAGTTTATATTGAAGATATGACGTTTTGTAATTAGTCAACAAAATAACAAGTACTGACTACTAGTCAGTGACTAGTTCATTCTACGACATAGTGTAATTTTTCCAAATCTCACGAATGATATTGACAAACGGACAGTTGAAAATTTGACCTTTGTTTTCAAAATTTTTTTTATTTCCATTTATAATAAGTAGGTATATGTGGTTCAGGCGTTCAAAAGCTTAAAGTATCAACATTTAAAAGATAATATACATTCTAAAACAATGCATTGCCATATACATCTGTATAAACCCCTAAATTCCTCCACGATATGTATTATAATATTTTATTTATAAATATATGCAAACGCACCCAAACCGTATTCACACGGATGGTTGTTCAATTCCATCAGAAAGAACCGGACCACTTTTAAATATTCCATGTGCGGTCAAGAGAAAAATCCACAAAGAAAATGTATTACACATCCCTTATTGCTATTCTCCCTCTTTTACAACGACCACTGGCTTCGGGTAACACAATTTTATGATACTTTTATCAATAAAGAGCTTTGCCACGTGTCGTAAATATCGTATGAAAGTTTTTTTTGTATATTATTATGTTAGAAGGAGCTATAAGGTTATGGTTCAATTTTCAGGCGCTCAACATCCTTTTTTTATTTTTAGTTATTTATTTTTTTATTTAAACTTTAAGCACATTGGTACATGGGCGGACTTAATGCCGTAGGCATTTTCTACCAGTCTACCTTGGGTAATGCAGAGTAGAGCAAAGTAGGTGCACAATGATCATCATAATAGAAAAAAAAAATAGTAAAAAAAAAATTCACAGATACCTAAAACTGGGTTTATAACTACAGATATGTAACGTTTTAAGTGTACCGTATCAGACAAAAACATATTCTTCCATTCAGTTTGTATTAGTTTATTTATGTCTATCGTAAAGGGGTCGCATAGACGCGGACAGAAAAAGCTGTGAATTTCTATTGAAAAAATATTATTTTGTCAGATATAAACGCAGATGAACTTCCAATTACAACAAAATCTTTCATATAAAAATGTCCTTAGAATCACATCTAAAAAGAAATTAGCCAAATCAGTCTAGCCCTCCTCTAGTGATGTTCTGTCATACATGTGGCAATTTATATACCCAGGTAAGTGCTAATTCCTAGATTTTGTGAGTGGCCAAACATTTTTGGTTTCTTAGTACACATGTGCTTATATAGTTTTGCGAGACTGTAGACAATCGGCTGTCAGATTTGCTGTCTGAGTGGAGCAAATAATGGAGAACTAATACAATGTACTTAGGTAAGTTTACTTTTATTCGTTCGATGCAGGCTGCACCAAGTCACTCGGTACGGCAGATATTAGGTGAGGCCTACGTCCAGCAGTGGATGTCATTAGGCTGATATGACGATGATGATGATATAATTATAACTAGCAGAACAAGGAATTGTTTTGCCTTTCCTAAATCCCGATCGTAGTGCGACTTGTGCGATCTAGACCATTCAGATATCCACACAAAATATACACAAAAAAAATATCAAAATCTTTTAATAGAAGAAGTTCAGAGTTATTTTCTGAAAATTGGACTATATTTGAATATATTTATAAACATTAACAGATATATTCTATACGATATTTTACATAAAAGTTATAATTGTAAACCCACAGAAGTGGGGAATTCCCCGAGTAGAATGCAGTTACATACTTTTGCACTACATGTTACAATATCGATATTTATCCGTGACATATCTGTTATTATTGTAACTGTGATTTTTATTAGTATTCTATATATGATAAAGTGTTTTTTTTTTCTTTAAGTCTTTTATGTATAAGTGCATTTTTTTTGTCCACATACCATACTTTACTAAAAGGGTATGTTTGTAAAAAATTATACATTATTACATAAGAATTTATTTAAGTCAAAAATGTAATTTGATAAACTATTAATTTCTTATTGGTAGAGCGGTATCGGAACGTATTTTTTTTTAACAATTTTAGGCCTGATAGGACGCCCATGGCTATTTAAGTAATATCAATGTTATTTTTACAGTAACTGTTATAAGTAACGGATACTAATAAATTAATCTCAACACTAACATGTTCCACACTGTAATCAGTTATAAAGAGCTCTCTAGAACACACGGCATACAGTCGGTTTTGTGAATCTACTTTGAGTTAACCTTTCACTGATATTTTTTTAGTTGATTTGGTATAGTAAAGTATTTGTTTTTGTAAAATATACTACATATTGTTTTCAATGTCGGTAAGTACTTGCTAATAGAAATCTTGAACTCGTATTCTATTTGAACCAAGGGTCTTTTTTAGCCAAAATATACATAATTTGTTCAGGTTTCACATGTAGGTACAGTGCTTTAATTGGTGATCGCGTAGTGGGACTGACAAATATATGAATGCAATTACTTCTTACATTTTACACACTTTTCACCTAATTCCAAAAATGTGTTTTAAAACTAAACAGCGTATGTGGTAACACAGGGTGTTAACAACGTCTGTACCAAAATATGTATAAGAAAACCAGTCCAGCCGTTTAATCGTGAAGTAATAATAACAAACATACACTTTACATTAGTTTGATTAAAAGAAAAAATATAATATGAAATATGTGGGCCTATAAAAATTATATTCTGAATTAATATTGTAACAAGAGTGCGTACGAATTCTAAGCGATAAGTCTTGGATTCGATTCCTGTGTCTAACAAAATTGTAACCATTTGCATACCAGTATCAGCCGTCTAGAATATGAACGGCTATTATGTATTACATAGGCGTTGCGTTTCCCTTTGGGGAAACAGGCGTGATGCTATTGAGATATCTTCAAAAAAATAAGCTAGAGGTTTACTACCCGACTGTTACTGATGCCTGCCCTCGATATGAAATGTTCTAAACCAAACAAATTTGTTTGTTTCAGTCTTACCAACCAAACGGACGGTGCTTCGGCGAGTATCGTTGCTCACAATGTAACCGTACTTGGATGAGCGCTAACTCCTGGGCCGGCTATGGCCAGAAGTGTACTTCTTGCAACATCGATGTCATGCCCCATACACAGGTAACTTCTACTAACTAGAACTACATAAAGAAAGAAAAAAAGAAAAATGTTGTTTATTTAGGGTTTTAAAAATCATAATTTACAATTCCACACTTCTGCCAAACTACACAGAAGTTGTTGTGTGTAAGTTGGCAGACGTAGCTCCCAATAAATTAAATTTAAACGTTACAACACTTTCCATAATTAATTAATTGACATTTAAATAATTATAATATGTTATACTCATACTTTAGGACATAACATGCTTTCACTTATAATATTAAATACAAAATGTTTTATTTTATATTTAAACGACCGTTTTGAAAAGGTTTCGCTTTCTATATCTGCAAGTAGACTATTAAATATAGTCGGAACCTTACGTTAACGTTGGAAGTTATCATCATATTGTGACTCATTGAAAATGTAGTCGATAGAATTCCAAATAATCTAGTTATTAAAATAGTAATATGATAATATTCGACCATATTCACACAGCGCCATCTAGTCCCAAAATAAGCAATTATATTTGCTTATGTTATGGGTACTAAACAGCTGATATACTACTTAAATATATTTCCATTCATTTTTGTAAATACATACATATTATAGATAAATTACACCCAGACACAGAACAAACCTTCATGCTCACACAAAGATTTGTCCTGGGTAGGGATCGAACCCACGACCTCTGGCTTAGCAGTCAGGGTCATTAACCACTAGACCAACAGGCCAGTCTATATTACCAGCTCAATACTATATATATATCACTACTGGATATAGGCGTCATTCTATTTCCACCCCACCATTTATTCGAATAAAGTATTAATTTCGTTGAATTCTGATACAGTGAAATGAACTTACAAATATTTCGGTGGTATAATTGGCTACATTCCCTCCACAATGTTTGGAGGAGATCCGTGCCCAACAGTGCGGACGTTTATGGGTTGTAATGATGGTGATAGAAGAATAGTATTTTGTCTGATATGCCACACGTCTGAAATGCTACGTGTCTGTAAGATAAAGATAAAAATTATTTTATAATTTATATTAATAATATTAATGGTAGTACAAAATTGTTAAAAAAAATAAAAATTTCTTGCGTACATATCTACCCGTAGAGGGCTTGCAAATATAAATAATGTATTTTCAATAGTACATTAAAACTATTAAATTAATAACAGTAAATTAATACAATAAATAAATTAATTACAGAAAACAAACTTACAAAATAAAGGACTCTATTTTCTATACTTTCTATACCTAATAGTTTCTTAATTCTATTTTCTAAATTATTACATTTTTAATTATCGTACATTAAATATATCTTTTTACACTTATTTAATACTCTTTCTACAATATCGATGATAATTATCATTCTGGAGAAATTAATTTATATTATAAAAACACTTATCTATTAACCACGCTTTTAATTTGGTTAGAATAAACGGAGAGGTAATTCGCGATAGATATAAATGTAATAAATGTACGTTTAGGTAAAGCTAATGTATTGAATAATTATTTTTTGCAGAGGCCGCTTGCGAAACCAGAAGGACTGGACAAAGGAGATCCATCAAAATCACATCCTCAAGAGCTCTGTGGTAAATGCAGAGTTTTGGGTAGATTTTGTGGAAGGTCCTTTTTTTATTAATGACTTGACGACAAATTCAATGACGTCATCGCGTCATTATACTCATCATGCTATCTTTACCTGATTAGTGATTAAGTATCATATTAGTGATCTGCCTGCACCGAATCGCATTGCCTATGCTTTTTTTTTTTTATATCTTTTTCTGTCACCTAGCTAGAACCGTCATTTACTAGAGCGAGTTAGAGTGACAGCCGAGCGCATCGTCGATTAAGAGCCTATTTATATCCAAAGTGGCACTGTCGCAATTTAGTGTCAATTTTTATTATTTCATTGGAGCTATATTTACAAAATGTGTTTGCAACAGTTTTTAGAATTACGTACCGTTTATTGAAAATAGGAACTGTAATCATCTAATCGATTATTAACAGAGAAACAAATATCCTAATTTTAGACCTAAAAATATTATACACTTCGTAATTATTTTTGATTCATATCTTGTTGTCTTTGATTCTCCTATTCTCATTTGATAATTGATTTTTAAGTAATTATTTAAAAACCAATTATCAAATGTTTCTAATACTTACGTAAATGTAACTGTTCTATTAATGATTTGTATTTTTAACTTTTAATTCAGTCAGTCGTCAGTCAGCGCACGCGGGCTAATGCGTTGGTTTGGTTCAGCCTTTATGTAATTAAAATACTGTAAAATGGCACACTATTAATATAGATTAAGCTGTAAGGATAACTGATATTTTTGAATTTTTATTAAAAAGTACAAACGAAAAATGGGTTTTATTTTGTTTTTATTCATAACTGCTGCACAAGTGGTCCCAAAGGCGTACTCTGAATTTCGACATTCGATTAGGGTCGGACTACATCTAGCCGCAACAAATCGCACTTTCCTACGCTTCTATATTTTTTTGTCACATAAAGCCGTCATTTACCAGAGATAATTCTTTATCTTGCTTTAGCTAATGATGATTGTGACGAGAAGCATAGAAAAGTGCACTGTGGGCAGATGATGAGTTCTAATACTTAGTAGATTTTAATAAAGTTGTCAAATGTTTGAAAACTTTAAATATGTTCGCTGTCATTTATATAAACATTTGATAACGATATTCGGCTTTAAAAAACGCTAGGTATATATGTTTTTTATTTTTCCATCCTAGAGTTCTCAGTATTAGCTCGCTAGAACTTTGCCCGATAGGTATATGACAATAGGCTGCCCCACTATCCTAGCTGACAAATTGTGAGTGTATTGCATTGCGAATTAATCATCTTATGAAAAAAATGTTCAAATTGTCCGTGTAGTGACGGATTAGAATACTTATATTATTTCTTTACTCTGTTTATCCTGCGAGTGTCATAAAAGGTGACTAACGTAAAGTGTCACTACAAGAGAAGGAGTATTAGAAACAAATCCTTTATGTACCCCAAATGTCCTTTTCTGGGGACAGTATACCGCATTCTGTTTAAATTACAACCAGTCATGTTCTAGAATATTTCAATGAGTAATACACCACCATATGGGACTCTAGAATAATAAAACGGGGATTTCCCAGAATATATACGCGGTAGATTCTAATTCAAGGACTTGCATGCTATTGAACTGAGTGGGGTAACACACATGAATGTTTATTTTCTTATCTCGGGATGGTTGCTATAACTCTCTCTATCTCACTCACACGCCTAGAACTTGACGTGTGAACGATACACCAAACCTCGTAGGAAACAGCGTCGCATCATGTGTTTGTGTATCAATATGGTATCTGAACAAACTTATTGTTGGCAGAAGTATACTGAATTTAGTCGAATAATCTGTGAAGCTATAGAACGTGGTCGTTGTAAAATATGACGCACATAATATAATTTAATGCGGTATCAATCACTTCACTTATAAAGTGCTTGCACGACAGTCGCACAGCTTATAATTCTTTTGTAAATTGGAAGGTACGAGTAGATCTAAAGAAGTTGTTTGATTGTTTCTTGTGTGTTGTTCTCGTGTAAAATGTCTGAGGTAAGTAGATTAAGTATGTACTTACCTATATTTTGTTTTTAATTTATTTATTTATTTGGACAATCAGTTGTTGTTACAATGTATAAAACATTTTGTAGATAAAAACACTTAAATATGAACTAAATGCACAACATTTTAAGGTGCTACAACATGTATTGTAAGGTATTTTAGGCTTAGAAAAGAAAAAATAAACACTTAAGATGTTAAATAAAATGAAAGTACTTAATTAAAATTAAAATGTTACACAACAGAATAACAAATGTTATTGATATCTTATTTGTCTAATCTTAATCTTAGACAATTCAACAGTCTTCTTGAATGCTGATAACTTATCTGCAAATACAATTTATAGGTAATTTATTTTTTTAACACCAACCAACAGTACAATATCTTGCACCAACGTAATTTGTTATTATTATTTATTTACAATATTACATCTATAAGTATTTACTTATTTATCGTAAATGTCTTATACTTATTTAATAAAATATTATTTATAAATAGTAATATATAATTTCCGTGTAGTGATGGATTAAGCGATGGTGGCTTAATGGTTAAGGGACCGGCGTGCAAATCACGCGGTCCGAGTTCGATCCCGACCAGCAGTACCAATGTGGATTCCACTTTGTGGAATTTATATGTACTAGTCAAGTGACTTACCATCTGCTAACGGTGAAGGAAAACATCGTGAGGAAACCCACATACCCTAGAAGAAATTCTATGAGTATGTCTGATCCACCAACCCGCACTAGGCCAGCGTGAGTGGATTATGGCCTAAACCCTCTCAGCTCTCTAATTAGAGCAGAGGAGACCCGAGCCCAGCAGTGGGACTTAATGGGTTGCTGATGAGATGATGATGAGATGATGGATTAAGAATACATAATGTCACTACCCCATTTCAACCCGTGGGTGTCTTAAGAGGCGACTTAGGGAGAACCTTATGTAAACAAGATCATTACGAGAAAAGGAAAATTCGGAACAAATCCTAATCCAACCCGTCTGGCCAGCGTGGTATATTAGACTAAATTCCCTCAACATTCTTTGGAGGAGGCCCGCGCCCAGCAGTTGGACGATTGTGGGTTGAAATGATGATGATGATGATATACTTTGAGAATCAACTTTGTTTACCCTTTTGGTAAATAAACTTCAAACAATTTCAATAGCTTGATGGTATTATTTTCGAGAGACTAGGTAGATGGAATTATGTTGTAAGTTCTGATTTAGGTGCTAAGATGAGACGAGGTTTAATAATAATAATAATATAATATTCTACCACATTCCCACAGCGCCATCTAGTCCCAAAGTAAGCAATTATATTTGCTTGTGTTATGGGTACTAAACAACTGATATACTACTTAAATACATTTTTTTTTTGTAAATACATACATATTATAGATAAATTACACCCAGACACAGAACAAATCTTTATGCTCATCACACAAAGATTTGTCCTGAGTGGGGATCGAACCCACGACCTCCGGCTTAGCAGTCAGGGTCACTAACCACTAGACCAACAGGCCAGTCAGACCAATTTAATAATATTGAGGGTGAAAGATTGCATCTTATCTTGTATACTAAATAATTCTGCCTTTACAGACTCCTTACAAAGGCAAGAAACCAAGCTTCGGCGCGTTCACCTGCCCAGACTGTGGTCGTCAGTGGACGAGCGCTAATAGTTCGGGTGGTTATGGCCAGAGGTGCGCTGACTGCAACATGAAAACTATAATGCCTACTTACCAGGTAAGAAATTATGAGTTTGGAAATGTTACACGGTTAGTGTCAAAAGAACCTATCTATGTTCTGTGGTCAAAAGGCTCACCCCTTTTAAATATATTGTACATGTGATCATACATTGCTGTCAAAATGTCGGTGTAATACGACTCCAACAACTTTAGGTAAATAGGCGTGATGTATTTTTTTTTGCAGAGACCACTACGTCAATTCCCCGGTCCAAATGCATATGATCCGAGTAAAGCTCACCGTCAAGATCTCTGTCGTAAATGTAAAGACCTGGGCAGACATTGTGGATATTCAACGTAACGATGTGGTAAAGCCGATGAAGGTCCGCAACTCCGCGGGTATCACGAGCGCGCTGCCAACCATTAAAAACCTATTCTCTCCTTTTTTGAAGAACCTAATACTGTATTCCATTGAGAATTCTCGTTAGAGAGTTCTTATTGAAAAGTAATCATTTTATTTCTTTTATCTTTCCGCTTGTGGCGGGCTGCCTGTCGCTCGAACTGTCAAATATTCGAACGCTCTTTTGTCTTATATTCTAACTGTTTCTTTCTAGAAAATTCTGTGCGTGTAATCTCGTTTATAATAAAGAGGTTGTATTGTAAAACGTATATTTTTATTTGCCGCAACCATGAAAATTATTTTAATTATAACTTCTACAGTGTCTGTGTTATTTAATTTATATCTACTGATATCAGTATTTTCCTTAGAACTGATCAAAACATGAATATAATGCTTACACCTACATTAATTAGCTTGAGGGTGTTAAAAATTGAGGACCTTGCAGCAAAAGGAAGGCAAGTCCGAGATTCAAAACTGTAACAAAATTAAAAAAAAAGGTTTTTAAAAATTAGTTGTTAATTATGTCCTCAATTATATCTCGTCTTATCTAGTTTTCAATACCTTTTGTATTTTAAGTATCTATTGTATTATACAATGTCAAGTCTGTTGAATGTCTGACAAGGTGTGTGGGCTAAAATTACCGCAAACTGCGAGCTGCCTTATGAAAATTTACTGACACCTTTTTTGGCTACTGTGCCGCAGCCAGCGAGCATATAACCTATTAGGTGCTCGTGCTCGTAGGCCGCAGCTAACCCCAAAAAAATGGCGGAATGATTGGACAAGTACTGGCAAGATTGGTAAGTAGTCCATGCTGGCTATGAACAGAAAAATTTTGAAGTTTTGGGTCTCTCGTCTGTCCAGAAGTGGAGTGAAGCAGACTAACGGTAACTTTTTTTATTTGAAAGCTGGAGTGATCGAGATGGTTCTTAGTTACAATTAAGGAAGGTTTGTTCAGGCATTTCAAGGTCATCAGCGCTTTTTGTTAGATGCTGTAAGAATTTTATACGCTAATGTCTATTTAAGAAAAATGTAAGTGTAGCAGTTCTCTAGTGGAATAAGGTTCAGCAAATAATAAAAAAAAAAGTTTTTTTACTTTTTAGTTTTTGTTTAAAATTGCATATATTTCGTATAGCTCCCGTGTATTTTCTAAATATTCTACACGTATGTACAAACAATCTATGCCTTGAGCCCTAATAAAAGTACATTTAATAAATACTTCTTTGCTTATAACAAGTTGAATGTTATTTTAGAGAGAAATAAGAGAAAGTTCACTAATTAATATCTGTTGTCTCAGTGACCGCAGACATCGGTTCAAGGGTTGCAATTATTCTTGAGGGCAGCTTGCGAGACTCGGACGTAAGACGAAGGGCACCGCTGACCACTGACCAACAAGGGTCTCTTCTTGACTAACTAATTACGTTCTTGTATTCCCAGGAAATTTCAAAAAAGGAACGATTGGACTATTTTGAATTGTTTTAACTTTAACTGCCGCAATCAGAGACAGTAGCAGTAATCAGACATTGTGGATATTCAACGTAACGATGTGGCAAAGCCGATGAAGGTCCGCAACTCCGCGGGTATCACGAGCGCGCTGACTCTCAGAGACAGTAGCAGTAATCTGTCATTAACACATTTTTAACACAGATTTAAGTATTACACGTTTTTACCCGACTGTCAGGACGGGTATTGTTTTTACTAAATAGACTTTAAAGTTATGTGACGTCTCTCAGTACGGCAGTAAGCGCAATAGAACACGAAGAAAGCCAGCCCCTAGATAGGTGGCAATTTATTCAATCTACTAAATCTACTATCTATTCGATCGACATGTCAATAATGTTAAAACAATCACACATTGATACTTATACGACTTAATACTAGACAACTGATATAATACTTATATAGGTAACTTTATTTTTTCGTAAATACATACATGTTTTTATTTATTATAGAACGGGTCTAGGTCACGTATTATATTATAAGGAATAGTAAATAAATACTTTATTTATGTTCCCGACGTTTCAGACGCCCCAGTCAGCCCGTGACCACGATCGGTGCAATTCGATCGAAACGTCGGGCAAATAAATAAGATATTTACTATTCCTTATAATATAATGCGTGACTTAGACCCGTTTTATTATAATTTAATATGTGTACAAGTCCTGAAAGTTTAAATGTTTTTACATACATGTTATAGATATATTATACCCAGATACAGAACAAATAATTGTGCTTATCACACAAAGATTTGTCCTTGGTGGGAATCGAACCCACGACCTCTTTCTCAGCAGTCAGGGTCACTAACCACTGAGCCACGGAGGCTTCAAACGTGGACGGGTTATGTCGACCCGGCGTGTTTCATCAGAGTGAATGAAGTAAGTAAATATCGCAATTCTTTTGGTTCTCAAAAAATATTTCCACTACGCATTGAAACGTAGCAGCAGCTGCTTCGTTTGTAGATAAGTTGTTATAAAAAAAATATATTCTTATTCGTTTTTAGGCCTGTCTTGAATACCAACGAAGCGTGTGGTATTAGCACACATGAAAAGTATTAATAGTCTGTAATCTAAGACTCAAACCGTTAGTTGTTAGCTTATCTGTGACTTAAGACTTTAAGACTGTATCTGTAATTGGTAAAAGGGAATGTTTACGCAATAAATAAGCAGTTTTGCAGGTGGTAGTCGTCGCTAAGCTTAATTTGAATGAGGGGTGAATCTATTCATTTGCGACTCATTTACATAATCGCCGGGGGCTGATTAAATTTGTACGAACTGGTGGAATCACTCGTCTGTCTGTATCTTGCTAACCGTCTTAATAAAGTTCACTAGCTTAAGATTTAGAATAAAGTAAATAAAATAATAATTGGCTGATCTCCAACATATGTATCTTACGAAGGTAAGGATAAAGTAAGGATATGTGGATGAACGTGAACTTATTTTCTAAAAAAAAACATGTGTTTTTGTTTTACCACATTCACACAGCGCCATCTAGTCCCAAATTAAGCAATTATATTTGCTTGTGTTATGGGTACTAAAGAACTGATATACTACATACCTTAATTTTTTTTTTGTACATACATACATATTATAGATAAATTACACCCAGACACAGAACAAACCTTTATGCTCATCACACAAAGATTTGTCCTAGGTGGGGATCGAACCCACAACCACCGGCTTAGCAGTCAGGGTCACTAACCACTAGACCAACAGGCCAGTCAAAAATTTAATATTACTGATGCAAGAATATTTATTTACACAAACTCAATATGTGAAAGCTTGTTATTAACAATTTAAGTTACTTATTTATAACCACACATGTATCCTATTAGTCTGTAACCCTTCTGAACAGAAATAAATATTTGTTACTCGTACAATACGGCCACGTTACAATACAAACGGTAAAGAAGAATTATTAAACAAATACCAGCACACTAATCAGTGCGTTGCTTTTGCAGAAGTTTGGTTCTTTCGTTATAAGTTCTGACTATGGGGACACGCCCAGAATTTTATAACAATACGAGCTTATGTATTTAATTAACTTACCACTGGAATCGGATTGATTGAAAATTTTAATCCACGCATTTCTAGAATTAATTATTTATTGAACAAGTATTTAATAATAAGGGTCCTTCATCTCTCAAGGGGGTGTTTCTACAAGAATTCTAAATAGCTTGACCAGTACTGACAGTGTGGTATAAGTCATGAGTGAGCATAGTGACATATTAATAATAATATGTCACTATGCTCGCTCATGACTTGTTGAAAGAAATAATCCTTCCAAAAGGGGAAAAGATAATAATAATAATGTTTTTATTTCTCTCTCAAAAAGTAAGTACATTAGTGCTTATAATAATAAGTTGTAACAACAAAGTTTGAATACCTTTGAGAGAGCTGGAGTCTGAACTAGGTACTAGACCTGTATGACAGATCTCCAGGCTCACTCTTCCAGGGATTATAACATCTAATTAGTTACAAATTATAAATTACGGTAGACGTAGACAGACGTAGAGTATTCGAGAGACATAAATATTGCAATGTGACAGTGAACTAAGAACTTTTTTTTTTAAATCATGTGTGTCTTGTGTGTGTGTGTGTGTGTGTGTGTGTGTGTGTGTGTGAGTGTGTGTGCGTGTGTGTGTTTATGTGTTTTTGTTTGGGTTGGTCTATAAGGTAGTATGTAGAAGATTTTCAGTATCATCGTAACTAAGAGACTTAAGCCAGTTGGAGGTAGCTGTTTTGCATTTCGATTTTGTGAGTGAGTATATATTTATAAGCTTATTTATCTTGTCGTACATATAGCCTCCCAAGAAACCAAAAAACCTTCCAGAAAACGATGTATTCCAACGGATTGGGGCACTAGGACAGACTTTGTGTTTTAGGCGTTTATGAATGGGTGGGGGACGGTAGTACAGTAATGAGTGTTGCTTGAGTATTATACTTAGGATGTACAGTTGACGTACCGTCAGCACATCCGAGATTTGGTAGAGGTTCTTTATAGGGTACAAAAAGGTAGGGAATGGCTTACTTTAAGGACAGCTCTTTGTGCTCTTTCCACTTTAATCATTCCAGTTTTGCAAGCTCCTCCCCACACTGAGATGCAGTATGATAGTATGGGTTGACATAGGGACAGGTAAACCAGTTTAATTATATTTTTGTCCGCTATATGGCGCAGGTTTTTAAAGACGTACATCAGTTTTCTCGTTCTAGTAGAGATGAGGTCTAGATGATAACTGAAGCTTAATGTACTATCAATCATGATGCCAAGGTATTTGATATGGGTGGTGTTTTCTATCGCGTTGCAGGTACAGGAATGGTCGGTTAAGCATGAGTGCGCAACAATAGAAAAATTATTGAGAGAGTTTGGTGGAATAGGTTTTATTGAGAACGGGATGTATTTGGTTTTATCGACGTTAAGTGTGAGTCCGTTATTCCTTAGCCAATCAGATACCCTGTTAAACCCCATTTGTGCGTGTGCAAAAGCATCTTCCCAAGTGTCGCCGTGAAAGATCAACGCTGTATCATCAGCAAAAGTGACAATTTTGCCATTTGTCAGTTGGGTGTTACACAGGTCGTTGATATAGGTGAGGAAAAGCGTGGGACCCATTACACTGCCTTGGGGCACACCAAAGATAATAGGCAAATCCTCACTGACGGCATCGCCTATCCTTACTCTTTGGTATCTCCCAGTAAGATAGTCATGGAAGAGATTCAGTTGAATATCGCGTATACCGAGGTTTTCCAACTTTTTCAGTAATTAATTCAATGAATGCCATCTAATGTAAGATATGTTCGGAGGGCGCGAATGTACTAGTTTAAAGTAGTGTAGACCTTTGCGGCTATGGAGCTAATTTTGTAAAAAATATTTTAATTTGTATTTTAAATAATTTTTTCTTTTTTTTTTCCTTTTTTTTTTTCTACCACATTTACACAGCGCCATCTAGTCCCAAATTAAGCAATTATATTTGCTTGTGTTATGGGTACTAAACAACTGATATACTACTTAAATACATTTTTTTTTTGTAAATACATACATATTATAGATAAATTACACCCAGACACAGAACAAACCTTTATGCTCATTACACAAAGATGTGTCCTGGGTGGGGATCGAACCCACGACCTCCGGCTTAGCAGTCAGGGTCACTAACCACTAGATCAACAGGCCAGTCAAATTTGTACTTATATAATTGTACTTATATGACATGATACTCACCGGGTTGAGTGTCATTACAGTTATTTTTATACTATTCGCATGCCATTGCCGCGACAAAAAGGGTAGCCACTCGGCTGTTGCTGTGCCATGACATATAATCACGGTACAGCGCTGATTTTCAGTAGCCACTTGTCTGACATTAAAACAATGGCTTATGTCAATTTAAACCTGGTTTAATACTCAGTCCATATTTTGTAATAGAGGGGTGTATATTTAAGCTTATCACTTGGACCACAGTCACAGGTGTCAGAAACAACACTTCCTTTTGCTATTGAGAAGGTGGTTGGGTCTAACCCAAAGGGTTGCGGCTCGTGGGGCCACTAAGTTGACGGTCCGTAAAGATGCATTCTATAAGGCAGTAATCTTGATGGGGCTATTCACATGATTTATCGAAGTACTTGTTTTTAAGCGATTAATTTAACTGACCGGTTAGGGAGTAGGGTTAATGGTAGAAATTTCTTCTTCTTTAGCCGGAATACGTTTTAACCGTTGGAAATTAAAATATGTGTCTGAGTTTTTTGCTAGCTTTTCTCAAGATAGGTGACAAGAAAATGTGTCAAACAATTGTCCTACAGTCAATAAACTGACTGCAGGATAATGTTTGACACCTTTTTGGCTATACTGCATGAGTTGGCCCATTAGTACCTAGTTAGGTTAGTCAGTCAGTCACTTGACTAGTACATATAAATTCCACAAAGTGGAATCCACATTGGTACTGCCGGTCGGGATCGAACTCGGACACGCCAATCCCTTATCCATGCAGCCACCAACGCTTCCACATAATATATGCTTTAAATGAATTATTTTATTTATAAAATAGTAATCGTTATGATCCGTGTAATGACGGATAAAGAATACATATTGTCACTACCCCATTTCAACTCGTGAGTACGACACTCACGAGTTGAAAAGGCGAATAAGAGAGAAACCATAAACAGACAAGAGCACTGCGAGATAAGTAAAATTCGAAACAAAACCCATGGTATAGTGGGGTAAATTCATACAATATTTGGAGACCAGTGCCCAGCAGTGGGACGGTTATGGGTTGTAATGATGATGATGATGAATCGTTATGAATTATATAATGAACTTAGTGAAGAGAAGAACAACGATGCTCATTATGGAATCACAGGTTTTAACATAGAAAGCGTAACATACATATGCACAAAAGAAGCATCCATTTAAGACAGCACCAGGCGCAGCCAGATGAGATACAGTCTCTCTGCTCAGACAATCTGGAAGTTCCTAGCCTCTATAGGATTAAGCAGAGTACTATAAACAACAAGGGGCGCTACAGATCAGATCACAGATCTAGCAGATCACTTATTATTCTAGTCGAGGTAGCAAGGAGGCCGCTAACGGCTTCTAGCCCAACAAATAACAATAATAAAACAATAAAAAAAAATTCGTGAAGGCTGAAAAAGATAAACAAGTGAAATATCTTGATTTAGCTCACGAAATTGTCGACATGTGGGATGTGGAGTCAGCAGTCCTTGTATCAATAGTTAGGCCTAGTAGCAAAGAGCCTCGACCACCATCCTAAGAGGCTCGAGCTAGGTAGCTGGATAAAAGGCCTGGTACAGAAGGTAGTAGTCCTCGACACGGCACGTATTATGAGGAGGTTCCTTTCTCTGGAGCCCTAACCGTCGGCACCTTGGACTCAGTTCCCGATGTCAGCGGGCCACCACATTATTTTTATATTTAAAAAAATGTAAATTAATGTGGGATTTAATTGAATAAAGGACATAATACACACATACATATCTAACCGTTACAGACATACATACGAGTATCTAAATTGTTTAAGAGCAGTCTACCAATTTTACCTAATTGAATTACTTGCAACGTATGCTTGTATTTTATGAATAAGTCTGCTTCCTGCATTGCTTTGGGCGGATTATTCCAAATATAATTATCATAAGTTAAAGCACACGAGTGATTCCGCCAAGTGCTCTGTGTTCCGTTGCTCCCCGCTCGCCCCCGGGACTAAACAGTTGCTTTCATGAATACCTTACCATAACAGACGGGACCGAACCCGCACTGTAAAGGCAACAATGTAAATTTAATCTCAATTCTCATTGTAAGTAATGCAAGTTCCGTGTGCTGTTCTTTATGTTTACCCAACTGCTGCTAAAAGAAGGGTGGTGTGTTTTGAAAGTATCTATTTCTTTTTACTATTTAGTAGTTAGTTAATCTTTGTTATAAGGAAGAACATTTATCAGCACTTATTATTTTAACAATAATAATATTTATTGAGTGCACTAGGTTATATAGCTCACATTTTGAAGAGCCCCTTGATTATATTACCTAATGAAAAGGACACTTTTTATTATATCTTTAGATAACAAGCAATTATTTATATAAGTAAAATTATCGATTTAGCAACATTCCCTTTCATATCTTATCCGTACAACTACCAATCTCGTTAGTCAAATTATTTTGTCCCATTTTTCAAAAAAACTTTTTTCGTCCAACATGTATTTCAAATACCTCGTTCATCTATACATATAACTCTACCAAAAATATAGTAAAATATAGTTTAACCAATACGAAAATGAAAATTTATATTTAAAAATATTAATTATTATTTTAGGAAATTTATATTTTGAGACGAACGGGGCATAGACTTGTATACTAGTATTTATTATGGTGGCTCTGTTGTAGAATAGGGCACAAGTCGTCCATTTATAAGTCGTGACCATCTAAGTTTTAATAATTGTAAGATGTATCATAAAAGACCTTAAAAATTATATGGCGTATAAAATGAGGTTGTATATATATTCGCTGTACCCTCGATTTCGTAGGCAAGAGGGCTGCTCCGTTCTTTATTTCTTTATTTTATAGAATTAAATTGTAAACAGAATGATGGCGTGTAATCAATTTGCAGTCTCACCGAACGTTATGTTGGAAATTGAATAATCTTGTTTCTGATTACGCCGTAGCTGACACAAAAAGTTCATATTGTGTCAATTTAACTTCTAATCACTTTTTAAATACGTTAGCAGCGAGTCGAGCGCCCGATCAACGAATAAATTTGAATTTATTAACAAACTGAATCGTGCCCGCCTCTCGCTCACCATTGAAGGGGACACAAATTGATTTTTTATAGAAATTTCTTTCAACAATTATGCGAGATCTTAATATGAAGTATTTATCAAATTGAACATTAGAATATACAATAAATTTGAATAGGATATGAGAACGACTAAATAATAACGAAAGAATTTACATGATCTAAAAATATTTAATATTCGCAAGCTAAATTCTTTGAAGCTGCATCGTTTATAGAAATCGAATTTATTTAAACAAAGTGCTGTAGATGCCGGAGGTTTAATGTACGCATTCCTCTGTTATTAAACGGTGGAGGCTGGAGCTAACAAAGGACTCGTTCGAGCGTCGATTGATAATTAATATTGTTTTATTATAAGCTCCGTATCTCGACTAAGCAATCCTCTACCAGAATTGTGACGCAACGGTGCATGTCTAATTTTCTAATGCTATTAAATGTTTGGATACTAATTAAAAGGGGCTTTGTTGGCAATTCTTTTACAATCTCCTGCGTTTCTGTTGAATACCGTATAAGTTCAGAGCTGTTAATTTTGTACCAATTATGTATAAAGTTTATAGTGGTTGTGTGAATTTAATTTGGTTGCGGTGTATATCGTGTGAAGAGTCATGTATTATGGATAAAGGTTGGGTCGGCGTCTGAGACTGAGAGAGCTCGCGGTCACTTGATTGATTGTAACACGTCGGCTTTATGTATACGAAACACAATATTGTTGCTTGTAAATCGCTGGCGACTTTTCAGTTTGGTTTTAAGTCTCACTGGCGACCTATCTCGGCTTAGCACTGATTCCTACTAGATGGATATAATTTGTATTCATTCTAGCTTTTAGAATGTTATCAGTTTTATTATGACTGTACTACTCTAGTTTTACAAATACATATTTTGGGACATCAAATTCAAAGTCAAAGTCAAATCTTTTTATTTCATTTTCATCACATACATACATGATACTTATGAACGTCATACAAAGCCAAAAAAAAGGTGTCGGCAAATTTGTCTACAGCCAGTTCACTATCAAGGTTGAGCTCTGAGAAGAACTTGGCAAGAAACTCAGGCCACTCTTTTTAATCGCCATAGTAGTTACAATTTCAAATGTTTCATCTTTTTTACAAAGTGCCATCTAGCTCAAAGTAAGATAATCTAAGTTTGTGTCGTGGGATTTTAATTCAAGTATAGGTGGCTAGGTGCTAAATCTTTATGTAATGTTAGCCATAAACTCTTGCTACGAGAATACACGTATCATTAGATAACTAACGTATTATTAGGGTCTGCCTCAAGCCCACACGATAAGATAAGAAGATTAGATAACCCCTCAAATATTATTCCAGAAATGTAAAAACAATTGATATCATCACACCTAGATAAAAAGTGACACAACTCAAAATGTCTCTTTTTACAGGAATACAAAAAAAGGATCTTCAAAAATTGAGTGAATAGGTTTCTGAAGGGTCGGCAACGCGCTCGTGATGCCCCTGGCGTTGCAGGCGCCCATAGGCTACGGTAACAGCTTACCATCAGGCGGACCGTACGTCTGTTTGCCACCGTGGTGGTATAAAAAAAAAACATTTTACTCTATTTGTATTTTTTTATATTCTTTATGTTTTTGTATAATATTTTATTAATAGAAATTTTTAAACGGTTGTCTTTCGGGTTAATGGAGTTTAAAACGCAGCTTTTTGATTACAAAAAGTTGCGTTTAAAATTTCATTATCCCGTTTTTGAGTTATTTGGACATGGTTTTGAATTATTTGGAGTTGTGCTATTTTTATCTAGGTGATATGTTCTTCAAGCTGTGTGGCATTATTCATATCTCTATATCGTTTACAACTCATACATTATTTACATTTAAAAGTGTTTTAGGCGATTACGTCAACGTTATTGAAGTCGCAACGAGTTTGTATCGAGCTCGATTCAAAATAGATTTAGTATACGCATGACTGATGGTGTTCTGACGCTAACGACGGATTGATACGACACGACCCCGTGACGACATTTTTTAAAGCAAGGGTAAAATGACGGCCACCATTAATCTCATCTTTGCAAAATGAAATTTTTGTGAGGTTAAGTGTTTTGCAAGCTGTCTTTGTTTTCTGTTTATGATAAAAGGAGTGAAAGAGGTGAAATATATATGTGAAGGAACGAAAAATGGGGCAAAACAGGATTAAAATATTAAATTCAGAATAATTTTTACATCTGGGGCAAACAAGGAACAAAATGTAGGGCGAACACGGATTTTTAAACGTGGCGCGAAACCTCGCGAGGCGATTGCGGAACAAATCGTGTACGATTGTGTACACTTACAATTAGAACTATTATTACATTTAATTTTAGTATCTAATCTGAATGTATGCATTTGATTCATTTTGTTTAATATTTTTATTATTTCACTCATTAGGGGCCACTAAATCGCTCGCTATGGCGAAAATTTGGTGAGGCCTATGTTCAACAGTGAACGTCATTGGGCTGATATGATGATGATGATTACTCATTAGGGAATAATAAGAGGATTTTGAATAATTAATTCTATGTAAGTCCCCCGCAACACAGGCCTGATTAGTGCAGGCATTGTCACGTAGTCTTTTTAAAGAGAAAATAAATGCATTGACACATAGGTACTCATGGTTAAAATTTCCACGTACCCATCGCCTTGTCTCCACTAAAGTTTATGCCTATAAAATTCCACTGTTCTGACTCATTAAATAATTTTCATCTGTATTTCTAAACATTGTAAAAATTTTGACTTTATGAGTGCAGAATATTTAAAAATAAATTACCCGAATCCTTTTGTCAAGATAAATATGACCTGCGACCTTCTCACTCCCTGAGCAACAAAACGTGTCCATATTGAAAATTTTATTTAAAACGCAGATGCTATCACAATATTAAATTATGACTTACACAATAGGTACATATGGGAATTCCAAATTGAATTTTGTTCTTGTAATTAACTATTTTCACATTACGTTCATTATGGGTGAGCTGACAAGGACAAAGGATGATCTTGAAACCTATTGCTAGTTCGAATTCATTCAAGTGGTGAGAAGTGAAGGAGATATATAAGAGCAAGAGACAGGGGTGATTAACTGAATATTGGTTCATACACAATCGACGTTAAAATCACTCTCAATAGCACATGTCTAACGTACAACTGTCATTATTAAAATCTATCTCTGCTTTGTGGTCATTATATATTTTACTTACAGTAAAATTAAATGTAATAAAATATCGTTTACTTATCTAGGTTATAAAGTAACTCTTATGAAAGTCACAAGTTAAGAATGTAACAGATTATCCGAAAAATAGTGTCAACAAACATATGTATATAAAAATAGTGTTAGCAGTAGTGTAGAAACAATTATATGTTAGAAATATCACGACAACTAAAAGTAACCTAAAAAATATTACAAAAAATAATGATTATAACTATTATTTGCAATATTTACTGACTCTTCTACTTCTTCTTATCGTGTGGGCTTGAGGCAGAGGCCCTAGTGTTGGAATTTATCAAGTCGCCCAGAAGGCTTCCAACTTGACTTAACGTGTGACCAACGGCATTACGTGCCTTCCGAAGCATGGAGACGCTCGAGAATGAAATTGCCACAAACGGTCACCCATCATGGACTGACATTGCTGAGTGTTGCTTAACCTCGATGTTCGTAAAGAACATCTCAGTACCACAATACTACGAACGCCTCTCTTTATTTACTGACAATAAACTGAATATAATAGAAAATAGTAAAACTTTAGAAAATTACACCAAGAATAAGCAAGAACTTAATTAAAACAAAATCTGTGCATTGACAAGTCCCTTAGAGTATTTTAACGTAAGTTTCTCTCAAACATTTGCAGTTGGCAGGTGCTATAGCAACATTTGCATACAACTGATCTGACTTAATTTATCTGTAATGGTTTTAGAAGAGCTCAGAGCGTTCGCAGTGATTGCCAGACTCCCTCGGGTATGTTACGTGCGAACATAAACAAACCTACAAAACTCGTACTCCATGTTAAGTGAGTTTAATTTTGATTGAGGTTTCGGTTTGATTGAAAATTTGTTTTTAGAATACTGTCTGATTGTACTGTGGAATAAGAAGCAATTTTAATCTCGGTAAATATTGTGTTGTGCTTTGTAACTGAGTAACTTAACAATAATATATACCTAGCCGTCTGGCCAGCGTGGTATTGTAGGCTCAATTCCCTCTACATTCTTTGGAGGAGACCTGTACCCAACAGTGGGAGGTTTATGAGCTGAAATGATGATGATGAATGATGAACATAACAATGGGTTTTCCATTACATCATAACATAGTAAAACATAGCATCACGCCCTTTTTTTCCGAAGGGGTAAGCAGAGGTGTAACACGCCCGCATTTCGCCGGTTATGTTTCATCCCTTTTAATAGGGGACAAGCCTATTGCTATTAACTCTACACATTTCCAAATTCCTGGCGTTTACTTAGAATTTCAAGAAAGAATAACACAATTCCATTTTCGTTCAAGCCGGTGATTGAACCTCCACTGCGTCGCTGAGGCAAGATATACTCATATCTTTGTTTTTCACATTTAAATGTACGACATATTTTAGTTAAAAACAGTTAAAAGAAAGCAATTTCAACAATTATTTTAATTTGTATATACATATTTCCTCAATGCGAACTCTTGGCTAGAACTCATCACCTCTACTCCACTCATAAACGACTCACCTTTTTACTGGGTAAGCGTCTCTCCTTATAAATGTCAAGAGCTTATTGGGAAAGAAGGGGTTTGAAGGGTCGGTAACTCGCTCGTGATGCCTTTGGCGTTGCAAACCTCCATAGGCAACGGTAGCAACTTACAGTCAGGCGGGCCGCATGTCTGTTTGCTGTCGTCGTGGTTAAAAAAAAGGTTATGAGCTTACCATTACCACACAGACGAATTGATACAGGGTTTTATTTTGACTTTTCATATTTATAAGAACTTATATATATTTCTGTATAGGGAAATTTTGTTATTCTTCTTAGATTTTATGCAAGCTGTGATAAACAAATAACTTGTTTTGTATACTAGGTCTCTTGTTTCTGTTACCCATTTTATGTATTAATAAATTGGACGATGCAGAGCTGCACTCAACATCGACAAAGGGATTCTCAGCGAGACAGCTCAGGGGGGGTTTGGCAGACAAAGTAAAATGCAAATTCTCATGTATTTCCAATTAGCGCCCGTCGTATCCCCCCCCCCCCCCTACCTTCCATCACCCCCTTATATTATATAATAACTCTTGGTAATGCAGACGACAGACCCGCGATTACCGAGAGCGACGTCGCGGCTCTGAAACAATTGCATTAAGTTTTTATGCACAAAATATACAATCTAATAACAGCCTTATTTATATTATAGGTATGTCGAGTTGATTCTACAAAAAATCAAATGATCATAAAGTTAAATCGTTAGACCCGGCCACTATGACATAATCAAATAAACAACTGGGAAATTGCGGTCAGTTGGAAGAGAACTCGAAAATAATGCCAAAGTCGTGGGTCAAGTCCCGAGTAAGTCAATTTTTTTCAATAGAAACTTAAAATCATTGGTGTCGTTTCGTAGAAAGGTATAAATATATAGATATAATATATCATATAAATAGATTGAAAATATATTTCGCCAAACGGTGTAAATATAAAAGTCTTGGGGTGAGGCCTAGGTACATCTTTGAGGCGTTTGGATTTAAAACTGTGGGACATCCAACGTGGTATTATGATCTTTTGTCAGTCTTTTGGGTACCTTTCTTGAGGAGTCAGGCCTCAATCAGACATTCAATGAAGGTTCATGAAACTTTTATTTTGTTTATAGGTACCTGCATTCCATATCCTATTTTTATTTACTTCTACGCCCTAAAGATTTTGAGTTAGAATTAAAAATTTCTGAGAAAAATGTGAAACAATTCCAGGTAAACCATGTTTATGTAAATATTACAGGAAAAATAAAACGATGTTTCTAACTAAGTCCTATAAGTTTTTCTTTTTAAGTTTATGACAATATGTTGACTGTTGTCACAGTCATTAAAATTTACGAAGCAGACGACACTTCAATTTAATTTCTCGTTATTACAAGATGCTTTGGAGTTTCGCTACGTGCTTTACTAAGAGAAAAATTGGCATTCCATAAATTATGAAACTGCACGACCAATGCAGACAGACGGCTTTGTGCTAATTAAAGTGCCGACGGTCCGCTTTTCAACTTTCATTAAATATATATTAAAATTCATAGTTAATGCTATTAGTTGCTTGTCGTTTTCAGTTTTGTTATTACTTTAAGATATGAAAATGTAAGAAAGACGCCGGAGATACAATATTTTTATGAGATAAAAAATACTAAATGGGAATCAGTATATATATGTACAGACATCAGCGTGTCAGATACGTGCTGTGTCAGACTAAATAATATTTTTCTATAGAGTTCGACAGCTTATGACTTTCGTTGTCTGCGCGGCCGTGTTACGATACATTAAATGGGTAATATACACACTATAGAAGATGTTTCTTGTCTGACACGGCATATGTTTGACACACTTAATGTCTGTAATAGAAACGCACCTTTAAAGTGGCCAAGGACTGAAATTTATTAATGATGCATCTAATACTTGAAAGTATTTATAATATCCTACGTATGTTTGCAAAGCTAGGGGAGAGCCCCTAGCTAAGTAGCTACTCATTCTTTAGTTACATAATAACCAATATTTTTTACAAAAATTGTAAGTAAAATAAAAACGTGTAGAAACAAACTCATAAATTTTATTCACGAATATTAAATCGTAAGGAACCAAATGATTCAAATGCCTTGTTTCATTAGGTGCAAAGTTAAAGTCATGTGTAGACTGTGTTGTCAACACACAACTTTGATCTAAGTTTTATAAAAAAATAATCTTTGAAGTCTATTATTTAAATAAATATCTGGAAGAGATTGCTTATTGTGGCTATATTTTGTTAAGTTGTTTCATACCTGTATTTACTCTTTGTGTGGTGTACAATAAACAATACGTTATTAGAATAAATAATGGGCCAATTACACTTGGTCATAAGCTAAGTTTTGGTTATACTTACCGGAAAACAATGTAATTAATCCATCGGGTGCCCAAATTCGAGTGAGGTATTTCGTGCACCCGAATACGGGCTAACAACGAGTGTCATGGCGCCATAAATGATATCTAAAACCATCATCCATTTTACTAATACGTAATATTAAGCTCGTAAAAGTATATGAGTTTCTTTTCCATACATTCAAGAGCCTCTTCAACCAGCCGTTTCTATATCAAGTGTTTGACATCACCCTTTATAACGTTGACGAACTACTTAGAAAGATATGCCCTCACCCCTACCTGTTGCAACTCACTTTACTATTTGATATTGTTGATTCAGAAGGCATAGGGTAACTCCTGGGGATTTAGTATCACTACTTTCTTATATTATTTTGGGAATAAAACAAAAATTGCCTACCATATCTCCATATT
Organism: Laspeyria flexula; assembly: GCA_905147015.1. NCBI lineage: Eukaryota > Metazoa > Arthropoda > Insecta > Lepidoptera > Erebidae > Laspeyria > Laspeyria flexula. The sequence continues at coordinate 12,124,142 of LR989956.1, forward strand.
CCATTGGTTTATTCTGATATAATTGTCAAATGTTTGAAAATGATGTGACCAAATTTAAATTTTCAAACTCATGAAAACTATAGGTATTATTATTGAAATAGGACAATCGTATTTGATTGTAATTCTGAGAGATACTGGGTAAACATTAATACTGTTCTTATGAAACGAATTTTTTATTATTATTAATAACAGGAACAATAGACGAATAATAAAAACATTAAATTAATTAATAATTTGATGTAGGTATTCAATTTGATAAAGCTGAATTTAATAACAATGTAATTAATAATTATGTAAAAATAGATATTGTTATTACATATTTTTAAAACTAAATAAAAAACATCTACTTAAATATCTACAAATACTATTTACAATACTATAAATAAATAATAATACAAATGGTAATGTGGGCTAGGCGTCAAAGTAAATTAAATTAATTAATATTTTACATACTTTTTCTTTTTATTCTACACCTCTCACCTAATTTTTTGTTTCCATAATTAAACCGTTTTCTTTCATTAGTTACATATCTATATTTCATAACCTTTCATAATATTTACACTTTGTTCCTCTACCACTTAAAAGTTTGCAGTTAGAGAACTGAATTTTAGGGTAAGTTTGTTTTGTGTTATTATTTGTGTAAGCTATAACGAAATACATGTATAATGTATTGCTTACGTTTAGTTAAGTTTAAAAATAAATAAGTACTTAATCTCTTTTTAATACCTTGAAATACAAATCATAATGAAGTTTCTTGGAAGATTTCTCACATGTATTTTTTCCTTCAAAAAAATCTTAGGCAGAAGCTTAACTTTACCGAGACCGAGAGATAATTATAATTGTTTGGTCTTCTGTAGGGTCAGTCTATTCATTCGGTGGTTTTATTTTCTCCTACATAATAGCTTCATATCTATACAAAAAACAAAACAAACTGCAGGTAATCGAAACATATTTTAGAGTACAAATAACATTTATTTAATCTGAGATTGGAATGTACGCTGTAGAGGTTTGCGCGAGAGGAGCATACCTGCGCGCATCGTTCGCGGGCGCCCTTCTGAAAGCGCCGCTTATTCCAACTATTTCTCAATCCTCTGAAATATAAACCTCATATAAAATATATTATTTCGGAGATTCGAGTCGCTGGACAAAACACTTAACCTGATTGACCCTCCGTTGGTATTTTTATTGCATCAAGTCTCCCGTGTTTTGGCCTCTTGAGGACACTTATGCGAACAATCTCTTTCTTCAAATAGAATTCTCATCATAAAAACGTTTTCAGTGTTTTATAAGAATGCAAAGAGACCGATCTAACTGTATTCTAGTCTATTAATATCGACGAGTACAAAGGGCAAAATCGGACGTTGCACTCAGACTTTCTATTGTGTCAACTGGGTGCTTCGTGCTGGTCAGTCCAAGCTTTTGTCATATTCGGTCGTCATTCATTATCAAGCGTTCGCCGCTGTCATTCATACTGGGTCTTTAATACTAGGACTACGGCAGGGAATTTTATTTTGAAACGATTTTAGGATGTACCTAACAAGATAGCTACGAGTGCCACATTTGCGAAAATTATATTTTATGCATCCCATATTTATTTTTAACTATTGGTACACTCCTCAATATTGCGATATAATTTAATTTCTTCATCAACATTTCAATTACAAGTTTATAACAAGAAATTCAGTTTTAATTAAGTGTAACGTCAGTATAACGTACCCATTCTCATAACATCTTCAATTTATGATAACGGAACTAATATACATCCGAAATTTACATTTGTACGCTTCCAATATTCATGTCATTCTAATTTCTGCGTGTACACAGATTGAAACAATAAATTGTATTGTAACAGCAACATGTGGGTACATACACCCCACTCTACCCGTCGCCAGTTCGACACAATCTCGACCCCGCCACACATTACGCCAAAATTAAGACAGCTTGCGATGCCAATATGCAAATATCGCCCCAACTTCCCCGGCATATGCACACTATAACAAATATTATTTATACGCTGCTTATGAAAGTGCATCGGAATTTAATTTTTTGATAAACAAAATACCTAGTTGTTATTAGTCTATAACTTAGGGTCAGTCTCATTTAAAACGATGCGAAGAGAGAAGAAAGACAGTCCCACCCTCAAACCCACCACTGTAGCTCCATGTTCCTAAGCCATGATTAACAGCAATGAATACTTGCAGATATACAATTATGATACTCGGAATTTGTAAGCAATGCCTAACGTGTCTGTCAGGCGGGCCTTACGTATGATTGCCACCGTGTCGTAGTATCTATAAAAAACCTATGTCTTGGAACCCATAACGACATTAATCAGAAATAAATGGAGGACTTAGAAAGTAATTATACTCGTTTCAATAGTTATCTATCATACATGAATTGGTTATGTATAACATAATACTTTCTTCGTATGTAGACTTTACTTTGGTGGACTTCGGCCCGAATCTTTTGAACATTATTGAATGCGTTTTACGAATGTAAACCCCGATTTATCAAGTGAATGTAACTATTGCGTCTTTTTACCTCAAAAGCTTGGTATCCCTTTGAATTGTATATTCGTAAAACAAAAGCGAGTTTGCATTTCCGTTACGTATTTGGAGCTCGTTTGTGCAAACAAACAGTGGAATCCCCAAGTTCCTTTCTATCCGTGATAAAATATCACAAGCCAGTCGGCACATTCTTTTGATTCCCGGACCGAACCAACGGCTCGGAAAACATCTTTTTGTGTTTAACGAAACCGCCCTATCCGCATTAGACGACCGAAAAAAACTGATTAAATTTTCACACAAACGTTATTGTTAATAACAACGCTAACATAACGTATAATAGAACCGCTCTGCATGATAAAGTATCACTTTTATAAAGTCTTAATAAAAATCAACTCCCCGATGGTTTCGCTCGAGGAGCAAGCCGTTGCAATTTTCCAATACAGCCATCGGAGCCGTTGAACATCCTAGAGGTAGTCATCTTACAAGCTGAATTGATACTTCAGACACGCCGTGAAGCGCTATTCTCTTGAAAGCTTTTATATTATATTATCTAAGACCTTTCAACACGTGGTACAAACGTCTGTCGTTGCGATCTATGGATTTCGATTCTCGCCTCTCTTGGGTATAAAGTAAAGTGCCAGAGCACGTGCAGCTTAAATAAATTTATAAAAAAACGTGCCATTGACACTATGCATAGCTAAAACTTTGATGCGCACTTGATTTGTAAAGAACTTTTATTTCTTTATTTACGCTTGATATTGTCATTGAATGCGACAAGGGCAAGTTTGGGCACGCATATATTATTCAGATTAATTACAAAGTTTCAGCTGCGCTATGTATACATGATTCGATTTTAGGTATATTGTTCAGACATTTATTTATTCTATACATGTATTCATGTATTTATGCAGTGAGGGTCGGCAGAGAGATAACCTACCTACGTTTGCGTGAACTTTGGGGTATCTGTATCTAATAGCTTGGTACGACAGAATTATTGTAGTAAGGATCAGAGAATACAAAAATACTACATGAACTAGCAACGTAGGAAGACATTTTGCCGACTTTTGCATACCAAAATGGACAGGGTTATTTAATTTATTTATGCAAGTAAACTTAATTTCTTTTTTTTAACAGATTTATTACCAGTGTCAAATTTCTTACAAATTTTTAGAGGTCGCTTGCTAATGTGTGTTAGATACTAAGAGTAATTTTTGTACGAAATATATTTTAACAAATTTTTTTTTTGGCTTTCTCGCTTGATTTGTTATTCCATATCACCGCTTAAATACAATTATATGTAGATAAATTGCATTTACATTAATTATTCTAGTTTTCACTTTCAGTCAACCATTATCTAAAGTTTACCCACTATGGGATGGTATTACAATTATTTTTATTTCTTTATATATGTGTGTGTGTGTATATTTATTATTAAACAAATATATAAATCATAAATTGCTACATCAACACCGAGACACGATGAAAGTTTAAACAATCTATCCAGACCTATCTCAGATTAATCTAATATATTAGACGGCGTATTTATAAGCATCACTTTCTTGCAAATAGCTAAGGGGCTGCGGGCTCAGACGCTAAGGTTCCGCTTTAGCGATCTCTCGCCTGATATAAATCCACATTATGCAAGTAACAACGTTTTGGTTCACTGCCAGCGAACTCCGCCATATATTCCACCATATATGCATAACATACGTTAATTTTGCGGTTTCACTGCTCTATACAATTACGTAGACACAGTTCTGTGTTCATTACGTATAAGATATATACGTAAGTATATAATATATTCCAAGGAGTCATGCAGGTGATGCCGTGGACGGCAGCTATTTACATAAGAACGGCAATGTCGCAATTTATAGTCACATTTAGTTTTGAATTTTTATTAAGTATATAATCGGAGCTTTTTAGAATTACGTGAACGTGTATTAAGTAAGTATCCGTAATGCGTACAGTTATTTTCTTATGAAAAAAACGCCCTGTAAGTTTCAATGTATTATTTGCATATAAATGGATGTAAACACAATGATTTCTTACCACTTAAATTTTCACTTAATTTACAAAGGTAAACTGATCACGTAACTCTCAATATCAGCCTGATATCGTTTTTACACGACCACGGAATTAAATTTATGACCTCTTACGCAGCGTATATTTATTATAAAGCTGCAGAATTTTTTATCTGAGACACTAAGTATTAGTCCGATTTGAAAAATTATTTTAGTGTTGGATAGCCCATTTATATATCCTATAACCTTCCTCGGTTATAGGATAACATCACGCTACCGCCAATAGGAACAGAGCAGTGGACAAATAAAGAACGACGGGAACGAAGCCGCGCGCGTCTACTAGTAATAGATAAAGTTATAAACTGAATGCAGACCATTCTTATAGGCTGAGCTATATAGAATGGAGAACCCAAGCTTAAGAATGGCCAGCTACGTTAGGTCTGTAACAGGAAGCCTACCATAATAATGTACAAAACCACAGAATAATTAATAGTAATAGCGTAACTAAATCAAACTCTATAGGTACCTACTGAACGTACTTATTCTGTGACTGAACTACTTTAGTAGCTTCCGCTCGTGGCCGTAAAAAGTTTAACACAATCAGAGTTACTTTCGCCTTTATAATATTAATGATACACATAGGATAAATATTTGTTTCTCAAGTCAATAGAAACAGTGATTAAATCTCCGAAGGCATTCAGAAAAGAGATAATGCATACGAAATAGCAGACAGACATGTTTATTATTTTGAATAGTTCAAACTTCAAACGTATGCAAATGAAGCATTCATACCAAGGGCACGCCTAGTAGGTACCCACATTGTTTAAAACAAGTGACCGTAGTGATGGGTGTGTTGTGTTGTTGTGTACTGTAGTGAGGCGATAAGCACGCACTACCGATAACTCTAACTCAGTCGATGCTTAGTCGCTCTGTTTATGTTATCTAAACAGTTCTAATTAACTAACATAGTATGTGTTGATGGATTTAGATAAGTTGGTATACAATACGTATATTAAACGAACAATACGTTGGTATAAAAACCTAGTGTACCTAGTTAAAATATTGTGCTAATAAATCTAAAAAAAATTATACGAATGCCCAAAATAGCACTGAAATATTGTAAATTTTACAATGAAAGGAGATCAGTCTCTATCTCTACCGATGATTTGTATAAAAAAAAATCGGGTCAAATTAAATTATACTTAACCTTCTGTTAAATTCTTTCATCCAACACGGGTGTAGGACTGCAGCATTGAAATTCAAATCCGTATTCCGGGCCATATCTAATATAATTAAGACGCTTCGGTAATTGAGTAGATATCCACCCTCGCCGACCGACGAAAACTTCCACTAATAAAATCTGAAAGAAACAGTAAGTTTGTTCCAACAAGACGGTGAATTAATCGCAATTGAATCAAGCATTGATTGATTTATTAATCAGTTCTTCTTAGATTATATAGATTTCCTAGACCTACCTATGTAAAATAAAAATTTTATTTTATTTATTTTTTTACCTATCTATGTATATACAGACCTCCAGGTTATTAAACTTACGTACTAGGAGGTACCTAAACTACAATAATAAATACTTAGTTAAAAAATAGGTTCACTTGAACGGTCAAAAACAAACGGTCAAAGTAACAGATTTTAAATATCTATAGCGAGTATTGTAGGTAGGTACCTTATTTTTTACCCACGACGGAACGGAGACGGTATATGCGTTTGGGGTGAGAGGCTGTGTGTTTGTGTGTTTGTGTGTTTGTGTGTTCCAACATAATGCCTTATATCACGGAAACGGTTTGACCGATTTAGATGCGGTTTTCTGTAAAGTGTGTGCGGCTCTTGGGGACAGGTTATTAGATAGGTGTTATGTTAATAGCTCGCCAGGGGGCGCTACAATACACTGATTTCGTTGAATCCTTTGTGCCCTCCTATCTTTAAAACGATTAGACTGATTTCGATACGGTTTTCTGTAATGTATTTATGATTTATCGAGGATTGTTTTTGGATTCAAGATTTTGTAATTTTTCGCCAGGGGGCGCTGCTATAGACTAGGCAAACCTATGTTGATTTCGTTGAAACCTTTGTGCCCTCCTATCTTTAAAACGATTAAACCGATTTCGATACGGTTTTCTGTTATGTATTTGTGATTTATCGAGGATGACTTTTGGATATACGATATTGTATTTTTTCGCCAGGGGGCGCTGCAATAGACTAAGCAAACTTATATTTACAGTTATCTGTAAAATAATTAGACCTGTTACTGTATAGGGACACGTAGCATTGTAGTACTGAGATATTGATTACACTCATGAGGTTAAGCAACTTCAGATAAGGTCAGTTCATAGATGGGTGACCGTTTATGCAATTTTAGGGTTCTGTACCTCAAAAGAAAAAAACGGAACCCTTATAGGATCACTCCGTTGTATATCTGTCTGTCTGTCTGTCTGTCCGTCTGTCTAGAATATTTTTCTCAAGAACGCATAGAGATATAAAGCTGAAATTAATATCATATACTTGGGTCTGCAAAACCTCGGCGTAAAATAAAAATCAAAATTCTAAGTTAACGCAATCAAAAGATACAGCTGTTTATGCTCCATTTATCTTGACGATCATAATCTATAGGGAACTTACCGTTGACCTAGAATCATGAAATTTGGCCAGAAGCAATAACAAGTTGCACAAGTAAAGGAATAAATCCGAAAACCGATCTCGTGTTGTTATATCACTGAATATTAGTACTGAGGTATACAATGATAAGCCTAAAAAAAATTAGTAAGAGTGAGAGTTTATTCCAGACTGACGTTATATAAACACCTACCTACCTTATTTATTCTAACTTACAGGTATCCCGTCCCCGGGGTGTAACCAAATTTTCATCATTTTTGCGATAGCACTCACCGTTTTCGAGATACAAGCTATTATAAGTGGAAATCTGCGCTAACGCCGGCAGTCCGGCTACGGCAATTAATGTGTGATAGCTAAACTTAACACCCCCCGATTCAGAGCAATCCGAATCGGACTGGTTAGGTTAGGGTTATTTTTTTTTTCAAACCACCCAGAAGTAGGAGTCCCGCGAAGCGGGGCTCCGGCGACCTTTGTGCGACGGATGAGCATACAAGTCAACAAAAAATAAAATATATATAATATAGTCGAAGCTCCATGCAAATTCCATTCATTCTAGAGCTTACGGATGATATGCTTACTTATAAGGCGCTCCTTAAAAAGTTTAAAATAAGAAAATTAAAATGATAATTTCAAGTTATAAGACTTACTGCAACAGTAAATTAAAAAAAATGTGTTTGTTCTATAACTTAGTATAAAACTTCTATTTATCTGTCAAGGTTCTTAAAATTTTATACGAGTTACTTACAGTTAGTAAGATAGGGCGCTCTTTGAAAATATTTAAAATAAAAAACAAAATTAAAAATTTTGAAAAAACCCACGACGATAACATCTATACAAAATAAGAAACGTAACATATAAAAAGGTTTAAATAACTTTATTTTAAATCCCCGACGAAAAGATAATAAGTAGCGTAAAAACAATCCCAAGAAAATTCGTCGGGGGCTGCCAATATCATTACTGTTTCTAGTATTAAATATATATTGTAAACTAAATATTGTTAATAATTAGGTAGGTATCAAATACATAAAACTGCAATACTTTCGTTCATTTCAAGTCAGGGTATGGCAGCCCCCGACGGATTTTCTTGGGATTGTTTTTACGCTACTTATTATCTTTTCGTCGGGGATTTAAAATAAAGTTATTTAAACCTTTTTATATGTTACGTTTCTTATTTTGTATAGATGTTATCGTCGTGGGTTTTTTCAAAATTTTTAATTTTGTTTTTTATTATCAGTTATAAATATTTAATCAGTTTAACAACTATTTTGCAGCTGTTGAATAAAAATGATCACTTTTTTTCTATTAGCACGAAAAAGCACAAGTCCAGTGCTCTAATGGTGCATTTTTTGCATAATTGTAAGTTTTTTTTTTTGGAACATTTCAGACCTTAGTTCTGTAATAGACATTTGAGTTTGAGTACCTACCTATAAACATCTAGGTACCTCGTAGAGAAAGCTGTTTTCATAATATTATCTATAGGTAGAAGGTAGCTACCAAAGTTATTAACCAAGGTCCAAGAGCCCTTTAGTCTAGGTGTTTGATTCTTAGAATCAAAGCTTATAATAATAATAATACACTCAAAGACATAATTTATTACTCAAGTAATGCCTTATAGTAAACCCTAACACCCACACAAGTTACTTATTAAGTTAATAACATTACACAGCAAAATCAACCCGTTTGCAAAATGGCTTTGTCAGTAAACATTAGTTCGAGATTAACGTCTGAATTCATCCCATCATAACGTCAACTTGTACTATAACAATATACTAATACAAATGCTATTAGAGGTACGCAACTTAATACGTTTTGTAGTGTATGTAAATTAGATATTTAGAACAGACGTTAGCCCGCAAACATTGTGAGAATTAATGTCTTTGCAACGTCTTATACGTCCCGGGGGGCAATGTATCGTCGTCTCGACAGTTCCCTGCTTTACATTTAATTATATATCGATTTTATAGTACCTACTTACCTATGTGAGTTGAAGTTTATACATAGGTAAATGGATAGCACTGTATTATAAATAATTCGTTAGCCATTAAAATACTTCACCAAAAAAAACAATAATCTATTTATTATAGAAGAAGAATATAAAATTATATCATGTACTAGCTTCCGCCCGCTGCTTGGCCCGCGTGGTATGAATTTTATACCTATAAACATTTCTTCTTGAATCACTCTATCTATTAAAAAAACCGCTTCAAAATCCGTTGCGTAGTTTTAAAGATTTAAGCATACATAGGGTCGGACAGACAGCAACAGCGACTTTGTTTTATACTATGTAGTGATATAATAAAGAATATATCTTATAAAGTAAATAACAATATTAAATAGTAATGTGAGAGTTTTATCAGTGGTTAAATTGGTACTCACTGCAGTTTAAGTAGGTAGGTAGGTTGACCCATCCTGATTATGAACAGTCGAAAAGCCCGCTTCGTAAACTTTTTCGAATCTAATAACCAGGCCTGTGAACGGTTTTTTTTCGCACTTTCCCCCTATACTTGTCTAGTTAAGGTTGCGCATTTTAAAAATTTCTAGAGTATTAAGTGTGAGGAGAGACTTTGCCTCCCTATGTGTGTTCTACCGCCTACCTGTATAATGGGTTGTGCTCTGAAGAACTGTTTGAGATGATGCCCACGGCCACATTCTACCATCGCACCGCTCGCCATCGGCAGGGAGTTCATCCCCACACCTTAGAACCGAAATGGTCTTGTACCGCGCGGTTCCAGAGGAATTTCCTCCCAAGAACCATCAGGTTGTGGAATGAACTCCCTAAAGAGGTTTTCCCAAGGGACTACAGCATGGGGTTCTTCAAATAAGGAGTGAATAGGTTTCTTAAGGGTCGGCAACGCGCTCGTGATGCTTCTGGTGTTGCAGGCGCCCATAGGCTACGGTAACCGCTTACCATCAGGCGTACCGTACGTCTGTTGCCACCGTCGTGGTATAAAAAAAAAAGTATTGTTTTTATTTACTTACCTACTGTCTATAGAATCACTAACACTAAACACAGTTTTCGTTCCTGAGAAATCAATGATCCACTTTCCAATATTAGATTCTCAACCAGAACATAAAAATCCAATTTAAAACTAAACTAGGTACATACCTATCTAAACGTTTGTCAAACAATATTATGGTTAATTCAAATACCTTTGAAATAAGCTATAATAAATTCATACCGTGTAAGTACAGTGTTTTGAAACTGTCGATATCTTGTGCTATCGAACTAACACGCTATGAATGCAATGCGCTCTGTGCTTACATTGGTACTCGAAATACTTACCTACTTGTAACCTGCTTATTTAGAAACTTCGGATTTCTTATGATTTTATCATCTGCGCAGAAGGAAAGCAGACCATAGTGTCCTGATAGCGAATTTAGCAAATGTATATTTTTTTCGTGTGACCTGAACACGCACTGGCTTGGCACTTCGAAATTTTTCGCCAAATATCAGAATTTGTCAGTCAAAACGTTATAAGGGTTTATAGCGGCCAACCTGCCCCATGATTCTGAGCTGTTTGAAAATTATCGGCTGGAAATGTCCCTTTAATTAAAGTTAAAAAACACAATGTTAAAGAAATAGATGGTTGTAGGAAAAAATCTTATATTAATCAGTTTTTAATTTTCTATACGATAGACTATTTTTTAATATTAATTATTATTAAATAACTTAAGCCGTAAAAATACGTCGTACTATATACAAAAAGTTTACGATCCGGGAGCAACACGACGAGTCAGAATCAGGGGGCTGGAGTCTTCCCAGCTTGGTCATTATCTCAAAAACTAAACTTAGACCATTTTTTTTAAAATAATAATTGTAATTTTTAGATAAAGAAAACACAATTTATAATTAATCAATTTATTAATTAGCTACTCAAGAAATCATATAAAATTATATGGGCAAATTACCTAAGAGTAGGTACATATTAATTGATATTAAGGTGGTTCAATGAACTTTTAATTACAAAAGTAATTATTCGGAAATTATCGAAACCGTATACCTACATAGTAAACAATTGTTGAGAGGGAAATAGGTATAAAAAGAAAGGAAAGAGATAACACACTGTATTTTTTGACGTTCAAATGAAACTGCGACCTATTATAAAAACGATACGTGGAAGAGGTTTTAAATGTAACAGGAAATTGTACAGACAAACAAACTGATAAATTAACTGTAGTTACAGCGTTTTTTATATCACGATAAATATAAAAATTATATTTACTTATTGAATTTTACGTTATTCAGGTAGCGACATCTACATTAATAATTGCGTAAAGTTCCCTATAAAACAATTCAGTTACTGAATAGCACTTTGGTTTTTATTATAGTGATATAAAATTTGTGATAGTTAACATTCCTTAGAGATTTTTAACAATGATTTGAAGATATAATCAAATGTTTATGAAGTATTGCTTTTCATTTACAAAAGAAAAAATAAATAAAATTCGTTCGTGAGTTAATTTTGTATTAAAGTGGTCTCTCTACTCCAAAAAATTTAATATAAAATTAACCACAATTTGCCGAATTCCATACACAATATTAATCATTTAATAAAGTACAAATAAGTATCTAAAACCAAACAAAAACAATTATTAAACTTATCATATTAATGATTTTACATTAAAGCTATGATTTTAGTAGTACCTACTTAATTTAGTTCGAATTAATTTCGCGAGATGATATTAACACTTATAATCTAAGAACAATTTTCAATATTTATTGAATATAACCAAGCGCATAAGTAGTTTATTGTAAATATATAATATATCTATAACTATATGTAAAGCTTACATATATGGTATTTGTACTTCATACAGTATTACTGAGTATTAGAATGTCTAGTTAAAGACAGTGTAATCGTAAAAATATAAGGGATATTACACAACAGGATCATTTAAAAACAAACAAGCGAAGCGATATTACAATACCCTAATAAAAAAAGCTCTGTCGCAACAGGAAAAAATGCTATAAATAATTAAATTTTTCGAATCAAATGTCATGCAGTTTTTAAAGCAACGTGTGTTTTGAATTACATAATTCATTCGAAACCTAATGTTTTATAGCACTGGCCCCTGGTAACTTCAGCGAATTATGCTCTCACGAACATTCGCAAATGAATGTTAAGAATACGGTCACAAAGCGACATTTCCCATATACCGCACTAACGATTTATAAGTTACAAAACACTAAAAGGCAATTGTGAACCTTAGAATAATAGGTATAAGACGGTAATTACCAGACAGACAATTTTTATTTCATGCCTTTTACATTGACGGCTATCAATATGGTACATACCGCGAACGTGACGGATACAGAATAATAATAACTTTATTTACTATGAAATTTTAATAGTCGCCGTGTGACCGTACTGATTTTGAAAAAGCTATTTTAGAAGAAAGATTTAAGGCACATTATTAACTATCATAAGTTGATGAACTACGACGTTTTTATTCATGTAGATTCTTATAGGTAGTAACATAAGCTAGGTTTGTTATTTATAATATGCGAAAACCACACAAAGTAAATTTATTATTTGATACATATCGCACTCAATGAAAAAGGTTATAAGACGACGCTGGGCAATTTTGAACCTAATGACAATATGCAGTATATTGATAATTGCCCGGCGACAAATCTCAAATTATATCTCTTTTACAGTGGCAGTGCGATGTGGAAAGGTTTACATCTACGTAGTGAAGTTTATATAGAAATACTAACTATAATAATATATAACATGTTTAGCGATCAGATCGTTACGATAGTGATAAAAATTTTAGTTATTAACAGCGTAATATTATATCTTAAATAATATAGAAATATACTATAATATATGTACGCTCAGCAAAAGTTCCGGTTGACAATTGTAATTACATCTATTCGTCCTGTTGGAGGTTAGATGAACACGATTTTCGCTTTATTGTCTCACGGAATAGTTGCTGATTGTACGTATGGCACTCAAAATAATAGCATCTTATTAAAAAAATAGATAGTTAAACTACAAAATCTGTTATCGAAAACACTGTTTTAAATTAGTGTAACTAGGGTTTTGAGCTTTAATCACAAATGCTAACTATATAGTTGCAAAAGAGACAGTATTACGACGCAATAAAGGCGTTAATCGCGTTCTCATTTAGGAGCATAGCCGATAAAATTGTTTTATCGGCTATGCTCCTAAATGAGAATTAGTTAGCCATTGTTTGGCAAACCTATTGCTATCTCCCTTATTTAGTGTCTGAAGAAAGAGATAGCCATAAAGCTATCTTCAAAGATTTTGTAGTAATATTTACAGCATTCTTTTTGATTAATATTTTAGAATGGGCACGTATATAGAAGACACTTACAGTTGAACACATGGAACTACAAATTGACAGCAAAGTCGCTACAACTATCTTAGAAAAATGAGTTCTATAGCTAAAGCAGTAAAAGCTCATTTGATTTGTCAGATTATCATAAAGCCGTCCGTGGCATACAAAATATAAAATGAGAACGTTTTCTGCTTACAGTATATAGCACCAATACTGTGTAAATATAGTAGCAAAGCAAAATCAATCTTACTTCTCATTTGATACAGTCGATTTTCACACAGCCCTAAGCTCCTTACAAAGGGACGAACAATAATAATCGAATACAGGTGTCATTTAAGGCTTTAATCGTTCGAACGTTCGTCTTATGATTTGATTAATTACGATAACTGTGGAAAGTTGTTCCCTGTCCAATCTGTGTAATCATACGTACTTTTCTTCTCGATAAAATATATCCTAACCCTCAGTGAAAATCTGTTGGTTGTGCATACCTACCTTAATATAATTAAAACAAGGTAGAAACTTAATGCCTTCCAACAAGGGTTTGTAATATTTTCTTTCAAAATATGGAAGAAAACATCACTATTCTACTGTGACAAAAATTAGAGCGGTTTCATTGCAGATGTCATGGAAAAAACGTATCTAAGATATAATAATTTAGATGTATTTCTCCTTGAATTCCACATGCTTTAAAGTCGTGTTTTGTAAGCAGGCAGCATTATTCTAGCGTTTAATATATGCTACGTTATGTTTATAAATGACGTATATTGCAATTAAAGGCACATGATGCACATTTTGTTATATTTAGTGCTGTCTCCGTCTTAACTCTTCTAAACAAAAAGAGATAGCTTCGTTTTGTGTAATGAATACATTGTGTAACTACAGTTTACGATATTAATGACTTTATTGTGGTCTTCTTTAGGTAACCGGAATTAACGACGTCAAATGTCATGACACGACATTCAAATATGTTCCTAACAATATTAAATGTATGAAACAGATATGCTTCTGGCGCGTCACGACACGCCACGATACGTAAGTATGTTTTCGTCTTTTGACCACATCTAGCCGTACGGAATCGCAATCTCCTGTTTCTATCTATTTCTCTCACTTAGAACCGCCATTTACTAGAGCAAGAACGAGAGCGGGAATGCGACCGCATGCGGCGGAACTGACGACACTCTCGGCTCACTATCTATCTCGCTCAAATAAATGTTAGTTTTAAGTGACAGAAAGAGATAGAAGCTTATGAAAGTGCGTTTCAGTGGTACATTTGGTGTTTACTACGTTTCAGCGCTCAGTAAATGAAGCGATTCTATTGGTTGTTATGCAGTCTATGTGTTAAATTAAAAAGCCGTCAGTGTCCAGCTATTAGCAATGTTAATATAAATAGCATATTTATATCCACAACTGTAATTTGTGAGCTGTGAGCACAAAGCGCTAAAAGGCACTTTTAAATTACAATCACAACACATTAGCACCATTCTATGATATTGTGCGACACTTTATATGAATATATTTCAATCTCTGGGTATGCCTCGGTTTATTAGGAAACATTTTATGCTTAGGTCTTGAATGTAATAAGTAGCAAATATAATTGGCACTAAAAGATTACATTTTTAGACGCTAGGGTCAATTTTTTGGGGGATATGCTTTCGCTAACCAGTGAGCTAACATCGCTGATATTTATCACCCATAATATTTCCAACTTTATTATGAATATGCACCAAAACAAATTAATAAATTTTATTCAAGGTTTTTGTGAAAAGGGTATATTGCACAAAATATTTCCTAACACAACCCAAGACTCGTGTCTTAATATTATACTTAACAAATATATTTACAAAGACTAGTAACGCTAACATATAAATAAATATGAATATATTTACATGTGTGAGTTATTCGGACGATACACTCAAGGCCTCAAGCGTTAATAGCATTTATTAATTTTGTAAGAGCAACAGCAATTTTATATTGCGAACACAATTAGTTATTATGAAATTTGAACTTTGTTGTATCCAGTGAAATTGAGAAAATGAACGTGTATTTTCAGTGCAATTGAGAAACCAGTGTGTGTTTTACTATGAATTTGTTAGTTCCAGTGAAATATCCAGGTAAAATAACTTAGATTGATAAGATAGCATAAACGAAATACCAACATAAAAAATCTACAGAAAACTGTTAAGATATTGATAATTTTTTTTCTTTGGTCGTCTTATAACGCGACCAATTGATTGCTCGATTTCACTGGATAGCGAAATTAATGCTACGATTAAATTTTAAAGATGAGAACTCTAAATGAAACTATGAACTTACACTATCTAATACGTGAGAAGTTATATTGTCTCAAAATTGCTTATTACTTGAACAATACTGTGGGAATGACCAATTGGAGAAAAAACAATAAAAAAATGTATATTATTTAACTTGATTTCGTAGATATCAAGAAGACACGGGTTTCCATGTCACCAGTGAGTTTAAGAACAAAGATAAGGCACTTTTAAAGAATCAAAGGTGACTTTTTTTACACTATTTATAGGTCATTCCCTAATACTGAGACCTTATTGCAGAGTGCACCATCCGCGTAATAGTCAAAGATTCACAACCCCGTTTTCTCCGTAATACTCGGCTACCGTATCGTCTCCATTAATTTGTTGATCCCTTATCACTATTGTAGGGTTGTTGGAACAGGACGAGTTGTTGGACAGTGTTCGTCGTGTTGTTTTACAACGGCTGCACTCTACGACAACTATAGAGTTGTTGTCGATGTCTGTTTCTGTGCTACTTGTTCTACGTAGGTGGGCGGGGCTTGAGTGTAGGCGGTGCTCTTGGATTGCGCGCCAAAGTCGAAGTTCTATGCCGCCTCTGTTAGATGAAAAATACATTATCAGTGTAACTAACTTACTACTATGACTACCGAGATGCAACATAAAAACTTAAAAAAAAAAGGCAACAGGTGTTTGTGTCACTAACAATTTTTACACTGCATTCAATATCTCAAGACCAGAAGAAAAATATAATAGTCAATCTATTATATTTTCCTTTTATCGTTAGGTGAGGCCTATGTCCAGCAGTGAACGTCATTGCTGATATGATAATGATGATAATAATTTCCTTGATTCATATAAAACATATTTTCTTCATATTAATTATCCCCACTTACTATCAGGCTGGCCGTACGTTTGTTTGTCACCGTTGGCGTCATAGTATATAAAAAAATCGTAAGACTTTAGATAACATACTTGAGCTGTAATCTCGCGATGTCTTCTCTCTGCGCGTGCTGTAGCAGATCAGGGAGCACGTAGCAGTGTCGTAGCAGCGCGGCGGCTACGTGCGCGGGTAGTCCACGCGCACTCACCCAGTCTCGTAGCCGCGTAGCATCTTCGTCACTCACACCGCTGTCTTCAGAGCACGGAGCTTCGCTTACTATGACTTCTGGTGTGCTATCGCTGTACAAGATTTTTTTTTAATTCCAACAAGAGATACACATACATATCAAAAAAATATCAAGAACATAAAGCGTGCCTAGTGCTGTCTTAATTATTATAGGCAACCACAGCTAACTTAAGAGAAACATATTGTATGTTTTAAAATAATAATAAGTCTAAATACTAATCTTATCAGTTAATAGTGCAAAAGTAAAACATTTATATAAAATTAGTTGTTGACATTATTACAAAAAAAAATTAAATAGAATAATTATAGAAAAAAAGAAGTATATTAAAAACTATAAGAATAAAAGATAATAAAGAAAATAAGATTAGTAATTAAGTTAAGAGGGGACGCGGTCTGCGAGAAATTTGAAAAGTAGGTATTTGAAGTAGCTATTGCTGTCGCGTTGAGCCTGAGATTTAAATGTATGAGTGGATGGTCCACATGCGTAGTAGCCCCCCCCCCCCTCCTCCCCACTAGCATCTTCCCCGCGCCCGTGTACCGGCGAGTCGGCGAATCTACATTTTGCATTTATTTGGTTTTTGAAATTTGGACCGATTTAAGCAAAAATGATCCAATCAACACAAACCTCATTTTGAGATATTTGACTTTAAAATTCATTGCAGTATTTCTCTGGCTGTCAAAATGAGGTTTATGTTGATTGGATCATTTTTGCTTAAATCGGTCCATTTGATGTCATTGTGTTACTTAGTTACCTACACGTTGTTATTATTGTTTTTACGTGTATGTAAATAATGGAAAAAATCGTAGTACTTACCTCACCTCTATTTAAGATTTATAAAATATTTTATCGCTAACCTACATATGAATAGAATGTCCTGAGGGTTCTGTTCGAATTTTAATATAATTTTAGTTTTTATTAATATCATTGTAATGGTAATTAAGATCATTGTTGTATTCGTAAATCAAAGGCACTCCTAATACAGCAAGAGAATAATTATGGTAAAAGAAGAGGTAGCATGAAAACAATTTTCAGAAGAAACTAGATTGTCCGTCAACTTGGTTATTCGTCAACAACAATAAAAGTTTATAAGCTGCAAGTCTTGATGAACTTGTAAAATATTATGGCTCAATAAATATACAAATAAAATATCGGTATAAAATTTCTGAAAAACTCCAGAAAATTGAATAGAAACTAAAAAAATATGTCTTATTTTGGCAAAATATCGAACCGAGACCAGCAGTGGGACTTAATGGGTTGCTGATGATGATCGAACTTATCTAAACTAGATATTTCTTTTCACGAATGGCCTTTGCTTGAAATAATTGACGGGATCACACAATTTACCCGTAAGCGAAAAGACGGAAATGACGATAGAATAAATGTCTTATTTATTGTTTTAAATTCTTTTTAGGGTTCCATAATCTATACTTCAAAAGGAAAAAAAAACGAATCATTATAGGATCGCTCCGTTGTCCGTCTGTCTGTCAAGAATATTTTTCTCAAGAATGCGTAGAGGTATCAATCAATTTTGGGACGAAACCCTAAAAATACTCGGGTCTGCAATCCCTTGGAATATAATAAAAGATCAGAGTTCTAAGTAAATGCAAGATATAAAAAGATACAGCCGTTTATGCTCCATTTTTGCTGCATATCTTGACGATCAAAAAAGTCAAAACCTATAGGGTACTTCCCCTTGACCTAGAATCACGAAATTTGACAAAAAGCAATATTAAGTTGCACAAGTAAAGCAAAAAGTCAGTACAGCTTAAACAGATTTTAAGACAAAAATTTTGACGAAATGGACGTTTCGTATTCCCCTGTTTTCTCCTCGAAAACTGAGCGGATTCAATCCTTTTTTACATGAAAAATTCCAGAAAGAGTATGACTAGGTTCCTATTATTTTTTTTTATGGAAATAACTAACAGAATTCCTCTGGTAGTCCTCTAATTACGACATTAAAAATACGGCAATTTTAGCAATATTTGGAGGCTCATATTTCCTTTATTAATAAGTTTTTGAAAAAAAGGAAATGATAGGGACATGCCTATAGCTGAACTAGAATTTTTAAACTAAAAAAAATTGCCTTTTAGACATTATTCAGGGAGAAAACAGGGGAATACGTTTGTATGAAGAATCGTGCGCCGCGTTCCCTCTTAACATTGTTTCATAACGCATGTCTTCAATAATTTCACTCTTAAATTTAGATGGAATATTGGGAGAGATCATTATATAGTTCACACATTCTATTTCAAGATGAATTATGGCCGAGATTAGTTTGGTATTTGAATACTAGCCCACGTGGTTTGTCAGTAAAAAAACAACAGGCGCTGAGCAGTGGTCAAATAAAGAGCGACGCACCGCTCGACTTCTAGTTAAGTATAAAGTAAGTGTAGTGAAATTTTTAGAGTAACTAATCGATACATAAAAAATATTAGTGTTTTGTACTCACCGTGACTTCTTTTGAACTAATTCTTTTAGTATTATAGTTTGTGTTTTCTGTTCTTCTAACATCTGTCGCAACAAACTCTGATACTGTTGGTAGCTTTCCAGTAATTCTTGGTGTAATCTGGAAATTGAAAAATAAAAAGATATAAAATGTGAATAACGCTGTGAGTTACGCAGTAACATAATATAACTTAATATTAAGACCCTAATTTAAGAAAATTGTGTAACTGTTTGTTTTCCAGAAGAAAATAAAATAAAATAAATAAAAACTTTTTTGTTCGTGGTTTAAAATATTAATGCGTTTCATTTAAATCAATATATATTACCTTGCCAGCTATGTTAGGAAGTTGGTTGTTATTAAAAATGCAAATATATTTTTTAATGAGTACAATTAGTATCTAATGCTATTGGGTACCTACTTGTACTTATTTAAAAATAAATCCCATTTTTGGCATGTTTTAATAATAAGCAAAAACAAAAACAAGAATTTCAACAAATTTTGGCTTATTTTACATCTTACGTATAAAAACAGAAGACTTTATATGGCAATCAGCAATGTAGAATATTTTAAATGTTTTTCTTTACACGTTTCCGTTGCAAATAATTGGTAAATAAAAAAATAATATAAAAATAAACTTAAAAAAGACATGAAAAATTGGATGTACGTTACCGGCATACCAGCCTATCAAAATAAAAATAAATTACATTCGTTTATAGCATAATGCCGAGTGTTATGGCGCGTGCTAGTATGTCAGTATTGTTACTTACTTGTGGTTTTCATGCCTAAGTGCGTGTAAGGCATGCGTATCTCTGGCAGAGGCCGCTGACGACATGGCAGACGGCGTTGTATCAGCTGCCACGGGACCCGAGCGACGACCGCCTGACTCCTGGCCTGCCAGGTTCGCGCCAAGCTCTAGAAATTATATAAATTATAATTGAGTCGTGGTGTATGAGAAAATTTTATATTGAAATATGGGCCTTCACGAAGCAACTGCATCGAAGGCTGCGTGGCCTATATTCAGCATCATCATCATTTTAACCCATAAACGTCCCCACGGGTCTCCTCCAAAGAATGTGGAGGGAATTTAGTACACTATACCACGCTGGCCAGACGAGTTGGTATGGCATTTGTTTCGAATTTTCCTTTTCTCGGAGCACTCTTGTCTGCATAAGTTTCCTCCCTTAATTGCCTTTTACGACACCCATAGGTTGAGATGGGGTAGTGACATTATGTGCCTATTTGTAATCCGTTACTACACGGCCTATATTAAATAGTTTAAATTGATTTTATTTTCTCTATTAACATACCTGGCGATAGCACAGTGATAGCAGCTTGCACAGCATTCCTAACTAGATTATCCAAAGCGAACATCCAATGAGGTTTTATGCTATGCATCCTTAGTACCGCGTTAACGGCCTCTTGAAACATGTATATGGCTGAATGTAACTCGTTAATAGCATTCGAATCGAAGTCGAGTTCTTCTTTTAAAGTAGTTATTGCTTGTTCTATCACGTTTCGGTTTTGGTCCATGATGTAGTCCTTTAACGCACAGCGAAGAGTTTCTAGATGATTCTGGAAAGAAAGGTTTATTAAACGAACGATATAAAAAGACAATAATTGAATATGCATTATTACCTGCCCAAATTTTTTATTTGTAACTTATAAGGCATAATGGCGGGAAATCTTATAATGATGATCTATAAGCTTTTGTTTTTTAAACACTGATGTACGGAAGTGAAAGCTGGGTATGGCAGAAGAAGCATGAAAGTAGAAGAAATGCTGTAGAAATGAGAGCTTTGAGAAGTATGATTGGGGTAAATTTGAGTTATAGAATAAGAAATAGTGTAATAAGGGAACGTTGTTGCTTAAAAATAGATGTTGTAACTCGAATAGAGAAAGGAATGTTAAGCTGGTTTGGACATGTAGAGAGAATGAATGAAGGAAGAGTGACAAAACAAATATAAGAGGCGAATGTGTAAGGAAACGTTGGAAGGGGAAGACCTAGAAGAACGTACCATGACCAAATAGGTGACGTTCTAAAGAAGGGACAGATCAGGAGTACCCTCAACCGGCGAGAATGCATGAAAAGACTGATGAATGTTGAAGAAGCCAAAGATGTATGTCAGAATCGTAGCAAGTGGAAGGAAATGGTCTCTGCCTACCCCTCTGTTGGGAAAGAGGCGTGATCTACGTGTATGTATGTATTGTGTAGTGTATTTTTCTTAATTTATTTGACGGTTCAATTAGCTTGAATTTGGAGTTGTAAATAGAATATTCCTTACCATAGTTAGTACTGTAGTGCCGAAATCTTGTGTTATGCTAAGCATCCATTTGTTGCAGATCTTTTCTCCGTCCTGCTCCAACACTCGCGAGAGAGTGAGACGCCGTTGTGAATCTTTTTTGAGTAAGTAGAAACCATCGTGTTCCACGTCTATCGAAGAGCGTGGTACGTTTGGCATGTCCACCTGCAAGGTAATAAACAATAATACTAATTCAAAAATTCTATATTAATAATCATGGCTGCGCATTTAATATTTTTAGAATTCGAATAATATGACGTGATCACTAAAGCGATAAATTTGAGTTTATAAAAACCATTATGCTTAAAAGAGTTTTTAATAAAAATATTGCAATTTTTTTTCAGACTCTTATTTAGAGCCAGTTTCAAAATGGCGTTTTTTTCATTAAACTTTACTAATACTATATACATACTATTAAAACAATTATTAGTAAGAATTAAGGAAGACAAACACTTACTTCAGGAGATAATAGGCCACCAGAAGAACTCCGTCTATTTAGCAGCGTGTCATTACCTTCCAACTCATCAGTGGATGGAGTATTCGGCATTGTGCTACAATATAACCATATTAAGTACTATTGGACGTCACAATAATTTTAAATCAAGAACCATAAAATATAATGCCACCTCTTTCTTTCAAAAGCAAATTTAGGCAAGTTAGTATTCCGATATTGTAGTTATTGGTAAGCTTCACAATATCTATATAAGATTTAGCAAATTCGTTCGTAACATTGGCTACGGAGAAGAACGACACAAAGTGCAAGAACAAGCGCGGGCGGCGCTCTTAATTAAGGGCTGGACTATAAATGCCCACACCACATCGCAATTTCTCATGCTTATATCCTTTTCGGTCACTGAGAACCGTTATTTACTAGAGCGAGATAAAGAGAGGGATCTGAGCTCTTCGTCGATTCCGACAAGTGCGATTGCACGCCTGCTCCCTTTCTCACTGCTCTCACTGTCGCCCATCAGTACTACTAACGAACTTGCTAAGCCATAATGACAAAATTGCCGCTATTCTTCAGATATTCGTCAACCAGGCAATCTGGGGTAATATCGGAAACTATTCAATTAATGTTAGCAAGATATTTGTGAGGGTTGAAAAACAGGTCTTAAAAAATATTACTATAGGTAGGTACTTCTTTTGTATGAAAAGTTAGTATAGAACAGTACTCCAGTGGTTAGAATACAAGCGTTACATGACAGCGCTTACACGAAGTCACAGAAGTTGATTGGATGACAATTTTGAACAATAACCATAAATAGATAATAGTGACACTTAATAACAAATGCTGGATCAGCTATGCTCAACCTTTTTTCTATAGGGGCCACAAACACGTTTGAGAGAAGTGGCCTCAGGCTGCAAGGACAATTTAGGATCCTGGTGCGTGTTAATAAGTTATCGCTAAAGGTGAATTGAAAACTGGTAGGTAGATGGGGCACGTTGAAATGAATCGAGGGCCAGAGGTTGAGTATAACTGAATGGGAACGATGCGTCGACTTACAGATTACGTTTCTAATTTTCTTTTAAAGAGCTGCTATTAAAAAACAACGCACTTATAGCATAAGTTGCCAATCAAACACATCTAAATATTATGTATAAAGGTATGATTTCAATCCCGGCAGCAAGCAGCAGTGCTGCCGCTGCGTTGCTGCCACGATTTTGCTATTGAGCTCGCAATGTCATTTTATATAAACTTATATAGAATATATAGGGACCGGTAATGCTGCCGAGATCGATATCATACTTTAAAAGATTAAAAACTGGATTATTCCAGTTTTTTATGGAACCAGTCCAGTTTATGGAAATAAGGAAATCTGGGTATTATATATCAGAAGAAAAACCCAGTATCCCGTGCAACGGAACGCTAAGTACATTATAAATATTAGATGTGTTTCCACGGACCTGTTATGCAATTGCATTATTTCAATTTAGCTAGACAGTTTTATTTTGTTCAAGTAGCCTGATCTCTATTAATTAATTATTGCTATTCTGAACTCACTGTGATAATCACGAGTTACTTATACTGCCATTATTATTTTATTTAAAAGGTTAATTATTAGAATAATTGTATATATTTTTGTGTTCTACTACATGTGTGCATTATAAAATCGAAGTGCATTATCGACTAAAACCACACTGCTACTATTCGGCTTTGAATTAAGAAAATGATAAAAGATGAAACCATTTATAAGATATAATACATGGATGGAATAAACTTATAGGCAAATTGGACATAGTATCGCACAATCGTAAATATAATAATATGGACTTTAATTCCATACCGTATGGTGTATTCTCAAATCAGTGCAACAACTATAATTTAAGATTATTAAAACATTAAGGAACATACCAGAAACTACTAGCGCTATAGGTTTTTTTTAAACGCTACTTCACTCAAATCTGTACAAACAAATAAAATTGGAGTGTCTATTTATAATATTAAAATAACCGCTTTTTACTACATGCATATGAATGTATATACGATACAACACCAAAATAAGATTTTTAAAAGTTTAGTCTGTCTTTCTTTCTGTCTGTTTGTTCCGGCTTATCTCTGGAACTGCTGGACTGATTTTGACGGGACTTTCACTGGCAGATAGCGGATGAAATAAGGAGTAACTTAGGCTACTTTTACTTCAGAAATATTCTAAAATTATTATAAAAAAGTAATGTTGCTCTTATAAAGTACCACGTGGACGAAATCGCAGGTACAGCTAGTAATCAATAAAAATGTCCATTATACGAGTATGTCAATTATGAGTATGGCTATGGTTTTAATGGTTTCAAATTTAACTTCGCAATTTTCCTTTCATATGTAGCAGTAAGTTTTGAGTCTTAAAAAGCAAAGTGTAATGCGATGTACATTCATAGAATGCAATATTTTATTCCTTATTTCATAATAAATAAACTTTATATTTTAACATACAAGAGTCTAGAACATTCTAGAAGAATCTAATTCATGCTTTATGCAATATTTGAACTTATTCGTGCACTTAACAGTATATAACATGATTGTAAAGTTAATACTAATATACAACCGAATATTTTAACGATAAAGTCCTGTTTCACCATTTACTAATAAATGTCTGAGAAATTATTAGATTTTTGACATATTTTATATGAAAATTAGTTTTGAAAATAAATGGTTTTCCAAAAAATATTAGGGAGTCACAATTCACCAAAATTAAGTTATTTATCATCATGGCAGCTAATAAGCGATGTAACTGATTTTTTTACCATTTTGCTCTTTTAACTTCGTACGCTTTTACCATTTTGCTCCTTTAACATTTTGCTCTTTTACCATTTTACCAGTGCTTACCATTTTGCGCTTTGAACATTATCACTTTCAAACTTTTGACAACGACATCAAAACCGACTAAACGAATGTCGAAATTCAGAGTAAACCCCGGACATTTATCAGCAAGTGGCCAAACAGGGCCTAATTGGACATATTACGCATTCAATATAATGTATAGTAACATTTTTGGAACAATGTTGCCAAATATAATTTCGTATACAAAATTTGGTCGAAAAATAAAGTATTCTATGAATTTTGAACATCGAATAGTTTAAAAAATGTTATTGTTTACCTGCTATTGGACAAATCCGGTGGGTATATCAGTATCGGTGAGAGCATCGACGAGGCAGTCCTAGTGATTGTCGGGTTAGACCGGATCGTTTTCACCCTTATAGGTAAAACAAACACACTTAGGTGCAAAGCATTCGACATTGTGTTAAAACAATTGTGTTATCACTATCATTGGGGCGTTGTGTATGTGTGTATGTTACCATACAAGTGTGATTATAACATTCATATATATTTTTTGCTGCCGATAGTGGGCGCGTACTTGTTACTTTTATTGATATCTTTATTTTTTTCATAGAATTATTATTAAAGACCACAAATAGAAATATTGATTTTCATACTACCTATATACTACATATTAGAGCACTAACAAACGACGGGGCGGCGCGGCCCGGTCATTTTCACCGCTAATAGAACAAAGGGAATCTTATATGCTAACACACACGGCGGCAAAAAGACCACGCGGCCAGTGCCCGCCGAAGCTGACCGCCATGGATAAAATAAATCAGTTTATATGCACCAACGCAGACAGCGGCGACGTGGTCAGCCTCGGTCAGACGCGGCGCGGTCAAAAGGACCCGTCTTTTGTTTTGGGCCTTAAACGTAGGCTGAATCTACTAACCTATCAGTGATGTGTTGACATCTTTATTAATATTCTAAATGCGAAAGTCTTAACGACTAAAATGATCTTCATAAATTTTCACATAAATACAGTCAACCAATAAGAATCTAAGGTAAGATGAATAGAAAAGACCTAGGGAAGATAGAAACATTTACCACGTTTTACCGACATAAAATGCTTACAAATGTAATGAAAGAATATAACGAGCCTTTAAGATATCCTTTATAAATTCAGTATCAGCCGACGTAACGCCACTCACAGTCGGCGAGCTCACTTTTAGTTAAACATATGCACGATGATGTATATGACATGATACAATTACACTTATATGGCAAAATGTTTGTATAATATAAGAAACTGTATTTAGAGACATGTCAAAGATTTTTGGGTTATGTTATTGTTATCATTACATAACAACAATTTCAAATTTAATTGGGTGTATGAAAATTAACTTTTATAGTAAATTACTATCAATTCTCATAGCTGTGTTTCTTCGCTGTGATTAGTATATATCAGTAAATTTTAAATAATTAGTTTAAAAAGAAAAAAGTTTTAGTTTGTTAAACAAAAAACAGTTTTGATTACTAGAGGATTTAAATGTAAGCCAAAAATACAATCCCTTGTACATAATGGAATGCAAACAAAACGTAAATTTAAAAATTCCGTATCAATATCTCGTTTTTCATTTAAAAATCCATGACATGGCTAACTAAATTAGTACTTAATGTTATGTCGCAGTCAAATCATAAAATACGCCAAATTATAAAATGCCCTACGGCATTTTGTAAAGTGACGGAAAACGCAATTCGGCTGCAATATGTGTGTAATATATAGAGGGCGAATGAGTTTATGTATGCCAATTCAAAATCATGTAGAACTCAATACCACATTTAACATTGCAGTTAAATCCTGAGTTTCCTTGCCCAATACATAAGCTCCCTCTCACCAGCATATGTATGATGATATGAGAACATCACACAACGCAAACATGAAGTCATAAAATCTTAAACTAAAGGAATATTCACATCAAACAAAATTAGCCCGCTGACTGCAAAAATTCACACACAAATAATTTGCCTATCAAATCGTTCTGTTTACAATCAGCGCGCTGATTTTACGCTTGACATACAACATCCCATAAACCCATGCATAAGGATTATATTTGAACTTTAGTATAGAAAATTTCTAGGTAAATTTATTACCATGCGTTGCAAACTAAGGCAAGACTAATATGCTAAGACATAAGGTTAATTATTGCATATCTTACTCGATTTCCGGTGAGCTTGGCAGGTTGCCTGCTATGCTAGGCTCTGAGATTTTCTTCTGTGCGGTGATGGGACGCGCTTTGTCAGCCGGTACTGATATGCTACGGCTGTAATCCATGCTGCCGCCTAATCTATTAGTGGGCTTCTTTTTTCTGAAATATTTTAAAGTTAAATTTTATTGACTTCAGTACAGTCTAAATTTTTTAATACATTTACACAGCACCATCTAGTGGTAGTAGTAGTAGATTACAAGTTTATCTTTTATTATTTTATAATCAATTTTATTATTTCATCATCATCATCATCATCATCATATCAGCCCAATGACGTCCACTGGTGAACATAGATCTCACCTAATTTCCGCCGCATTTATTTAATTTCCTTAATATTGGATCTATATTCTTACTCAGAAAAATATTAATGTTCACAAAGAAAGAGTTGAATCAATATAACAAACGTTACAATTTAGGTTTTTATTTGAGAATTTACAAATCGCACAATTTTGAGCTTTATAGTTTCGATATATAGGATATAAGTATATAGTCTCGGATCCAAGCCCTAATACCCATTACGGTTTCTTTATATAATTTAGTCATAAACAAAACAACAAAGGCTGATTGTTACGTACTCGCAAAGGAAGGGATCTTCCAATAATTCAGCCGCGGTAGCTCGTTCCTCAGGCTTCGCCTCGAAGCACCGCAGTATGAAGTTCTTGGCTTTATTTGAAAGCTCATGCGGGATCTCTGGATGCATCTTGTAATATCCCACCTACAAAATAATAAAAAAGTATATAAAATTCTCAAGAAAGTACATGGATATAGATCATGCTGCTATCCTAAGAAATTACGAAACGCTTATATGTATATAAGACGGCAAATGAATCCCTTCATTGTTTCCTACGAATTAGAGCTCAGTTTTGACAAAACGTAGGTGATGTTTTTTAGCTATGTCATTGGGATTAAATAGTGATCACTTGTTTGTAACCATGTATAATATAATATTATAGAAATTACCTTGAAGAGAGCTGCTTGCGGCGATCCTAATTCGATGAAAGGTGGATTGCCTGTTGCCATCTCCACCACCGTACATCCCAGAGACCAAATATCAGCCTGTAAGATTTCAATTATTCGATTATTAACTTTCAATTGTTTCTCATTGATTTCTAAACATATTCTTTTGATATATTACTGTACTCATTTTAAGGTTAGGTATATATCTGTCTCTTTACAACAAATAAATTTAAAAATTATTCGTACCAAAACTGGACAAAGCGTAATTTTGGACCTGTCGAAAGTCAGGACACATACATATTATTATTATTATGTTTAAAGAATGATTCTCTATTATTGGCTTCACTCGCGTGAAATTTAGGCTAAAAATAACCCTCTCCAGGTCTAGACTATCCTGATGTGAAATTTAATGTAGATCGAGTGATTTATTCGTGAAAACGTGACAGAATTACTTTAATATTAGTAATGATTGTTTAAAAATAATATCTTATTATACTGACCGGAGCACCATATCCCCTCTGTCCTTTATCAATGACCTCCGGCGCCATGTACTGCAGCGTACCAGCGAATGTCTCAGTAGAAGGACACAAGCCAGCGAGCCGCTTAGACGTGCCGAAGTCTGAGATCTTTACCACTCCACTGTAAGTGTTTACTAGCACGTTGTCACCTTTTATATCGCGGTGCACTATCTTTTGGTCGTGCAGGTATTTTAGTCCTGAAGAATTAAAGTAGAATTAACTTATATTTATTAATACTTACACTTATAATTAATAATGTAGTGACGGATTAAGAATACATAATGTCAGAAGCTATGGCGGCTGAATGGAAAGGGACCGGCGTGCAAATCACGCGGTCCGAGTTCGTCAACGACCGGCAGTACCAATTCAGGCAGGATTCCACTTTGTGGAATTTATATGTACTAGTCAAGTGACTTACCTGCTAACGGTGAAGGAAAACTTCGTGAGGAAACCCACATACCATAGAAGAAATTCTATGAGTATGTTTGATCTACCAACCCGCCCTAGGCCAGCGTGAGTGGATTATGGCCTAAGCCCTCTCAGCTCTCTAGAGGAGAGGAGACCCGAGCCCAGCAGTGGGACTTAATGGGTTGTTGATGATAATGATGATGGATGTCACTACCCCATATCAACCCATGGATGTCGTAAAAGACGACTAAGGGAGTAACCTTATACAAACAAGAGCACTGTGAGAAAAGGAAAATTCGAAACAAACACTATACCAACCCATTTGGCCAGCGTGGTATAGTAAGCTAAATTCCCTCCACATTCTTTGGAGGAGACCCGTGCCCAGTAGTGAAACGTTTATGGGTCGAAATGATGATACTTATAAATTAGTTAGGATATATCTTTTTGGTTTCTTAGGGAAAGGTTCTTTATGGAAAATTTATGAAGTTTTAAGCATATTTATTTTATAAAAACTCACCTTCTAAGATCTGTTTGGTGTAATAAGCAATAGTTGCTTCATTTTCCTTCAGTGGTCCCCACTTAGACCTTAGTAGCGCAGAGAGAGAACCTCCCGGCACTTGTTCCATGAAGATCTTGAAGTAATTGTCTTCTGATATTGATCCCAAGTACTATAAATATAAAGGAAAGATGACAATCGGACGATTTGGGAATATATTTCAAGTTAATTCTTGTTTGTTCATTTTTTTTTTCTCTAATTATTATTATTTCACTTTAAACACACAAAACTTATGTATTAAGGTGGACTTAATGCCAAAGGCGTTCTCTACCAGTCAACCTGATGACAAAAAAAAATAAAAAAAAAACTAAACGATATCCTAACAGTTCTAACGTATGCGCTTCTAGACTAAAATTTAAATTAAATAGGGTTAATTTTTTTTTTCTTTTTACCACATTCACACAGCGCCATCTAGACCCACAGTAAGCAATTATATTTGCTTGTGTTATAGGTACTAAACAACTGATATACTACATTTTTTTATTTTTTTGTAAATACATACATATTATAGATAAATTAAACCCAAACACAGAACAAACCTTCATTTTCCAGTTTTGCCTACAGACCAATAGGATTTTATTTAAATCGAGATACGGCACCTACATGATACATCTTCAGAAATTGTAATGTACCTGCACGATGTTCCTGTGCCGCAGTTGCGAGTGCAGCAGTATCTCCTCGTGCAGCGGCTGCACGTCGCCGAGGTTCCGCTCGGGGATCTCCTTGACGGCGATGCGCACCTGCGTGTTGAGGTCCCGCGCCGCGTACACCACGCCGTACGTGCCCTTGCCCAGCACCACGCGCTTGTTCATGTCGTCCAGCTCGTACTCGAACTGGGGAGACATCATCACTTTGATTATCAGCTTTCAAACAAAATATGCATAAAAATCGGCACATTCGTTAACGAGTTCGATGCTACAGACACACATAAACGTCAAAATTATAACACCTCTCTTTTGAAAGATATGTGTTGCCAGCCAAATAAAACAATTTTTTTTTTCGAGCTCTTATTTTATATTCATTTTTCTAACTCGACATACTGTTGAATTCCTTATTCATCATCATCATCATCATATCAACCCAATGACGTCCACTGTTGAACATAGGCCTCACCTAACTTCCGCCACTCCGAGCATCTTTTTGCCGCCTGCATCCAAGGACCACCCGCAACTTTTACCAGGTCCTATTATTTAATACTAAAATGAAAAATGGGAAAAGAATAAACTTAATATTAAATTAAATACTTATATAAAAATAAAAAAGACTAGATCATCTGTCCAGACTTATAAGAGGAAGATGCGTAGGTTTAGCATAGGATAGATTAAACAGCCAATTACCTTGAGCTGATCCTGCATCACACTAGTATCGAGGTCGGTGACCTTTTCGTGATCCGCTGTGAGTTCCCCGAGTAGATCGTGCAAGCGTTCCCGACAAGAATGCGACGGCAGGAAGATTTGGAAGTCGTCGGAATTCTCACTCACGTACAGGAATAAGCAACGCTCGTCGCGCTTGTAAAGACTAGAATTTTAAATAAATAAAGTATTTTGAATAAAAAGTAAAGACGTAGGAGGTAGTTAATTGATAGACAAGTAGAAAGTGACTAAAATTTTTATGTCTGTAGGTAATTTTAAAAACCCATCCAGAAATAGTCCTAGTAAACTTTGAAATCTATTTAAATATATTTTCTCTATGTAATTTTAATAAATTTTTGCCATTGCACCAAGTAATATCCAAGTAATTCAACATTATGCCAAAAATTATAAAATTTTCGGTAAATTTAAGGTATTTATTGATTTGAATATTGTCATAAACACGAAGTTAAAGTCTCACAAATATTACCTGTAGCTCCTAATCATGTCAGAAGTGAAGAGCCAGCGATGGACTTGACGACACTGTCCTCGTATAGAGTCGAGACACAGGTTAAGTATCTCTACAGACTTCTCTTCAGCACCCATGTTCACATTCACGTACGATGGCATGTATACTTTTGTCGTCTCTAATATTAACACCTGAAAGTTTTGAAATACAAAAGTTACTTCACTTTTGCCCAGTACAAATAAAAATGGGCCTTATAGTTAAAAAAATAAGGGCACGTTTTCAATTTTCTGTTAAAAAAAAATCTATTATGTAGCGTTCTTCGCGGTCCTCCTATATCTTGATTGGAAGATGTAGTCATAGGCATAATCTTTATTTCATTAGATCAAATATATGATATTTATGAACGTCATACAAAGGCAAAAAAAGGTGTCAGCAAATTTGCCAATTTGTCTTTTGTAAATAAACAACTTCTATAAATACTTAATTACTTAATGTGATAATGTTACTTACAGGAAACCTAATTATATTTTCACAGCTGCTCTTCGTAGCTTCTAAGAAGTATTCCATCCAAAAAGAAAACACTTGTTGTTCTGGTGATATTTCTTCGCTTTTCCTAAATCTGAAACAGAACCTTAAATCACAAATAATCTAATCCAAGCATAAGTTTAAAAAAAAATGCACCTTAGATACGATTTTTTTCGTGCCAAATGTAAGACAAAACGAGCCTAATTATGTGATTTGTGAGGGACATATTTTACGTCACGTAATTTACACTCTCATGTGTTCATTTCAGTGTCATACAAAAGCCATCTTTTGTTGTAAAAGAAGAACACAAAGTAAGCCATCCCAGACGGTAAGATATAAAAAAAAAACTTAAAAAAATTACCTGACTTAAATGAAATGAAATCTCGTTTATTCATGTAGGTAACCTACATGAATAAACGAGATTTCATTTCATTAAGTAACACTTATGAAAGTCAAAAGTTAAGAATGTAGGTAACAGGTTATCTGAAAAGTAGTGTCAGCAAATTTGCCTACAACCAAAACAAAATTTCAAAACCCAACTGATAATTTACAGATTTAATCTCGTTTCGTTTTACCCTTATTTTGACATCCTCGTTTCTTTGTCGTAGTGACATTAGTCACCGTGAATTTTTTGCTTCTCTTAAGGAAATGTTCCATATATTTTCTAAATAACAGCAATGGTTTGTCCCATTTGATAGTAAGCAATTACCGAAACTTATAGATGCCAGCAACATTAGAGGCATCTCGCGAATCTCATGTCATCAAGTTGGCATGCCTTAAAGTGCGCGTATCGTATGGACTGATAGAACAGTGACAGCGAAAAATATGCCTAGTATGCACTTAGTCTAATAATTATAGCTACAGCAAAATAACATTAATCTTACCTGTCAATAAGTTCTATATTCCCAATAGTGGACTTGAGATACCAGTTGGGTGGTTTTAGCTTGAACATACATTCCGCGGCCTGTATCGCCTTCACATAGTCCTGTGCTAGTACTGAGATCTCGAAGAAAGTCGCCACGTCCCAATAGTCCTTTAGTGAGGATAGACTGCCTTTTTTACCTATTAAATGGTTTAGCACCATACCTACAAAAAGACAAAAAATGTGTATTATACACATACATATAATAATCTATAATCAAATAAAATATAATCTCATTTTGGTTTGTCATCAGCAAACGAAAAGGCAAGTGCTTCAAGTCCAAAAGTAATAAAAAATATTTTGCCGTTAGAAAGTTCCATTAACACTGAGTAACATAGGCTATACAACACCACGCTACGTCCAATAGGAGCTGAGCAGTGATCCAATAAAGAACGACGGGAGTTCTAGTAAATAATTAAAAACAATTACTAATACTAGCCAAAAATCATAATATCGTTTATTTATTACATCAAAACAACATGAGTTATAATCCCATTATACAAATAATTTAATTGACAAGACATCTGGTCATTTGGCGAGATGCCAACAACCATATAAATATTTAGATTCATACATCAACTCAAATGACAAGAGACAACAATTTCAATATGCCGTATAAACATGATTATGAGCTTCTGTCCATAGCTACGACCACTTATGCACAAAAGAAGCATCCTTTTAGGACTGCACCAGGTGCAACCAGATGAGATACAGTCTCTCTCTGCTCAGACAATCTGGAAGTTCCTAGCCTCTATAGGATTAAGCAGAGAACTATAAAACAAAAAGGGGCGCTACAATAGATCAACTCTGGTCGAGGTAGCAAGGAGGCCACTAGTGGCTTCCGGCCCAAATAACCATAATAATAATAATAGCTACGATAGCTTTTGATGTCTAGTTCATTCATTCATCAATCATTTTGCATTACAATCAGTTGAGTGGTTAAGGTGTTAAAGCGTAACAAACAAACTCTATCGTATGTATAACAATAGTCAGGAATTTTTTTTTATAATAAAAACGAATGCTTTGTCTCAATTAGTTTTTTTTTTCTACTGTGCACAGTTAACTTTATAAGTAACAAGCGCAGATACAAAACATTCGGAAAAATGTATAATAAAGAGCCTCTAGAAAAGTTTATAAGGTATTTAAATAAAAAAACTTACCTATGTGTTGTAACTCCTGCGAGTTTTTGAAATCATTTCCAGCTATAACTAACAGTGTCGCCAAGTTAATACCCGCGTATTCATTCGGCTGTACTTCGAAACCCTGTCTATACCTGAAAAATAAGCATGCTTTTATAAGAGCCGAGTATGACATCGAACTACGACATTAATAAATATTTCTAATTTATCAATCTGATATTGTCTGCATCCTCCCCAAAGAAGTTCATTTACTATGTTAAACAACAGCGGGGTGCAACTTCAAGGCGAACTAGAAGTTTAACGATACTGATACCAATATTTTTTTCGTTTCTATTTCTAATCAAGAAACGGTAAGTAAATAAATAACACATACCAATGTATAGCATTTTTCAAGCTTTCCTTATCCAAGTGCTGAGATTCAACGAACTTATCCTTGTATATGCGCCCACACAAACACAACATGTCTGGGAACCTATTCTCTTTCTTCTCTAAAGCTTTGACGCACACTTTTAATGCGTTTTCTCTGTCGCCTTCTTTGTTCCGTCTGTAAAATTTATATGTATAACTTAGTACATATTTTTACCAAAGATACTAGAATTTCTATAATTGGGGGTCAAATTTACAGCTCACCGCTGTAAATTTGACCCCAACTTCATATCTATACTAATATTATAAAGCTGAAGAGTTTGTTTGTTTGGTTCAACGCTAGTATTTCAGGAACTACTGGTCCAATTTGAAAAAATAGTTTAGTGTTCAATAGTATATTTATTGAGAAAGGTTATAGGATATAAACTCCCACTGCGGCACCAAGGCAGTCGATAGATTAGTACGTAACGAAATACAATTTAAATTATATAACATTAATATAAGCTTAGTGCGGTGCTTTGTAATTAGAACAATGGGAACACGAGCAAATGAATTAGATTTTCTGATAATGTAGTAAATTAAAACAGCGTGGTCATGTTGAACAAGACTGAGAGAAGAATCCTTATGTTTCTAGTGAAATTACGTTTTATTTTAAATAAGTTGAGGACAATAGGAAAGATATGTTCTATAATACGAATTGTATTAAAATTAACATTTAAAAAATTAAACTTGTCTTGGAAATATTCAGATATTATTATATTAAATACATATTAAAACTTGGAATTTGTGTCAAAATATGCCAATACAAATGGCTCCAGTTTAAACCTATAGCAAATGACTTATGAGACTAAAAAGATATTGTTAAATTTATTTAAAAACAGCTGCCATTCCATATACTCTGATTAATTTTCTTTTCAATCCTCATCATAACTTAACGCTACTTTATTAGCTTATAGAAAATAACTCACCTATTCATAGCAAACGCATACATAAACCTAATAATAGGCATATTCATATAATTCTTTCTATTCATAATAGTCTTCAGGTCATCAACCATTTGTACTATCGCATCGTAGTCCTGAATCTCTCGGAACGATATGAGCATGCTAAGTATTGTGTCTCCAGACAGTACTGCGGGATCGTCCAGTCTCCGTCGCATTGCGTGTAAAACAGTTGCAAGCTCTTGACCGCTGTATATCTCGCGGGCTTTCCGGAGATCTGAGAGGAATTTCTCTTGGAGATGTGCTCTGAAATAAAAAGAAAATACTTTTATTTTGTCCCCCAGAGAGCTTATACAGATAAACTATACTAAGTACTTAAAAACTAATTGGCTTAAAATATAGCTTAAAACTAGGTACATAATTAAAAAAAAAAATCTAAATTAATCTTGGTGGGGACTAAAATGGACATAGCTCAGCTCAGCTTTTATGCTGTTTAGCTATATAATTATAACTAAACAGCGCTGGTTTTCAGCTTTTCAGCAACATTTTTTTTGTTTGAAACACTTTATTGATACTTTAAGATTGTGTTTATGTCTGGTAGCGACAAATGTGGTTGTTGATAACCAATAGATTCGCGTCATTGAGCTATTATCTATTATAAGTTATAGTTATATTAATATTATAAGTTTGTTTGTTACGCAAAGCCCTCAGGAACTACAGGTCCTATTTGAACAATTCTATAAACTAAATATATATTTGTATATATATTTAGTTTATATACTTAAGTAGCTATTTAATTTCATTATTATCAATTGTCTATGCAAATAAATTTTGTGCGAAGTAATGGCTCCAATGACTTGCTTGTCAAATGTGAAAAAAAAATGATATAATATCCTCCCAGTCGCACAGTAGCGCGTGCTCAGTCACCCATACCTCGCAAACTTAGTGCACTCAACAGGCTCCTGGATTCTAACCCAGAGTTTGACTTGTTTGTGGACGGATGGTCGAAGATATTATCTGTATGTCTGTCGTATTACGAGATTGAAGTATGAATGTGCTGCCCTTGAATCTTGCTATTTTATTGTTTTATTTTTGTTGTGTCTAATTTGTGTTTTAAGTTTCTTTTTTCTTTGCATTGTCTATAATTATTGTAATTGATACCTTATATTGTTGTAATTAAAGTAAAATAAATAAAATGATAATTCAATTACTTACTTCGTTTGTACTTCGACATCCTGCAGTATATTCTTCAATCTCAAGGTCAAGTGTTGTTTAGGGTCCGCAGAATCTTCCCCTTTGAACTTAGTCGCCGCTGGGTTGGTAGTGACACAGGTACCAACGTCAGTTAATTTGTACGAGACGAATAGGAAGTTAGGCAGCGACAACTATAATAACAATAATGATTAACTATATAATATAATATAATATAATATTCTACTACATTCACACAGCGCCATCTAGTCCCAAAGTAAGCAATTATACTTGCTTGTGTTATGGGCACTAAACAACTGATATACTACTTAAATACATTTTTTTTTGTAAATACATACATATTATAGATAAATTACACCCAGACACAGAACAAACCTATATGCTCATAACACAAAGATTTGTCCTGGGTGGGGATCGAACCCACGACCTCCGGCTTAGCAGTCAGGGTCACTAACCACTAGACCAACAGGCCAGTCAAAAACTATTATTAGGATAATAATCTGTACTACCTATACTAATATAATAAAGCTGAATAGTTTGTTTGTTTAGTTGAACGCGCTAAACTCAGGAACTACTGATTCCAAATTAAAAAATTGTTGTCAAATTCCAAATAAATGTCTGCTCACGGGTCTGCTCAAAACATTTTGGAGGGAATTTGACCTACTATACCACGCTGGTTGGGTTGGTATAGGATTTTGTATAAATTTTTCCTGTTCTCGCAGTGATCTTGTCTGCTTTAGGTAATCCCTTAGTCGACTTGTGTGTCATACCCACGGATTGAAATGGGGTACTAACGTTATGTATTCTTAATCCACCACTACACGGCAATAGTGTTAATAAATTTGGTTTACAAGTATTAAGAATGTTCCAACTTAATAAAACGCAGGAATTAATTACATTTTTAACCTATAAATAAATATCTTTGAAAGGAAATATAATAAACTGACAATAATCTTTATATCACAATAGATATTAAAAACTTTAGAAAATTTGATGAATGAATGCGTTTGTGAGTAGTGTGTGTGTATCTCTCTCTATTTCTGGAATCAAACTATAACTATGGGAAACACCCAAGTAATTCATTCATTAATTCATTGAGACATATGAGTAATTAATTAATATTGTGAGTGACGCATCGTAATTGCTCAATAATAATAATAATAATAATAATAATAATATTCTACCACATTCACACAGCGCCATCTAGTCCCAAAGTAAGCAATTATATATGCTTGTGTTATGGGTACTAAACAACTAATGAAGTATTATAGTGGAAGGCTAGAATAAGGATAAAAATATGGCAAAATATTTCCTACTAAATAATAGATAGAGACTATATTAACTATAATTGACTTTTATTCATTTGGAACCAGGAATAGTTATGATTTCGCTACTCTGTTGAGTTATTAGAATAAACTAGCTTTTCGCAGGTTCAGTCCAACAATACCTTTAAGAACAAAAAATAGTGTAGTAGTAAAAATAGATGTTGTGACGCGAATAGAGAAAGGAATGTT
This sequence comes from Laspeyria flexula, assembly GCA_905147015.1. Taxonomy (NCBI): domain Eukaryota; kingdom Metazoa; phylum Arthropoda; class Insecta; order Lepidoptera; family Erebidae; genus Laspeyria; species Laspeyria flexula. The sequence continues at coordinate 12,162,149 of LR989956.1, forward strand.
AAGCTGGTTTGGACATGCCGAGAGAATGAATGAAAAAAGAGTGACAAAAGAAATATATGAGGCGAATGTGAAAGGAAACGTTGGAAGGGGAAGACCTAGAAGAACGTATTAAGACATATAGGTAACGTTTTAAAGAAGGGACAGATCAGGAGTACCCTCAATCTGCGAGAATGCATCAAAAGACTGATGAATGTTGAGGAAGCCTAAGATGTATGTCAGAATCTTAGCAAGTGGAAGGAAATAGTCTCTGCCTACCCCTCTGTTGGGAAAGATACGTGATCTATATCTATGTATGTATGTATGAAAGAAAATGTTTTCGTGTCTAATGCCTTACCTATTGTTTAGGAACTAGCAACGAAATTAATCGGAAGTAAATGGAGGAATTGGAAAGAAATTATCCACTTCCCTCTACAGCAAAGCGGGAGACAAAAGTTTTTTAGTTCCAAATATAAAATTCTAGTAATGCGTTTAATTGAAGATATTTTAATTGATTTTGTACGTCAGGCTCGCATATACATACAAGTTTTTCATTGTACTTATGATATTGATAGGAACAACGATCATGGAGAAACAATATCAAATGGAAATACCATGTTTATGATTAGATAAACGACTATTAATTTTACATTACTTTATAGTAGGACTAGAAATCACGCGGGACTTCGGTCCTGCCGTTATTTATTTGGCCACTGCTCAGCTCCTATTGGCCGTAGCGTGATGTTATATAGACTATAGCCTTCCTCGATAAATGGGCTATCCAACACTAAAATATTTTTTTAATTCGGACACGTAGTTCCTGAGATCATAGCGTTTAACGAAATAAACAAACTCTTCAGCTTTATAAAGAATTTTTTTATATATCTATATAAAAAAATTCTAAATATGGAATTAAAGTTATGCGTCATGTATGTGGCAATCTGCATATCATTAATTCTATAACGCTACAGCGTTAAATAGCTTTAAGGTATTCTGTTAAGTATTGATTGGACGCCAATTCACACGTTCAGATCGTCTCATTGTTTTATACTGTAGAGATGAAATGAATTCGTGCTAGTGTAGATACTCGTTATAAAGCAATGCCTTAAAAGGATTTCGTCGTTTTCGATTTTTATTATTTCATTGGAGCTATTTGTTTTAAATATTTTCAATAGGTAAAAGATGTGTAAAAGGTACGAAATCATTGCGTTATTATTATGCAAATAACACATTGGAACTTGCTGGGCGTTTTTTTTTATAATAACTGTAAGCATTACGGATACTTACTTTTTAATACAAGTTCACGTAAATCTAAACAATGTATTGAAAGCATTTCAAAAAAATAGCTCCGTTTAAAATATAAAAATATGACACTTAATTGCGCCGTTGCGATTCTTCTGTATGAACCCTCTTAACAAAAGTAGAGTAGACGCGCCAACTATTAGAGTTTTCTGTAAAATTAGACTTTGAAATAGTCAGAGTTGAGTAAATTAAATAATATTAGGTACTATGTTACACATTTTCTTAGTATGGAGAACAAAACAAAGTTTTATCTCAGAGTTCTATTATGGTTTCGGTTTGCGGTTTTCATTATTAGTTTCAATTCATTATAATGGTACATTATGTTCGAAGACATTATTGTTCGACCGCTGAGAACAAAACTACTGCATCATGATAATAGAACCGTTGCAGTTTGGTCGTTATACATCGCAGTTAAAGTTCAATATAGCTCGCGAAATATGTCACTGTTGGATTTTCCCAAATTTGGAAAGGGTTTGGTTTACTTTACACTTTGTACGCCATGACACAAAGGATATTATGTTATTTGACACACGGTGACTGAAATGTCGATCAATGGCTTAATGAGTGAGGCTCGAATGCTCGAAAACTTACAGACCTTACCCTTAAAGATATAATATATATATATAGCTGTCTCGCTCAAATATAACGTCTATATGACTTGTTAGGTAGGAATGGCAAAATGTAATAGGTATCTGCAACTGCTACATTCTGCTACCTATCCAAAAAAGAAAGGAAAAAAGTTCAGTAAATTATTTGAGAGCCGCATACCGGAATTAAATAACTATTTCCCTGTTCAATGCAAAAGATAAACAGAACTATATTTTCATTATTTGATTGTTCAGAGCAGGTAAAAGCTAAAGAGATATCACCGTTTGTTAACATTTTTCCCGCCAAATAATGTCAAAACTACAAAAGTATACAGTATATATATATAATATATCAGTCAAAAAAAATTAAAAAACGCTTTAAGGCGAAAACATTTTACTGGGTCGTGGCGCGCCAGTGACGCCCTAGTCGCATATGGCTATCATTCATTTAATATGATTAGGTACATATTTGAGTGTCGTGACGACATACTAATATATCCCTAACCATATTAAATTTATGAAACCGATATAGGTACGCCAAGGGCGCATATTCACAAAAAAAGGTGTCAGAAATTTTGCCTAAAGCCAGTTCGATGACAAAGTTGAGCCTTGAGAAGAACTGGCAACTTTCTTTAGTCGCCGTGTAATAAACATAATTATGTATCATGGCAAATCTTGAAAGACATAGTACAATTCTTAAGTAATATATCTACATCATCATACATATTTTCGTCGGTCATCTAAGATTCAGATACTTGTCTAAGAGAACCAATTGACAGGCCCAGGAGGGGTCACAAGTGTCATCAAAAATCCTTACACACAGTACATAAGATCTCCCAATAAAAATGTCAACCAGTAATTGAATTACATGATATTTGAATCGTCATACTAGAATGATTGCTCTAACGAATAGGACAATTTGACAAATTGAGAGTAATAGTTGTTGAGGTGCATTCAAAGAGGTATAGTTACTGACAGTTGAATAGGAGGAAAATAGTAGGTATGTGTAGTTAACTACTTGTATATGTCGACAGGCATTGTTAAACTGAACCTTGTATTCTTCAAACAAAAATGTGTTTTATAGTTATTGAAATAAGGTTAAATGTTCTTTGCTACTTAATCTAGCAGCTGGTTTTGATCAGAGTAATGATTTTATTCGAATTTTAAAATCAAAATTCACAAAAATCGTACAATGTAACTGTAATCTTGATATAATACAATAAGTATTGATTGCTCCCAAGCGTTTGAAGACATCGGAAACTGATTGCCGAATATCCTTTGATTTGTGACGAAAAACCGACACTGATGCCGAACACAGGCGAACACAAACAATCACTCGTCTACATGTTCGGGTTTGTTGTGCAGTCCCTGTTTACCGTTGCTTGCCAAGCGTGTGGAGACGACTTAAGGAATTTGCTATTTGAAATAAGCAATTGCCTATATTGCAAATCAGTGGGCTACCTATGACAAAGCAACCATAACAAAGCCACCAGAACTGACAAATGAAAATGCTATTGTTCAAATGTTAAAAAAAAAATCTAACTGTTTGTTTGTCTGCTATTGACAATAAAAAGTTGCATATTTTATCAAATAAGTATTTATTAAAACCGAACTCATTATGGAATTCATGGGTGACCAACACGTGGCCCGCGGTCGCATGCGATCTAAGTATTTATATTATGAACAGAAGTAAATTTATGGAGTAAACCTAGCACTAGATGAAAAAAAAAAAAAAAACACAAAAAAAAAACGGCAAACGTTGTTCTGCCATATATTTTACGACCTATTCTCATACCTACCAACAATACAAAAAAGAAAAATTAAAATCGGCCGAGCCATTTCGGAGGAGTGCGACCAGAAACACCGTAACACGAGATTTTCTTATCTATTCTAGTATTAAGCATTAGAGTTTAGTTGAAAGAACTAATGTTAAGAACAGGTTCGAATTTTAAAAAAAAACAGGATTGGGTGGTCATCACGTTACCACCAATAGGAGCTAAGTAGTAGCGAAACAAAGATCCACGGGAGCGAAGCTGCGGGCAACGGCTAGTAGAGATGTTATATTAGGGTCAATTTCGCATAATCCTAATATAGGATATATTAGTTTCGTCATATTCTAATACCATACCTATTACCCGATATTAGTCAGATAATAGGGTAAGGAGTGAACGTTTTAGTATTATGCTCTATATCTAGTATTCCTTCGCGTAGTCTCTGGCTAATACTTGACTAATATCGAGTAACCTAATAGATGACATTCCTATAACCTAATATGAATACGGGTCGCTCGTATTATAATATGCATACCTAATATGAGTATATTCGTTTCATCTCTAACGGCTAGTATTATATAAAACTACCAAAACACAATCTCATACATCTATTTAGCTTATTTTATTTCGGTCGAAAAAATATTACGATATTATTTAATAATTACCTCGATTAAGAGGGTTCATACAGAAATCCATGAAATCACAAGATTTCCACGTTCGCTACAGAATATGTCTTTATATGTAGCGAAGTAATTTTTGGCATACATAGACAACAGTTTTCTTGTCTAAAAAGTGTATTAAGAAAAACAGACTATTTATTATTAGTGTTTTAGTTAGAACAGTTCTTTCGCACAGCGTTTTAAGAAATTCTACGAAACAAGCCTACTTTCAGATTCGCTAGGGACTAAAGTAATTGAAATGCATAGAAAAAAAAGCTTGTTTTAAGGTCTACATATAGTCCTTTAGTTAGTGTATTGAAAAAATATTAGAAATATTCATTTTTTTATAACTAAAACTTAAGAACTAAAATTTTTAAAAACGTTGAACTTTGATCAAGTTTGATTATAATTTTGGTACACTATATGTGTTTAAAAAGTCGATTTTTTTACATTTAATTATTAAACAAGATGTTGTCATTCATAAACGTCCATAATATTTTCGAAATCCCTTTAGGAATATTTTAAAATGATTTTTGAAAAGAGCCTAAAAACGCCTTATATTTCGGCGCACAGGCCGTGAGAAATCAGTACCGGCTGAGGCCTTCTAGAGAGAGGACGTAACGCTTTGCTTCCCGCGCTCCCGGTCCGATATTTACGTAATATTTGTATATTTCAAGAGAGTTCAATACCAGTTGATACTTTGTTATGGAATTTTTTTTTTATTAAAGATCAAATTATTAACTTTGCTGTTTTTGGGCTGATGAACTCTAAAATCGATATCTGACGATCCCATTGGTCACTTGGCATAGTTCTGAAGTCAAAATTTTAAAAATGACCGCCATCTTGAACTTTGTTGTTTTTGGGCTGAGTGATACCAAAATCGATATTTGACGATCCCATTGGTCACTGGGCATAGTTCTAAAGTCAAAATTGTAAAAATGCCCGCCATCTTGAACTTTGTTGTTTTTGGGCTGAGTGATACCAAAATCGATATTTGACGATCCCATTGGTCACTGGGCATAGTTCTGAAGTCAAAATAGTAAAAACGCCCACCATCTTGAACTTTGTTGTTTTTGGGCTCAGTGATACCGAAATCGATATCTGACTATCCCATTACTCATTGGGCATAGTTCTGAAGTCAAAAATGTAAAAATGCTCGCCATCTTGAACTTTGTTGTTTTTGGGCTGAGTGATACCATAATCGATATTTGACGATCCCATTGGTCACTGGGCATAGTTCTGAAGTCAAAATTGTAAAAATGCCCGCCATCTTGAACTTTGTTGTTTTTGGGCTGAGTGATACCAAAATCGATATTTGACGATCCCATTGGTCACCGGGCATAGTTCTGAAGTCAAAATTGTAAAAATGCCCGCCATCTTGAACTTTGTTGTTTTTGGGCTGAGTGATACCCAAATCGATATTTGACGATCCCATTGGTCACCGGGCATAGTTCTGAAGTCAAAATTGTAAAAATGCCCGCCATCTTGAACTTTGTTGTTTTTGGGCTGAGTGATACCAAAATCGATATCTGACGATCCCATTAGTCACTGGGCATAATTCTAAAGCCAAAATTGTAAAAATGCCCGCCATCTTGAACTTTGTTGTTTTTGGGCTGAGTGATACCATAATCGATATCTGACTATCCCATAGCTCATTGGGCATAGTTCTGAAGTCAAATTTGTAAAAATGCCCGCCATCTTGAACTTTGTGGTTTTTGGGCTGAGTGATACCCAAATCGATATCTGACGATCCCATTGGTCACTGGGCATAATTCTGAAGCCAAAATTGTAAAAATGCCCGCCATCTTGAACTTTGTTGTTTTTGGGCTGAGTGATACCATAATCGATATTTGACGATCCCATTGGTCACTTAGCATAGTTCTGAAGTCAAAATTGTAAAAATGCCCGCCATCTTGAACTTTGTTGTTTTCGGGCTGAGTGATACCAAAATCGATATTTGACGATCCCATTGGTCACCGGGCATAGTTCTGAAGTCAAAATTGTAAAAATGCCCGCCATCTTGAACTTTGTTGTTTTCGGGCTGAGTGATACCAAAATCGATATTTGACGATCCCATTGGTCACCGGGCATTGTTATGAAGTCAAAATTGTAAAAATGCCCGCCATCTTGAACTTTGTGGTTTTTGGGCTGAGTGATACCAAAATCGATATCTGACGATCCCATTAGTCACATATCCTTAGCAACTTTATAAGCCAAGCCAAGGGCTCAGCAACACCATGTCGTCTGCATAACTAAGATTATTTACACACACATCATCCACAAAACAGCTGACATGTGTGCTGCTAAGCTCCTCAACTAGGTCATTGACATAAATGTTAAAGAGACGAGGGGATGTCAATCCTCCCTGTCTCACTCCACATAGTTCTGTAGTCAAAATTTGTAAAAATGCCCGTTATCTTGAACTTGAATTTTGACTTCAGAACTATGCTCGGTGACCAATGGGATCGTCAAATATCGATTTTGGTATTACTCAGCCCGAAAACAACAAAGTTCAAGATGGCGGGCATTTTTACAATTTTGACTTCAGAACTATGCCCAATGAGTAATGGGATAGTCAGATATCGATTTCGGTATCACTCAGCCCAAAAACAACAAAGTTCAAGATGGTGGGCGTTTTTACAATTTTGACTTCAGAACTATGCCCAGTGACCAATGGGATCGGGCAAACAAATAAGGTATTTTCATATTCCTTAAATATAATACGTGACGTAGACCCGTTATATAATAATTTATATTATATAATATTATATAATATTATATAATAATTTAATATGGGATCGTCAAATATCGATTTTGGTATTACTCAGCCCGAAAACAACAAAGTTCAAGATGGCGGGCATTTTTACAATGTTGACTTCAGAACTATGCCCAGTGACCAATGGGATAGTCAGATATCGATTTCGGTATCACTCAGCCCAAAAACAACAAAGTTCAAGATGGTGGGCGTTTTTACAATTTTGACTTCAGAACTATGCCCAGTGACCAATGGGATCGTCAAATATCGATTTTGGTATTACTCAGCCCAAAAACAACAAAGTTCAAGATGGTGGGCGTTTTTACAATTTTGACTTCAGAACTATGCCCAGTGACCAATGGGATCGTCAAATATCGATTTTGGTATTACTCAGCCCGAAAACAACAAAGTTCAAGATGGCGGGCATTTTTACAATGTTGACTTCAGAACTATGCCCAGTGACCAATGGGATCGTCAAATATCGATTTTGGTATTACTCAGCCCGAAAACAACAAAGTTCAAGATGGCGGGCATTTTTACAATGTTGACTTCAGAACTATGCCCAGTGACCAATGGGATAGTCAGATATCGATTTTGGTATCAATCAGGCCAAAAACAACAAAGTTCAAGATGGCGAGCATTTTTACAATTTTGACTTCATAACTATGCCCAGTGACCAATGGGATTGTCAGATATCCATTTTGGAGTCAATCAGCGCAAAAACTGCAAATTTCAAGATGGCGGACATTTTTACAATTTTGACTACAGAACTAGGCCCAGTGACCAATGGGATAGTCAGATATCGATTTTGGTACCACTCAGCCAAAAACAACAAAGTTCAAGATCGAGGGCATTTTTACAATTTTGACTTCAAAACTATGCCCAGTGACCAATGGGATAGTCAGATATCGATTTTGGTGTCAATCAGGCCAAAAACAACAAAGTTCAAGATGGCGGGCATTTTTACAATTTTGACTTCAGAACTATGCCCAGTGAACAATGGGATCGTCAAATATCGATTTTGGTATCATTCCGCCCAAAAACAACAAAGTTCAAGATGGCGGGCATTTTTACAATTTTGACTTCAAAACTATGCGCAGTGACCAATGGGATTGCCAAATATCGATTTTGGTATCATTCAGCCCAAAAACAACAAAGTTCAAGATGGCGGGCATTTTCACAATTTTGACTTCAGAACTATGCCCAGTGACGAATGGGATTATCAGATATCCATTTTGGAGTCAATCAGCCCAAAAACAGCAAAGTTCAAGATGGTGGACATTTTTACAATTTTGACTTCAGAACTAGGCCCAGTGACCAATGGGATAGTCAGATATCGATTTTGGTATCAATCAGCCCAAAAACAACAAAGTTCAAGATAGTGAGCATTTTCACAATTTTGACTTCAGAACTATGCCCAGTGACGAATGGGATCGTCAGATATCAATTTTGGTATCACTCAGCCCAAAAACAACAAAGTTCAAGATGGCGGGCATTTTTATAATTTTGATTTCAGAACTATGCCCAGTGACCAATGGGATCGTCAGATATCGATTTTGGTATCACTCAGCCCAAAAAAAACAAAGTTCAAGATGGCGGGCATTTTTATAATTTTGATTTCAGAATTATGCCCAGTGACCAATGGGATCGTCAGATATCGATTTTGGTATCAATCAACCCAAAAACAACAAAGTTCAAGATGGAGGGCATTTTTACAATTTTGACTTCAGAACTATGCCCAGTGATCAGTGGGATTGTCAGATATCGATTTTGGAGGCGATCAGCCCAAAAACAACTAAGTTCAAGATGGCGGACATTTTCACCACTTTGACCTCAAATAGTCACATTCATCATCATATCAGCCGCAGTTATTATTGAGAAATTAATTGTTAGTCTTATATGAAATTAAATGTATTTTTCTTTCTTTCTAATAAAATTGTATTTTAATTGTTTATACGATATATATACAATACGATTAATAACAATTAATTATTGATTAATTTAATTTGAAATTTTGTCCTATCCAACTTTAACAAAATACGAGGTTAGAAAATACCAAACTCATTAGTACGCGCTATATTGTTGTACCACACAGCATTAGAGAAGTGTGCATGTTTCGGCTCTGTGTGCGTAATTTAAAAACCTATTTGCGAGCAACTTGAAAATGTATGAACCCTCTTAACGACAAAAATCGTTGTATAGCCCAATGTAAAATGGTCTTTACAAAATTGACAGCATTTCACAAGTATTTTGTTCAGATTTATCTGCCATAGTAACACTAGTTACATTAACAGACAATAATAAGTTATTGGGGATTTTCCTCCGATTGACCTTCACAATGAATTGGTATATTGTTTGTGTCGTAAATTCTGCCTTAGTGTAACTACAAATTGGATTACATACAACCAAAGGAAAAAAACCCTCATTTAACCAAGTTACAATGCAACTCCTATGAAAATAAGTTAACTAATTGATATTCAGAAAAATGGTGGGGAATTGTCACAGGACTTACTCCCCCTTATTACAAAATCCGGACTAAGTAAGAAGTATTACCACTACCACTACTACCAGGTTTAAATTGACATAAGCCATTGTTTTAGTGTCAAAATTGTCAATTTAAACCTGGTTTAATGCTTAGTCCGTATTTTGTAATAAAGGGGACTGGGCCTGGTACTTTAAAGGTTAAAGGTGGCAACCGCGTTAGAGGACGCTAAAAAACAAGATAGGATAAAGATTTAAAATATATATGATATAAAAACATCATTGGAATAAGATAGCGCAGAACCCAGTTGGAAATATTAGAAGAGAGCAATGCCAAAACTTGAGAATAGCTTTAAGATAAATTACCGTCAAAACAACTAATACTATAGCTAAGAAATTCAATGAAGTAGAACTAAGCAGGTCTTACAATTAGGGCTATAGACAGATAATGAAAACCAATTTTGGTTCACTAGAAATAGGCAAAGAAAATGACAAAGTTAAAGTTTAGAATCTAGCTAAAAGTGCTTAACCATGGAGAAAAATGGGCACAGCTGCAGGAGGCTTTTTGTCAAAAGGGACAAATAGACAAGGTTAATTTAATGAGACAGTAAAAAAAGAACACAATAATTTACCATTGTAATAATTCAGAATAAAGGATCAAATCAATAATTGTATTGATGTCTAGAGAAGAATCGAAATAGTTATCCTCCTTGCAAAGAAATCTAGCAATCATAGGGTTGCATGTCTTAGTCCAACCAACACCGAAGAGAAATGTAATAAATAACCAATAGGAATGGAATGAGAGGCATGTGCATTATAATTACGTTTGTAATTTCTTAAAATATTTTTGTATAATAAGTAATTTTTTGAAATTCTAGAAACATAATAGTGGCTGCCGTACTCAGAGATGTTAATTAACATAAAGTTTATTTACTAAAAACGTGTAATACTTAAGTCGATACGCCTAAAGATTCAATGAAAAGATTGTGTGACAGATGTTAATGACAGATTACTGCTAATTGTCATCTCTGAGTGCGGCAGTTAGTTTGCATTTCTAGAAGTATCTAATTATAATATACTGATATAACATGCTGAAAATACTTCAAATTTTTCTCTCATTCCTAACATAAAATAAATCATGTGCAGTCCATAAATAGCTGTTCCAATTATTATAGATGAAGATATAGTCGGCAACCAATCTATAATGAAAGTGTAAACACACCTTTTATGTCAGAAAGAGGGCAGTCATTGAATCAAGAAGGTTACCTTACTTGCTGCACTCACAAAATTACATAAGTAATATATTTAAGGGTACATAGTTTCGAATGTTGTAATGGCTTATTCCCGCCCGCTCCAAGATTTTGTTCCCAAGTGCTCCAGATAAAATAATGATATTATTATCTTGTGAAATCGATTCTTAGGGCTTTATTTATTAAAAATTCTTGGATCTCCTGGAAATTACTGTATGAAAAATAATAATTTTGGAGAACACTTGATTTGGAGCACTTGCATAAGCCGTTTTAACTTACTACTGAAAATTTATAGAATGTTTGTATAGTCTCCTTCCAATAGGACTACTAGGAATTGTATCCAATGCAATCCTGTGGTGCAATCAGGTTATCTGTCCACCTTGTGGGTGGATGACTGGTCCTATTGATAATCCCTTACATAGGTCTATGTTCAGCAGTGGACCGCCTACGACTGATATGATAAGTCCTTTTTGAGATTCCGAAGTGAATGCCTATATATATTTACCTTGAGCCTTAATGTGGAGTCTGCATCAACATCATTGTACAACAGAACATTTTCCTTCATGTCAAAGCTTTCCCGTACTCCGAGGTGGTACAGCAGCGAACTCTGCTGCAACTGCACACTAAGGTCCACCAGAGCCACGTCGGCATTGTAAAAAGTATCCAACACATTTGTCTCACCAAAGTCTAGTTTTTCAAACTGAAAAGAAATTGGCATCTTTAGTATATACTCGTATATTCGGTTTAGACTACCTATGTAAAAAAATTTGAGTATCTGTTAAAATAATAAAACATTTGGTAAATTTATTTAATGTTTGGCACTCCAGTATAATTATGAACTCCTTTGTTTGGCCAAAACAGGCAATGCTCAAAGCCACCATAACTAGTCAATGTAAATGCAATTGTTTAGTTAAATAACAACTAATTTCCTAAAATTTATGTATGTAATGAATTTTTTTTTATCAAAATAGCCCCTTTGTCTAATCAAAATAGCCAAAACCACCACAATTGGCTTACTTAAAAATGCATTTAAGTTTTTCATCACCATATTAGACACCATTGTCAAACAAACAATACAAATTTTTATTATGTCTACAGCCTGGCCCTGATGTTCAGCTTTTTAATTGTAAAATAATATTATTACTTTTATGAAATTTATCAAATGTATTGCAATTCATTGTATCCATTTGATAGCTCCTACAGAGGAATATGACAACACCAAACTGAATAGGGCTGGAAGGATAGATTAAAGTTCTTCAATTTGAATAATACAAAATCACCAGACACAACAAGTCGTTAACAAAAGAATGTGGACAGTATTATTAGCAAGAGCATAATGTAAACAGTAAGAGTACCTAGCCCATGCAGCGGCATAAATTGGATATAATAGACATGTGTTTATAAAGGTTAATCTACAAGGTCATGGTACCAAGAAAGACATAAAAATAATAACTTCAATTGAAATTGTAGCCAAAAGTGGCAAGAATTTAGACAATTACTTCTGTACTACTGCAATATAGGAACATGTTTGAGTATAACTATGTAAAGAAAACTACTACTAAACTACTAATTATTGGTACTAACACAGAATTCTTGAAAATATGTTTATGCATACAGTTCTAGGAATAATATTTTTGTCAAGAAAAACATAAGCTTATAGGTGTTGAATTGACGAAAAAATATCCATATTACAATATTTTCAGTGCCAATTAAAAAAAAACTGTGGACTTTGCAACAGCTGATAAATGGTTACTTTATTTTTTGTTCATTTACTGGAATTACCACACTATTCATCAATTTCAATGTCAAATAATTAGACTGAGAATTTACACTTTAAAGACATTGAACATTCTAGCTATAAAAACTACTTTTGTTACAGTTATAAAAATAATCTCTTGCATTTGAGAAGGAAAGTATCATTTTGAAGGACACAACATAACTTTTTTAATAACTTTTTCACTATCAAATAGTAACATTTTATCTATTATCTGTATTGAAACTTACATGTATGTGATGTAAATTAGCGTTGACTAGCTCAGACGCTAATCTTACTTCTTCTAAAGCTCTTTTTCTGTGGGCAAGGTTCACTGTTTGGGTCACATCCAGAACACATGCTATGTCCATACGAGGCCTTTGATTAGACCCACCAGCCTGCACAGTCGCGTTGGACCCATCGCTGCAAATACTTTCGCAGATGCTTCTCACTTCCCCTACAAAATAACCAAAACAATGCAATGCAAAAACTCTGTCACCAGATCAAAAACAAAGTTCACTGTATCGCACCTGTGTCTTCTAACGCCGTGGAAGTGTTCGCACCGCCGAATGTTATCATTTTCTCACGTGTTTATTAACATTTGGATAGTTTATACACACATTTCACGTTCAATTTACGCAGCATAAAAAAATACATTCCACAACAAGTATTTGCGGGCTTGTTATTTAACGTTAGTGATGGGAACGCACGCATGTCGCAAACGATATGACGATAAACGTAAATAATCACTGTGATGTAATATCGATAGAAATATTGTATCTTCGAATAGTTTGTTAGCGCATTAAAAAATTAGATATTTTTTGATTAAATCCTAATTAGGTCACAGCAAGGTAACGTAACTCAATGATTACGTGAAAAACAGATATTTATGAAAATGTTGTTCCAAAGTAAGTTGGTAGGTATACGAGAATTAGACTTATATCTTTACTTAAAGTAGGTTTCAAATTTTGCTTGAAAAGCTTTGACTACAAAATAGTATATGTGGCTAAATGAACCATTACAAAAAATAACTAACAATGATTTCTATCTTTGTTCATGTGAAAGAATATATTATGTAGATTTAAGGTCCTTTGAAAAAATATTACATATAACTATCATCATAGTAATGTCTGATTATTGATTTGACTATAACCTCATTTGGTAGAAACTACGGTTCTTAAGAAATATTTACAGTTTGAACATAACACACAAAAGTTAAACTTTGTAACTATGTTACGTCTATATTATTGTTTGTTTAATTATTTTAACAGTTGCATTGTGCATGTACATCACTATGGTTGACCTTGGAACGAAAAATTAACGCCATCTGTATTGAAAAATTTTAACTATGAAAGGTATACCCTGAAAGTTGAATGTTTATAGTTCCTAGATGTCGCTAGTTACCCTAAAAAGCGAAAATATCTATCAAATAGCTGAATCTTTTTCCAACAAAAAAATATAATTATATTCCTGTAAATTCTTCACAGCCACAGAGTATAACCAGTCACTATGCTTAGCGTATGTGGACTATGAGAAAGCCTTCGATTCTGTGGAAACATGGGCAGTGCTACAGGCACCCCAGAGATGCCGAATTGACCATCGGTAGGTATATCGAGGAGCTGAGGTGTTTGTACAGAAACGCCACCATGTTAATCCAATTCGGCCTGAGTACTTAGAGGCATAGTAGTTGTAAGTAGATATTCTATTATTTGGTATTCGATTTCCTTTATTCCAGGACGAGGTCAGAGCTGCTCTCGAGCAACTTAAGAACAATAAGTGCCCAGGGGATGACGGAATCACGACAGAGCTCCTAAAAGCAGGCGGGATCCTGATTGAGCTAGTGAGTCTCTTTAATTCCGTCATCCACCAGGGCCTAACACCTCAGGCGTGGAGAGGGAGTGCGGTGGTTCTGTTCTTCAAAAAAAGTGACAAAACCTTGTTGAAGAACTATAGACCCATCTCACTCCTGAGCCACATCTACAAGTTTTTCTCGAGAGTGCTCACAAACCGCCTCGCCGGAAAACTCGACGAGTTCCAGCCACAAGAACAAGCCGGGTTTCGAAAAAGCTACAGCACCGTAGACCACATCCATACTGTTCGGCAGATTGTACAGAAGACTAAGGAGTACAATCAGCCGCCTTGGTGGACTACGAGAAAGCCTTCGACTCCATCGAAACCTGGGCGGTTCTAGATGCTCTGCGGCGATGTAGTATCGATTGGCGCTATATCGAGGTGCTGAGATGTCTTTATGACACAGCCACCATGACCGTTCAGCTCCAGGACCAAAAGACGAACCCAATCGAGTTTCGTCGAAGGGTAAGACAGGGGGATGTAATATCCCCCAAGCTCTTTACCAACGCGCTCGAAGACGTCTTCCAGACGCTGGACTGGACTGGACGGAGTATTAACATCAATGGCAAATACATCTAACACCTTCGGTTTTGCCGACGATATCGTCATCGTGGCAGAGTCACTGGAACAGTTGAGCGGAATGCTGCACAGCCTAGACGGAGCCTCTCGGCTTGTCGGTCTCGGCATGAACTTGGATAAAACCAAGATTATGTTCAACGAATATGTCAAGCCGAGACCGATTTATGTCAACGGATCGGTTCTCGAAGTTGTTCAAGAGTATGTCTACCTTGGACAAGTTATCCAGCTTGGTAGAAACAACTTCGAGATAGAAATCGACCGCAGAATCCGGCTGGGTTGGGCAGCATTTGGCAAACTACGTTGGGTTTTCTCCTCGCTACTGCCGCAATGCCTGAAGACCAAAGTCTTCAACCAATGCGTCCTACCTGTTATGACATACGGTGATAACAGGAGACGAGACGTGGACACTCACTGTAGGACTAGCCCACAAACTAAAAGTCGCGCAGCGAGCTATGGAACGAGCTATGCTCGGTGTCTCTTTGAAGGATAAAATTCGCAACGAAGTAATCCGACAAAGGACCAAAGTTACCGACATAGCTCGTCGAATAAGCAAGCTGAAGTGGCAGTGGGCTGGTCACATCTGTAGAAAGACTGATGGACGATGGAGCAAACGTGTCCTAGAGTGGAGACCGTGACTCGGCAAACGTAGAGTAGGACGCCCTCCAGCTACCTACCATAACCATACCTACCAAACCAGTCATGAGACTCGTCATCTGATGTGAGTGAAAACATTAGGAAATCCACATACTCCAGAAGAAATTTCTTAGTTTCCTTACCTTACCTACCTATGTCTGATCAGCCAATCGGCATTAGGTCAGCGTATTCCATATAGCTACGCTGGCCTAATGCGGATTAAGGAGAAGAGACCATGATATTATTATGACTATGACAAAAATATTTTATAGGTTGTTATTAAACACAATTAACATTTCGCTGAATTATTTCGCTTCAACCAATATACAGTACCTACCTACAAATGAATGATGTGGATTATGAGCACAGATAGCAGAAACACGTTTCTGAGATCCGTATGATGAGCATCATTTATTTTTATAGCTCTTCTTTATATTTTAATGTTGTGTACCTACGTTCGTGAAAGGAACTGGAACCATCTAAATAGGTGGAATAACATTGAGCTGCGAATACCAAGCGATCTGTCAAGGAATATCTTAAAGGTTGGCGTCCACCACCAGCATACTTACAGCAAAATGATGCTTTTACATTTGAATTCTCGTTGTAATGTAAGTACCTAAATGTAAAAGCATTTGCTGTATACTGATCAGCCTCCTTTCTCGATTTTTCAGGAATTCTTTGTACGGTCAGCAACAAAAGTAGTTGAAACTATCCATAATTTCCAACCGCTTGTATACCGTAGCATATATAAACTATTTAAAAAGACTAGTGCCAGAATTGAAAATTACGAAGATATAAGTAATTCAATTCTAACACTATTGACACTCGGAAGTCCCAGGGAACGCCTAACCTACTGTCTTGGAACCCGCAACGAAATTAAATAGAATTAATGGAGGAGAGAGAAGTTGGAAATAAATTATCCACTTTTTTTAAGCAAACAAGCTTACGGCCAGCCTGATGGTAAGCGGTTACCGTACCTAAGGGCGCCTGCAACACTAATAGTATCATGATGAAGGGACCTAACATAGCTGGAAATGTAGTTGTGATGCACGTCTGCCTATCCATTCGGCGAAAAAATGTATGTACTCCTTAAAAAGAAAATGCCTACAACATAACGAAATTACACTCGAAGCGACCACCAAATCTCTACGTTGCCGGACTGATTAATGAGAAATAGCCTTAAGAAATACTTACCCATCATTTCATGACCTTTCATTGTTGTCTTGTTTTATATGCGAGCAATTTTTATAAATACAATGTAGATAATGTTTATGGTGCAGCCCAGTGATAAAAATCAATGAACACATATTTTTTATGTCGGGCCGTTTATGAAAAGTTGTAAGTACCTAATTAACCTTTGATTATAATGTTGTATTTTGAAACCAAGTTAATAAATAGGTTTTCTTGTTTGTTTGTCTTTTTTCGGTTTGCATGTGGAAAAGATCATACAAAATGAAGTGACTTTTGAGCATTATCAGATAAAAGGAAGAAAAGGCGTTGCCTTTAGTTACAATACAATCTATTTTCTGTAGTCTTAACAAAACTTTGATCTAATACTTTTAGGCTTATGAGGTCTTGAGGAAAGGAGGGAACCTTATGGCATGATGGAAGAGGTACCTGATAGGATAGGTACGGGTTGCTGAAGTAAGGAATAATTTCATTTTAAGGCAGGACTAGTAAAAATAAAGCAGCATATCAGGTACAATAAACTACAGGATATAACATAATTATTTATTTTGTGGTATACAATGTATAATAAGTATAAATATAAGTTGTACACGTTTAAAATATTCTTCCAAGATGTAATTAATCACAGTTTCTTGGTTACTAAATAATTTTAGTATTCGATTACAGTACGTTTATGTAAATCATATAATTTATGTGTTCTTTGGTGGGGATCTTAATGAATCTTATTTTAATATATGAATAGACATTTTCTTCTAGATTTTCTTTGCAATACAATACCTACAACTATATGTTGGTAATACCAATGCCATGTGCATATATCGAGGTACCTATATAATAAATTATTTTGATATAGATAATATAGCGAAAATAAAATGGGAAAAACTTAGATATACTTTACATTTTGACTAGTATAAAATTTAAAATGTTATTTGTAGATTGCTATTGTTGCTAAAAATATTGAAACAGGACAGTTGCTAATTATTATGTAAAAAACATCTTATACTGAAGCAATTTTATGATATAGAAGACCAAATGAAATCATTGCTTCTTTAGTTTCTGTTGATCTGGTACTTTACTTTCCAAGAATGATTTTACGGGAAGCTCCAAAGCTCTGTCCGGATTGGCTGGCCAGCTTGTTGGTGCCAGCTTGCAGGCCAATAACAGAGTTGCCAGCGCGCAAAACGTCTTCGCTGAACTCACGGCGGTTTTCCTCAGCTGGCCTCGGGCCAAGGTAGGGGCCTCGCCATTCAGGGTGCTTGTATGCCTGTAAAGAAACAGATGAGATACGGCTTAATATTATATATAGTGAGTGGAAAAACCCATCCTCCAATGATATTGTAACATACAATATCATTGCCACCCTCGGACCCCCACCCCAACTATTGCAAAAGAAAAAGGTATATGTAATATCGAACAACTCTTTTTAAATTAGGTTAAGGGACAGAACTCCATGGGCGCTTATTCCAAATTTGAGGTCGGTTTAACCCGAACAGCATCAAAATTTTAATGCATTGAATAAAAGACAGCTATTGTGTATAAAGAGTAACAATATTGAGTTCCATTTCACTGGAGTTTTGTAAAACTTTGAATTAAACAATGTTTAAATTTTAATTATAATGTATTTAGTTAGTAAGAGCGCCTCTTTCGCCAACAAACTGCTTGTGCAGTTTGGCGATTGTGTAAAAAATTAAAAAAATATGTATCTGAAAGTGAATAAATATATTTTTTTTAAAAATTGCAAATAACCGCCGAAAATCGCTCAAAATCGTAGAAATTGAGGTTGTGCAAACACTTATGGGCAAGTTGGTAGGTATGTTAAAATTAAACTGGCAGAGGATAGACGGTTCTTATTATTATGAAAAAGACAACGCCCGAACTCGGGAAACTAAACGGACACAAAGTACACCCACACCCAATTTTTTATTTTATTTAATACTAATAATAACTTGATGCACAAAACATGTACAAATGCGGTCTTCATGCCAGACATTAAGCATTCTCTACCAGACGACCTTAGGGTGATGCACAGATAAATATATATAGATGCATTTAGTGGAAAAATTCTCGTTTGAATTACACACAACAATATTTAATATTTATATAAATATCAATGTCTCAGACCAATATTAATGGTCTCCTGTGGGAATCGAACCACGTCACTCCTCATGGCGACGTTGGTGTGGCGGTCAACGCTGCCGCGCCAACGTGACATTCAAACAATAGTCGTTTGTCAAGATTTTTTTGCTGATTTTGTGAACAAGCCAACTTTATTATTATTAAAATAATAATTATGTAGGTATGGTTACAATGTCAAGCTTCTTTGGGTACATTAATATCAAAATAAATTCGCCGATTTCATTGAACGTTATTACACGTGAAGGTCAAGACGTTTGTTCTTGAAATTTTGTTTTTTGTGACACGATCTTACGTGGTAGTTTTGTCCTTAAACAATGGCAAATATTCTGATTATATTGCAAGTAGCTTCTGCTAGTACTTATGGCTCAGTTTTTCGTCTGTATTAACAAATATCCGACGTCTCCACTTCACACATGATATAAGCTAACGACATTCAACATGATCGATGTATTAATTTCAATGTATTATTGTCCTTCATTCCGTTTTCGGTTACGGCAACTGTTACTGCGTCTTGATCAGTTAATTAATACGTCAGAGACCCTACTATGAATTTCGATATCGAAAGTGGGAGTCGATAACGCTTTAAAATGTTTATTTAAATTTTCAAATTCTGAATTCCAAGTCGATATCGAAATTCATCGTAGAGTCTCAGGATTTAGGTATTGATGAAGGTGACAATGTTAAGCAGATAGAAGTTGTTATTTGCTCCGGTAATTTCTATCATGTGTAAAAATAAGAAGGTTAAAAATTGCCCAAAGGCGTTTCTCATCTTATAAGTTTATAACTCTTTTCCATTGCGTCTCCTTGATGATATTGATAGTTGATTGATAGTTACATGAAGGAAAATAGAATAAACACGGTTATGTATAAAACATTTATCTTGTCTATAAGTACAAATAACTATATTTAAAAAAAACATACCGTTCTGCCAAGCGCGAAGATAGTTTGTGTGACGAGAGCGATGTTCTTCTGGTCCCATAAATCCGTTGTTTGGAACAAATCTACGTCTGGGACTCCATATTTGACGCAAGCTTTCTGGAACCTGTAACCACAAATCGAAATAATTAATCCAGTATTATCGGTACTATCGGACTAATCGGTGGGGCTTGCAGAACAGCATACCTTTAGCCACATTTATTTAATAGTTTAATTTTTTTTTTAATTTTCATGTTTGTTTTATTATTTTTTATATTGTTCTATGTCTTTTTTTTTGTGTAAGTTGTTTTTGTAGGCCCTAAGCCGGAATAAATGATTTTTCTTTCTTTTTTCTTTCTTTCTTTTCTTTACTATTATCTCAGTCTGTTGCTAGATGGACACAACCTGAGTGAGTAATGCGCATTTGAGTTCTTGATTTACTCCATACTTTTGTATGATACATGATTTGTATGATGAATGTTATCAAGAATCGTTTCTCATAATACACGTAATAAACAAATGCAAATTTTCGTTCGTTTCACAAATTTTATGCAACGGAGCCAGGGTTAGGATACTTATTTGGTTAAGAAAAGACAATGGTAGCCTTCGGAGGTATTTTTTAAACACATTTAGGTATAATATATTTCATGTACCTAATTATTGCAACTATTGAACGTATTTTTGATGAATTGCTTCCTATCAAACATAACCAAGTAATTGGCCCAAATTTTAACTAATTAGCCTAACAAGGAGATCGTTGCGGCTGCTTACGGCAGAGGCAATGAAACATTAAGACCCGTTTTCACCACTGTCAGTTAAATAACTGATATCCTATCCAAAGCGATATTCCCTTTTTTTATAATAATGTTTAGACATACATACACTGTGACTTGCCATCTAGTCCAAAACTAAGCTAAAGCTTATAATATGGATACTAGACAACTGATTTACTTAATACTTGATTATCTTTGCGTTTTGTAAATATGTACGTACTTATTATAAATACATTAAACCCAGAAACAGAACAAATAATTGTGCTTATCACACAAAGATTTGTCCTGAGTGGGAATCGGAAACAGATAAAAAAAAACACAGCCATATCCTTGTGCATCGGTTACCACTTACTATCAGTTGGCCGCAGGCTCGTCTGCCACGTCGCGTCGTCGGGCAATAAAAAAGGTGTAACAGGGCCTTAATCGATTTCTGTTTAATTACTATCCATTCGTGTCAAATAATTCATTCGATTGAACGAAGAATACGGATTGAAGATGGTATTTATTCGATTCGGGGTAATTAAATGTCATTTTTATGATATTGTTCGAGGATTGCGCTGTCAGGATATTTAATAAATGTGTCATATTTTATTTAAAGTTTACAAAAGTAATAAAAATGGGTTTTACACACACGATACTCTTACTCAACAAACGAAGGGGAAATTCGAAGGTTAATTAAAAGTACCTATGAATTGATTTGAACGTGTTTTTTTCCTTGTCAAAAACCTTC
The DNA here is from genome assembly GCA_905147015.1 of Laspeyria flexula. Classification (NCBI taxonomy): domain Eukaryota; kingdom Metazoa; phylum Arthropoda; class Insecta; order Lepidoptera; family Erebidae; genus Laspeyria; species Laspeyria flexula. The sequence continues at coordinate 12,183,489 of LR989956.1, forward strand.
ACTTCCTTTCTATATTTTATAAATAAATATACCAGGAAATCCTTACTAATATACTTGTGAAAGTGTGTTTTTATTTGTCCTTCTTTCACTTGGTAACAAAGTAATGGATCACTTTATTTTTTGTATAGGAATAGTTAGAGGGCGGACGAAAACGCGGAAAAATGCTAGTAAAAAAAAACTTTATTAATCATTGCGCCCTGTGTCATTAACCTTAGTCCAAACAAAATATTTCAAAGGACACATTATACAAATATAAATATGGTTATCAGCGACATACCATTGTCCATTGTCATTGACCGCCGTTGGTGGTCCATATGTGATATGTAACTAACGATTGAATATGTCTCTTCTATAAATGGGGGAAATTTAAGTTTACATTGAGAATCCAATATTTCAAGAAAACTGTTACATTAATAAGTCCTATTCGGGATGTGCTAACTGAATAGTAAACAAATTATTTAATAACAGCAAAGCAAATCTCCAAGAAGTTTTGTGACTATAACATTATGCTTAATCCTCCTGTTACAAAATGTGGAATTTTGGTAGATAAATTGCAAACTTTTTCTATTACTACAACTACTCGTATTAAAAAAACAACCAAAAATAAAGAATATTATCCACAATTGCAGAAATTATACAATTTTTTTTTGGTTTTCCTTTTTTAACTTGGATATACAAAAAGAGTTTTATTATGACCCAGATAAAGTAAGTACCTATATCTATATAATAAAATATATGGCAAGACGGTGGTCAAGTTATACATAACCGTATGCAGAATTGACCAAAGAAACTAAGGTCACTATAAATTCTGTAGCAATCGAGTAATCGTCAAACAACTTACTGGTTTATATTGTCCATGAACTTGTAATCTCCACCAGAGATGTTGACCTTGGAGATGATGCCGGGTTGGAGGCGGTTCATCAGCTTGCACAGGATGATGCCGTCGCGGAGGGCATTTTCATAAGGCATGGCTGGGAACCTCTCTCCGATGACAGCTTCGATCCATTGCTGAGCTTCTACCTCCTTTTCGGGCTCACGTTTACCCGCACACTAGAAGTAAAAAAGGTATTGGTAGGTGAAGTAGCCATTTTAAATAATAGCTGTCAGAAAAACGAAAGATTTTTTTTTATAGTAGCCAAGCATAGTGGCTCTTTTTCACCTAATGGAAAGCTGAATGAGGAATCCAAATAGCTTTGCCAGCTGACAGGAGACCCAAGTGTCAGCCGGCATCGCTATGCTGGCCCGCAAGGTGCTTCTTCACGCTTCGCTTGAACAATATTTAATATAATTTCGTTTGATTGTTTGTAAATTTACTTTCACGCATTAAATTCTAAGAAGATTATCGTGAAATTTTAGGATGGTGGTCTCCTGGTCAAAAACTTGAAAACCTAGCACTTGAAATAGCTAATTATAAAAGTGTGGCTAAAAATAATAAATCAAAGTTCAAACATCTTATAATTGAAACTGTTCAAAGTGTAATCAATGATTGTGTTGCAATAATTCGTTGCTATCATTGTCAATACAGATATGAGTTGGTGTAGTTCAGGGCTGTCGAAAACCGATATGATATCAGGCCGATACAAATCATTAAATAGATTGGTAAGCTGCACAACAGATAACCTATTTATCAAAGAAAAGCTATGTCCGGGGCTTCGCTCCCATCACTCTTTGTTTGGCTACTGCTCAGCTCCTTTTGGCCACAGCGAGATGTTATATAGCCTTGCTCACGAAATGGGCTATATAATACTAAAACATTTATTCAAAACGGACCAGTAGTTCCCAAGATTAGCCCGTTCAACCAACCAAACAAACTTCAGCTTTATAATATTAGTATAGAAAATAAAAATACGTGAAAATCACCATTAAAACTTTTTTTTTCTTATATAGGTACCTATGACGTAATGCACAAATATACAGGCGGGATACAGGCCATGCCTTCGCCGTCACCGGCTTGGACAGCTCTGGTTTAGAGTAATTGTCCAAAAATTGTATACCTACGTTTTTAAAGGTTTTAAGTCACAAAAAAAAATACATACAGCCAAAAATAGGTAGGTATATCTAAATAAAATGTTTGTATGGGTAGTTCGTACAAATGGTCAAGTGTTGCTTTGTTTACGAGGAACACACACTTTTAGTCCATAACATGTTTGAACATTGATATTCTTCCGGGTCTGCCTTCATACTCTATTTTTCAATCGCTATTTTTCAATTATTACTATTATGTCTAGGTGTATTCTATATCTGTACAAAGATAAGTAATAAGTAAGTAACTTATATTATACTCTCGCTCTAGCGTTTTGCATTTTTAATTTTATTATCCTTTGACAATAATATAGTGCATATTTTCATGTCAGTTACAGAGCAAGTACAAAAATGTTCTGTACCTACTGTATCTTACTGTACCTTTTCGAATCAGTCGACAATTAACTAGACACTGAGTGATAACGACTGCCGATACTGAACCTTGGTCCTTGTCTTTTGTTTTATATATTTACTCACACGATACGAAAAATCATTCATTCATTGCTTGTACAGAGATACGAACAATACGTATTATGTACTAAGTATTCATTTTCGCGAAAATGTTGTTGCTCGTTTTGTGTTCTGTGCTTCTTTACTCTGCAGTTAAAACACACCCGTTTATTGTTTTATTCCTTTTCTTTTATATTCCGAAACATTTTTCGATTATTTTATAACAAGAAAAACGTGTGGATTTTATAGTAAAATTTAGTTGTAGTGCACCATATTATAAAATAATATAATTATGTGTAGTGTTTAACAGCTGTAAATGTAAATGGATTTTTTCAAAGGTATGTTGTAATTAAATCTTATTAATATTATATATGCGAAAGTTGGATGGAAAGATGGATGTATGGATGGATTTTTGTTACACGGGAGAACACCTAAAGCGAACTGAAGGAAGTCTGGCACTACTTTTAGCGAAGCTAGTATCAAATAAACAAAAAATATATCTATAGATATTGGTAGTAATACAAGTCAAAAATTATGATAGCGACAGATTACTTCAGAATTCAAATGTCAAATAAAGGACTGATAGTAAATAATATAGATAAATTAAATACAATTCAAATGTCATAAATGATTAAATACAATTCAAATGTATTAAATGATTAAATATATAATTCAAATCTAATAAAATGCTATCATGACAATTTGCCATACAATTACCGCCTCAGAAGAATAACAAAACAATTAAAACATTAACGTTTTTGTGATGGTATGTGTTTTTATTTGCATTGCTTTAGTTACAGATGTTCACCTACACTAATAGACTATTGTTCAGTTGAAGTTCAACTTTATTCATTATTAAATAATATACAAAACAACAAACGTAAATCAGTTTAATCTATAAAGAGAAGAGAAAAAAGTACTGAACTGTGTTTGCCTATTTGTACACAGCACAGTGCCGTGCAAGTCGTCTTACAAACTTTGCCTAGGTCTTATTAATCAGATCTAGCCATAATTAACAACACCAAACCCGTTCCAAGAATCTTATAGAAACATCAGCCGTTTAAAGGAAAACTTGAGATTCTTTTTTACCCGACTGACAGGACGAGTATTGTTTTTCATTTATTGGCTGTATTGGCTAGAGATATTGTAAATATTATAAGTATGATTATAAACTAGGCAAAGTTTGAAAGACGAAAATTCAGAATAATATCAAATAAATAATATACAATTAGGAGTGTTAGGAGAGGTCTATGTCCAGCAGTGGACTGCAATAGGCTGAGATGACGATGATGATGAATATAAAATTTGTATTTATTCAATAAAGTATTTACATCAGTTACCTTAAATAATGTGTATACCTATTAAGTATTTAAGTTAAGATGAAAATATTTTTGTGAATTGAATGTGGTAGAATATTATTTATTATTATCTGATTGAGGTCAGATTGGAAACGTACTCTAAAGGTAGTACTATTATTATTTTATTCTGTGTCTAAAGGCATCTTCATGATAGAATTTAAAAATAAAATCGTTAATGTCATGTAACGGGATTAAGGAAAAAGTTTAATTAAACTCCGAATAAAGGCTGAAGAATAATCTGGAATGAGTCAGTTTTGACAGGGTTGCGTGATAGTAAGCAGTGGGCGTGCACCAATAAAATGGGAGAACATAAGCGATTCAAGAAAGTCAAGTTTGATAGATTTATCTATCTGACGTATGCAAAGAGAGTGCGAGTTGGTAATCTTATCTGATATACAAAGGTCCGATAGATAGATAAACCTATAGAGAATATCTTAGTTTGACATCGAATCCTTAAACATTACATTAACTTATGCAACGATTTATACCCAAATATGTCGAGGAGAATTTGATTATCTATTACGCGTCTGCATTCCCGGAATACTGTGCACTTTTTACATTTGTATTCAACAGAAGTTGTTCGATTACAATACGATTTATATCATTGTATTCAATGCGAGCTATCTATATAAATCGCTTCGTAAAAGGCAACTGAATTTATTACAGAATCATTGTTTGACAAAAGCATCAATAATCTATCAAATTTATTACGTAGTTAAGGTTTAGATGGAAGAAAAACGCTTTCCTAATAGGAAAATTGTAGATAGTAGCAACGCTACCTGACAGTCAGAATTTGTATAGGTATATGTCGTCACCAACTGGTTAAATCAGCCATTCAATTAACTGCCTAGCCGTTTTGCTAAACGGCGCCCGGCGTTTAGCAAAATTAGTTTAGCGATATTCGCCATTCAATTAAATGGCTAGGCAACTGACTTCAATCGACAACGTTTAACCACTTGCCTAGCCTAGTCATTAAAATGTTATTAAATTAATGTAAATGTGTATCTTAATAAATAGATTCGAACTCCAAGATAGTAGATTTATCACCAAAATGATAGATCTGTCACCAATTATTTTTTTAGCCTTGAGTTATCTTTTAGGGCAAATCGGACATGGATTGGATAAGTTGGAAGGCTAAGGTAAACACTCTTCACTCTGTTAAATGAATGGCCTAAGCATTAGCCAGCCAGTTCATTAAATGTTGCATTTAACCATCCGGCTGAAATTCATTTAGGCCGTTAGTTGAACGCCGCGCCCCGTTTAGTTAAACGGCTAGGCAGTTAAATGAATTGCATATCTAGAAGTTACCTAGATTTAGCTTTGTTCTGTAAGTGGCTTTGCTTGCAATCAATCTATAATTACTTCTCCAAAGTTATCTCAATGTTTTCTTTACCGAGAGACATCTCCAGTATAAATAACGTGTCGAGGTATTATTAAATTGATTGATTACATTTTCGTCGCGTTATAATAATGACAAATTTTCATAATTTCTTTATGCTAACTGGTTTTTATATAGCTTCATTTAATAAATAACTTACGAGTACCATAAATCATTACGATGACAAGGTGTAGATAATTTTATTCATTGTAAGTGTAATGTTGGGCTTAATGCCAATAGTCTTCACTGTACTCGCATGTAGTGTGACCATAGAAGAATTTTAACACATTATTTGTTTTTGGGTGTGCCAACATTAAAACTTTTAATAGTAACTTACTTATTTAATTCTTCACATTTTAATTGTAAAGGTTTTTTTTTATCTTTCCATAAAATAAATTTAAGATGTAGGTTTAAAGTGGGGACACTATACTTTTTTAAAGCTTAGGTATACTAAAGTAGGTAGGTACTATACTTATAGACAGGTATTTAAATTAAGAAACGCTAGCCTTTTCTATTTACTGCATTTCTAAGTAGATATTTTCTCAGCATCATAATATTATTGTTACTTAATATACTATGAGAGATATAAGTTCAATAATTATTTAAATCTTTTAGTTTAAATAATGATTGAAACTAAAAGAACAATAATAATAATTGATTATTGATAATAATTTTGTTTTGATGACAATAGGCTCGCTCTCTATTTCATACATCAAACATAGCTGGCGAAATGTGGGTGTGAAACATCTCTGCCTACCCCTTCGGGGAAAAAGGCGTGATAGTAATACTGAATATCGCCTTTTACCTAGTGATTTTCTCAAAGTTTAATGGTACCTACTGAGCCGAGATAGTGCAAAGCTACAAAATGCAGTCCGTTACTTTGCAGATACGATAACTATAGGCGCCGCTAGCTATTCACTCGTATAATATATAAAGTTATTGATGAGTAAGTATGTTGAAATTGCAATTGCGTAAACGTGTGATACGTTTCCTTGAAGACATGTCCAATAAGTCACCTGCGAATTTATATTTATTCGGTCCTAAGCAGATACGCCTAAATCAAATTTGAATATCTGGGGCGCAGAGGAAGTGCGCACGATTGCTGGGCAACAGATCGTTGGTCCACAAGTCGAGCAAACACGTTATTGTGTCTTTCTATCTTGGAAGTGATGGTGGCCGAATGGATAAGTGACCGGCATGCAAATCATGCGGTCCGAGTTCGATTCCGACCGGCAGTACCAATGTGGATTTCAGTTTGTGGAATTTATATTATTATGTACTAGTCAAGTGACTTGACAAGGAAAACATCGTGAGGGCTTCCTCACAATATACTACTACTTAACCCTTCGGGATAAAAGGCGTAATTCTAACTACTATACTATACTATTACTATTATATATACGTACGTATCACTTAGGTACGTACCCTGTAGATTCTATCAGTAATACCTATATCTGTCTACTGGCAGATAGAATGACACTTTCAATTTGACCAGAGGACAATAACACCATGTTGTATCTCAAATATCAAAGTAAATTTTGTATGTCTGTGTCGATAAACCAGGTAGATATTACAAGGGGTTTCCCTCCCGGACATACCTCGTATCCCTGGCCATAAGCCAACTTCTAAAATTAAAATACATTGAATATCTCTCAATTCAAACGTACGAATATCATATTTATAACGTGTGTTGGTTGTTATTGATATTTGTTATACCTAGTAGTAGGTACCTACCTAGTAGGTAGTGTTTGGAATGTCATCTATGGATGAATACGGAGTGTGGAAGTTAGAATAATGAGACACGTATGGTGTGGCGACGATGTGTTATGATTGATTAATATCTTCATATTATTTGGTCTGTTGAAATTTGAATGCGTACCTCGTAGGTAAACATCATTGAAAAAAGACGGGCGAGAAAAGGGAGGCGTCTATTATGTACCATGTCAGAAACACAAAAAATCTGATTGTTAGGGCTGTGTATGATGCATGCAAGTTTAATATCTGTAGTATATAGCACTGTAAATCTAGTAATAAAATCTGAATGTAGGTACTCCAAATTCATAAGCTAGGTAATTTCATCATTATCATCAGCAACCCATTAATGTCCCACTGCTGAGCTCGGGGTCTTCTCTCGTCTATCTAGAGCTGAATCTAAGATAGGTACTTTACCAATAAAAAAATAAATCTTTAAATCAGGATAAAAAATTTAAAAAATCAGGATTCCCCGATTGAATTAATCGAGATTTTAGGTGTGTTATATTTGTATTTTTAAGTAAATATACTCTACCCAATCTGATCCCCCTATTGTTTGTATATATAACTAATATCACTTTTCATCTCTGTCTGCATTTATGTTTTCTGGATATTCCACCTGGTCGTCTTCTTGACATTTCCTTCTTTACAGCTATCAAAGAAATGCCAGCCTAAAGAGATTACGTACTAAGTCTGTTCGTAAAGTATTCTTTATTTAGACTAACAGAGAGCATATTGACAGTTATTGGGCATAACTCCAATTTCAGTATAAGTACTTACGATCATTTTGATGTAATAACAAAATTTACTTCAAGCGAGGTTTTACTCGCCTGATCGATGTATGTAGTACGCATTATCGGTTATTTTTACCCACGACGGAACGGAGACGGTATATGCGTTTGGGGTGAGAGTCTGATTTTGTGGGTTTGTGTGTTTGTGTGTTTGTGTGTTTGTGTGTTCCAACATAATGCCTTATATCACGGAAACGGTTTGACCGATTTAGATGCGGTTTTCTGTAAAGTGTGTGCGGCTCTTGGGGACAGGTTATTAGATAGGTGTTATGTTAATAGCTCGCCAGGGGGCGCTACAATACACTGATTTCGTTGAATCCTTTGTGCCCTCCTATCTTTAAAACGATTAGACTGATTTCGATACGGTTTTCTGTAATGTATTTGTGATTTATCGAGGATTGTTTTTGGATTCAAGATTTTGTATTTTTTCGCCAGGGGGCGCTGCAATAGACTAGGCAAACCTATGTTGATTTCATTGAAACCTTTGTGCCCTCCTATCTTTAAAACGATTAGACTGATTTCGATACGGTTTTCTGTAATGTATTTGTGATTTATTGAGGATGACTTTTGGACAAACGATATTGTATTTTTTCGCCAGGGGGCGCTGCAATAGACTAAGCAAACTTATGTTTACTGTTATCTGTAAAATAGTTAGACCTGTTACTGTATAGGGACACGTAGCATTGTAGTACTGAGATATTGATTACACTCATGAGGTTAAGCAACTTCGGATAAGGTCAGTTCATAGATGGGTGACCGTTTATGCAATTTTAGGGTTCTGTACCTCAAAAGAAAAAACGGAACCCTTATAGGATCACTCCGTTGTATGTCTGTCTGTCTGTCTGTCTGTCCGTCTGTCTAGAATATTTTTCTCAAGAACGCATAGAGGTATAAAGCTGAAATTAATATCATATACTTGGGTCTGCAAACCCTCGGCGTAAAATAAAAATCAAAATTCTAAGTTAACGCAATCAAAAGATACAGCTGTTTATGCTCCATTTTTGACGATTTATCTTGACGATCATAATCTAGGGAACTTACCGTTGACCTAGAATCATGAAATTTGGCCAGAAGCAATAACAAGTTGCACAAGTAAAGGAAAAAATCCGAAAACCGATCTCGTGTTGTTATATCACTGAATATTAGTACTGAGGTATACAATGATAAGCCTTAAAAAAATTAGTAAGAGTGAGAGTTTATTCCAGACTGACGTTATATAAACACCTACCTACCTTATTTATTCTAACTTATAGGTATCCCGTGCTCGGGGTGTAACCAAATGTTCATCATTTTTGCGATAGCACGCACCGTTTTCGAGATACAAGCTATTATAGGTGAAAATCTGCGCTAACGCCGAAGGCAGTCCGGCTACGGCAATCAATGTGCGATAGCTAAACTTAACACCCCCCGATTCAGAGCAATCGAATCGGACTGGTTAAGTTAGGGTTATTTTTTTTTTTCAAACCACCCAGAAGTAGCAGGAGCCCCGCAAGGCGGGGCTCCGTCGACCTTTGTGCGACGGATGAGCACACAAGTCAACAAAAAATAAAATATATATAATATAGTCGAAGCTCCATGCAAATTCCATTCATTCTAGAGCTTACATGGTAAGATAAGGCGCTCCTTAAAAAGTTTAAAATAAGAAAATTCAAATGATAATTTCAAGTTATAAGACTTACTGCAACAGTAAATTAAAAAAAAATGTGTTTGTTCTATAACTTAGTATAAAACTTTTATTTATCTGTCAAGGTTCTTAAAATTTTATATGAGTTACTTACAGTTAGTAAGATAGAGCGCTCTTTGAAAATATTTAAAATAAAAAACAAAATTAAAAATTTTGAAAAAACCCACGACGATAACTTCATGAAACGTAATATATAAAAAGGTTTAAATAACTTTATTTAAAATCCCCGACGAAAAGATAATAAGTAGCGTAAAAACAATCCCAAGAAAATTCGTCGGGGGCTGCCAATATCATTACTGTTTCATTATCATATATTGTAAACTAAATAATGTTAATTAAATGGGTAGGTATCAAATACATAAAACTGCAATACTTTCGTTCATTTCAAGTCAAGGTATGGCAGCCCGCGACGGATTTTCTTGGGATTGTTTTTACGCTACTTATTATCTTTTCGTCGGGGATTTAAAATAAAGTTATTTAAACCTTTTTATATATTACGTTTCATGAAGTTATCGTCGTGGGTTTTTTCAAAATTTTTAATTTTGTTTTTTATTTCATTTCAATCTTTAACTTTACGTTGCCTCTGTTGCAAACGTGCAACTACTACTTACATATTTTTAATTAATAGATTTTTCCATTGTATTTGACCGAGTTTGTCAAATACAATAGAAAAATCTAAAATTAATAAGATACCGCCTGGAAAGCGCATGTACTACGAATTTTGCGCCAAAATACGACTCGGGAATCGAATCAATAAACAAAGAAACAAAATCTTCAGTTTTATAATATTATGCATAGATATGCTCGTGCCTTTTATAATCATTCATCATTGATCATCAATCATTGATTCGATAGACAAGCATCAGTGGGAAAATACTTTTAATTTTTTTTAAATAACTCGTGCACTTTTTCAGCCAGTAAGAAAAAATTAAACCCATGTAATTATTTTAACTCATATGCTTCTACTGATATCGTGCACTGGCCAACGTTAAACGTCGGCAATAAGTTGCTTTAACGAGGCATTGCTCAATAAACAAAGTTACGACTGCGAATAAATCTCTACAAATCATTACTACACAAATGTTCTCTTGATAAACAATCTGTTCGTGTTATATTTAGAAGCCTTACCTATATTATATAAACCCACTTGTCTGTATTTCAACAATGTCTATAGGATTAACATATAACTAACTTTAGCCCAACAACAAAAATACCAATTAGCTATGTTTATTCTAGTTAAAAATATGAATTCAGCAGTTATGTAAATCCAAATCAGTTTTTAGATCATTTATTACTTCAGAGAAATGTACGAAATAATTTAAATTTTACTAATTTTAAGTCTGGCCAGCGCGGCCACTTTGCTGAAAAATACTGCGAGGATTGCTTAGGTACGTGAAATTACGATCAGAATAATTGGAACTCACATCAGTGTTTAATAAAATTACTTACATATACAACTAGTATCTACCTAGTATTTAGCAATTATTAATTACAAACTTCCTCATTATGTACTGGGTAGGTACACATTATAAAGCGATGGTGGATATATTATGTGAGCGGCATATAAATTATGCGGTCCGAGTTCGATTCCGACCGGCGGCAGTACCAATTTGAAATTTATATATACTAGTCCACCAACCTCCATTAGGCCAGCGTGTGTGGATTGGAGAGGAGACAGTTAAAAAACATTTTTAATTATTATTTACATAAGCAAGCCAGTAATATATTTAGCTTTGATGTCAAAAGCAAAACTAAACATTTTACATAAAAAATAACACATTAAACGCCATTGTTGACGTTTTATGACGTAAACATTCGTACTCAGAAATAAAAATGATATTGGAATACGTTTCAAAGTGATCTAATTTAATGTACATAATATGTTTAATGTATGTATGAGTGTACGCAGCTGGTTTGAAACTAAGCTTTTTATTTACGTATGCTGAAGCGTCACACGGCACTACTTGTGAAGTCAAATGTAAACATAGAATATAATGTAAAGAACGAAATTGATAAATGTCATATTATATTAGAGTTATTTTGTAAACAAAATTTTGCTTCTAAACTGGCTTTAAAGTAACGTTAGCCGTCTTATATTATAAGAGAAATTCTCGATAATTGTTGCGGTTGATTGAAACAATTTGAATAAAATCTTGCACTTTGTTAAAGTGAGCCCATTGCACCTGTTTCTTCAATAATTTCTAACTACAACTAAGTATCTTCTAGAATTTTGAGAGAATGAAGATATACTGAATAACTGTCCACGTTATGAACCACGTTTACTGAAGACTATTAAATTTCATTCACTTGATACTTTTATGAATATTTTGTCTTAAATATCAAGAGTCTACGAGGTATGCTTTAAGTCCGATAGTACCTACCTTTTTTGTATTCGTTTGAGATGAAGTCTCTTAGGAATATAGTTGTAGTTTTTCTGGGATTGATTTTTCAAGCTGCTTCTCCAAACCGGAATCCAAAAAATGGCAGCAATCATTTTATATTTATTATTTTGTTCCTTGTAATATGTAATAATATACACGAACATTAGATAATAATATAAGAAAGTTGTCTTAATACTAAAAATTGTCTAATACTAAGCATGCAGCAGTTATCCGAAATAAATGAATATTATTATTATTTATGTAGCTACTGGTTGGAGAAAAAATATCATCATCATCATTTTAATCCATAAACGCCTTACTGCTGGGCAAGGGTCTCCTCTAAAGAATGTGGAGGGAATTTAGCCTACTATACCACGCTGGCTAAACGGGTTGGTATTGGGTGTGTTGTGAATTTTCCGTTTCTCGCAATGCTCTTCTACTCCCTTAGTCTGTTTTTACGCCCCCATGGGTTGAGATGGGGTAGTGACATTATGTGTTCCTAATCCGTCACTATATGGATTTAAGGAGGAAAAATATAAAAATAACGTATTGTTTAAAAATTGTGCGCTTGTAATGCCGGATTGTGTAGGAGGACGAACGGATATATTAGACCGATGACTTAATCGGTTATTTGGTATCGTTTTCACTAAGAAACTGTAGTATGGATTATTTTAACATCATTGTCATTTATTGCTGATGATTTTTTAATTGGAAATGAATTACCTATCTAATTTCTAATAAAATTGTATATATTAATAAGTACTGAATAGAGATTATTCCAAAACATTACAAATTTATCGAAATATTTCAAACTCAAAACAGAAATGGTACGTCATGGTAAAACTCTGAAAATAAAATTTTAGAAATATCACTAAATTAGTGTTCCATTTTGTAGTAAAACAAGCAATAAATAATACCCGATAAAAATTTCAAAAGGCAATTTGTTCGTTCGAATATCACTGGCTGAAGTTGTTTTTAAATATGATAATACATTTATATTTACCACAGACAAGGCTAGTAAACAAAGTTTTTCTGTGAAACCATGAAAAATGGGGACAGGAAAACGGCAAAATAAAAAAAAAAGTTATAAATTTACTACCGAGCATCGATTTTTTTTTACATTATCACTTAATTTTACACAGAATCACACTCCATGACGCCAAACAGACTGGCGAAAATATTTTCATATTAAAATGTTATAAGTATTTAATACTAGCTTCCGTTCGCAGCTCCGCCCGCGTGGTATGTCAGTAAAAAGTATTTTATATCTTATTCTAGACTTATAATCTATCTGTATCATCATTACGACCCATAAACGTCTCACTGCTGGCCACGGGTCTCCTCCAGACATTTTGGAAGGAATTTAGCCTATACCACGTTGGCGAGACGGGTTAGTATGTTGTTTTGTTTCGAATTTTCCTTTTCACGTAGTGCTCTTGTCTGCTTAAGATGTAACCGGTAGGTGTCGTAAAAGGCGGCTAAGGGAGTAGCCCTTAGCCACCTTTTACGACACCTACAGGTTGAAATAGTGACATTACGTATTATTAATCCGTCCATCCATCCGTCGTTATCCATCAATCGATTTTAATTTTCGCATTTATAACATTAGTAGGATTAACAGGTACCAGGGTGCCATACTTTCTCTCTCGTTAATCTTAATTCTCATTGCCATAAATCACGTGTTGATATTTAATAGTTCAAAATTTTCCGTCATATCGGGCGCAAAACATTTTTTCTAGATCAGCTTGGTAGTTCTGGAAATACACCGTGTTCAAATAAACAAACTATCTATATTAAATTGATATAGAGGATATAATGTGGGTAACGTGTTAACGTTTTTATCATTTTAATTTCATCAAGTCTATTGAAATAACTGTACTAAAGTAATTGGCCATAATATCACATGTTTATTGGTATCACTACTTAGTATAAAACAAAGTCGCTTTGTCTGTCCCTGTATCCCTATCTATGCTTAAATCTTTAAAACTACGCAACGGATTTTGATGCGGTTTTTTTTAATAGATAGAGTAATTCAAGAGGAAGGTTTATAGGTATAAAATACATACCAAGCCCGCGAAGCAGCGGGCGGAAGCTAGTGTAATATAAAATGTCCTGTAAGAAATTGCAAAATTAAAAAAGTTTCCATTTTAAACGTAATTTATTCTCATGTCATATGTTTCAAAAATATATTTTCATAATAACACTATTGAGTAAAATTCTTAGAGTAGGTATAACGGCTGTATCCGGCCGTTCTAAGTTTTAACTAATGAGCTCTATCCAATAATTCATATTACGTGTCTAATAAAAACGTTATTTGTAACACACACGATTTATTCTCAAAAGCGTTTCGTGTAAAAACTGAAAGGTTTTAATTGAAAAGACTTATAGTTGAAACTGTCACAATTAGTGGAGTTCCTCTGAAAATTGCAATGAAAAGTGGATTCTAGACAAAATTAAACTCGTACCTAGTATTGTAACGGGTGCACCCGTTGCAGGCTGCGTCCTGCATGAATGCACCTCTTTTGACCACCTTTTGGATCTTTTGATTTCTTTTTAATTTACTTTTAATAATTTAAAATTCAAAATCCTAAATTAATTCAAATTCAAATTCGAACCGAGTCTTTATCGGAGCATCCGTCGAAGACTTGGGCTCATTACTATTCTAATTTCTTGTGCAGTGCACGCTCTTCTTGACATTTAAATCAATACTATAAGTTTATAAGATCAGTTGTGTTTTATTTAGAGGGCAGCACGCCCTTCCCCATATATAGCCGGATCTACCTACTACCATATTCTTGCCTACCGCCCACTGGAGGGGACGGTGAAGACGCTAGAGTATGACTGTTAAAATTTTGGATTTTCTGCTTTGGGTACTTATGTTTTCATAAAAATCGAGCTGAGGCTAAAAACCTTTTTGCTTCGATGCTTTGAAATAAAATTGACTTCTTGTTTCTGAATAATAATGACTGACTATATGTGCTGTAAAAGTGCTTAACTCAAAAATTCGCAAAATTGTCTTATTTAATATACCTACTTATTCGTTAAACTTATGAAGTGAAAAACTGTTACTCTAAAAAACGTACAACACTAATGCACACAGAATAGTTGGTCTGTGTATGGCCATGGGAACTGAATTCCACGTTATTGATATACTTAGATTTTTAATAAAAAATCATGGAATCAACAAAGCTTTCCGCAGTAGGCACTCTTATAATTATATACATTACAATTTCAATTGACCAATAACTAGTACTGAAGTATATTTTCGTTTCATCGAACAATACGCAATCGCTTCTCATAAACAGAACTAGTATAAACAATATACAGTAGAAAACGTACTAAAAATTAAAGCAAACAGATTATCATACAAACTAAACAAATGAAAGAAAAACAATCAAAACTCGAACAGTTTATTTGAACGTGGGCTAAACATATGAATGAAAGGGTTTATGAGTCTATTCAGTATCTCCATGATGTAAATAATTGTGACGCCATGTTATATTTACGTACGTATTATGTACGTAATGTACGTAGTTTAACAAGTGGTGATACCGCCCGCCCCCGCATCGCTAGCCGGCTTTGGGCGGGCGGGATCACATCTTACAGTCTACAAGTCGAGTTCGCAGCGAAAGCTCGCTCACGAAGTCAAGTGTAAAAAGTTTTGTGACTTTGTTAAAATGGCTGTGCGTATTGCCATGTTTAGGCATCTTTTACACATTTACATTCACTAACACATTACAAATACTTTTTTCTTTCTGTTCTACTTTTCATGCATAGACTTTTAGTCTAAAATTTCCACTTTACTTACATATATGATGAGTGTGGGTCGGATTGAAAATTTACTTACATAATTATATTTGGGCCATTCACATGTTAAATTTTATAAGATTCGTATACGTGTGAACATTATTAGAAAAAAACTGCTTCTTGTGTATAAACATAATTATTTAAACTTCATGCCAAAAAACGTGGCCTTAAACCCTTCAGGACACAATGTCAATCAAATTTTGTTTATTCACGCCAATATTAACTACAAAAATGACCTTCAACTTCATTGAACAGAGTTTATAATAATAAATATTTGTCGAGTATTTGTTGACGTCAATGGGTGGCAGAGCAAAACGTTTCAGAATACTTTAGATTAATGATGGAACATTACGCTACCGCAGCTGCTTCATTCGTCACGATCTCTAACCTCTTTTACTTCAAAAGGTTTCCAGATGAATCCCATGATGATGGGATCGGATCTGTTTCGTAAACTCCGAGCTATTTTAAGACGTGATGCTGGAATCCGTTCGTTCGCCATCAAACTACTTGGCACTGGAACGAGCGTTTTACGGCCAACGTTCGATACTTGCATAAGATTTGATATTTTTTTAAGTATTTATGGTTTCAAACATTCGAAGCGCAGGAATTTTACCGCCACTAATCTTCTAATCCCATTTTATGTTTAAAAGTTGAACTATATCAGAAAGAAAACACGCTCTAAGATTAACTTTTATATATTTTCGTTTTCAGCCTAGAAACAAGGAACAAGAACAGGAGGTGCTGACCTGGATTAGCGCAGTTATTGGTGAACCTCTGAATGGTACCTATGAAGACGTCTTGAAGGATGGTATTGTACTTTGCAAACTTGCAAACAAACTATCTCCAGGTTCTGTGAAGAAGATCCAAGAGAGAGGAACCAACTTCCAACTTATGGAAAACATCCAAAGGTACTGGTTATCTTAAAATCATCATCCTATACCTATACGAGTATACTCCACCGACAGAATGTACTGACGTCCCTCTTAGTGAGTGCAAATTTTTCAGTAGGTAGTCAAAGTCTAAAAGTCATTGTGCCCTATCATCTTGACGCATCAAATCTTGCCGCAGTTTTTTGTCTTCCTAGCTTTCTATTTGACACTCCGACATACATGAGTAATATTTAATGAAAGAAAAATACGTTTGTTGCCAAAACATAAGTCATATTTAAAGATAACTTCTTGTTAATATTAATTTAAAAGCAATTTGTAAATGTTTCAGGTTTCAAGCCGCTATTAAGAAGTATGGAGTGCCAGAAGAAGAAATTTTCCAGACTGCCGATCTGTTTGAGAGGCGTAACATTCCCCAAGTCACACTTTGTTTATATGCCTTGGGTAGGATTGTAAGTATCGCATTATAAACAACTTCTAACCCGAAAATTTCTTGTACATTCAGCTAATTTACATATAATAATATTTTCGTTCCAGACCCAAAAGCATCCAGAATGGACTGGTCCTCAATTAGGACCTAAGATGGCTGACAAGAACGAACGGACCTTCACTGAAGAGCAGCTCCGAGCTAATGAGGGCCAACTGAACCTTCAGATGGGCTTCAACAAAGGAGCTTCACAGTCAGGCCATGGAGGCTTCGGCAACACGCGTCATATGTAACATTTGATTGCTACTTCAACTCTCAACGCCTATTGTCTTTCCCATCGCTTGCTAAGGAATTATGAGACCAATGCCGAGCTCTTCGGTGGTAATAAACAGTATTTTTGTCTGTATGTCAATTGAAGGTCGAAATCAAATGATATTTTTCTTCTAAGTCAATGTCTGCAATGCTTAACAACGTCAAAGATTGTGTGATAGTTTTAAATATAAACTTATTAGTAGGTACTTATTAATCCTAACAACGCTATTTTGTTAAGTATTTTTTACCAATTCTTTATTTGTAAATATTTAACTTTATCTAATAAATCGTTTTTAAGTATATTGTCTTTTATGTTTGCTTCAAGGAGACGTGATAGTAATAAAACTAGTATATTTAATAATAGTTGTTAGAGCCACCAATTAATGTTTTGACAGTAAAAAATTGCAAGTTTAGCCTACTATACCACGCTGGCCAGATGGGTTGGTATTTGGTATAGGGTTTGTTTCGAATTTTCCTTCTTTCATCTTTCCATCTTCTGTGCTTATAGTTACACAAACAAATTGTTATTGCTCCATCACGTTCAAAACAGAATTACTACTAGGTTTTATAAACTGAAAGAGTAGAGTAGTATATAGGTATGTATGTGCTTAATTTATCACGCAAAGAACTATTGAATAGATTTTCATAAAACTTAAAATATAGTAATGTAGTGATGCTAATCATCAACATCATTACAACCCATAAACGTTCCACAGCAAGGCACGGGTCTCCTCCAAAAAATGTGGAGAAAATTTAGCCTACTATACCACGCTAGCCAGATGGGTTGGTATAGGGTTTGTTTCGAATTTTCCTTCTTTCATCTTTCCATCTTCTGTGCTTATAGTTACTCCCTTAGTCGCCTTTTACGACACTCACGGATTGAAATGGGGTAGTGACATTATGTATTTTTAATACATACACCATACATCTAAATTTATTTAAACACAAAATCGCTCCCTGTGGCGGAAATTAGGTGAGGCCTATGTTCAACAGTGGACGTCATTGGGCTGATATGGTGATGATGATGATGAAGCATAAACATCGTAAAACACATACTTAAAAGCCGGTTTTATTCCAATCCGTTTCCTGTGGTCATTTTTACTAGATTTACGTATTTATTATTATTATTTATAAATTTAAGCAAGTAACTTCTTTGCCATCATATTTATATATAAAAATATAGATAAATTAATTATCTATTCACATCTATCGAAAGAAGTTCATTTAACTTATGTAACTAAAGTGTCAAATCTAGATATATTTGTCATGTAATTTTGTAATTCTTAATTTGGAATTATTAAAATTAGTAGTTTTATCTAAACGAAACACCTGGTTGGATATTTCATTTCTTAGTCAATCTGTCTTGGTATTTCATAAATAGTGCCAAATGCATAAAATTAAACACATAAAAGAAATACATAATTATTTAACTGTATATTATCATAAATATACATAATTATTAATGCTGTTGCTAAGAATGTTACAGTATAATTTGATTTAGTTTAGTCTTTTAATTTCAACTTAATCTGTAGGCCTATTTTTAAATAAATTACAAAAGGAATAAATTGAAAAAGGAATAAATTGCAAATGGAAGGATGTAAGCAAAATTTTAGACATTAATTTAATATCATAAGATACACTTTTCTCGAAATCGATGCCGAAAATTCCTGTAAGTAATGAAAATTTGGGAGCGTAATACGGTAGTGAAACGTAGGTGAAACTTTCAAGTTCAACGGAATTGATAATAATTACTCAATAAAGATATTGCTAAGAGATAGATAACAAATACTATGTTGCCTTAAAATTATTATTTTCTAATAAGATAATAAAAATAAAGTAATTATGTACCTATATGATAATAAAACTTATGTTATTTGTCGTAATAGACAGCAAAATATACTGAACTAACACAATAAGGAACAGGTTGGGTAGGCCTAGAAGTAGTTTTATGCAACAAATCGCAGAGAAAGTGGCAGTTCTGTTATATTGTGGGGTCAAGGTGAAGTGCGGACGATTGAGAAGAGCAATGATTGCTTCACTTACAAAAGTAGAAACTGTTCTGAGATGAAAGAAATAAACGTCTACTCGGTCTTATTACAAAACAGTTAAACTGCAAAACCTAGTTTAAAACATCCATTATAAAAGTTGGTATATTTTTGGTTATGCATTTACCTACTGTTATAAAATAATTGGCATTGAACTTCGGGTCGTATTACTTCGTGTTAATTTATTATATTTAACAATAAATGCGAACTAGTTTCTCTACAAAGTAAAAACAAAAGAAAAAGTGTTTCAGAAATATACTGTGGTAAGCGGCAGAGGATTATATTATATTGTCAATATTGGAATGGTATTGCTTCTTGATTCCTAAGAGTGAAATTGTGTGACAAATTCATTCATCAATTGTGTGGCAATAAACGTATTGAGAATTGAGTAAATTTTTTTTCCGTAAAGTGACGGATTAAGAATACATAATGTCACTACCCCATCTCAACCCGTGGGTGTCGTAAAAGGCGACTAAGGGAGTAACCGTATGCAGACCAGAGCATTGCAAGAAAAGGAAAATTCGAAACAAACCCTATACCAACCCGTCTGGCCAGCGTGGTATAGTAGGCTAAATTCCCTCCACATTCTTTGGAGGAGACCCGTGCCCAACAGTGGGACGATTATGGGTTGAGATGATGATGATGATTAAATTAATTAACAGTTGATATATGTATAAACAAACATCTAATAGCTTTCGGTTTCTTATATGACATAATCACAGAACAGTGAGTTTTTTTTAGTGTTCTATGTATCTACTTGATGCAGGGTTTCCAATGTTGAAATAATTTTCCTATCAGTAGCTGTTTCGAGCTCGTTTAGATATAATTTATTTGTATGTTTCTACAGCTCATTTATTAATAGAGTAGAGGGCAATATACCTATATAATTTTCCGTACTACATCACATCTTTGATGTTTAAAAAAAGTAGAAGTGGCCAATGTCACACATCGCAAAATGATTTACAACACACGCGAGTTCTGTGCTATTTAGATAAGAAACAAAGACACGAGAGGTCATTCAACCTATTCATTCAAAGTATTCAAACTAGTATATTTTGTATACTGACCAACTTACAGGTACAGTCGGAAAAAAAAGTACTACTTGAATCGCGAACTGCAATTGGCGGCAATATACACAGTGGCGCCTCTACCGATGGAAAATATAACTTTGTTGTTGGCGAACACACTCATCATCTGTCAATGGTTTGTCTTTAGAAATAGCTGAGTTTATGACTGCGGCTTTGCAAACTAATGTACGGTAAATCTCGTTGTCTAGCTAGTGAAATATTCTTAGACATACTTATGAAGATGTAGATGGAGATAGCACGTTAAGCTTTTAACTATAAAATCTAAAGTCGTATTCTATTTAAGGGATTTCGTTTAATTATAATTATATATATGTGGTGTCGCATTTCGAGACTATTTTGTTTTAAATAGGAACATTTTCGTTGTTAATTTTTCGCTGTAGTTTAGGGTTTTTAGTATGTATATGTAGTATTTTTGTTTTGTTTACAATCATTTATTCCAAGAACACAACATACACTCAGATTAAGTTATGCTGTTTTTTTATTACACAAAAATGTATGCCAATGTGAAAATTTATAAAATCTTGATGCATTGTTTTTAATGTACTTATTATTATTTAACGCTTACTTATGCCTTATTCGGAAAAAAACTAAAATCTGCCAAAGAAATCTTTAATTTAAAGAATTAATGCATAATTATTCTAAATGTAGAGATGACATTATTTACGAATTAACATAAAAGTACTAATTTATTAACCGAAGAACAAGAATAAATGGTAAACAAAAGACATAATATCTACGAAGCAGGTCAAAAGCAATGCCAACAAAGTAGCAATCTGTTACTTTTGTTATTATTTTAAGAAACATGTTAACAAAATTTGTTTACGAACGTAACAAATAAATTATTACATCAGTTCGTGTTCCAGAACGAGTAGTTCCATCATATACGCGTGGGTACTGTTACTATGAACATTGTTTATCTTGATCAACAGCCAAGAGTGAGGATGCTGGTGGATTTATCCTCAGTGACACCACGTCACATATGTACCGAGTAATTGCTTTTAATTACGAGGTAATTCTTCAAGGTGAATGTCATGAATTATGATGACATCAGGTTTGGTAATAAATCATCGCAATGCTAGAAATAATGAAGAGATCTCTTCATTATTTTCTCAGTTAAAACAGTCATTCGATCATTAGGATCAAAAGACCTTTTCAATCTGAACTTGTTAATTCTTTTCTTTTTGGATAAGTATATAAGTTGCTTCTTATTATTTATATTACTTAAGAAGGAGACCTAACGTAGGTCCATGATTGCGAATTCGTTTTTAAATATTTTTTTACAAAAGTCACGGTGTTTTACAGTGGGCACGAGTCTCCTCCAAAGAATGTGGAAGAAATTTAGCCTACTATACCACGCTAGGCGGACGGGTTGGTAATTGGTATAGTGTTTGTTTCAAATTGATTACTCCCATAATCGCCTTTTACGACACCCACGGGTTGAGATGAGGTAGTGACATTATGTATTCTTAATCCATCACTACACGGAAAGTATTTTATTTATTTTTTGACAACATGCACAATAATGTGCACATTTTCAAATCTAAGTCGACTTTTAGATATCGATATATAAAGTCTTTAGGAATTTATTGGACTAAAATTCACCTTAAGTCTAGACCTCGAAATGGTCTGGCCTATGTCCAAGAATAGGAATAGAATATCTCTAATATATTTAGCCATACAAATTTCTCAGTTAAGTGTAATAATTACAAAGTAGGTACTGAGTTAAAATTTGGCAAAGAATCAAGTTTCTCTGCGTGTTTCGGTTCATATATAAAAACGAATTACGTTTGGTTTGTACGAGATTTTCACACTAACCGGTCGGAAAAGTCGCCTGATGAAAAAGTGACATTTCATAATTAGTTTTCTTTAACTAAAACTAATTAAAACGAACTAATTAGTACCTTCGTGTTGACAGAAAACGTCGAGAATTTGAAATCAAGTAAAACTAAAATTTAAATAAAAAATGTAGCCTGAATTCAAAAACTGTGACAGTTTCTGTCGATTAGCCATGTGCTAAGATAGTCAACACGTATTTATCGAAAAATAATTTCACAATGAAGTCTAGAAACTTGTTTGTCTAGTATTTACATTGCCAAATACACATGGATTTAAACATATACATATATAGATACTGAATGTAAATTTGCGCACGATATAAATTTCTTAATATTTTATAACCCGTTTTTGTCAATATTTAGTGAGAGTACTTCTTAGCGCCGTATAGCATTGTCTGAAACTTGAAAGACATAATGTATCTTCTGATTTTATGTATAGGACATTATATTATAATTGAATAATAAATTAACAAACAGTTTTAGTTTGAAACGTTTAAACATTTATGTCAATTTTTTTTTAGTTTATTTCCTTTCACTGAATTTGTTAATATTTATGCGTTGTCTAAAAATTGGACTTTATAATTTAAATAAGTAGGACACTGTAATGCGTAATTAATTAAATAAATTATAAAATGTACTCACGACGCAGGTTATATAATTATAAATTTAAAATATTACATGTTAACGTACGTTTAATTGTGAAATAACTGTATGAATGGTAGTTTTAATAATTTTAACCTTAAATTATAATAATTAAACAAACAAACCTGACATAATGCCTATAATGTTCTTAAAATAGCTTACACTGCTGCAAGAGAGATGTAGTTGACTCAAAATGATTATGAAAAGTTCTATTTCTGATTAATGTTTCCGCCATAAGAAGTAAACATTTGCGGCGTTTGATGAAAGGCGTCCGGGAATATAAAAAATAAACAGTAGGTATATAAAATTATGTAATACAATAACATTATAAATTCTGACTCAAATATGACGTCACTGCTCAACATAAGCCGTTGTATTATGGAAACAGAGTAACGGGATAGTCTACTAAAACTAGTCCAGGCAAAATAGGTACAAAATACGTTGGTAACATAGCCTAGTTTGGTATGACCGGTGTGTTTCACAACGTACTCCACCTCCACTAGAAGTAAGTAGTAAACAAGTATAACTATATGGTTCGTGCTGAGTTGTCTAAACTGCACCGATTGCACCTGGGTTACGGGTCAAAGTCGTTCAATGAACTCGAGGACAGCTGTTGTTATAAAATTATTGAGAAATATTTCTATTACACAGTATTAGTGATTTTTATATTCATGTATGACTACAAGGAAACTCTCGGAATTTTGACTTTTATATCGTTCATCATTTCAACCCATAAACGTTCCACTACTGGGCAAGGGTGCTGGGGCTGGCCAGACGGGTTGGTATAGGTTTTTTTTCGAATTTTCCTTTTTTTGCAGTGCTCTTGTTTGCATAAGGGAGTATACTACTCTCTTAGTCGCCTTTTACGATACCCACGGGTTGAGTTGGGGTAGTGACATAATGTATTCTTAATCCGTCACTACACGGATTATATCATTTACAAATTTTAATGTTTGAAAATGACAGCAACCTTATTAAAATTTTCAAACATAAATATCGAAATCGAATGTCCCGATTTTGAGTAGGTCCTATTGACCGAAATAATACAATTTGGAACAGATGTATTAGCATAAATTCTGGAGAAAGATCAATAAATTATGTGTCTTGTTTTTAATAATACATTAAAAATATTGTGGTTGTAGAAATCCGGACGAAGAATGGGTTTACGCTAGTCACGTTAGCGGCTAGTGGATAAAAAATTACCGGTTGAATATCAAACGACTTGATGTTTGAAATTTATACGATCTGCGAACGCAATAGATATGTCATGATGACATCCCGCTTAGTGGAAATAAAAGCTTGTAAAACAGTTTAGAAATATATTCCTTTCTCTTTTTTTATTTGCTTTTCGTAATTTATCAATCTCCCACGCGAATACGAGCTTAGAAGTTGACCTCTTTGTCCCTTTGCATCATGCTGCGTTTTGAGGTCAAACTCGGTCCAATGCTAACGCATCTAAAAACGCTCTCAGACGATGCGATGTGCCTACATTAAAATGTTATTACAGTATAAAAATAGACATAATTTGTGACTGCATTTATGAAGTACTATGCAACAAAATATTTGCATCAGACCGCTCTGTTGGCTAAGACAAGATTCTATATAAACATAGGAAAAATGTCTGCTGCTTGAGTAAAACACTGCTCACACCTACCAATCGAAAGGTCTTGTTATATAAGAGACTCGAGGTCTCTGTATGTTGATAGGTAATTATGTTTATTTTATATCTGCATTAACAAGTTCATTTGGATTATTGGTTATTCAGCATCTTGCATCTTGACTGTCACCGTGGCGCAGTGGTTAAGGTGGTCGCCTCGCCACTACATCGCCGTGCTGGGTGACGTGGGTTCGATTCCCACACGAGACAAATATTTGTGTGATTTATAGATATTTGTTTCTAGTCTGGGTGTACTTTGTGTCCGTTAGTTTCATGTTTGTAAAGCTCCCCGCGACACAGGGCTTGTTCCCTAGTGCGGGCGTTGTCTTATTAAAAAAAAAAAAAAAAAAAAAAAAAAAAAAAAAAAAAAAATCTAGTCTTTGGGGGGAAAAGTGTGATAATAAGTATATATTATAATCAACTGTTTAAAGTAGGACAGTGGCTGAATTAAAAGATGATATATATATATGTTACTAATAAAATAAAATAAGCTTTTATTACTGTTTTACGATATTTACAATACAACAATGCTACATGCATAGTACAGTATTTATGACGATCGGTTTTTCCTTCAACAGATTCTTGTCCATTCAGGACCGGGAACTAAGTATTTTGAGATTATCTTCCGCAACGTTTCATTTGTCGACCGTTTTCTTTTGCCATCCCTTTATTACCTTATTATTATATACTATATACTATATTATTACCTTATTCTGATATTATTCTAGTTCATTTCTCAATTTCTTCTCTGATCATAAATAATGTTATACCCATTTCCATTTAAGTGTTTTGCATACTTTATTTACGTCTTTAAATTTAGTTACATTTTTTATTATGTACTAATATTTTTTTATTTAATAGGCTTATCATGAAACATTCCGAATTTTCACATTAAATTACGTATCGTTTTTAAATTAATTAGATGCACGTCTTTATGATCAATTTCGGCACGAATTAATTTAAAATCCGAAATGTTGTATGCATTTTTGATAATTAATCATTAGAAGATGTTCACTATACCAATTCCACAGAAATTAGTTCAGCTATTTTAAATCCACAAACATTTTTGTTTCCGTGACGTACGTTTCTTAATACTGTTTTAAAAGATTACGAGCCACCTAGACTAAGCTTTCAAGGTTTTATGATGTCCTAGTAACATGAATCCAACTTAGTATGTTATCATCACCGAACATTTAGCAACATTGCGTAAATGTGATCACATTAAGCGACTCTGAGCTCGTGCTCTTTATTATAAATCATTGCCAGCCTAAGCCTAAATAAATGCACAATAGCAATTACAAGAGTTGTTTTGTTGTTTAGTGTATGGGTGTAGTAAGATTGTAAAATTTAAGGTTGTCAAAATATATTTTTCTAGAACTGCCGTTTGACCTACTGTGCTTTCTCAAATAGATATTTCGATATATATCCGGCATTTAAATTTATACTAATATTATAAAGTTGAAGAGTTTGTTTGGTTAAACACGATTATCTCAGGAATTACTGTTCAGATTCGAAAAATTCTTTTAGGGTTGGTTAATCCATTTATCGAGATAAATAACATTACACTACGGCCAATAGAAACTGAGCTGTGCTAATATAAAGAACAACGGGAGCGAATGGGGCTTCGCTGTTAGTAATACAAATAATTACATTAATTACACAGTGTCAGAATGCTGAAAATACTTCAGTTTCTCCATTATTTTATTACGTATCAGCTACAGTCAGCTTACGAAGACTGTTAGGTACCTAAAGGCAATTTAAAAGTTGTACACCTATTCGATTTATTGAAGTATTTTTTTTTATAGATTTGTATCTGATAATTAATTATGGAAATTGGCCATGGCAATAATGAGATAATGTTTTTTGAAAATTTAATATCCTTTTATATTCCGTGAAGTTAATTTAGCGACAAGGGGCAACCCTAACAGTGCAAAACTTGTAGCATCGCGCGATTAACAATGACAAAATGACAAAATCATAGACGCAATCGCTTTAAAATCTATACCAAGTTATCTGCATATTACATGCGTGTGTGTTTGTTTGTAAATCAAAAATAGCTGGCCTGATTTTTATGCAACTTTCTTATAGAACTGTAATGTATCCACAGAATTCTTAATAAAAGGGTTATGACATATTGAGTTCTGTTAGCGCAACATATATTTACATTTTAATTTTGAGAGTATTTACATTAATTTCTAGTTTTATCGCTAAAATATTAAGAGGGTTCATACAGAGGAATGGCAATATCACAATTTAGTGTCATATTTCATGGTTTTCGATTTTTACCCGACTGCCAAACAGGAGGGTAATTTTTTTATTATTTATTTGGAGCTATTTGTTTTAACACTTTGACCGCCAAGGATGCATTAAAGCGTCGTTCAATTACTTGATCGATACGCCAATGACGTCTTAAACGTCCATTTCACTTCTTCAACTGTTACTGACGGATAAAAGTTGGGTAATGTTAATTTTCAGAATCAGGAACATTTATTACTGTTCATATATTGTTATTGCTTAGCGTAGGGAAAACAGTTTTTATTTATTAGCGTGGCGGTCAAAGGTTTAAATGTTATACATATATAACTACTTGGTGCTGTTTTTTAAACAGTGTCTGCTGGGGATAAGATCATCTTTTCTTTTCGTGTCTACAGCAAATCAAACTACATCCCCCTTATTACAAAATATGGACTAAGTAAACCAGGTTTAAATTGACATAAGCCATTGTTTTAGTGCCAAATTTGTGATTTTAAACCTGGTTAAATGCTTAGTTTAGTAGTATTTTGTAATAAGGGGGCATGGGTCCAAAACTTAGCCACGGCAGTACTACTACTTATTCTGTGCCATATCTGCCGGGCTGTCAGTAACGCTCATCAGATTGCTTTTTGTTCGTAAACAAGGTTCAGCCAGAGCTCTCTGAAGAAGAACTTGGGAATAACTCAGGCCACTCTTTTTAATCGCCAAAGTAGTTACAATTTCAATTGGTTACACTTTGAAATATCACAGAATGGTACAGAACCAAAACACCATACTAAAAGATAACACTATCACAATACCCATTCCCTTGAAGTTCATCATCAGCAACTCATTAAGGCCCACTGCTGGGCTCGGGTTTCCTCTTCTCTAACTTGAGAACTGAGAGGGTTTAGGCCGTAATCCACTCACGCTGGCCTAGTGCGGGTTGCCGGTTGGTGGATCAGACATACTCATAGAATTTATTCTAGGGTATGTGGGTTTCCTCACGATGTTTTCCTTCACCGTTAGCAGATGGTAAGTCACTTGACTAGTACATATAAATTCCACAAAGTGAAATCCACATTGGTGCAGCTGGTCGGGATCGAACTCGGACCGCGTGATTTGCACGCGCCGCTTCCTTATCCATTCAGCCATCGCTTTTTCCCTTGAAGTTAAAACAACGAAACATCGTTCTAATCATGAATCGTTTTCTTCATTCATATTGCTATGAAATCAAATAGGTATACCAATAAAATTAGTCACTAATATAATACTTAAACTCGATTACCAAACGATGAGTAAAGACGAAAGAATTGATGTTACGGAACGAATGTAACACTTTACTACACGTAAGGTCTTAATTGCCGAGTGTATTTAACCTGAACTAGTTAAAAGTGAGTCTTTGAGGAAATCGTCTTGATTTCCTTGATTACAACAAGTCTACGTGCAATAGACTCCCTACGTTATGTAATTTACCTTTTGTGTGTCACATTGCTTGCTAATATTGCCTCATTAACCCTTTCCCACGTTAATGCCAATAGGTCCGCAATGAACCAAAGTTCTAAATTCTGAAGTTTCATATGTGGCCTTCGGTATCGACTTTGGAATTAATGTATTTACGACTATAAGACAAATCGTATTACATTTTGATCCAGAATATAGAAATTGTTTCGTGGTAGACTTACAAAAATTTCATCCATAAATTGAATTTTGTTTCGGGAATATTGGGTTTCTTAAAATTTAATATTGAATTATGAATTATTTAATTTTATTATTGAATTTCTCAGTATCAGTTCGGAGTCTGGCAATGTGGCCAGTTAATGGCAAAAGGCTTGCCCTATATTACGTGGGACCAAACATATCTGGCGAAATATGGGTGCAATGTGCCTTTGCCTATCCCTGCAGGTAAAAAGGCGTTATGCTATGACGTGACGTTCATAGTTGGTGTACTAAATTAAAACAAAGCACCTGACAGACGTACAGATAACGAAAACGAATAAATAGGTCAAGAAAACTGCTGCAGAGATCTAAATTATTACTGAAACATAAAAGATCATTTCTTCCAGGGTTCACTATTTGTTTTAGATTCAATAATATAATCCTATGATGAATGATTTCCATTTAAATTTTTATTTAGTAGTGCAAATACCAGTCTCCTACAAATGATTACATACATACATATAGATCACGCCTCTTTCCCAACAAAGGATTAGCTGGTGTAAAATTGTATATCACCTATTTATAAAAACCTTTGTGGAAGAGAATGAAATAAACTTTATTATTATTTATTCTAAGTAAAATTGGACACCGAATTTTATTCCTCTCTAATTTTACTCTGTATTTTTACAAAACTGACATGAAACGCTATCAGTATTCAGTAACACTTGACCTCTGACACTACTCGGTGATATATGTATCTTACGTTTTTTGTTTTATAATTACGAACGATGTAATAATGGTTATCTTACACTCCAACATTTATTAAACTTATCTTAGTTACACCATAATTTTATTGTTGCCATGACATAATCTTCCTTTACCTAAAAATGCAATCTCACTAATAAATATATTCGTTATTAGCAATATTAACTTGAGCAACGAGAAGTTTAAACTTTATTTACATAGTTAACAATTGCGTATGGCCCCCCTCCTTCGGTAGTGGTATGAGGAGACCGTCAAGCCGGTGAAGCGGGTCTTAGTATCTCACCACCTCCTCGAGCTGCCTGCTCGAGGCAATCCTGCCTGCTTCTCTTCGAAAACAAACCGGATTAAACCATGCAGTTTAAATTATTAATAGTGACATTAGTGCTACACTACACCAGCGCTGATTATTTTAGGACGAAACGTAAGTGTTTTTATTACGCTTTTATATTGTGCCAATTCATATCAGGAATATCTTGACCTACATACGGTAAAATGTTTTATTTCGGTGATAATCAAATGATTAGGTCGGCTGGTGTGCCGGTTCTGTATTTCATAATGTTCTTGATGTTGCATAAACAGTTATGGCTGTTATATCAGAAGTTGCGGCATTTTCTAAGGTATAGACTGGAATGATCGACACGTTGTGACAATATGTTTTTGCTGTGCTTTATCTATATGAGAAATTCGAACGTGTGATACTTTGTCAAGATGTAGATAATACCATTTCTTTCGAAACTGCATGCGCTTATTTCGTTATGACGCAAGTAAAAGTCGTTTTTGTTTACAAAACATGTGAAGATTGTGAAGTAAGAGATATAGGTATTTGTTTATATTCTCATAATCTTAAATTACCACAATGATTTTGATAACGTTCGTTCGCGTGCGCTGTATACTAAGGAATAATAACAGGGAGTTATCGTTCAGAGGGTTTAATCGCCAAGTTTATCTCGATAATCTGTTTTCGGTAAGTATCGTAAATAGTTCGTGGATCGTATTTTTCGATTAGATATAGATCGATAGTATACCTATTGAATAGTTACTGGAGAAGCTAATTAGGTAGGTTCATGTTTTTTGCTTCTTATTCGTGGCGATCGATCAGTCGAGTTGAATACGATGAAACAATGTTAGTCTTAATTAGTTAATTGCCAAATTTGAAACGTTTAATATCGAACAGATAATTCAAATACCAATTCAATCAGAATTTGTTGTTTGGGTTAATTTAGTCTCAATTAAATTTTTAAGCAGTTTTTCATGGCATAGGGTTGAGCAAAATTTGAGTCATCATCAGCAACCCATTAAGTCCCACTGCTGGGCTCGGGTCTCCTCTCCTCTAGCTAGAGAACTGAGAGGGTTTAGGCCATAATCCACTCACGCTAGCCTAGTGCGGGTTGGTGTATCAGACATACCCATAGAATTTCTAGGGTATGTGGGTTTCCTCACGATGTTTTCCTTCACCGTTAGCAGATGGTAAATCACTTAACTAGTACATATAAATTCCACAAAGTGGAATCCACATTGGTACTGCCGGTCGGGATCGAACTCGGACCGCGTGATTTGCACGCCGGTCCCTTATCCATTCAGCTACCATCGCTTCGCTTAAAATTTAAGTAAGGAGACCCTTTTAGTCTTGACATTCGCGAGCAAACTACATAAGTGTTTGTTTGCAATCTTATGGCAATAAAAAATATATTAATATCGTGTTACATAAATAGCAGTAAAATTCCACACGTGAGCAATAAGCAACATATTGCTTTAATTTATAATGACTTACGACTTTTAAATTGCCACCTGTTTACAAACAATTTATAAGTTTTTTGTCATATGCGAATTAAGTTGCGTAAAATTTATTTATAACACGAACTACAACATCAGCTACAAATTGAGAGATATATCATATATAGGTATGTATAGAAAGTTTGTATTGTATTTCTATGGTTTTTACTTTTAAACTAAGATTACTTCGTTTGAGTATCTAGTGATACATTAGATTGGATGGAACTAAGAAACCTAACGACGTGTGACGGATTTAGAATAGACAATGTGACTACCCAATTTCAACCCGTGGGTATCGTAAAAGGCGACTAAGGAACCTAACTTTAAGCAGACAAGAGCACTGCGAGAAAAGGAAAAATCAAAACAAAACCCTATTATATATTAGGTAATGGTTTTTTCTGTCTTAAATTTTCACTCGACAATCACACAGCTTCCTTCACTCCCTAATAGACGGGACCAAATCTGACTGGAGAAATGCGTATTGCTGTCATATTACTTCTAATTTTGATTCAAACCAGTAAAGCGATTATTGAGAAATTTTGATGGCAATTTGGAAATTTGTGAACTTTATCAAGTTATGGCATAATATTCATCAAATATCCATTAAGTTCCCCTACTAGACACAGGTCTCTTCAGACCCGCGCCCATGAGAAATATATTCGTCTACTATAATATACTACTAGCTTTTGCCCGCGGCTTCGCTCGCGTGGATATAGTTTTACAGTTAGACGCTATTGGGCAAGGCTGTTCACAGCACTTCTTTGTAAACGATGTTTTTTAAGTTCCTATTCCAATACTAATTTGAAAACGTTAACTTCAAAACAAAGATCTTTTCGTACAACGTTTCAGCCCCAATTTCACTCTTCCAAAGCCACCCTTGTCAAAAATATTGATGAGGGTATTTTTTATGTTGATAGTAGTACCCCAAAACAAGTTTTCAAATCTATAAGTTAAAAAACAAAGATGTTTCATACAATCGTTTTTATCCCTTTTAACCCCCGTAGGGGTTGAATTTTAAAAAACCTCTTCTTAGTACACCTCTAGACATTAGGACAAACACACCCTCCAAATTTCAATCCGCTACGACCAGCGGTTTAGGCTGTGCGTTGTCTGTCAGTCAGTCAGTCAGTCAGAACAAAGCCTTTTATAATGTATATATATGGATAACAGACTGACAGCGTTCAGCGTTTTATTAAAAAATCTTATTACTAATTTTATTATAATTATTTCTCAAACTCTAGATCTAAAAATATCTACTGATGATATTATTCCATCTAAAAAAAGGTGACTTAATTAGTTTCCTGTTATTGCGGCTCTAGTGACCTTTTGTGTTTATCGCAGTATTCCGCACTAATAAACTTGAGAACATACTAGAAATAAAATTATTATTTACCTAGTAATAGATTCGATTAACAAGTTTTGATATCCTGGTCAGGTTACATTTAAATTTATAAAAGTTAATTACATGCATAAGTACATAAAGATCACGCCTTATATCCGTGGATAGACACAAATTGATTTCGGCCTTCAGCACCAATTTTTTGAGCAGATTTGGTTTGAGCACCTAAGCTATTCCTCTTACAGCACCAAAACGTATATTTAGGATTATTATATTCCACATTGAGCACCACCATAATACTAGTATGTATATCTATTGGTGCTGTAAGTGGAATATTAACTTAGGTGCTCAAACCATAGGTGCTAAAATAAAGTGGTGTCGAAAGTGGAAGAGACAATTTCCAACCATCTGCTACA
Organism: Laspeyria flexula; assembly: GCA_905147015.1. NCBI lineage: Eukaryota > Metazoa > Arthropoda > Insecta > Lepidoptera > Erebidae > Laspeyria > Laspeyria flexula. Next base: position 12,216,189 of record LR989956.1, read on the forward strand.
ATAATTCTGACATACGAGTACATACATCTTTTGCTTCTTCAACATTCATTAGTCTTTTCATACATGTTCGTCGGTTTAGGATAATAATGATCTGTCCTGTCTTTAAAACGTCCCCGATTTGGTCACTAAACGTAAACTAACCAAATATCTAGTTCAGGGCAACTATGTGAGTGATGGTATGTTTTACCTTTAAACGTGTAATTATTTTCGAGTTACTGACATGCTGATATGTCTATATGTCTATGTTGGTCATAAAAGTATTACTTTTGACAATGTAATCGTCATCAATCAATCAATCCTTCTAACCTTCAGCCGCTATTCGGCTGTGAGTTGAAAGGATTTGAACTAGATCGGTTTTATATTGTCAGATTTTCATTTGTTGCGATTTCATTTTATTCAATTTGATATCTTTTGATTTCATTTGTTTCGATTGATATGGAAGTCCGGAATACAATACGAGCACTCAATAGCATTTAGCTTAGCTGTGTCTTCATTCGATTATAATTATTATCAATATAGGTATAAGATCTAGTTCATCACGAGATGTATTCCATAGTAGCAGATAATAATGTCAATTACTTAGTCAGTTATTATTTTAATCACTGAAAATCTTTTTGTAGGTTTTTGTTTTTTTTTTTTTGTTTTTTTGTCATTGAAAAATAGTAATAACCAAGGATAATAATCTGTAGTAAGAACTAACTATTAAATGGTGTAATTGTTCTACTGTTCTGTTGAATGAAAAGTGAATAAATTGAAACGATACGGTTTCAAATGTTTTCAAGTGGAATTACGAGGAATCGTGATTCTAAATTATCCTAAGGGCCCTACCCTACTAGCGTGTATGTGTGAAAACCTTACAGTTATGCCGCCATACACGATAAGTTTGCTTTGTCGCTTAGGCATGCAAGGTTAAAACCATCATACAAACCCTAAAGTGTATGACAGCCATTAGGATTTGTTGATAACCTTGATGCAAGAGAAGAAGCTTGATACGAAATAATTTGGTATTGTAAATCTACGATAAAGTTTTAGATTGTTATGAAGTCTAAAGTTGGTAAAATTGTATCTAAACAATATTTGGATCGATGTCAATGTCAAGGTCATCAGAAAGTTGTTTGCTATTTCGACAGCTAAATAATATTATTTAACAGATCTAATGTGTGAATTAGTCATGGCTGGAAATAAAAGATAAACATAGTATGACATTTTACTCCGAAGGGGTAGGCAGAGGTGACTCATACACACATTTCGCACGCTATGTTATTATGTGCTCAGAAACACTATAAAATTGACTATCTGTAATGACCATAGACCTAGGATCCGCGCGCTACTAATGACAGAAATATAAATTGAAATTAATTTGAAGAACTCTTTATGCATATTCAGATAAAAGATAATTAGTTTGTTCATACTGAAACATTTTAGATGAAATTTTATTAAAAGTAAAAAAGATGGTCTACATCATTGTTTTTGAGGGCTTCTGTAGCACAGGCGGTAGTGTGTAACGGTTGCACCCGTTGCAGGCTACGCCCTTCACGAATAACAGTTGCGGATTCTGAGGTGTCGGGTTTGATTCCCGGGTCGTCACAAATATTTGAATGATCTGCAAAATTTTGTTTCGGAGTTGGGTATTTGTAATAAGTATATTTTAGAAATATTATATGTAATATTTATTTGTCAGTTATTTAGATCCCATAACATAAGTTTTTACTTTAGGCTAGATGACGCTGTGTGAATATGTCCCCAATATATTTTTTTTAAATGTTTGTAGTTTTCGACTGTTAAACATAAAGTTCTTCACAAAGGGCAAATATTTATTTCTGCAGTCTAGAAATAGTTGAGAGTAAGTATACATTTAAAAATGAAGTTTATTTTATGAGTGCTAATAGTATTTTTTGCTTTTCATTTTCAGCTAGTTTCGTGAAAACATGTTTGAAGAGTGACCCAGAATTTGACGATTGCTCGCGTCAGGCTGTTCAACAACTATTCGACGCCTTAGGCCCAGGTAAATACTGTAATTATTTAAATTGCTACCAACAAGTTGGAAAATACTACAGTGTATTTAGCTGCATAGTCTTTAACAAAATTTAAACGATACCTGCTAATATCTGCAATTATGTACTTAGGTCTACGTTTGTGGTTTGCAAAACCTAAATATAATACCAACTAATAACTTCTATTCAAGATAAACGGTTGGATATTTTTTTTAATAGATATCACTATGTTTGGATTGGAGTATCTGATAGTATACTTATATTATATACTTAAATAAAAATGGATCGCCGAAAAGTATGTGATGGATTCACGTGAGAACGGCTCGACCGATTTGGCTAATTCTTTTTTTGTTGTACTTGTTATTGTCGAGGCAAGGCATGTACCTATGTAAGAAATTATACAAAAAATTTAGTGTTAAATTTAAAACTTTGCGTTTTAAAATCCTCATATAAAGATTTGGATTTGGAATGGAACATTATCACAAATAATAAAATATGACGGTACCAAGTTCGCCGGGTCAGCTAGTAGTTGATAAATATAAACATATCTAGTTATCTATCTGCATAAAATGCAAAAAATATACAAGGTTTAAATTGTTTAACTATAGGTCCATAGACCTGCCTACCTACTTTTACTTAACTAAGTGTAGAAAATTAGCTAAACTTTATTCCGTTATAACATTTTATTTATGATCAATTACGCATATAAATTTATTATGGCTTGCAAATGTTTACGTTTCATTTTGATCTATTTACGAATGAATCACTTTGTTTATCGACAAATAAATGCACATCATGTCATAAAATATTTTGTTATCTAGATTATTTTATATTACGTAGTGCCTATATAGTTGAATAATCTTTGATCTGTTCGAAGTACCCATGACAATGTAGCATATAAACCCAAACACTTTTTTGGCTAAGTAATTATATTTTATACATAATGTAGACGAAATGTAAAAAGATACTATTTATTGCTATACTTTGAGTAGAATGTTCGTATTTAGCATCATCATGATAATGATCAGCAACCCATTAATGTGTCACTGCTGGGCTCGGGTATAGTCGGCTATAGTCGACAATAAAATTGCTTTACCACCCTTTAGAGTAAATTTCGTTTGCATATCACCACCAAACAATAATGTCTGTTTGCTTAGAGTGGCATCGGTAGATTGGCAGTAAAGTTGACATCAATGCGAGTCTTATTGAATTTTAATTTTTATGAAAAGTAATGTGGACGACTATACAGTACAACGCTACCGTTTATCTACCAGTCAACTTTATATGTAGCTGGCACGGTTTCTGATTGCCTGGTTAGTTGCACAACGAAACACAGCTGTTGTGTTATCCGTCCGCGCGGTTCGCTCGCCTCTACAAGTAAGCTACTAGTTAGTTCTGCGCTCCTGGTAGAATGTGCCCTCTCTGACGTGCGTGGACGTTTCGTTTGTCGTTTTGCAACAGAATACGGAAATATCTTGTTGAAAATTTGAAATTGAAACAAAATAAAGGACATATCAGAAAATATATCTATTTTAATCAACATTATTTGTGTGGTATTTATTAGAAGGATGCGATCGAAATGATCTTGATAAAAAAATCTTTTTAGAGTTTAGTTGCTATTAATTTATTACCGATCTTTTAATTCAAATATTTTCACGTATTTTCTTAGCTATGATAAAGAGTTAGATAGATACATTTATAGCTGGGTTGGTAGATCCACAAGCCACTGGGCTAGTCACATAGCCTCAATTACGAAACATTTCTACATAACTTGCGGAAAGCGAAAGCGCTATTTCTTCACCATATCTACTAGTGTGACGCCTAGAGGTATCAAATTTAGTGTGACCTGATAAGGTTGTGTACTTGTTATGTGCACTAAATGCTAAATCAGGAGTTTAATAGACAGTATTACCTAGCTTAAAGTGAATTATATCTTTTATAGGACTGGAAGACATAGGAATGGCGCCATTGGATCCCTTGAAAATTCCTAAAATTAGGATTCTCCAAGGTGAAGGCCCTGTAAACGTGAACGCTGCGCTCGATGACGTCACAGTTACAGGTTTCGGAAAAACGCAAGTGTTGTCGAGCCGGTAAGTGTAACCGCTTTTATTTTATTTAACCCTGGTACATGGGACGACTGCTTGATCGACTAGTCGAGCAAATCACTACTCATTCGAGTGGGACGAAAGTTAATTATTGTCGATCGAAACGCAAGGAGTCAACGAGTTTCGTATTGTTTATGTCTACTAAAGATGTTATATTGTCATTATTTATTTATTCTAAATATCGATGTAAAGAATATAAGTATATCGCACTGCCAACTTAAGATAGCTGTAACTTTTAACTTACTTTAAGATTTATCGGTGAAGTAATTTCCATTTTTGCACTGTTTCTCATCGTTTTACTCCTTAGAACAAATTGTCTTCCACTGTGAGGCCAGTGAGCGCAATATCTAAAGTAATTTATCTATTATTGTCTTTTGTGTTTTTTTAGAGTTGACAGCAAAACATACGACTTTTACACAAAAGTTCGAGTTCCAAAGATAAGAATTGAAGGTACTTATGATTTGAAAGGAAAAATCCTGGTGATTCCTTTGGTCGGCAGAGGTCTTTGCTGGTTTGAACCGAGTGGGTATAAAGCTAATTTGACATAGGTACGATTGATATATATTTACTTTCAGGAACTAATTTATTTACCACATGTATTTTTTTCAGCTAACATGACTATTGACATCGTTAGCGATGTAAAATTGTACTATAAAGATGATTTCACATTCTTCAATATCACTGGCGCACATGTAAAATATTCCATTGGAGGATTGAAACTGCGCATGAACAATTTATTCGATGGTATTCAATCGTTGGGTATGTATTGTAATAGATAAAATTAGGCAAGTAAGATCTGTAAGTACCAGTAAGGTATATTTAGCTAAAATATTTAAAGTGACCTCCCGTTTTATTACAAATCGTATATTGTACGAAAATCATAAAAATAAAATATTCCAAAAGTATGAAAACTTTACACAGGAACCGCCATCTATACTTAGCTAACTGAAAACTGAATAGCTACGACAAACAACACACATAGTGATACATAAAGATTGTGGTAGATGGCGTTGTGTTATTATTCATTCTGTTTTGTGATCTCGTCGCGTTTATGGGAGCCTGGTACTAACGTGTTACAAATTGCAACGTTGAGACGTTGTTGAGACGTCGCTAGACGTTTGACAACCGCTCGCTCATTGTGCCAATTTTATTCGCAACATTTTTCCTTGTGGTGAGCCGTGTTGGATAACGTAATCGTTATTATATCATTGTGATGACGACTAATATAATATTATCAGACAGAGTGATTACAAATACTCGTTCTGTCTCAACTTGTTTCAGAGCATAATTTTTTCTTCAAAAAATATTATAAAAATACTTAACTTTATAGAGTATTCAAAAACTTTTTAATAAAATAAAACTAGTTCTTACTAAATAATTTAAAATTAAATTTATACTTCATCAACATTATTAACACACTTCATTTTCTTGGAAAAATATCGTACTTATTTGTTTTTTAAGAGATGGCGTTAGTGGTATTACATCCTGAATAGAGCTGTTTATGATATCATCGAAAATAATTATATTGTTTGTAAACATGCCGTTTATTATTGTATTAAATTTATTTTTTAATTGCAGAGGAAAGTACCAACGCTTATTTGAATGAAAACTGGCGGCCAGTGTCGGAATCTCTTCGGCCAATATTATCAAAGACTATAGAAGATATTTTACTCGGATTTATGCAAAAATTATTCCATAATTTACCCGGAGATTATATGATTGGCGATATAAAAAATCATAAAAAGACGGAAAAGAAAGTTTAGTTATGTTATTGTAGAACATGATAAGAAAATACAAATAATTATTTAAACTATATTAGTTCATAGTTAAATAATTTAAGTTTTATCGATGACATGTCATTAAGTTTAACTTTTTAATTAGTTTTTAAGTATTTTGTATATAATTGTGCGTGTAGACGATGAATGAATCTGTGTGTGTTGTGTGACCATACTTCTATATTCTGACCTTCGAATGGAAAACTGACATTAAAATTTTACATTAAATAATTAATATGGTCAATCCCGAAGATACTTTGACTGAAAACGGTTGTGTTGTGTAAATAATAATTACAACTATTAAAACTGAAATGTATTTTTATTTTCCTATAGATGAATTTATTTGTTAACATAGTTGGTATGTGTAGTTTAGTAAGGTACACATACCAGTTTATCTTATTTTTAAATTCACTGGAACGTTGGTAAATAAATCGTTACTGAGAAACTTGACACCGTGCCAAATCGATGCCACGAATACTTTGTTTACCTACCTGCTAGGTATTTTCAGGTAGGCTAAGGTTAAGCTTATTCAGAATTCCATTTTTTTTTTTTCTTTCTTTACGGCTGATTTTCTTAATATAAATTATGGGTCATAAGTCATAACTCATAGATTCTGAACCTGCGTAGGTATGTAGGTAGGGATGTGTAGTAGGTATTTTATTACTTTTCACTTGAATTACCTACCTAAATAGGACAGGTGAATTTAATTTATCTTATTCACCTACTACATAAAATAGTTTTTTAATTTATTCAAAACAATAGGTTATGTTTATTTGTTCCTATTTTAACTATGTACTTGTTTGTAATACATTCCACATAATGATAATGATGTTTCAGTCAATTTGAGTTTTCGTGATGATTTAATTGATTAAATTCTAAGTCCATTTCAAAACAAATTACTAATAAAATTTATTTACCTGCCAAATAGGACGTCCAGGCATTTTAAAAACACAGGATTTCCAAAATATGTCACTAATACACAATATCACACACGCTAGCGTTTCGCACGCTGGCCACTAGATGGCTCTCTCACCAAAGTTGAGAACAAAATAAGCGGTACTCGGTCAAATAACGTGTTTTATACGTCGGTGAAGCTCTATCGATGTAAATAACAGTGTGAAGGAACAAGACGCAGGCCGAGGGAACGATCGACAGAAATATCCCCTTACGTGGCCAGAATTGATTATTGCGGAATTTAGACGAAATAAATTCGCAGAATAGTTGTTCAGATATATTTGTGTCGATATTTCACAGTGTTATTTTATTTGTATTGTTAACAGCTGTACAAATACTATAAATTTTTTTGTGGATGCAATATGCTGTATGCACCTGTCTGTTCTTTTTAAACAAACTAAACATAGTTTAACAATTAATAGAACACAAATTGTTTAACAATTTATAGTTGTAAATAATGTTTGAAGAGGGCTAAATTATTAGTTGCAGTTGCTACAAACAAAATTAGTGCTCTGTAGACGCATATCTACGTTATAGATGGGTATGGAAATGCATGAATCAAGTTGTTTAAAACTTTGGCAAATTTCTAAGAAAATTAGATACATTAGACTACCATGACAATTATAATCCAATTTTTATTTTTTTATTACATCTAAAAACAACTAAATTATAAGGAGCGAAATATAATCTAGAATTACCTATAGCTTTTATAGCACTGTACAAAACATAATCATCGAAAAATGTTATTAATTAAAGAGAGGTTATGATGCTAAACCGCGAATTAAAAGTTACACAGAGACCAGAGGCTGGTCGGGATGTGTTTAGACGATTTATTTATAGAATTGTACCAGAAACTTCGTTAAACTGGAACGAGGTTAAAAGAATTTCACACTTGCTCTTGATGTTTTTATGATACACTACAATTTGGTTTATAGATTGAGATAAGTTAGGGCATGATTAATATTCGTGGGTACCTATAGCATCGGCCTATCGAACCTAAAATCATAACCTCTCAATCTAAAAGACTTTCTGTCTATAAAAGCTTTCAATTTCTTCTTTTCATCATAAAAAATAAGTTCTGGAAAATGATGATGATGAATTTTAATATTATGTAAATATTAAATATAAATATTAAATTTGTAAAATAAATAAAATAGTATAAACAAACAAAGTAAGGAGGAAGCGTTGGTTAGATTAATATAGACACATGCATACTAACGCGATGGTCAAAGTGATAGATATCAATTCCGAATTAAATAAGGACGATCAATTTGCTATAACAGACCACACAATTTACATACATTGCTGATAAAAATCCTCAGTTCACTAATGTTGGATGGACCAATTCAAATCCAATATCAGAAAATTAAGGCGGAGCAAAATATACATATAAATTGAGGTACCATTTGAGCTTAGCGCATACTATTTCACTTTTTAGTAAGTAAATAAGTGGGAGACAATCAGACAAACCATTATGTAACTAAATTAGTTAAATTATTTCGAATAAACCCTTATACTAAAAAAAAATACCGCATTTAGTACTTGCAGTGTTAGTCATAATAGTACCAAGCATGCAGCATCAATATTTTCGCATATCCTTTATCACCTTGAGAGCTGTCAATGTGTTATACAGTATAGTGTTATAAGAATGCATTTGTGTGCACCTACGTCATATCAGTCATCGATGCATTTAAATTGCATGTGAGTTCGAATATCGAACTACTTCTTTATTCTGTAATCCTCGTACATTGAGTTCCTGGTAAGACAATTTGTTGCACCATCTGACTAACCGGCATTACCACGTCACGTTCGTTTAAATACAGAATTTTATTCCTTATTACACGAAAGCTTGTTTTGATGATGAAATATTTTCAAATGAAGTTATTTATGTTTTATAAATCATTTTTCATGACACTGTTATTTGTTCATGTCTTATTTTTCATTTAATTCAAAATAACTTATAATTTAGACATGAATATATTTTAGGAGAGACGTAGAAATAGCATCACATTTGTATTAAGTCTGGTGAATAAATATTTCATACACAAATTTAGTTCTATCTATTGTTTAGGTTTAGTTTTGAAATTTTCAAGAGAAATAGTAAATTAAATTTATAATATATTAGGATAATAAATACATAAAAATTTAAGATTTTTAAAACTGCATGTGCATTATGACAAAAATGTCGGATGAAGGTCAGTACGGTGAATGACCGAGAGATGCGCATTGACCCAGAGAAGGGTGCTCGAAGGGGATAGGGCCCCTTTGGTGTCGCTCACAAAAGGAACGAGCACCAGGGCAACATGAACGCTAGAAGGTTAAGTTGCATACATGCACTTTGCACCGAATGCGAATGACGTCATTCACTTCGTGCTGCATTGTTTACCGCTGAATAACAATTTTGTATTGTAATCATTCATTAACTGGTGAGTTGTGTCTCTCACGTTATCTAAAATTCATTCACCACTTTTTGCGTTTATTTTTTACATTTTATTATTTAAAAAAAAAGCTACGTACTGTGAAATTTAGATAAACATTTATTTTATTTAAAGTCAACAACTTCCACTCGCTGCTTCACCCGTTTGATATATAGGTAATAAAGTTATATATTTTAACCCTTCTCACGGATCACTCTATCTATTGGTTGGGGCAAACCGCATGAAAATCCGTTCAGTAGTATTCGAGATTATCGCGTGCACATATGCGTCACATTAATGCGTATACATATGCGTGACTTAGGATTCCACTCAATATAAGAAAGACACGAATGACATAGAATTAGATCACCATAATATTATAAATATGGGCTCAGTAAAAGTCCTATTTTATTCAGCATTAACCTCATTCGAGGTTTCTATAACCTTGAACTAATATTACTAGCGTATCTGGAACTAGCTTTTTACAACAGTTGAGATTGTTAAAATATATTTTGAGCAAAGTGGTGATTGAAATTGTTTGACGCATTTGCCCTCACTACCCACCCTCCAATGCTATTATTGAAAAACATAATATTTGACTCGTGAACAAGAACGTGCGGTTAGTCAGTAAACTGAAATAGGACGTACTTCTGAACGGTTCAAGGTAGTAAATGGGTACAAAAATAGAGTGTGAGTAAACTTCCAAAAATAATTTCCCACAGTTGTATGTCGTTTGACGTGAAACACTTGCTCATCCGTTGGCAGAATCTTAATATTTATCGAGCGTAACGCAGTCTTTGATTTAATATTATTGGTTTATTTACTTATTTATCGTTCAGGCTAACAACAGCCACTTAAAATTGGTATGTTTACGTAATATATACGGTTAAAGATCTTTATTTCTCAAAAAAAATTACAAAAAATCACTTACTGAGAAACATAAAACCAAAGTAGGTTGTTAAAAATCCAGCAGGCGGTGCCTGTAATAATACTAGGTATACAGATATTGCTTGCTATTGATTTGCTTAGGAAGTAACAAAACAAAAAAAATAATATTTTATTTAAATATATTTTATAAAACATTTGCTCGTAAAGGGTCTCTTATTTCACGAATTTCAATGTCGTAATGTATGTCATTACGTACTTGTGCGTTATTGTAATATAAAACGCACGGTTTATTAAGACGCTCCGTCTAAAACGAACGGTACTTTTAAAATCTTAGCAACTAGTTTTTATGTCAGAAAAGTGGTCAACATTTTATGAATAAAATTAACTTTGAATGATAAAATCCTGCGGCTCGGGCTAGCAATATCACCTCGGCTGTAATTTTCAACTTACCGCACTTATATCATAATGTATAACCACATTCACACTGCTCAAGGATCAAGTCCCAAAAAAAAAAAATTATATAATTTTTTTTTATTTTATTTTTTTATTTGAAATTATATTTGCTTGTATTATGGGAACTAAACAACTGATATAGGTAGGTACTACTTAAATATTTTTTTTATTAATACTTACATATTTGATATTATAGATAAATTACATCCAGATACAATGTCACATAGATACATATTCAACAAATTTTATAGTTAACCACAAAATTAATTTTGTAATTTGAAGTGTTTTTGTTATTTTTATTTCTATAGTCATGTCTGAATGTTTCGAAAATTATAAATGCAAAAGTTAGAAAGGATAGTGTATGGATAAATGTATGTTAATCAATCACGCCAGAAATCAAGGTTCTGTATGAAGTTTAGCAAACACTTTATAGTCTGGAATAGTTCTTATAAATGCTACTTATTACCAACATAACAGGAGACCGGGGCCACGGGTAGAGGCTAGTACGGCAATAAACCTAATTCGTTCTCATAACATACCTAAACAGACAGACCGACAGACGGACAACGGAGTGATCCTGTAAGGGTTCCGTTTTTTCCTTTTGAGGTACGGAACCCTAAAAATAAAGAACGTCATCACTTTAGACCCTACTGGATCTAATTAGTCTCTAAAATATTTATTTCATTAATAATTAATTAAGGATAAGAAAAACTGATACCATTATTATATCCACTAGAAATCACACAGGACTTCGCTTCCGTCGTTTTTTATTTAGACACAGCTCAGCTTCTATTGGCCGTAGTGTAAGTTGTATAGTATATAGTTTTCCTCGATAATTGGGCTATCCAACACTAAAAGAATTTTTCAAATCGGACCAGTAGTTCCTGAGATCCTAGCTTTAACAACAACAAACTTTTCAAATTTATAATATTATAGTATAGATAAACTAAACACGCCGACTAAAGGCGTAGGATTAAAACAATTACAGTTTTGAATAGTTTTCCCCTGAGTCATCTAAAATATTTTTGTATATCAACTTGGCAGAAAGAGAAAATATTTTCGCAAACATTCAGATTTTATTTTCCTATTTTATTACTCTCACTGCACTTTATTATATGTAGCAACGCGGCGACGGAAAATAATCTGAAAAACTTTTGTTTTGTGAAAAAGAGAAAAAAAAGCTATATTTTTTCTCATTTTCCAATAGCTAAGAGTAAAAGAAAGTAGGTATTTCAATTTAAAATTACATTATTTATTTATAATATTAACCTTCATCAAATTGAGTAATCAGTTTAGCAATATTTTAAAATTAAGAATTAAATATGTACTAATCAATTCTACAGAGTGCCTCAAGAGGCGTACCTAAATATGAAAGTCTTGGTGAGACTTACATTTTTGAGCCTTTTGGGGTTGAAACTCTTGGACCTTGGGGGCCAAACGCTCACAAATTTTATCGTGAAATTTGTAAGCGTGTTTCTGAGGTATCACATGACCCAAGGGCTGGCCTCTACCTGGGGCAACGCATTAGCCTTGCTATCCAACGCGGTAATGTAGCTAGCCTTTTGGGTACGTTTCCTCAGGAATCTGATCTTAATCAGATATTCTATTTATAGGAAATTCCTGTAAATAGAGTATCTGGTTCTTTTTTTTATCATATTAATAATAAATATATTTGTTCAACAAAGTTATATGATTGGTCAATTTGCAAGTTTCGTTACGGCATGGTATGAATGACGAACATCACATTGCTACTAGGTTGCGCGCGGTTCTCAAGAATGGAACGTTTGGAACGTAGGTGGAGAATCTGGAGCAGGCGGTTACGATCGCAGTGTACCAGGAGAACATAAATGCACAGAGAAAAAATCTTCGGTTAACATCATTGCCATCTATTAGGGAATAGCAGTACTACATCAGAGTGTTACTTATAAGTGTGCATAGATGTCGCTGGTATAAAATATAAGGTTGAGTTTAGGCCGCTACACTTTCGGTTGTCACTACAGACTTCATTTATATTAATACTGGGTGTCACTAGTAACGCATTTACTCAACAGATACATGTGCTACATATTTTTGTTGGTGGAGGACAAAAAAGATTTTTGGGTTAGACGCTACAAAACTATAAAAAAAAAAACAAATTATTATTTATTTAACCTGTCTGTCCTAACCTGTTTTTAATTTGTTACTGAACTAATTTTATTAATTTGATTCATATCAATACGAGAAATATTTTTTTTGTTTTAAAAAGACTACGCCTGCACAATTTCTCAATGCACCAAACTTTCAATTTTAATATTACGAAACAAATATGATAGGCGTTTGTAGGTATGTGTAGAATTCATTTCGACAATCATGTAGAAGCGCATTTTGTTCCAATGCATCAAAAAATTAATGAAGGGTACACCTACCTTTATCTACTTATTTTTTATACCTATTAAAGAAGACACCATCATGTAGGTTAAAACATAATAGTGATATTTCAAAATTAGACTTGATTTCAGTTTAATTCAGTCTTAATTGCAAATTCACCCACTTTAATTTTAAGACTTGGGATTTGGGTAAGTACTCGTAATTAGAAGCTATATGTTATGAATTTTGGCCACATTTTGTTAGTACTTATATAGTTATTTGGTATCTACCACCAGTGCTGTGTGTAGTGAGCTCTGAAGACGCGAGACTTAATTATTTTATCATCCAGTCTATTCAGCCTCAAACGTCTGCTGACAGAGGCAATATTATATTAGAGCAAATATAATCAGAACTTCGCGTCACGCCTTTTTCCCAAAAGGCTAAGCAGAGGTGCATTAAATCCACATTTCATCAATTATGTTCATTATCATTATTTAAACCGCCCCGCAACCTTTACTAGGTCGTCGGTCCATCATGCCGGGAGCCGCCCCACGTTGTGCTTTCCAATACGTGGCCCGCGGAACTGATGGCCAATGGGAGATTTTGATGCAGTTTTCACCGAAAGATGTGAAAGTGATTCATGAGGAATTATATAATTTTGTTTCCTACTACACCATGCGGGCGGGAGCTAGTGGTCGATAAGCCATTGCAGTCTGGGATAAATAAATGACAAATAAGGTAATTTACAATGAGCAATGTTTAATGTAAATCGTGAATAAATACATGAATGATTTGAGATCATAAATATAATAAAATAAATAGATGACGTACGTAGATAACTAGATATATTTACACGATTAATATAACCTAACAGCTAAGTGGTGCCTCGTTAATTAGGTCTCTATACACTTACTTAGGTACTTGTTGACTAGATTTGGCATTATATTGCACTTGAATGAAAGTGAAACTTTCATTATCTAATATTATTTAACGCAGAAGCTTATTGCTTTAAACACGTAGTTCGAATATTTACAATTTTAAATTTAATATTAACTTAATTCTATAACAAATTATAAGTGTTTATAATAAATGGTACGTTATTTACAAGTGTATAAATGCTAAGTTCTATACACATCCTTTGAGCTAGTATTAATAGTCATTCTAATCTACAAATCCCACATCCTATTCATGACATTATAATACGTCATAAACCGTCTGTAAAATTTTAATCAGATTGATTTTTAATATCAGTCATTACAGTACTACCTTGATAACTAGGACGAAATATGAATGGGACCCGGGGATTCTATAACATTTACACATACATATTACGTTACTTATTCTAATTCGTCGTAAGAGTCATTGAAACTTTCTTCCATAACACTTTCTAGAGTTGTTTTCTTCTCGCAGGGTACGTCTTTTTGGGCTAGCAACCTGTCACATTCCGTCAAACGGGCGTGAAGCACGTCGTAAACCCGAGTCATCGAAGCAACCTTCTCCTTACAGGCAGGATCCCTTTCAATAGCAAAGAGCCGAGAGTCCAACAATTTAATCGCTGCTACAACATAATTTCGTAACGTTTTCGTTTTGTGTTCAGTACTAATTCTTTCAAGAAATGCGCAAACTTGGCGTTCGCCGCACAAAAGCACATCGACATCATACGCTAAAGGAGAATGTTGTCTATGAAGAAAAGCGATCAATCTCTTCGCGTAACGGCGGTAAGTTCTGTATGCTTTTCGCTTTCTCGGTCCAAGTGTCCTACCCATCGTCATAGATTTCTTCATGTCGTCAATTACAGCTTTATATCCAGCATCGACTTTAGAGTCAAAGATGTCTCGTAAACGAGTTTCCACAGGCTGTAGTTCGTAAGGAGCCGGTGAAGGTGGAAGCGATGGCGACGACGGCGGTGGCGATGGAGGTAAAGTATTACGAGTGTTTTCTTCTTCGCTGGATTCAGTTGACGCTCTGCGTTCTACCGGACTGGCCTCCGGTGCCGGGTAAGGCCGTGGTCGTGTACGAGTTTTCTGAACACGAGCTGGTCTCGGTGCTGTTCTTGCGTTGTATGCAGTCAGTACATTTGCATCCTGTTCTGTAAGAGGGCGAGCACGTTGTGTTGCTGCTAACGGTATTATTCTAATCTTGACTAGAGCGTAACTTTGGTGTATCTTAGCTCGAATACGAGAATCATCGTAGTCAGCTCCCCATAGGTCTCGAATGGCAGATTCCTTGAGGTATCGCACTTGACATAGCTCGCCGTTGAAAAATCTTTTTCGCTGTTGTTCATTGAGCGCGTCTCTTTCTGCGCCAGTTAGGCCATGAATTTTAGTTAGGTGATCAGGAAGTTTACCATAGGTAAATCTAGCGCAGTTTTCGATAGGGCAAGGTATGTTCGCGTGGTTTTGTTTCTTTGTACGAGTGACTGTTGCTGGAGGTCGTGGAGTAGCCATGGTTAGTGCAAATACCAACGATCTGAAACAATTTGAAAACAAATTTGGTTAGAATGTTATTGCATAAGTTTGGTGAGTTGTTACTGGGTCTGGTTTAGTCAAACCTTATACCTACCTAGTAACGCAATAGATAGATTCATTCGTTAATGTGCCGTCACAATCTGGTGAATATTAATTAACATACACCAGAAAGGGACGGCCGAAAAAGCTCAGAACTCCCTAATGAAATTAAATTAGTGAATTAGTGAGCTCTGAGCTAGACATGTAATGCGTTCAACTAGGCATAATCTAGAAAAACTTCTATTGCTGGGCCAGATGAAAGGTAAACACGCTTGGAGTAGGGCACCAGCTTGATGGACTGACGCTAAGAAGATGGTTGTCGGAGGAAAAGTGCATCACGCGGTCCATATATCTGAAGACTGCACAGCTCGGAAACGTGTTGTGTATGGGCATGATGTTCAGCATTGAGGGAGCGACGAAGAAGATAAAGTATTAAAGGGTATATAAATGAATTTTATTATACATACATATATTATATATTTTCAGAGATTGATAAATTGTTGCTTGATGTATATTAGTAGGTACCGCTTTAATCCGGATGATCGTGGCTTAATAAATCATCTGTCGTTCATCAGAGCTTCCTCATAAAGATCTATTCTTACCAAGACACAAATTAATTAGCAACTTTTTTCAAACAAAGCACAAACGTTGGATGGAGTCCAGTTAATTTATTTAGAGGGTGTTTATCGGCACGGAGGGTGGCTGTCCGAGTATAATAATTGTGTTTACGGAGCCCCCGGGCTGTTTACCTAGTGTCCCGGAGTTCGGGACGCTCTTGTCCTGCGTTTAATTTATTGAAAACAATGCTACTACGCTCGGACGTCTTGCGATCATCTCTGCGTGTATGTAGGTATGGGTGTGTATTGTCTTATGATACTCGTATGCTTGGATGACTATGACACGAGTATAGTTCCATAGTTATCTGTAAAGAAAATAGATTCAGAAGCCGAAGAAATTTTAACTGTATCAGGCTGTTGAACGAATGTCTTGAACGAAAAGTCCTATTAATTAAAAAAAAATAAAAAATGCCTAAATAGTCCCCTCTTAGTTGTTCGCCAGTTTTGTCATTCATGTTTGTTTAAATAAATATACTATCCCGCATTTGTTGTTTTTTATTTTTTCACAGAACTTTGAATTTTTTTCCAAAATCAAAGTAGCCTACCTACTCGTTGCGAAATAAGCTATGAAAGTTAAAGTGAAAGTTACGTTGAAATCGGTAAGTCGTTTCAGAGTTTACCTCAAACAAACAGACAGACATACTAAAATTTTGAAAAGAGTGTCTTTGTTAAATGTGCCGTAAGCCGTACATAAATATTTTCATTTCATATGCCACTCGAAAAAGCTACTATTTTGATATTACAAACAGACTTTTGATTTTATTTATTTGTGTAAATAGATAATGTAAATAGATTTAGATTATATAAATAAATAGATTAGATTTAGATAATATGTAGGTATCATTATCAAGAGGTACTCGAAGTGACATTTAAAATTTTCGAAAAATATTGAACTTGTTATCGTAACGTTTCCTTTATTCCTTTTATTATAATATTTCTTAGCCGAACGACATAACAATTAAACAAAACAAGCCAAGACCGCGGGCTTGATTGAGCTAATATTTATTTTGTAAATTAGCTTGTATCGCCGCCAGTGCCCGCCTTACGATAAATAATCTGAATTGAACGATCCTCCCGGGACGACGCTTGTTATTATTTTATATATTTCTTCAATTAATAATTTTGATTAGTCCTTTTTGTTGTGCTTTTTCTTAGAAATTTTGTTTTTAGAAGTAACAATTGCATTATTATTAAATTCTTCATACGAAATGGTATCTTCTACACCTAGTTATAAAATTCAAAGTCTTGAGTTTCTGACTAACTGACTCACTAATGGAACTTATTCTTATATCCAAGTTCTTGATTAGTGAATGTACTACAGATTTTAGGTTTTTATTTAGATTTTATTTTCACTGTGGCTCAGCGGTTAAGGTGGTCGCCTCGCCAAGTCTTTTTGTTCTTTGTGTCTGTTAATTGTATGTATATAAAGACCCCACGCGATACAGGACTTATTTTCGAATGCGACTTGTCTTTTAAAAACACAATAACAATCACGATGACTTTATCATTCATAATTACAACCCATAAATTAATATCCCACTGCTGGGCACAGCTCCAAACATTTTAGAGGGGATTTAGCCTACTATAACACGCTGGCTAGACGGATTGGTATAGGGTTTTATTTTGAATTTGCCTTTTCTCACAGTGCTCTTATTGCTCAAGGTTAGTTTCACTCATTTTTGATTGTTCTACTTTATATCATATTTATATGCTGTCATGATACCTATGTAAATTTAATTGATATTCAATTTATTTTAATTTTTAGATTTTTATCTTGTTGATGTAGACTGCATTTATAGCGTTAATTACAAAACTCTGTGGTTTCTGTACTGCTATATCAAAGTGAAATAATGTATTTTGTGATTATATTATTCACTGATATTACAGAATAAAAAAAAGTAGGATAGTGACATTATGTACTCTTAATCCATCACTACACGGACAACATAAAATTAGCAGTAATGTCATACACGAGAGAAGAACACGACAAGCCATTACCTCTGACATGACAGCCGTACACGAAAGTTATAAAGACCTCCCCTTACTAAACTGAGAGTTGAATAAATAACTCATTTACATATTTAATAACAGGTATCGTGGATTCAATTGTGAAATATCTGAATTATTAACACGACGCGGTTACAATATTACCCTCGGTAACCTAATCTAATATTCAGATCAGATTTTGTTTGATTAACAAAGTATTGCGTAAAGCAGAGAGTTAATGTGATTAGAAAGAGAGTTGTAAGTTACCTTAGATTGTTATTAATATTAATAAGAATTATGGAATAAAATTTCCGTGTAGTGACGGATTAAGAATACAAAATGTCACTACTCCTTCTCAACCCGTGGGTGTCGTAAAAGGCGACTAAGGGAGTAAACTTATGCAGACAAGAGCACTGCGAGAAAAGGAAAAAGTGAAACCAAACTTATACCAACCCGTGTGGCCAGCGTTGTATAGAAGTAGGCTAAATTTCCTCCACATTATTTGGAGGTGGCTTGTGCCCAGCAGTGGGACGTTTATGGGTTGAAATGATGGAATCAAATGTTTTCTTGTCTTAAATGTCTTTTGTTAATTAAAAAGTGTGTTTTTTTTCAATCTGAATGGAGAGCGAACTACTTAATCGCTACAAAGATATTAAATGGATAGTATGATTTTAGGTTTCCATAGCGAAAACGACAAAAACGCCGCCCGTCCGTCCGTACGTCCGTACGTCCGTTCGTCCGTACGTCACACGCATTTTACTCAAAAACGACTTGATAAAATTTGGAGAATAGGAGTCTTGTGAGTGCTACTACTTAGTTTAGTAGATATATAGTACAAATAAAACAAATTAAGGGGCGCACTTCACACAACGGAGTAATAATAATTCATCACCAGTCCAGTTATTGGAGTGTATAGTACTACTACAATATATTCATAAACCTAAGAAAAAGGATGAAATAAATTATAACTTAGTTATTCATTACAGTGTCATAGTGACGTAAGCCAACGTAGGAAATTCTCATAAGAAAACCAGTCCTTATCTAGATTGGAGTATATAATAAATTCTACTACAATATTTTAATAAGCCATAAGCACGAAATAAATTATAACTTTATTTTTATTCAATAAAATATTTAAACATAACTTAAAAATTATACACATCTAACCTATTTAAAAAAAAAAGAACCAGATACTCTATTTACAGGAAATTCCTATATAAATAATAATAATAATATTCTACCACATTCACACAGCGCCATCTAGTCCCAAAGTAAGCAATTATATTTGCTTGTGTTATGGGTACTAAACAACTGATATACTACTTAAATACATTTTTTTTGTAAATACATACATATTATAGATAAATTACATCCAGACACAGAACAAACCTTTATGCTCATCACACAAAGCTTTGTCCTGGGTGGGGATCGAATCTACGACCTCGGGCTCAGCAATCAGGGTCACTAACCACAAGACCAACAGGCCAGTCAGTATAAATAGAATATCCTGATTGGGATTAGATTCCTGAGGAAACGTACCCAAAAGGCTAGCCAATTATAACAAAAATAATGGTGTTGATTTAATTTAAATGACAGCAAGCCTAGATTTGCTTTTCTTTTGTATCAAGTCTGTAATATTTATTGTAATTAGTAACCGATCGTTTTTTAGCTTACGTTTTTATTTAGTTACTACAATTTTTTTAAACTGGTAAAATTAAAAGGAATCTACGGATAGTTCCAATCGACACTGGCATCAATTTCGGCGGGAGGAATCGCAAGAAACAGCTAATTTAATATAAAATCGTCAGAAAATGCTTTAATGTATACTTTTTTTAATGTATACTTTTACTCAATTTATTTTTCGCTTACATCAACAGGCAAAATATTTTTTACTTTATTTTCATTTACTATAAAATGTAAAAAAAATATATGTCATTAAATTAATTAATGAAAAATTTAACTTCCAAGACACGCCCACTCACACTTACACACTATCTTTAACAACCCAACACAACAACATAATTATTATAAACTTACCTCAAAAACTTTAACAGCGGCAAAGTCCTTCAGCAACTTTCAAGTTGTTTACGTCAATAAACACGTTGTTGTTGTTTATGTTTTCCGTTTTCAACGAGCGCAGGGACGTGCCACCACGCGCGCTGTCGACGCACGACTGACATTACGTAACAATGTCCTGGCGAATCCCTTTACTCACCCCCTGTTTTCCATGAAAATCTCCTACTTACCCACCAAATAATTTTGACCTCCCCCGCCCCTCGCGTTCTCAACAACGCTAGAACAAAACGCGTCTTCAGTGATAACTTGTAAGGATCAGTAATAACTGGTTCTTGTTAGATCGTTGTTCGTCGCCGGTGGTCGGAAAACTTCGTGTGACGTCGTTTTGAAAGCTCCGCCTTTGCGTAGCTCGACAGGATCTACAACTTAACCTTTGTCGTAGCGAAGTCGTAGCACTTTGAATACTTTAATTTGTTATTTTATTTTAAATATTGTTATTTTATTGCGCACAAATTTTTATTTTTTATTTAAAATACTGACTACACAACTGACCAGTTACAAAATTTAAATTAGAAATATTTTTAACCAATAAAATTGGCCAAAAAAATCTAAAGTATAGAATTTTACAAGGATTCATTCAAAAAAATATTATAATAGGAATTATTGGAGATAAATATAGAAGATGTAAATGGTGAGTTACTCGTATTTTATTTTACTGTATAAAATGTTTTTCACTTAAAAATTTTAAGAGACCTTATAGAAGTTATTTATCAGGTACATAATTATGCTCTAAGATTATCTAAGATAGATCAATTGAATGTAAACCAAACAGTCTTAACAAGAAATGAATAATATGTTTGTTAATAGGTATAAGAAAATCATTGTGTAATTTTAGGTGACTTTAATGATGTTACCAATTTTATTATTTCTGTAGGTGTAAAAGTTGTAATTTTGAAATTGGTAAAGTTAGTTATCTTATGTATGGAGAGGCTATAAGCCCGAATAACCTAATGTGAATTAATTTGTAAATCTTTTGATGAGTCTGGTGTGTGGATTTCGTTCCTTTACTTCGTTGCGAAAGTGTTTGTTCTAATAGTGAACAAAAATGTCATTTACCCTTATATAATTAAGATAAAAATTAGAAATACTTGTCAATATGTTACTTAGGTCATTTCTTTTCTTTATTGTCTGCATCTTCATTGCAAAAGTTTTAGGATAATATTTAGTGGGTGCTAAATTATTGTAAGAAAACTACTACCTTCTTGATTAAATGTTTGTGTGTTCATTTTGAAGTAAACGGTGCGTTTATATTGCATTAAAATTACATTATTTATAATAGAAACTGAATGACTGACTGATAGGTCTAGAAACTTGAAATTTCACACACATTCCATTCAGCATAGGTGCGTATTAAGAAATTATTTTTGGAAATTCCAACGAGATAGGGTATGAACAGGACTTATATTTTGTCTTTAAAGTAAGCTCTATTGCTCTAATTATAGTTACTAAAAGTTCAAATTTGGTATTTTCAATATTTGAAATGATAACCCCTAGAAATTCGGATTTGTTTTTTAATTCCCCTGGAATAAACATGGAATGGTGGTGGATGGTGGCTGAATGGATAAATGACCGGCGTGCTAAACACGCGGTCTGAGCTCGATTCCGACCAGCAGTACCAATGTGGATTTCACTTTGTGGAATTTATATGTACTAGTCATGTGACTTACCATCTGCTAACAGTGAAGGAAAACATCGTGAGGAACCCTACCCTAGAAGAAATTCTAAGTGTATGTCTGATCCACCAACCCGCATTAGGCCAGCGTGTGTGGATTATGGCCTAAACCCTCTCAGCTCTCTAGATAGAGGAGAGGAGACCCGACCCCAGCAGTGGGACATTAATGGGTTGCTGATGAAACATGGCAACTTTTCCCCTACATACTACGAAGCTAATGTGTAATGAGCACGATTATTATGTACTTCGTATAAATAATTTCTTTAATATTCTGGACTATTCTAAGTAGCAGGCAAATATTCCTTATCTACATACATCACTGTAAAGTCTAGCGAACATTATCTTACAACATATACAACTAATGAATTTTAATGTCAATCTAGACACGCCCACTGCTGGGCGTGGCTAAATACCACCACGCCCACCGCCTCCATACTTCAGTCGTGAAACTCCGTACTCTTTCATCCGAGACAATGTCTTTTATAATGCTACTAATTTGGAAATACAGTTTTGGACGAAGAAATCTGTTAAAAATTGCGATGTTGAACTTGGTCGGTTTATACGATTGGGATATCGATCGTAAGAACTTTCTAGACGATTGATTAAATACCTATGAGAGATTTGGATACGGATAGGGCATATTTTAGTCTTCAATATGGCCGCGATTGTACTTATGGTTGATGTATTTTACATTTACCATTTAGATAAATATGGTAAATTTCTTTGTGATTAGTCCACTAAGGTTTAGATTAAGTCTGTGGTTGAAACTTCTGAAATATCCATAATTATTATCTGTATCGAAGAATTATTAATACTTTGTAATGAAGAAATCCATTTGGTACTTTTAAGTTTCTAGCTCCTCTGAGATTGGATAGGCTAATGCATACCAATAAAACAAACATTAGTTTAAGAGGTTTGACATGGGTGTAAGCTCAAATATAAGCGTATATTGTTCTTCTAGTGCAATTAAAAATTTGTGTACAAAGAAAAAGACTATATACTTACTCCTCAGGATAAGTAAATCATTTTTTTTCACTCACTACAACCCAGAACGTCACACTGCTGGGCCCGGGTCTCCTCTAAAGATTTCGGAGGGATTTAAGCCTACTATACCGGGTATAGGGTTTCTTCCGAATTTTCATTTCCTTGCAGTACTCTTGTCTTCTAAAGGTTACCCTTGGCTTAGTCGCATTTTACTACACCCACGGGTCGAAATGGGGTAGTGACAATATGTATTCTTAATCCGTCACTACACGGACAATTAATGATAGAAAAATCAAATAATTATTAAATCATTCAAGGAAAGCACCCAAACCTGATGCTTGTTGTACACTGACCTGAAGAATATGTAAGTAAATCAGATTATAATGGAATATGAAATGGAGCTGAGCTGATGATGGAGTTCGAAGCTGGCCTAGGGAATTCTGTAATGAAACGACGGCATTCTTGAAGACTCATTCACTGTTTCGTCAAACGACCCCTTCGTCCCATAGGACGAATCACAGAACTTTAATTTTATTTTTTCTTAAAATCATATCATATTTATAATACTATTATAGTTAGTCTATATGCTGTTCCAGACTATACTCTATTTGTGTGCCATATTTCATCCGATTCATATTTCCACCCATTCTCACGTGAATAATAAAATATTATATTGATTTCAATGTTTAGCTAAAGAAAAGGCAAATTGTCTATTAACTAATACTATTGCTCACTTTACCTACTAGAAATAATAGCACATCTAATTTTTATTTCCCCAAACTGAAATAGACGATATTAAATTTTGTTTTTCTGAAGTTTAAACTGGGAGATTTTGCAATCATTAATCAGCTAATAATATGCACTCCTTGTTGAAAACATCATCGTTTCAAAATGTTTGAACGTGAGAACAATGTGGATATTCTTAATTCAATTTTTTTTTATTATAGTGACAGACTATCTATCTGCCTCCAGTGCCTCCAAATAGATTATACATAACATAACATAACACACGAAAAAACTTTAATATTAAATATTTAAGAACATTTTCGGGAGGTAAAGATATTTTCTATGGAATATAATAATATGCTCCATACAAAACGTATACGGAATGAGATGAATTGCTTCATCAATTTTGATTATTATAAATGTCATATATCTAACTACCTCTAAAACTAAATTGAATAAAAAGAATGTAAAGTTTTTATAAGATTAATCAATTTCTTTAAACTACAAGTGATGAAAAGCTCAGATTGTGTAAGTTCAGATCAACATTTTGAACCTGATTTTATTATAATTTGACGCAGACAGTTTTAGAATATTGAGACATTAGAGAATTTTATTAAACATTTTGCTATCAAATTGTCTCAACTACTCACAAATAGTGACTGAAAAAATAAATGTAAAAAATTGCAACGCTCATGTCTACATTTCTCTGCCTGGTCCACACTAAACCATCACTTAATTTTTTTTCTTGACATAATGATGATAAAAATATGATGTCGAGCCTCCCCTCCGGATATCCGGTGGATATTGTGTTATCCGGCGTCACAATAAGAACCTCGTGATAAATTTGTACCGGGAAATGCTCCTTGATTGATAATCTTGTGGGTATCTGCACTGTAAGGAATGGTATTTATAACACCGCGTTAAACCATGTGAATTTTTGTGAAATTTTCTTTATTCTTTCTAGATATAAAAAACTTGGAACGGTGAGGGAAAGTATAGTGAAGAAACCTACATGTCTTATGTGTGCAAGCAAGTCCGTGTATTTCAGACTCTGAGACTCCCTTGGACTAGAGTGTGTGGTTTGTGGTCTCTCAGCTCTATAGATAAATGAGAGAAGACCTTTGCCTAGCAGTGGGACATTTATAGATTACATCTTATTTTCTCGTGGCCCCGATATTTTGAACCACCAAGAAGAGTTGTTTCTTAGTCCCATTACTATTTGCGGCTGCAGAATTATTCACCTGTATATATTTTTTGAATGGATTATTTATTTAGGTTATTTTTTTGAAAATTTCTGTATTCTTTGTCAAATTTTACATTGATTAGTCTTTTAAAAGAACACAATATTATGAAGGTTGATCTTCTCATTCTTTTTATTTCATTATCTCGAAGTTTATATAAATTTGCATAAATAGAAAAAATATATAAAAAAAGAATCATTTCTATTGCACAACTCATTGCAATAAATACGTACTGTGAAACAAAAATAACAAAAAATATATTGACTAAAGGAAATACTTCTCATAGCTGTGCTGTGTAGGTATGCAGCGTTAAATCATAGGGCGTTGTGCATAATAATATAATAAAATAGGGCTCCGATACTTTGTTTATTGTTTTGATGAGTCAGCCGTTTCTCCCCCACGAGGGCATCAGCTGCGGGTGCATTCTCTACCCGCATATGCTGTTCTTGAAGAAAAATAACTTTTTTTCGTTCTTCCTTTGTAAATATCCCTAATTGATAAGATTAGCGTTATTTTTATAAGGAAATAAAAATAACTAATCTTGTTTTTAAATACGCTTCTTAAATGACATAGGTACTACCAACTAACAAATCTTGGTCATATTATTATAAGACCAAGACTTGGTAGTTGACTATCTCATTATTAGTGGATATGTAGATGAAAATTATGCTCTATTGAAGCCAAATATGACAAAAATATGTTAGGCCATATGATTTATAGATATGTATGTTATTAGTTATTTTTGTTCTTATTTTACATTGTCAATTGTACTTAATTATAATACAGTACGTATAGTACTTAATAAACTTAAAATAGTAAACATTGGACATATAAAAATATAAAGCAAGTTTTTATATTTCACTTTACATAAATACAACTTTTTTCCTTGTATACAGTCTTGTGGAATGTCATCATCATTTTCTAAGTCAGTCGCGGATGGATTCGTGGCGATACAAGTAATATAATTATGTTGTTTCAGACTATTTTATTTGACGCTGCCCTATTGTATTACCTGTCTAATATATCTTGATAACATCAAGCATTTAGTTAACCTCAATGCAATCATATATCAATAATCATTATTCTTCAGAAGTTCAAAGGAAAGTAACTCTGAAAATACATTAGAAAAATACACTGCTTAAAATTGGTGTCTTTGTAAAATCCAACCAATTTTGTCATTCAAAACTAAAGTCGCCGATTGTTTTTGCAAACAAGCTCTCCAATTTGTTCAACTATTTGTCGATCGTTTACTTTATCAATTCATTGAATTCTCATTTGTTTGGTCGCAGTTGCGATTAAGTCGCTGAATTTTTAATACGTCACATCGTCGTGGAACAACAGCCGAACGTTTTTCGCTTCGTTTTTCGAAATTCACGTGATTGTCATCTGAATAATGGATCCCTCGACCATTCGTAGTTCGTAGTAGCGATTTTTCAATTACATCACAATGCAAGCGCTTGCAATGGTTACCCATTCTTCGTGCAGAAATGACATGACGAATAAATAAGTACTTGTGCCTACCCTTTTTCTTGAATACACAGTTTGAACATCCTATTATATTACTTACTTGGTACCACCTCTCACTTTGTTTACGTGCTAAAAGAGACATTTTACAATAATAACAAAAATTGCCTACGGACAAATTTTGATTTATTGGTTGGATATTAATATACATGTCATACATACATATAGATCACGCCTCTTTCCCAACAGAGGGGTAGGCAGAGACCATTTCCTTCCACTTGCTACGATTCTGACATATATCTTTGGCTTCTTCAACATTCATCAGTCTTTTCATGCATTCTCGCCGGTTGAGGGTACTCCTGATCTGTCCCTTCTTTAGAACGTCACCTATTTAGTCATGGTACGTTCTTCTAGGTCTTCCCCTTCCAACTTTTCCTTTCACATCACCTCATATACTTGTTTTGTCACTCTTCCTTCATTCATTCTCTCGACATGTCCAAACCAGCTTAACATTCCTTTCTCAATTCGTGTCACAACATCTATTTTTAAAATATACATTCAAAAATTGCCAGCATATTATGCTAAATTTTTTCATGAAAGTAAATTAAGAATTATTGGTAGGTAGATAGCCTCACAGACTTTTCGCATCTGATTCTTTCCTTACCAAGTTTTTATAAGATTGTCTTGCTCGAGTTAGAGTTTAAACAGTAATTACACCTTTACCGTTTAATTTACACACTTAAAAGAACTCATCAGAGTCCCCTAAACAAGGAAACATAATCGAGGCCATAAGCCCTAAAGCGGTTTCGTAATGTATAGCAGTTTTTGGGGGAGAGTGGGCAGAGATGGCCTGTCTCAAAGTGCCGACTGGCCGATAAATGAGTGCTCGTTTTTTGTCCTCAAACTAGCAACGCTTTTTACCTTCCGATAATATCGGCGTTCGCACGACTCCGCTGGCGTAATGTCCAAGCGGATTATTGCAATATAAATTGTCCACAGTTGCCCATTCCATTGGTTAGGGCTGTACTCAATAATACTGTGTTAAAGGTACTTTTATTTCCCTGAATATTCTCGTTTGCGAATACATATAGTCGCCAAATTTAGTTTTAGATGACATAAATACTTAAAAACATATTTCTATAATGCAGGTATATCAATATACTTAAAATTCTAAATTTAATATTGATATAAATATATAGGTACAGTTGTATGAATCAACATAAAATTAGTTGAAAAGTTATAAAAGTATAACAATATTAGGGAACCCGGTCTAGACTTCATGTTAAATTTCACTGCCACTTTTTAAGATATGAGATTATCTCTCTTTAAAGTTTTTGGAAGTTGTCCAGCATTTAGATCGTGTGGAAGTAATCAAAAATTACTCGAGTATTCATAATATCACTGAATAAGTGCTATGTTCAAATACTTTGATGATTCATTACACTTGCCAAGTTGCGTTTATGTGTGACAACCCTAGTGACTTTTGAATTTTCTCCGTTTGTCCAGTCACTCCCCAAAGGAACATTTAACGATATTAGGGTTTTATTTTTTATAGTTCGGGACAAAAAGTGCTCAAGCGGTATATTGAAGGAAGTGGCTATTGGTCAATTTCTCGTTTATCATTTTCAATTCGGTTCTATTTTGAAAGTGAATCGACATTTTGTAGTAGTAAGAAAGAAACCAACGCAGATTTTAGTAATTTTTATTATTAGTTATACTAACTTCTGCAAGCAGCTTCGCCCACGTCACTATTATTATTATTATTTTGTTTATATTTATTTTTTTCACACGGGTGACACGCTCTTTAAATTTATTATGACATAATTATACCATTATTTGCAAGATAATATTTTTTTATTTATATTTGTACGCCAAGTATGGCAAAACATATTGATACAAAATATTAATATATTATCTTTTACTCGATGTCTTCTGTAAATTACACATGTTTGAACAAATAAATATATCTTATCTTAAGTTGTCGCAAATCGCAATATGTAGGTAATAAAATTATATTCTTACCTATTAACCTTGACTCACTCTATTTATTGCTGAAAACAGAATCAAATTCCGTAGTTTAGAAGATCTAAGCACATACAGGGCGAAACGACTTTATTTTATACTAGGATTTATTATTAAATTTGTACTTATATGTGTGAATGCACTTCTAACATAACATACACATTTGATGCGAAAAATGGGTATATCGCATTTCAAACCAATTTAAAAGTATTTAATTTTCAGAAAATATTAAAATATTTTTACGCATTTTTTGTTTTATACGTTCAGGTGATATCAAAAGTTGCAACAAAGGGCCGGCGAAAAAATCCCATTGTTATCGAGGGTATAATTTATTAGGGGCCCTGGCTCACTGGGACCTTTTTTTATATATCATCGCATTATCCCCACTTGGAGAGTTACAACTTCTTAAAGGAAATCAGGGGAAATTAATTTAAGCGTTTAAAACTGTCCTAAACACCGGCCTGACTTTATGTGAGCTTTGATAAATGTCGTTTCTTATTCATTATCTTGGAAAAAATGGGCCCGTGAAAGAAGTTTAGTTTGATTTTCACCTTTTTTTGCTTACTTTAGTTTTATGCTTGCCAGAAGTGTAATAAATCTTAGGTACCTATAGATGCTGGCTGAATGGATAAGCGACCGGCGTGCAAATCACGCAGTCCGAGTTTGATCCTGACCGGCAGTATGACTTACCATCTGCTAACGGTGAAGGAAAACATCGTGAGGACCTACATCCCTAGAAAAATTCTATTTACATGTCTGATCCACCAACCCGCACTAGGCCAGCGTGAGTGGATTATGGCCTAAACCCTCTCAGCTCTCTAGATAGAAAAGAGGAGACCCGAGCCCAGCAGTGGGACTTAATGGGTTGCTGATGATGTTGATGACCTAAAGCAAAAAGGTACAAAGTAGTTAATATATATCTAAATAGAAAAAGGTAGGTAAACAAATCATCTAATAAAAAGCAGTAATTTTGCATAGTCTAATGTCAGTAAAGTATTTTGAAATTATGACACTGAAGTTATCATCCTGTGTTCAACACTCCGCTCTGATCTAGCACACACACACTCCTATACAACGATGAAGCATAACATAATGGTAGACTTTCCAACTGATTATTAATCCGTGTAGTGACGGATTAAGAAAACATGATGTCACTACACCATTTCAACCCGTGGGTGTTGTAATATAAACCCTTTTTTTTTTTTTTTTTTTTTACTTGGGGAAATGCCTGACGCATACCCCTTGGTCTTGGGGAAAGAACCGAGGGGTTATGTGGGGCTCGCACCCACTAAAACCCCAAGGTGTTCCTCTCGTCGCGCTCTGCTGTGGTCACGGGAGCACAGGAACATTCGTCCGCGACCACAGCGACGATGGCCCGCTACGGGCCCCCTCTCTGCCGGAGCTTAGCTCCGGCGGTGACTTGCGGGAACACGCACACGCCACCAGAAGACGCTCGCGGTCGACTTTCCCCAAAGTCGACCGGTCCTGGCGTGGCGGACGCGCTCTGCCGGGCGCGTCCTCTTCTCGGGCTATTACGGCGGGAGGTCGCGGGCGTAAGCCCGCCTTCTCCCGCCTACCCTTCGACGGCGGATCGGGTCACTGAGGGCATCGTCTTCCCTCTGCCGTTCCGCCTCCTCCTTCTGCCTCATCACCTCTTCGCAGAAGGAGAGCACTGCTCCCCAGTTCGTCTCGCTCTCCAGCATGGCCTTCACCACTGCTGGGAGCGAGAGATCCTCGCCTATGATCGAGGCCAGTGCAGCGCGCTGACCCGCCCACGCCCCGCACACCTCAAGGGTGTGCTGGGCTGTGTCCTTCGGGGAGCCGCAATGATGACAGATACATTGCGGCTTTGTAAAATAGACCCTATACCAACCCGTCTGGCCAGCGTGGTATAGTAGGCTTAATAAGGCACAACCTTTGAAGGGGTCCCTTTCCCAGCAGTGAGACGTTTATGGGTTGTGTGACTATTTTGAGAATTCCTGAAAACTTAAAACAATTTTAAATATTGCTCTGAACCGCGATATATTTTTTCTAAACAAAACAAAGACAATTAAACACGAGGACGACGTTTAAAACTAGGGTGCCCACACCCTGTTCATTCATTTTCGATTAAAACGTGTCCCTAATATTTTTATCTCCTCACATAAATACGCGGTAATGAGCGTCCCGAAATTCTCGACCGTTCGTTATAAATTTATTCAAGTCTGGCCACCCATTCGAGTGTGCATAATTTTGATACAAAAATAATCTACGATATTAAAACCCCTATTAATTCAACCGCTAACGGTTTAATTCTAAGCTTTTAGGAGATTTTCACTAGCAGAGATGCGTGTGGAGTCTCCCAGGAAACTGGCAGTTATTCTTCTTGCAATTTCCTATAGGATGGTCGAAGGAAATTGAGACTGCTTGTGGCTGAATTCCTTTGGCGTTGCACGTAAGTACACATTTTTAAATTAATCATTACAAAAGGACCTACTTAGAATAGATAATTTTTTGTTTATTTATTATTAGGTAATATTGCGAAAAGCTATTTAGTAAAAGCCATTAGTAAGCCTATAAATGCACATTAAAATAATTATGTTTTTTTTGTAACATGCATTTATTAGAAAATTGGTCACAATTATTTTATCTATATTTTGATGAGGCACTAATTTAAAATTGTATGTATTATTCGAATGTGTTTTTGTATCACTAAATGCTAAGTAAAGTTGGCACTTTGAGCAACAGTGGAGGTCACTAATGGAAGCGTGGGCTGATAACGGTTGAGGAGTCCTGATTTATAACCCGCTGCTTACTCGCCCTGAATAATATAACCAAGAATTTATGATCTCTGAAAATTTTACGGAATATACGTTAACGCAGACCTTGTTTTCTTTCTACACACTTTTATTTCCAACGTGTACTGTCCCGTTATTCTTTTTCATTCGCAGTTTTTGCGGC
The DNA here is from genome assembly GCA_905147015.1 of Laspeyria flexula. NCBI lineage: Eukaryota > Metazoa > Arthropoda > Insecta > Lepidoptera > Erebidae > Laspeyria > Laspeyria flexula. The sequence goes on from LR989956.1 coordinate 12,247,356, forward strand.
TGTTTGACTCTGCCTATATGTAAACAACTGGCTGTGGATCAAATGTCAACAGTGAAACAAATTAGAAAAATTCAAGCCTCGTTGAAACAATACGCTAAGCATTGTTCACACAGAAAACATTGTCAAATTGTAGTTGTACAAAGCTAATACATGACAAAGCCAGTTTAGCAAAGTTTCACTAACAAAACCAATCAACACGTCTAGTCACTATTTACTTAAAAGAAGTCTCAATTGTCGTTGCAAACTTAAACATTGGAAGCGTATTGTTTACGCCCGTGCCAATCAACAGGCTCGCTAACAAAACCAATCAACTTGGGTCTCGCCTGTATTTGCTTAAAAGAGTGCTACTTTTTCCTTTTAGTTTTTCATTGTCGCTGCGACCCTATCGTCCGTCACCCGCTCCACGGATATATTTGATTAAAAAATAACGTCGTCAGAAAGCGGCAGTGTGTGTTGCTGAATACGTTGGACATAAAAGGAGTAAAACGTTCCTTCCAGCGGCTTAGCCGTCATTGTCACGTTTCACGCCGAACGCCCGCTGGTTACCGTTTGTGTTTTGTAGTTCCACTATCTGTGAAACCGAAAGGCGGTTTAAAACGTTGAAATAAAGCTTATTTTAAAACTTTCTATCATTTCCTTTTGGCGGTCTCGGAAAGTACTAAGTCCCACAATTTAGACATCTCAATCCGTTTCATGCGTTTCCATTCTCTGTTTGCCGATTTCATGTTTTATTAATTGTCCGGTTTTTTAGTTCGGTGCCGGGGCGTAGACAATAGCATACCAGATAGTGGTCCCAAGAACAATAGAAAACGATTAGTCCGAGCATACAAACGCAGTTCCTCTGTTGTTCTTTTAATTGGTTTTCTATTCATCAAGGCATACAGGCCTATGCTGTCTATATTTCATCAAAATCAATATCAATTATTATTCAATTTGCGTAAAACGAAAAGTTCATTTAGAATTTCGTTATTATGTTACATTAAATACAACATTAAATACATGAGTAGAATAAATTTTTGTATCGTCATGTTGTTTTGTTGCCCATTATTTATCTGTGGGTGAAAAACAAATAAATAACGACATGTAATTGTTCGTTAAGGTATAGGCAGACAATTAAAAGGAGTTCCCCGCGGATTTATGTGTTTACATCTAGAGCGTGGGGTCGGAACTTCTGCTTCGATGTATTTGCGATTACCCTCCGATTTTTCCCGTGATTGGCATATTAGAACTTTTCAGACTATTATTTTCGTTCTTCAGTTTTTGTTCTGATCTCAACAAGATCTTTATTATTATTATAACTAATTATATACACTTTTAAATCTTATATAAATATTTTGGAAAATATTTTTTTAGGTAGATAATATAATCATTCAAATCATTTCCATTGGCAATAACATACCTAAGAGGTAACATAAAAGTATAAATACTCGTCTAATAAGATTTATACTCAATCAGTCTCTGCAGTTACTAAAACATAATGTTTTCATTCTTATTTATCTATTTATAAGACTGAAATTCACATAACAATAACATTAAGATAAGCAAAGAAATAAAACAAACTTTATTTATTACGATTTATAGTTGTAAGTTTTAGTTTAATTTTATAATGAAATCTTAAGAACGGGTTGTTAGAGGGGAGACTATTCGGGATAAACGTACAACTTTTAAACGGCGGGAATTCGGGCCCCGCTTTACGATAACGATCATAATAAAATATGGAAGTTTGTTACACGTTTACACTAAACGTTTTATTGTAAACATCTAGCTGGTTATTGCTTTTATATGAGGAAAAAGTTTTTAGAAAAATATTCAGAAAAAGACATCTTACATCGGAATATGGACGTGAAAATTACTGTTTCTTATTTCTATGCGCTAGTATAGTTTTTATAACAAATGGGTTAAAAGTCAGTCTTGCATATAGGTACTCACACACTGACAAATTTAATGTTTTTTATTTATACTGCCCAAGTACTTTGAGCAGTTTGTTTCCTATAGTATTATACAATTATACTTTTTGTTATAAAATTTACTGCAATACGTCTGAAATCACAATTACAATTTTACGTAACTGAAAATATTCACAAAACAACAATAACTTTAAAGCTATTACACGTCACATTGCACGGGGAGTGCCATGAAAATTTTGTTATCGGCCAAACAAAAGTGCGCTGGCGGTTTTCTTAAACTGTAATAGAGAAAGTTTAGATATCCGAGTTTTATCTCCACAGCCCTCCAGGATCAATTAAAAGTCGGATGAGACGCCGCACTTGACAATTATTGTTGCAATAAGAACGTTAAAACAACCACAACGAATACTTTTACAAAGCAATTAAATTTGCAGAAATTCTATTCTGTGTTTGAATAAAAACAATGAATATTAATTAATAACAATCACTGTTTGAGCTTGATTACGTTAAGCCCGATTATTTTATAAATATCTGTAATTTTTTTTGTAATAATTGTATTATTTATATTCCATAAAACTTGGTTTACTTTCTTGGTAACGATATTCTTCAAAAATGTACTACTTTTATAATCTCATGTATATCTGAACTTCTATACTAATATTGAATAGTTAAAGAGTTTGTCTGTTTGTTTGGTTAAACGGGCTTATCTCAGGAACAACTGAACCGATTTTTTTTTTGTGTCGTGCCCCCTTTGTTGAAGTAGGCAGGCTATAAGCTGAGTTAAGTAGTAGCTAAATAAAGATTCACGGGAGCGAATACCTGCGCAACAGCTAGTATTATGCATAAAAAGATTAGGTGAGCAGATCAAATTTTAATAAGAGGACCCGTAAAAAATCTCAATCTTCAGTTGGTTTACGAGCACAAAAGTTCATTTTACAACTGTTTTCGATAGTAAAGTTATTAATAATTATGACTTGGCTACCCTTAAAAACATTAACGTCTCCTTCGAGATCGGATTGATGGCACTTATAATGACACTTTTAATTATTTTAATCGTTGTTAGCAAACAAATGTCGTTAATTCATTAAAAAGAAGTAATTATGGTCGTAAGTTTCTCATTATACTTTTTTGATAAACCAACTCATTCTGAAAAGAAAGTCAGGACTGCTATATATCGTTTACGTAAAAATATAAATTAGGGTCAACTAAACTAATCTTCTGGCAAAAATATATTTTAATAACTTAACTAACAAAACCTACTTAATTGTAACAAGAAAGTCATTTAGTACCAAGATTTTAACATTATGGTTTGATTTACAAGAATTGTAGAATAAAAAGAAAAGTATAACATTTTCAAGCAAAACTTCTTGGCTAGACGACAGACCGTGAAACCTAAACGTGTTTCAAACTTTGACACCTAACCATCTCATTACATTTGTGTTTCTTGAAAGTGACAACTAAGTTTCCGTACTTTTTTAACTTCCATTTCTGACGAATGCATTTATGGAACACAGCGAGCATTTGCTTGACTATTCATTAATTTGTTATCTCAGCATTTCCCACAAATGTCTTAGAACACGAGACAAACACATCAAGTGATCGGTTTGAACGTTAGACGACATCTATTTCCCCGGTCGTTAAGTTCTGCGAACGTGTTACGGCAATTTCTCGGCACGTGCTAAATGGAGAACCAGCGAACTCCTCGATACTTTGTTATCCTGGTACTTTTACATGCTTAATCGTTCCCCTGGGATGAAAATGTCGTGAGACTTCCGAATAGGAAGGAAATTAAGGAAAATGTAAGTAGTATTAAGTATACGTTTGAAAAATGATAGAAAATGGAGTGGTTTTCTCTTTTGTTCAATAATGGGAGAAAAATTGTGATTAAATTTTTTTCATGTTTGTTTTCTCAATGTTCGGTTATTCAAGAACATCTCTCTGCAATTACAGAGACATTATCGTAATTAAAATTCAACCCCATATTTCCTAATATGACAACGTTTGGAAGTTACCAGAACATTTACCCCAGCAATAATTAGTTGAAATCAGAAGTCGTGGCACCGTAGATCCACAAATCTTAAATACGCACTTATCAAGCTTTAACTTGGATTTATCTTTGTTTTTCTCGCCTCTCCGAACTTTGCAATCCCTCAATGTTTGTTCAAGAGCTTACTGGAAACACATTTATTCCGTATAAGTATTTGTGGTTCCTTCTTCACTTTAGGATAAACATTAAACTTAAAAATAAAAATACATTTCCATTAACACTTTGAGCGTGCTAATTCACCATTGTCCGCATAAATAGTGTCTACGCAAGCGTAAATCAAAATGTATATATTCGTGAACTGTATAAAAAGTCAATATGAGAGGCAATAAAAAGAGGATGTCGAGAGAAATAATAAAAGATAACCTCTAGAGGAGTGAATGGAATGAGTGAAGCCCTTGTAAAGAATGTTTGCGGAGTGGATAAGACGCGATCATGGGGACACCTCCCCTAGGCATTCAGATGAGTCTGCTACGGCGAAAAATTAAAAGTACTTTTTACAATGTGTCTGTTTTGTTCGCTTCAATGCTTTTATTTGATAGTTAGTATTTTGTGTCTGTCTTTATACATATACATCATTCCTTTTTTGTCTTTACTTTGACCAATTCTGTTAATAAATAGTATTTAATGAAAACATAAAATTGACCACATGTCGAATAGTCCTAATTGAAAAACAGTCGCGCCTAATTCTGAAAATGATATATGTATATTTGTCTTATGTTTGAAGTTGTCTACTTTTGTATGATTGACATAAAGTGGAAGACAAAATAATTCAGAGTTTAAACTAATACTATAAATCGGTATGTAGTTATAACTAAGTATAAATAGAAATGTTTCGATTTAAAAAGTTATAAGAATTGCTGAAATAGTTATAATCAGTCCACTAAAGTCCATTGCTGGCCATAGGCATACATTAAATCAAATATTGAAGTTATTTCTGAGGCCTTGCTCTCTAATGATCATTGTACCTAACAAAGTGTTCAATCTTAGTCATAACAAAGTACCGTTCGAGACGCGACATGTGTGTCTTATTAACCATCTACTTGAGAGGGTTCATTTCTAATTCAGACCTGTTCTCTCCATGCGACATTAAGTCGTTTCGAGCCCTTGAACCCTACAACGTTGTAACTTCATTTCTCTAAGTCTCGTTTCACGAGTAGATTACAAGTAATTAATTTATAAGAATATGGCTACGAGGTACGCTTACTGAATTGCTACTGTTATGTTCGGGGGTTGGATTAATAAGCCGTGTTAGGTGTTTTCTGTTGGCGGTCATGTTGGTCCAGGTTTAGCTAAGTACTGTTTATTGATGAAGGTTTATACAAATACAATGAGTATTTTGGATAAAGTTTTAGTGTTCAGGATTAGGTGACCCTAACTTGATATTACACCAACTGCTGCAATGCAGAAAACTAATTTAATTTAAAAATAAACAATGTTATGTTGATATGAACGACGATAAACAACCAAAAAGTTTAATACAGCAGGTCAAAGAGAAGTGCAGAGTCGAGTCATATCAAGAAGTCAAGAGGCAGAGGACAGACAGCAGTGGCGATTGATCCACCGACAAGAGTTCAACTCTTAAATAAAAGAAGAAGAAGAAGAAAAAAATAACAAATTGTGATCTTTAAGAATTTGGCAAGAAGGTATAATAAAATGTAACTTCAAGATTTTTTTGAATATCAAATCTATTTTCTAATACCTTCGCGTATTTATAGTCTGGAGTACTATTTATTTGTTATATCTACAATAAAGTTCAGTTCCCCCTTGGGAGTGTTATTTCAGTGGCAAGCCGCGCTCAAGCTGTTACTTTTAATGTGTTATTCGGTTTAGAATTAATGATTTTATTCCCGACAATTACTGGTGATAGCGGGTTGAGATTACCACTGAATGTTTCTAAAATTGTTTATGGATGTTTAAAATTTTACTTGTGTACTTCTTCTTGTGTAAAGATTAGATTTAATCAAAGTTAACCGTTAACGATTGCTGTTGTAAAATTAAAACAATAGGATTTCTGGTTCAGGTACTACGAGTACGTTAATAATAAAATAGCATAAATAATGCAAATACATTTAGCAACTTAGATTAATTTTAGACCCACAGCACAGGTCCAAAATTGAAATTGTATTTTATAACCTGATTTTAGGGCTCTATTCCTTATCTTACCTAAAATAATTTGATTTTCTTAAACATTGTAAATTTGTAAAGTTATTAAACATGCACAGTTTCCAAAGTTTTCCTTGCTTTTCATACAAAATACGAGAATTCTTTTACTTGAATAATTCCACGTCAAATATCGTCGATATCACTGCGTATTTATATAAATGTGACTTTGTTTTTCTTGTCTGTCACAAAGTTCCCGTATCAATATCTTGCCTGTTTGCATAACTACTTTGTGCCATCTACGGTGGGGAAAACACACAAATATCGATACCTGAACGACGGACCAGCTATAACAAAAGTAAGACAAAACAAAAACATTTCCTATCCATTCCTATAAGAATACAAAGATATTACATACGAAATTTCGTAAATGCAGAATCTATTATTAGATGTCCGAAGAAGGACGATAATATTCGCGAAGAATGGAAGGTCCGCGATATAAAACGCACTTGTGCGCATAATATACGTTTTATTAATAAAAAAAGCTTCTGTGAATCGGCTATAAATAGCCTTAACGGCCACTAGTGAGCCGGCGATTTTTTCGATACACGAGAGGCATTTGTTTGACAAATCCCCGGGGAATAAGCGACACTATCCCCTATATTATCTAAGCTTGAGGGATGCCGGGTCATTCTCGAGGTGATGAAGGCGTATCGCGGGCTGTCTAAAGGCCTCACTAAATCATGGCTGCCAGGTATTTTCTATTTCACTAGGGTGTTCGTTTTTAAACAGATGGTACGGATTTTAGTTATTTATGTGTAGGTTTTGAAAGTCTTTAACTTAAATAAAATTCGAAATATAGTTTAACTAGATATGTTTGTATCAATAGAAAATTTTAATACATTTCGAAGATGTAAATGAGAACAAAGAAGGAAGTAGCACAAGTTATCGTACAATACAATTGAGTGATCAGTATGCAAAGCCAGCGTTGTGTATTAAGCCGATTTAGAGCAGGAAGCGTTAAAAGAAAATTTATAGCATTGAAAAGTCGTACGTAATTAATAAGACATTTGAAGTTGCGTGAAAATGTAATTTAGATTGTTTTCCATCGGCGAGGGGTCGTTCAGTTTCCTGTCTGTACAGAATCTTCACAAAGGCGGCTTATTTATATATGGCCGCTTTATATTAGCGTCTTTAGAAGAATCCAGGGGAGCATAAAAAAAAGAATGAGCATCAATGTCTTAAAGCGTCTTCCGGCGCGCGATAGCGGAGAACGCCCCGCCGCAAAATGGCGGTCCACACTCGAATAAATTATACCACCCCGAATCGAACGATTGTTCGATTCTTTTGATACGATTCTCGTTTTAAAGTTAGAGCGCCTTTATTAGTGTAAGCCAGGGACGATTATCTTAAGCCACCATTACATATTCAAATTGGAGTCATTTCGCTTTGTAGAAATTGACGCGAAATAAAACGGAGCCTTTGAAAGCGTTTTCTGCATTAAGATGGTGGTAATGGCATTTTTCAAGACATTTGACGTCATCCAGGATCAGTGTATGTACTAAAATTGGCAACTTATCTATAGTTTCGTTGTACATATTTGTACTAGGCGTCCATAAGTGTAGTGAAGCGTGTCAAAGTCGTGTTAACATACAGTAAATTAAATGAGTCTTGCGTGGGTTGTCCGTTTCCAGGCCAGTAACTTTCGCTCGAGTCCGAAAAACATAATTTTTGCGCGACTGACCAAAGATTAACATTTAGATACCACAGATGATTTTGTGGGTAACAGAAACCATTTCTTCTACACCCTTTTATAATTTAATTTTAACATTAAAATACATTATATATTTTTGCTCATGAATGTGTTTATAATAATTACGCCTGAAATAATATTCACTTTTTAAATTGAATTGCAGTCTCTAAGTATTAAAAGTTTCAGTTCATTCCTTGTTAATCTCTGAAATTGTTACTAAATAATTAATTATTCTGAGGCAAGTATGCATTATAAAATTAATGGCGCGCTCTTGTTAAAAGAAAGCAAGTCGAGCAAATTGATATTTTGAATAATAAAAGGCGAGCGTTGCCCGTCGAATTATTATGAGTAACACAAACATAAGTCAATAGCCTGGCGGGGTGGTCAATATTGGATTAGCTGGCAAAAGGAGGCAAAAAGCAACGTATACAAAAACCTTTTACAGCGGTTAGACCTCCGGAAAAATATTTATAAAACGCTCGTTATGTGAGGAGAGTGCTTGTTCTAATTGAGAGAGCCTCTGTTGATATATCAACGTTTAGTAATTCAGTAATTGTAGTGAACAAAACAATTATTATTTTAATAACTGTACTTAATTTCTGTGTTTATTGGGCCTCTATAAAAATTGTTAATAAATATTAGATTATTTAATATGTGATTGCCGTTCCCGGAACTGATAAAAATTGGAATGTTCAAAAATATTGATAATTTTATCTTTGTTTATAGCAGATAGTATATTTAAATATATTATCATGAAATTGACTGACATAGAGATTATCTATCGAATCAAATATTCTTTCAAAGCAATTGCAAATAGTTGTATAAGCGTAAATCAAAACTTAGCCAAGTCCATCTCTATACTAAAAAGCTTGACGCCAAAACGGCAATAGTGCGGAAGGGTTAGGGTACAGCCATTGTTTACACAAAGTATGGAATAATATAATCAGAAGTGAAGAAATAGGAATCCGACGAAAAACCAACAGAGTTGGGTGGTGAAAATTTGCTTAGGCCAGCGGAATAAGTGGCGAGGCTAGATACCCAGACGGAGTACTTCTCTCATTGTCTACACTGCCCGTATGATGAGATTAAAACGGGTTTTATCTGTACGAGTGAGACCTATGTAAACTGAGATCCTAAAGTGGAAATGAATACACTGTTTTATTAATGTTAGAGAATTATTGTTGCAAACGAAATGTTTGAGGAGCCATATAGTCTTTTGTGGACTACGATGAACGATAAAGAAATTCTCTTCAAATTATGATTTCTATTAATTACATATGAGTCAGTTAATTTTAATAAAATTGTCGATTGGTGTAAAACACCAATAAAAATGAATTAAATTCCTTACTTAATTAATATCGCCGAAGCATCGAATTGGAAATATTTTCATTCATTTCACTGCAATGCTCATAAAGTCAGCAATCACTTTTTTCATTTCGTATCCTTGCACCTGCCACCGGACTTATTAAGACGCACCTGTCAATCTTAGGGACTCCCACTTTTTATTTCAAATCCTTATTGGGATTTCAATTGTTTGGCATTGAGCCGTCATTGGAAAAACTCTTATTTTAGCATATTTATTTAGGACCCGTCGGCAGAACAAGAGGCAAGCTGAATTTTTATCAATTGGGGAGTTGATTGTTTTCGTATCTTCTTCTATTTATAACATTTAAATTTTATTAATTGTCATTCTTTTATATTTTGTCTAAAACATAATTACTTTTTTATTGTTCACGCTCCTTTCAAGTTCCAAGTAGATATATATATATATATATATAAACCTTGTTTGTTTCTAGAGATTCCCATAATATAAATTAATATAATATTATATATGCCAGAATAGGTGCATTAAAATGAATCAACGCTATTTCATCTTGCGTTACAGTTTGTAGTATTAATTCTTAATCATCCACGAGTGAAAACTAAACAATTTTGGTACATTTGATCATTGTCTAAGTTGTTTAAAAATTCCATAGTCAATCAATGCCACGCGATGATAAAGTTTTGACAAACATATCAAACAATTCTGAAATCACAATTTGCTTTATGTAACTTAAAATCAACTCAAAGTTATTTACCATCGTTAGATTTGTTATTATTCACTCAATATACACTAACTACAAACTACTATTTATCTTCCCGGTCACATCACCCAAGACGAACAGATAATAGCATAGCTATCCTAAATAAACAAACCATTGAATTGGCAACGATGGGTCCACACTCGGGCCTTCGATTTCAGCCACTACATTAATTCTGGTGTTCATTAAAAATGCCATCAAGTCCGTTAACGAAGTGGTGCGCAATTAAAGTCGCCGCTGACGTCACACCCTCGGCCCTAGGAGTGCTCCTTGAGGGACTCTTTGAACTAGGAGGACACCTTGAGACGGAATTGAAAAATTGATTCGTTATCGATTTGAGAATTATTATAAGAGGATGAAATTGTTGATAAAGAGGACTCAGTTCATTTTTAAATTAAATTTACAGTAAGAAGCAGTAACTTTTTACAGACGCTATAAGTTTGTTAATTGTAAAAAAAATTAAGTCAAAAACTATACTTATATTACTTGCTTATTGCATTAAACATGGGATCTCACTCTAGTAACAAAAATCTGGTGGAATTATAAACATCTAAAACTTCTTGTAGGGATTGTTAGTGTATGAAAACCAAAAGATATAGATGCCATTAAAACGACAAAACTGACTTAATTTTGGAACTGACAAAAAAAATTACTTACAAGACTGCCTCAATTGTTAGCAGTATCCAAATAATCTTTGTCATTAACGTGTCAAAATCTTATTAGTGTCGCCCGCATAAGAGCATTAAGGGGCTGGAGATAAAACAGACTGCCATTAGCAACGTCCTCAAAAAAAAATTCGTCGATGGTATCGCGCGCGTTGAGGTGGCAATCGCAATCTACGTTTTTCCTTCGCAGTCAATCGCGAGATAAATGAGCCTAGAAGCGATCATCAAAGAGACTAATGTTGATTGGCTTACAACACTCTGTATGTGTAGGTAAATTATGGAATTTATTCTTTAGTTCTATTGCCGTAGAGTCTAAATTTGCAGTATGATGCCGAAGATTTATGTATTTTTGGCAGTATTTATAAAAGTAATATTTAAAATATATAATTTTAGAACGTAGTGAATCTCTTTTGTATAATAATACGTGTTTAGTTTTATAAGGAACATGAATTCTAGAGATCTGATATTCCAATTAAACATTTTATTTAATTCTTTAATGTACACACAAAACAAACATTTTTAATCCGCATCGATTCGAATTAACTTGATTGAAGACTTGTCTCTACAAGGTACTTCGAATATACGTATTGCCTGCTATTATGCCTGCTATATTGATGATTTAATGTCGCAAGACAATCGATAATATTGAATACAATTTTTTATTCGTTTTAAAATAAAGTGTTTTGTCAGGCGTTCACAGTGAGGGTGGCTGGATCGCGGATAGCAAAGCTGCGAAGGTGTCTCAATCAGCATAAAACAAAAGAAATCAATAGGTTCCCCTCGTGCGGCACGCGGCTCAAAGAGCAAAGATTTCTTTTCACAATTAACCACCCCCTGGGTGTCGGAGAACTGATAAACTGAACGGATTTAGAGTTATTACCGCTGACATATACTTACATTTTTTTAGTGACGTAACTTATTAGATAAAAGTGATAAAACTTACAAACATTATATTTGAATTCATAACAAAGAACATTAATTCATAGATTTCCATTGAGTATGTGTTGTAAATATGAATTATTTGGCGCAGAAAATATTTTAGAAAAACAAACTTTGTGCATACAGGAATTATTCATGGTTGTGATGTGTGTCATGTTTTAAACGCTTCAAATATTTGTTCATTCAAATGAAATTGAGATTGTCTTGTATGTCTCTTTTTAGTCCACTCCGTTCCTAATCCCACAATCACGAGGGTTTACTTCCGGATCAGTTTCTAATGTGTCTGATGGACAGTTCGTGACTGAGAATATTGAGCAACTCGTTACAAGTATTTACACCGAAAACCGTATCCGCGGTAACATTGGCAATGTGGATTGGAATAAATTTTGTTGAGATAAGTAGTCTTTGTTCTGGTCGTCTAGGAACCAGGAGCTTTCATCTCGCAAACACTGTTTCAATATTTAATAATCCCTCGGTAACGAGCTCCGCTCGGCCCCACAGTCAGAAAAGTTTAAATGGGCAGACAACACACACAGCTACGATATATTGTGTGGATAATTTTTCAATCTGATTAATTTAAAGTTAGAATCTAAATTAATGGCCTCAATATTTTCTCTATTTTGTTAAAATTGATGACACATTCATAATACACATTGCTAATGTAATCGAATCAGGTGTCTTTTGTTTAATGCATTATTAAAATAGAATAAATAACGTAGTAGATAGAACGGTTTGTTTACAATTTGTACGACCTTTAATAATGTCAAATGTGTTGTTTAAGTAACCGGCGCGCATATATCTGAAGATATAGAAAAAAAGTGTTGACGGTTTCTTAGTTAAAATGATATTTTGTTGAATAAAATGTAATAGTGACGCACGGTATCTGTGTAACTCCTACATCTTATCATTAGGCTTAATTCTCCCCTCATACACACAGTATGACTAGGGTCAAGAAAATTTAACCAGAGATTATTGCAACTGCCCGGTACGAAACCGTTGTTTGTCTTTAGAGTAACCTAATGGAGCGGTCCTACATACACCCCGTCCTTAATATGGGGTGATACAGTTGAGTAAAAAGTTTAAAAGTAACGTAATAATACAATAAGTAATCTATAAAGTCAATATTTTAGAAAATAAAACTGATTACGTAATTAATTGAATGCAAAAAACAAAAGAACTTTATTTATTTTATTTTTATAACCTTTGTTAACAAAAAAGTTGAATAAAATCAATGTAAAGTATCGATGCAGTGATTAGGAGCGCAGAGGTAGACAAAGGTCAGCAATAAAGTGACCGTCGTCAGACGCTGCGTCACGTCCGACCGCGGATGGCGACAGCCGACACCCTCGCGTGCCCTCGTTCCGTGCACGCCGCGATTTTATTGACTCTTGTGGTTACTGCGCTCCTGGTCACATTTCGTGTGATCGAAAGTGAAAACGGTACGAGTCACCGCGTTCGGTAATGACTATGACCACAGTCCGGTTTTCATTCGAATGCGTGTTCAATGCTTACCTACGTTATTTTTAGGTTGTTATCTACACACTTGTTTTGACTTAGTACCCAGCAGCGTTTAGTATAAAATACACTCATTCATTTATTACAACTAAATATTAAGAACTGGATTATTTCAAAAAGAAAAAAATACAATAAACTAAAATGTCTAAAAAACCAAGTACTTAACATAAATTAATAAAAACATCTCATTTTATTTGTAAACTGAATGAATCAAGAAATAAAAGACAATGTCCTTAAAAAAGGTCAAATAAATTGTACAAATAACAGGCGCACATGTATCAGAAGATATGACTGTTAAGACGTTGCAACATACATAAACTCTACTGACAGCACACAACAAACCGCGATTACATGCACACTGAAGCTGATTAAAGTTACGCAAGAGTAAGTATGAAATACAAATTCTCCACGTTTGATACAGAGGCGGTTATAAATATGATTCATATTTCAAAGTCGTTTGCATCTGGACATCGGCTAGTGAGACAAGGGGGACTCGTTCGAGAAATAATTGTCAGCGGACCAAACGTGACAAGAAAGAAAATAAATTTAGTAGGCATATTCATTTAAATATAATGATTAGTACGTAATTTTATGTACCTAATACAATTTTGTTTTATAGTACATAATGCAGAATAAATTTAGCGCATGATGTAACACGAGTAAGCATCAATTTATAAATCTGATATGGTTGTTTGTTTTCTAAAATTTAATTACCATTGTAATAAATTTGTAATACATATTTACGTTTATTGGTATTATCAAGTTAATCGTAAACCAAACAAAAAAAAGCAGTGAGAATAAGGGTGTAGAATTGTCACATTCCCTCAACGCTCCCTTTGTGACAGCCCATAAAACGCAAATTCGGCAATAAAAAGAATACCCCGACAAAACATCCTTCCTGGACACTGGCTCAATACAATAGTCTCTATTCACTGCGAATTATTGTATTTTTCCAGCACTCGAAATATTTAAGAAAGGAATTAATGAATCTTAGTTAAGCGTTCGAGCAACAATCGACTCTATTGCCAAACTTATTGAGCCTTGTTTGCTATTAAACATTGGCTTCGCTGCAAGATTCGTTTAACAATGAAGGTCCTAATTAGCTGTCAAGGCTGCAGATTTCAGCTCTGCTCGACGTGCGTCCGCGTCTGTCCCAGAAATGCGAATAATTCAAAAGGATGTCTCCAGTGATTTCTTTCGTTTTGTGTAACATTGTATAAGAAGTATGGAGCTATAGGGGCGAAGAGTGGTGGAATAATTTAAAGTGGAAACAGTATACGTTCTAAAAATATAAAATTTGCAAAAAAATATGCATGTGTGTTTATAATGGAATAGAAAACAAAAAGCCTTACTGATATCAAAATAAATCACGCACAACACAAACTACAGCTACTCATTCAAAAACAATTACGAGGGCGCGATTTGGGCGGCTGCCTAATTGGTATGAGATTTGCAAGTGTTTCTAATTGCGTAGAAATTTGCGAATTCAAGGCGATCAGTCACAGCACCATCAGGTTAATTAAACCATTTGTCTGCTAAGTTTCGATGCTCATGTACATACAAAATGTTCAGCTATTTGCGATTTGTGAAAAATTAGACGGATATTGGGAAGGGTGGCGAGAATTTTTTGTAGTCGGTGTAGTCTTGATCATAGGAAATTGGAGTTTTACATTTTTATTAAGTTGTAAATAATAATAATATAATTATTGTAATTGTTAGACATCCACTTTAAAATCACTATTGAAGATTGGTAAAAATTTAAGCAACTTGACATATCTTTCACTAATTCATATCTATTACTTATATATCTTTTTTATTTCACACACAAGTCATATAGATTTAAGTGGCATTTTTTGTATTAATACATTTTAATTTCTTTTTGTTTTGGTATTAAATAAGTAAAAAAAATAAAAAAGTTATGTAAAAAGTTTATGAGATATATAAAAATATGGTTATTTGTAAGGTCGCTATGAGTAACGAAAATATTATTTCCGAGATCAAAACTCCTCGGTCCCTCAAACAAACATTAGGACTTACTCCTCGAATTCATCGCATTTTTTTTCATCAAAAAGGTTCATTTTCATTAACGCCATCGGCTCACATATTTGTCATAACCTGTCCATGTCGCCGGGGTCCGGCCTCTTGCAGTGAATGCTCCTTTTTGCGCCGTTTTTAATTTACGTTGTTTCGGTTTTGTTCCTTCATGTTGTAGATGAACATAACTGGATCTCGTTTCGCTGCTGGAATTTGCCATCAGGGAACTTTCCTACAAAATTCATAAATGGTTTGTTCATTTTAAGCTTTTCGTATTCTTTTCATAAAATTGTGTCTATTTCAATCTTATTGTTAAAAATTCCAGTTAATAAGTAGATCACTACAACGAATAATTCATTTGCTGAAACAGAAATTTTTTGCAATCCACGTTCTTTACATAATCAAATATTCGTTCGAATGAAGCACATTCGCAGCTCAGTGAAGCATCGAGCTAGCACAGTTGAGTCTAGACGGCACTGTTACCTCCGCCAGACTGTCTAATGTGGCAGCTTTACATATTTAAAACCTATGCCCACGTAATAATCACGTTTGACTTTTTTAATTTTGACGTGCTTCGATCTAAATCCTCTTTTATACATTAAATTTGATCAATCGAAAATAGATTGGCAGGATTCATGAGAGCTAACTAATTTATAATTTACGAAGTCTGGCTCATGTTTTTGAAAAGCCAGACATAATTTTTACCACAATTTGTTAAGTGAAGTAGATAATTGTATTGGTAGTAAACAGCATCTCATTAACTTAACGATGCACTTATGAAATAAAATAGGTAGATATTGGTTGCCCGCAGACAACCTTCGTGGAAATTGATTCCAGCCATGCATAAATATCTATTAAGAGGCATCCCGAGATTAATATTTTTATATAAAGGTTGAGGGATTGTCTCAGAATAAATGGGTGCAGACTAAACAAACAAGGGTGTACGAAGAGCTAGTTAGCGGTTAAATGGATATTTTGGGTGTGTTTATTTTATTTTCTACAAAACAGCTTCAGGTTATTTAGTAGGGTCCAACATAATGTTTCCAAGTAATAATGTTTTTCATAACAGTTGAAACAATTATAATATGGAACCCCTTTTTAAATTTCATAACGCGTTTTTCCTTTTCCCGTTTGCTCCCCTTAGAAGGAGGAAGGAGGCGATAGGTGCGAAATGATATAGCTCCAAAGGTCCAATGTCAGACAATAGGTAAAATTCATACGGACCGTGCGGCGTGAATGCAAACTACCTAATTATATTCGCAAAAGGCAAGATGGCGGATGGTGGGCCGCCTGCTTGAACGCGTACTTCTTATATGAAGTTCAGGTGTTTATGCTTGATTGAATATTAAGTAGACTTGCATACAATTACGGCAAATCTGGAAATTATCGACAGAACTTTTCTGTTCGCTTTGGTGAAAAGGGTATTTATTAAACCTGGTCGGATTTTAGACACGCTAGAGCCAAATGCATATCACATAGCCAAAGGCATGTCCTAATAATATTAGTTTTTGTGTCGTTATTTATCATTTCAACCCATAAACTGTTACACTGCTGGGCACTGATCTCCTCCAAAGAATGTGGAGAGAATTTAGCCTACTATACCACGCTGGCCAGACGGGTTAGTATAGTGTTTGTTTCGAATTTTCCTTTTCTCGCAGTGCTCTTGTCTGGATAAGGTTCCCTTAGTCACCTTTTACAACACCCATGGGTTGAGATGGAGTAGTGACATTATATATTCTTAACCTATCACTACACGGATATAAATTTGTACGGATAAAAATTATGTTAGTATAAACTTAAATAATAATTTTGGAAACAACAGTTCGCACCCTATTTTAATTCAGATAAAGACAAAACGCGAAGTTCCCTTTTATCGTGAAACGTCGAATCAATAAATCGAAAAGTAACATCTTTATCTGCAAGGTAAGAAAGTAAATACGCATTTCCTTAAACTTAGCTTTACTTGTGCAAACTTAATGGCGTTTCATTACATCGTTAGATAGGCTTAGACGGTCGGTTCCGCCGTCGGTGAATTATGGTTATTTGAATTGTGCGAAACAAAATAAATTTAGTGAACGTGCTCTATACCGTTCTGCCTTTTGCATTTTTGAGTGCTTATTTCGAGTGGGATAAAAGTTTTCGTTATTTATGGGCTGAGTCTAAGATTTAATGTGAAGTCAAACAGCGATAATGTGAATCCCGTCTGAATATATTTGTCGGTTGTGACGTATCTACCTATTGTTTGTGAACTTCTGAATGTTTTGTGCTATATTTTATATCAGATATTCTTATAGGAATAGAAAGGTACATGTATGTATAACTGCATGTACGAATTCTTAAATATCTTTCAGTTCATCCTATTTTAAAAAGTTTGTCATAAGGCAAGTTCTTCTATTAATTTTAGCAATTTATGTGTTTTTTTTTGATGAATTTACCAGCGAAAACTAGCACCCAATTAAAGGTTGAGCTAGCCTTTGCGTAAAACCTCTATTGCTCAAATATTTGATAAATCAAATTTCCAATTACTAACATCCGTAAAACATATGCAAACTATACGATTGATCATCAAATAACAAGGCTCATTTCCCGGGTCCGGTGCTCCCATATTGCTTTATTGTGCATGAGTAGAATCGCGTGCGACTACTTTAACTGCTATTACTATTTCCTCCCTCGGCAGAGATTCTGTTTCGATCCCGTTACCCGAGCCATTTAGCCTAATGCGCGGTTTGGACGGATTGACAGCTTTTAGGTTGCGGTTATAGACATAGGTGGAAGAGGTTCTTTAAATTAATAATAATAATAATAATAATCTGAAGAGGCTCGACCTAGGTAGCTGGATAAAGGGCCTGATGCAGAAGGCAGTACTCCTCGACACGGCACGTATTGTGAGGAGGTTCCTTTCTCTGAAGCCCTAACCGTCGGCACCTTGGACTCTGTTCCCGATGTCGGCGGGCCACCACATTTTTATATTTTTAAATGTATATTTTTTTTAATATTTATATTTAAAAATGTAATAATGTGAGAATGTCATTTAAATAAAGGGTATAATAATAATAAATATTTATTTTGGACCGAAGTCCATAAAAAATGTTTACATTAAATTTTTACAATATATATGCAAATACTAAGCAAATAGGTAGTAAATTATCTTATTTGTGCACGTAAATAGGCCCTCAGGATATTCGAGTCCTGTTTGTCAGCAATTAATGATTCAATTGTTATAATGAAATTTCAGATAATATTTTTTTCACATTTAAGTATTGGAGACACTGAGAAATTTATTGGTACCTACATTAAAATTGGTACGTAAGTGCTATTTTATTGCTATACAGTTATATATATATCTATCTCTTGTTTTGAGGTTTTCTCGAAATGACAAATGTCCAGAGAAAATCCTTTATTTTCTCTGGACATTTGTATAAGTATATTTTTTAAATATCTTTTAAGCTGAAATATTTCTTGCTAGAGACTTGATTTGCAGGTTTTTGCCAAACAATTGCCAATGTATTTTATATATTATAATAAAATATATTTATTTACCTTTTTTTGCTCCAATAAAAGCTTGATCAAACATTTTTCAAATCGTTTTCCGCTATCGGCAGTACTATAGCCGCAGCATTTCCATTTCCTAACAACCAAACTTTAACGATACTTGGAGTTATACAGTTTGCCAATATATTATTTAATTAATGATTCTAACTCCAAATTGTGGGATTAGAAAACCAACTATTAAAAAAAACAATGTATCTTTTTACCAATAACGTAAGTTTGGATAATAATAATTGTAGGTAGTCATTTTTAATGGTGTCATTTTTTAATCATTCATTCATTTTTTATATTATATTATTAAATTAATAGATACCTAGTTTAATTTTATAAACACACCAGCTCTCAAATATCACTTTCTAGTTTTTGGCAGATGTTAAAATTATTTTATTACATATTTTCAGGTTCTAAGTTTGTAACATCTAATAACGTCCAGACACATTAATTTATAGGGCGTAACTTCACATTAATTGTAGTTCCAAAACCAACTTAAGCTGCCCCACATAACCTAGATTTATATGGGGATAATATCCTCATAACTGGTAACAGTCAGAACAAGACATGTTAGGGTTGGGCTCACCTTGTTGCGAAAAGGGCGGATTAGTACGCAGTAAAATTTGTTAAAGAGGACTTGCCAGGATACGGGTACCCCGCGGCTGTGATTCCCAACCAATTTATAAAGACCCCTCAAAATCTGCATATAGTAACGTAAATTATGAATATGAGTATTGAAGAAAGGGGCATGGTAGTTCAATTTATGGTGGAAGCTCCTAACATGTATTAATACGAAGCTGCGGACGGGCCAGCGGCGACCTCAACTATCTCCCACTCGCAGACACGAACACTATAATCCCCGATAAAGCCCGCACATTTACATTCAATTCTAATTCCGGAACACCCACTTCCACTCTGTTCTGATTGCCTGGTACTTGTCGACGTTGATTAAAATACCCCTTAGTAGATAATCTTCGCAAATAAATTAGTTCATGTGTGTAAATAATGACTTCGCCCGTTATAATACAAATAGATGGAAGGTATCAAACTTTAAATTAGGTTAAACTACAATGAGGTATTATTATAACCTAAAACAACGAGCACACATTAAAATTTCAAAGGCAAAGGGCACTTAATTGAGTTTGTTCAGGACAAAACAAAGAGCGAGAAACTTTTTAAATTGAGTGTCCGTGAAGTGTTGGCAACATGTTGATCTTTTCCAACTGCGCTACTTAGGGGACAACGGGCTCGGTACCTGCTAGTCCCAAGTTAATATTTTCTTTGCAAAAGTCTGTTTTACGTAAAACTTAGAAGATACACTTAAGTTGCTTTTTATTCAAATGTTGGACAAACTTTTCTCTTGAAAAATAATCAGTTTTGCGAGAAATGTGTTATTCTTTATCTATCAATAAAGTACCTTAATGTACTTGTTTGTTGCTAAATTATAATTGAATCCTTTTTATGAGCGACATGCATCAAAACAAACAATAAACGTAAAGAAAAACTTTGCAAATAACAGTTCAGGGCGAAACCGAAGTTTTTTACTATCGACTGATATTTCTATTACACCTATGATAAAATGTTACGATTGCGCGTCGAATGGTTCTGCACACGGGGAGAGATATTTTGTATCTATTTTATTTAGAAACTTCTCCTTCACTACATTATAATCAGAAAAGCAATCTTACCTTCCACCAACCCCATACTTTATGTTTCATGTATCACCTGAACAAAAAATAACAAGCGCAAAAGTATCCAAAAAAAGTTTTGTCGAGTTAAGCAGCCTCCAATATTTTTCTCCGTAAAACATAAACAATTTAATTAATTGATTAGCTTAAGGCTTGGGCTGAAAACAAGCCTCAAGAAAAGCAAAGATTTATTTTACTTTCGGTAGCAATTAACGTTGAAAGTGAAAAATCTTTCAAAACTCTCCGGCGCCGCCTGGTATCCGGCGGTTATTCCCTTTCTTTAAATTGAGCAAATTTTTCTTGCGAAACTTTTTGATTCGACCCCTTTCTACGGCAATCAGGCAAATCTCGGGATGGCCACATGATACTCCACAGCATAAACATTAAGTAACTAGTAGACCAACTTGTTGTAGCCTTCTTGTTTGTTTGTAATTTTTTTACTCTACTTTGCCTTTTTATCCAACTCCAAAGGAAGGATTGTGTTTCTCTCGTTTCTATATTAAATAATAAATATTTAATTAAAACTAACAATTTTATCATTTTAGTCTATCCACGTTAACTGACATGGAGTGGACATGTAGACAATATTAGACCTATTATTTATCTACATGTTGATTACTATCTACTTTGATAAATTCTTAAATTGGGTTTTTATCTAAACTCGAAACGTTTTTAAGAACTCAGGAAGCAATTGTAGAAAAATATTAGTATTACTGAAACTAGGCTTCAAGAAATCCCGGTTAGTTCAAAAAATTCCTCTACGAAATCAATTACACTGTAACAAAATTCTCAAACAATAATAATGGTTGCAATGGCAAATACAATTAGGTTAATTAATGAATTAAGACCCGTCGAGTTTCTTTATCTTGTTATTAATTTGTCTAAGGCAAGCCGCACAGTACCCAGACGTCTTACAAATGAGAACGCGCCAAATATTTGTTTTAAAGCGGAGAAATTTACTTAATTCAATCAAACTTGTTACATTATTCATACGTACCTTGATATTGTATTTTCATTCAAAATATTTATTTTTAGATGTTTGTTTTTGTGTCATGAATAAAATATGATGGGTATAAAAATCTTTGTGTCATAAACAGTCTCTTCACATTTTATAATTTTATGTGTGAACGTCTGTACGGGAATTCTAATTCTGAAAATAATATTATTAGTACATTAAAAGGAAACTCCGTTATCCGTCGGTTTGACTGTCTTTCTGTCCGTCTGTCAAGACCCATTTTTTGACATACTGTCGTTTTGTTTGGTATGAAATATCAAACGAATTGGAACATTAAATTGTTCATATTTTACACAAAAAAATGTTTGCCAACTGAAACAACATTAATCTAATTCAAGGTAAAGAGTAAAGACATAGCACAATAAAAAAAAAAATTAACTGTATTTAATGATATTTTACATCAAACACATAACACCTTACGTCACGACACACATCTCAATTTAAAGACGTTAACAAATGTTTGTAAAGAAAACAGCATTAATCAGGGTCAGGAAGCCGTGCCATTTGAATATAAAGAGGCTGTATGAGGTGTAAGGCATGTGAGCCCGTCATTAGTCATAAACGCGGGAGGCGGCACTTGAGCACGTGACCAGAAGCCTAATGCCACATGCCATCATGACACTTATCGGCGAACTGACATGTGCACTTAGGCGTAAACGACTCACACGTGGGTGTATTGTTTATGCTGCAATATGTATAAGTAGCTGTTAGAAATTTTATCATGTTTTGTTTGATAAATTCAAAGTACCTATTGCAATATTTTCCTTGACATTTTTTTTTACACAGCGCCATCTAGCCTTAGCCTTTATTTCTATATATACATAAACACACAAACTCCGAAACAAACATTTGCAAATCATACAAATATTTATTCTGACCCGGGGATCAAACCCGAGACCTCGGAAACTGCAGCCATATACACTACTACTGCGCCGTAGAAGCTGTCAACAGTTAAGATTTTATAATGTTGACATTTTGCACATAAATTATATAAATATAAATACATGTCTTTTTCTCTCTGTGTGGTGTTGTATTGTATTTTTTTTTTGTGTACAATAAAGAATTAAAGAATAAATTTAATAAAACTACAAAAACCTTCACGCCTTTATCCACGAGAGGAGGGCAGAGGTGCAACACACCTAGATTTTGCCAGCTATGTTTGGTAGATATATTCACCACGAAAATATTCATATTCGGATGAAAAAATAAATAAAAATGAAGTTGTCTCACCCTTCTCCAATAACTGGATTAGGAAGGCATAGATGGTGACAATTGAAACATCGCATCGGCCGGACCGCACCGAATTTAAATATACGACGTTTCCACACCAATGGACACCACACTGTTATTTAGATGAACATCAAATTTGTCAGATATGGGTGTATATACTTTTTGTAATACTCCCGGGGGATGGAGTTTTGCGTTCTGTTGCAGTGATTTTATTTTATTGACCGGTGGTCATAAATAGGGAATGAAAACTCTAGGTATATACTTTGAGCTTATTTTTAGCTTTACATGAAACTGATGAACATTTTCGTTTTTTTTTATTTTGAATTAAATGTTATTATTTAATCAAACTTCCTCAAAACACGTTTATTGTAAGTTTGTAGAATGTGCACAATAATACAATTTTGACTCGTTTATTTTATAACTTTTGCTAAAGTTTAATTATGTATTGTTTGTGATAATTTTAGTTATTATTTCGACAAAATTATGAAATACATAATTAGAGGTTTTACTTTTATACGTACAGTTTTAAGACCATAGGATTTTTTTACATTTGGAGAAACGTGACAAATAAAAATATATTATGTAGTATATCATATCCCAAATAAATCAAGATATGGCGATCTCATTGGCATTCCTTACGCGAGCTTAAGCATTCCTCAAAAGGAGTGGAATCAGTGCTACGGTAAAAATCAAATTGAGTAGCCGATAAACACTCCCCGACCGCAATGGGGTTCGTTCTCGCAAAATTTTGATTACACCGAAAAGTGTTACTTATTCTCAAATAAAAAATACCGGAGGAAAATTTTGCTGATGTCGATATTGTTATGGCGGGTTTATGTCGAAAATTGGGGGTACGGTTATTGCATGTCATTAGGAATTATGTGCTTCCGAGGTAGGCCGGAGAAAAAATTGTCGATGGTGGCGCTTAGTTTCCTTCGATAATGTAATTATTGGAAATTTATTCCGCACCTTTTAAATGACAGGCGGTTTACGTATACTGCTAACCTGTATATTTTGATGTATGGTGGAGATATCGTGATTAATGAACATTAGATTGTTGGGTAGCTGTCTTACCAAAACTGCTGGTGTAGTTTTGAACTGCCTACGTTGCTGCTGTGTTTGTGTTATTTAGTAAATATACGTATAGAGTAAATATACGTAATATATTATAACAGTTAAAATATTCTGTTCAAGGATACCACAAAGTGAAAACTAACTTATTTTAACATACCTTAGTCAAAGACCTAGAAACAGAAAGTTATATCAGCTTTACCTATTTTACGACACCCTATTTGTATTGTTTCAAATTTTCATTATTTATTCATTTTGATCCGTCGTAATATGTAACTAAGTATAAACTTTTGAATTTGAGCATACATCTTTGATAGTACCGTAAAATACCATGATTAATCACTCGAAAGTAATGGCAAATAAAGTTTTCTAAACTCCAAAATATTTGCAAGAAACATCAAAAATTATGCCGCGTACGTGCTCCCGTGTCCCATAAAAGGGCACCAGGACTTATTTCATATAGTTACGGGCCCATAAAGCATAAAAGGCATTCAAATGTGATGTTATTTTGCCGCCAACACGGGGTAATTTATTTTCGTGCGATTCATAATTTTCTTTTATTCACTTTATGTTGATTTTTCTTCGAGTGTGAGTACTCGGCAACGATAATATTATTTCAACGGCCCCATGCATCATGGTGGAGTTAGGGCCCGGCTCAATGGTTTATTTCTTTGTTAAGTTTGTTATTATTACCCGTGAGTGTGCTTTGTCTTCGTATTGCGTTAAATTAATAATAGAATTTATGGCTAAAATGTTTGGTTGGTAAATGTCTTGATGTTAATAGATACAAGCAATATCTGTCGGGTGTTGGGGTATGTTTCTACATCTACATTTGTTAATATTTGACAGATACGTACTGATTAAAAAGTGTTTTTTTATAACATGTCATCAGCCAAAAATAATAATAAATTTACTGTGTTATTTGCTTCTTGTGTAGAACTTATCGTTATCTATATATTTGTTATTTAGTATGTCTTGTGTTTGTACCAAATAAATGTTTTCTATTTCTAACTTTTTTTACAAAATTAACCTACCTATTATAAGTATATACCCAGATATTTCATTTTAACTGCTAATAGTCAATACTCACACCATTTACCGCTTTTAAATTTCTTTCCAGTCAGAAAATAAACTGTTTATTTTTGTTTGACCATTTCTCCGTTGGTCCGTTAGGTGAGAAGTGTAATGGCGTGCGATTTTCCCCATTTGCGCTTTCCACCGGCTGTTTGTCCCACCGGCGAATATTTCATGCGCCAATGAACCATCCTGGTCCCGAATTATGACGGTCAACTGACCACCCAGAGGAACCGTCCCGTAATCAGATCAACAAACACAGCCTTTGATAAAAGGTAAAACGTCATTGTTCGTCTTATCTGTACATTGTAGATCGTTTGTACTGTTTGTATTGAAGATAAGTACTGCTGGGGGTACAAATTTGGTTTCCAAATACTGGTTATATATTGAGTTATGTTGTTTACTGATTATTGAGTGATAACTGCGGTTGTTTTCAACGTAATACTTAGCTATCAAACATTGAGAATGTGCATGTTAATAATTCTTGAAATCTAAATAAAATTATATCTGAGAACATAAAAGAAATTAAAAACTAATTCTTTTACTACCTACAATAATAGGTATAAACAATAGGTACAAATGCTGCAAATTTTGAAATAACTTTGTACAATATTAAAGCTTAAAAATACATCAAAGTTACACTTTACATCAAATTTTTTTAGTTACATCTCTAATTCATTATTAGTAACATCTCTAATTCAAACCTATTCCTTTGTTTTGTGTCTAACCCATTACATAATTATATATATATATATATATATATATATATAATGTTGTATCTACTATTTAAGATGAAAATCAATAGCTGCAATTTTTTTATTGCTATCATATTAGAAATATTCTAAAATATCTATTGTCTTTACAGCTTGCAGAACACAATATCCTGACGTAGTCGCGCAAGTTTCCGTCGTTTTCGGGACGTGACTGACATGACTGCAAATGTAACAGTCTTAGCTTTACAAGTTGAATCTTTAGCAGCACCTGTCTCGGCCATCGACTCATAATATTCGGCTTAGCGCGGCTCCCCGCTATGCATAAACGTTTTATATTGAACGGCTTGAACTTCTACTTAGGGGGAATACATGTGTAAACAAATCGACAGTGCATTTTATTGAATATCTTTTGAAGTTTGACCTTTGTGCGTGTTTATGAAGGAGATTTTAGTGAATGTTTGGAAAGTGAAGAAAGTATAGACGCTTATATACTTATTTGGATTAAGGAATTCTTAATTAACAAAATATTGTATTTGAGTCAACACTTTTTAAACTTAATGAAGTTTCTAGACTAGTTCCCTCTTAAAGCTGAAAAGTTTACTTCATTCGAAAATTAATTTAAAAAAAGTATTAATATCATTGTAACTAAAATTGGGTAGCCTAAAAAAAGAAAACACTGCTATTGTGATTCCTCGTTTATGGTATCCCACTGCCATTAATAGCCGTAGGAGAAAAGCCGTACAAGTAAATAAATATGGATAAAAAAATCATGCACCAAATACTTAGATCAAACTTTTAGTAACAGAAAAGAAATAGCAATTCTTTTACGAACATTCGTTACCAACATTAAGCAATAAACCAGTAGCCCATCACAATAAATCAACCTTCAAAAACGTCATTCTATCACACAGAAATGGAAATAACGAAATGCGTCGTCATCAATTCCTTTTTGTTCTGTCCGTTGATAGTTTTCCCATAAATGACCACCTCGGGGTGGCAATAAAATCGCCCACTATCTTCTCAGTTTTCCGATACACTGGCTGGACACTGCAGACGAAGCTAACAATTATCTAAATAGCCATCTACATTGTTACCCCTTACATTTTATTATTACCGGTCAATTTATCCGATAGCTAGTGCGGTGTTCGCAAATCTCGGATATTTCTTCGACTCGCTGTTTGCCTAGTAGATTTACCGATACTGGAAACTGCCCAAGATATAAAACAGGGGATTTTCATGGTGTTACGTACAAGTTTGTTGCTATGTTGATAATATATTATCTTATGTAATTGAGTTTGTGTAAACTGGAAAAGATTTATTGGTATATTTGTTAGAGTATAAGGAACAGAAAGACAAAAATATATATCAAACTCTAACAAAATGACTAGGTTAGTAATTGTGTTTTATATTTTTTTGTTGACTAACTTCTAGGTAAAAAGGCTATGTTCTTCTTCCGGTCTTAAACTATCTATAAGTAAAATTTCATGAAGATCAGATGAGTAGTTTCAAAGATTACCCCCTAAATCTAAACTCACAATACTTCTTAATATTAGTATAGATATAGATAGCATAGCGATGATCTAAATTAGCGCACAGCAAGAGTTAGCTAAGCATAGTTCTTTAGATACAATGGGTAGTGATTTAAAATAAAGCCCCCCTCAATTGACAAACCGACCCTGTTCCTTGCGGTCTGTACTTAATGTGCTGGACATTCAGAAATTCGACGTTTGTTCGACGAAGGTTCCTTGAAGTATTATGAATGATTAGAATAGAGCTGTATCAAAAATTTGTGATGAATAATTCATAAGGTTTTGTGTTTACAGAATTATCAAGCTCCAACATAGGTGAGACTATTTTGAGCTTGGTAATAATAGTCAATATTTTATTTTCATTTAAATCATATACATGATACTTATGAATGGCATACAAAGCCATTAATAGATGTCAGCAAATTTTCGTAAAGCCAGTTCACTGACAAGCTTAAAAAACTTCTTTCCCAAACTACCTCCAACTGTTGCTGTAGAAAGACA
Organism: Laspeyria flexula; assembly: GCA_905147015.1. Taxonomy (NCBI): domain Eukaryota; kingdom Metazoa; phylum Arthropoda; class Insecta; order Lepidoptera; family Erebidae; genus Laspeyria; species Laspeyria flexula. The sequence continues at coordinate 12,274,758 of LR989956.1, forward strand.
TTAAATCATTATTTTTTATTAATATAATATAATTTTTTTATTATTGGTGTCTTCTCTTACAATTCCTAATCCCACATTCCAAATATTCGTGCTGTCGATCGCTGACGTTTCCTTACATTGTCTCGGATAGGGCGGGCTGCCCAATGCCCATAGACTGTGGCTCGGGTGGCTCAGACAAAAGAAACGCATCCCTCACTGGACACAATGACCGTGCGCTATTTATCTTTAGGATTAACTTGCTTATCGGTCACCGCCTGCGCTTGAGTTATTACGTTTTTGAGGATTTGCTTATACATGCATAAAGGATTTAAATAATATAGTATTACTTATGGAGGAAAAAAAAACTGTAAAGTTTTTGAGGTTAACATTATCAATCATTTATAATTTTAAGTTTTTGTGGAGCGTCATCGTAGAGGTGTAGAGCAGTTAAATGTAAGAAGCTGAGGAAAGCGTCAATTAGGTCTAAAATGGCATATTTTGTCAAGATGAAAATGATGACGATAGACTCTAAAGTCAAATACCTACATTTTTTATAGGTATGGATTTTTTCAGATATTTACTGCGATTATAAAGAACTCTTGAGTTAATCTTGGGATATGCTGCGGATATTCGCCCAACACAGATACACTGTGGATATCACAGATAGCCTAGCAGGTGCTTACATAAGTATCTAAACAACTTGTACAGTCACACAACAGATGCGTAGTCAGTATTCCCCCACAAAAACAGAACTCAATTAAGACGTTAAATTATTTAGATGACAGGACCCAAGGGGTATACTAATGTCCCTCTTAGCACTTTAATAGTGAGAATAGTCCCGAGACGGCGGTCAAGCGGCGAGAACAGCCCAAAGGCGTTCCGGGAACATTAACGACCGACCAACACCTCCCCTTGTTTGTAACCGCAAATTAGTTCAATAGTACCCCGCAAGAAAACGTAATCTCGATGTCACCTTACGAAACGAATCTTTTCCTTGCATGACTTTACCAAAATATTAATATCGCGCACGTACAAGGGTGAATACTAAATTAACATCCGCTACCTTGGGCAAACATTACCAAGACACCGGTTCGTAATACAATGTTTGTTTCCATGTAAGGGCCTTTCGATGAATCTTAATCTTCCTGAGTCAGGTTACCCTCTAACCCGCATGTGTATAACTTAATCGGCGCCCCCACCCTCCCCAGTTGCCTCTAATTGTTTGCTCTCGATATTGTCGACGTCCATGTATTCATAATGTTCTATACACATTCACTATTTGTTCACAAACAACATAAATCTGGAGCTACCATAACAATATCTTTTGTGTGCCTTACATAAGATTCCTTCAATAGGAAAATTCTGTCAATTACTAATAAAGTAATCAGTGTGAGTCGAAAATCGTCTGAATAATGGATGGTAGACTAGAGTAGTACTTACATGATCATACTTTCATTATATTCAATATAATTTCATGTTCATAATCTTATAGGTATGTAAACCTACTTAGGTTCAAATTAATTGGGCCACACAAATACTATAACAATTCGTCAATAGGCTTTAAATCGACAATCATAGAGTTTAAAATCCAGAGTCTTAAGCTTTGAAATAATCTTCAGAATGAGAAAACTAACAACTTTCTTAATTTGTATACGTGTTAAACTCAAAATTAAACGTGAATTTGTTAAAGCCCGTCTTTTTATTGCATGTCTTGTCTTATTGCAAGGTGTTCTCATTAGAGTAGACCCTCTCACGTAGGTACTGAATTGCCGTAACGAATCGTACTCATAAACTCACATACTCTTCTTGGAAACACACTTGAAGTGTAATGCAACTTGTAAACTCTTTGTTTAATTAAATGCTGTTAATTTATAATCAACAATTTAGTAATTAAATAATTATTATTTAACTATTTTTTTAAGAACATATTTTTGTATTGTGAAAAGAATGTTACAAACAATATTTTACGTTTCAAAAATAATAATTACCTGTAATTAATATATAATAATTAATGTATAAGGTTTGTATTTACGTGTAGTGACGGATTAAGATACCCCATCTCAACCCGTGGGTGTCGTAAAAGGCGACTAAGGGAGTAGCCTTATATAGAAAGGAGCACTGCAAGAAAGGGAAAATTCGAAACAAACTCTATACCAACCCGTCTGGCCAGCGTGGTATAGTAGGCTAAATTCCCTCCACATTCTTTGGAGGAAACCCGTGCCCAGCAGTACGTTTATAGGTTGAGATGATATCTAATCTGTGGTATTACTACTATGACATAGTATAACTATTTTGTATAATAATAAATTTTAATCTTCTTCAGGTGGACAGATGATCTAATCCGAATCAAGGCGTCTTGTCTGTTCAACAATGTATGTCCTATAGCTGATGTGAAGATACACCCATCTCAGAGAATAAATCAACATTTTAAAGAAAAAGTACAATAATTACTTTGTCGTAAAGGAAGAAAAATTTAGAATCATTGTTTAATTTTTATTTTGGTACAGCAATTAAAAAATGCAACCATTTCCTCCATCTCGCCGCCGACCGAAAATAAACACTGAAAACGTTTCGTGTGTTTTCCTTTAATTAGCATATCACTGTTGTCTTGTACGCTCTGCTCGTTACAATATTTCCATATGGAAAAATGATACGAATCCCCAGTTAGAGTACCCTTGTGTCCCAATATGTGGGTTTAGTTCGCAAGAAACACCCTCCCATACGCGAAAATTATACGGTAGCAGAACGCATTAATTTGCCATATTAATTTGGCCGTAAAACTCTGCTTGCGACAAGCCGACGGGGAATTCAGAAGTTTGGCGTCCCAAGCGGCCGCTTGTTCACACAATCGGTTGTACAACACGGCGCACGGTGGCTTTATGGGCCTACAGCTATTGAAGAAAATACCAACGATGCTGTGTTATGTTATTGCTAATAACAGAGCTATAAAACCCTTCGCTTAGAAAGGTATATTGTTTCATTTTCATCTTTGAATTAGCTTCTACTTTATATGGGAAAACCACGTATGAGGGTTTCTTTATAAAACTGAAGTTAAATTTTTACAAGAATAAAATTGTAATACCTAATATATTAAATTTACGAGAGCGTTGGATACTGTATGTCATTAGGTACACAACCCTATTTTTTAGATAATACTTGGCCCTGTTTCACCACTGGCAAATAACTTTCTAAAATAAAACTATGTGTGACTTAAGTGACAGCTTAAATATGAAAAAATATGTCAAAAATCAGGTTAGGTTCATCAGCAATCCATGTCCAATGTCCCACTGCTGGAATCGAACACTAATTATCTTAAAACTCTAGCAAATTCCCAAAATCGAAATCACTTTTATAATTTGCTAACAATCTACATATTTTAAGTTACACACGCAATTCTATGAGTACCTACTCACCGATTACATTTCTTTTCAGAAGTGCAACGAAGCGATTCTTCAGGGCTGACAGTTATTGGCAGAGTTCATTTTTAACGCCATTGTAGAAGTGTCCATCTGCAACGGTACAACACGTGCCGACCCTAGGGGAGAGTGGTCAATCGACACGTAATTTATGATGGTGAAAATCTGCACTGTAAATAGAGTACTTGAGGTAAAAGGAGTTTCTTATCTGTAAGAAAAATTAGGTCTGGTTGGTTTGGGCTTTCGAATAAATAATAAAAGATCTTTTTCTTTTTATACTTACCATCAATTGTTTAGAAAATTTGGAGCTTAGGAAAATCTTTTTGGAGTTTATATTAAAATTTAATAGAATTAGAAGATTTCTCCATGATATTTTCTTATTTCTTACGATAAAACCCGGTTATAGTATGAACTGATCGGCACGCGCGAGCGTTCGCAAGGCTCGATTTTGTGTATTTTATTTTTCTTGAAAAAAGAGAACTTTAGTCAGCGCTAGATATTTTAAAAACCTATCTTTTGGTATATATTTTAGAAACTAAGAAAAAAAACTATGAAGTAACGATAAGTGCTATGATTATGATTTTTTTATTGAGTAAATATCTAGTAATGATGATGATGATGATCTCTACATAATATAATACATATAGGAGACAAAAAGCTTCAAAAGCCTTAAGAAATATTATTAAATTTTTCCACATCTTAAACTCTCGAGCAATTTTGAAGCATAATTTCATTCCACGTAGACCGCACCTAAAACTGATAGTCACAGATCTTCGGCAATATGTTACACCATAATTCATCCCCGTCTATCCGAAGCGATATCTAAGCCCGTGATAAGCGTTTTCTCATGACTTGCATATTCTGTCGATGTAGACGAAGTATAGCTAGAGATAGAAGGGAGGTCGGCCACGCGTGACTGCCAATCGACATGTTTATCGCTTTAATATAAAATAAAGGGAAAACGGGGTATCGATATGAAAAACTTCGACAAGACCTGACGAAAGGAAATTGTGATTTTTGTTTTTTTTTTGTCTCCTGTCAAAGATAATTTAAATAAGATTTATGAGAGTAAGTTTGTCTGTTGTCTTGTGAATGATAGATGACATTTAGTGATAAACTTAGTATAAATAGATGTTTAAGACGGACCAATAAAATACAAATTAGTGATCCTGGCTTTGAGAAAAATAATGTTATTTTTTTTATAACTTGCTTTCGTAAAAACTCAGTCCTAGCAATTGGGAACACAACAAAAAAAAACAATGCAATGGCTTGAGTGAGCCGTCGGCACATATACGGCAATTGATTTTCGTTTATAAAAATAAAACATAATATATTTACACATAACTTAAAAATATACACAGCTAACCTATTTAAAAAAAAAGAACCAGATACTCTATTTACAGGAAATTCCTATAAATAGAATATCTGATTGAGATCAGATTCCTGAGGAAACGTAACCAAAAGGCTAGCCACATTACCGCGTTGGATAGTTGATATTCAAAATAGTGTGTCGGGACACTGGGGACTTATCAATTTGCAGCTTGGAAAATTCTGTAAAAAAATATCACGTCAACTATATTACTGTAGAGACCAATGTGACTTTGAAAACTACAGCTGTATTCATAAATATTGAAACAATCAAATATTCTATACGCAATAAACATACACGCATGAAGAATTCAAGCCACGACTAAGTTGGTAAGGGGTGCACATGGAATGATTTTATTTGTTTATAATTTTAATAACTCCCTTCGCGCGCCGTATATTACCAGCGCGCGGGGTGTGCATACATTTTTCACACCGCGGATACAATAAGGAATATTGTCACTTTAGAATTTGGTGCGCGAGCGAAGTGTCGAGGGCAATATTTATAGATTATCCCGGATTTTCCTCTCGAAATATTCCGTGTAAGGCTATAAACATATTTTTGCATCAGCGTATTACATTCTCATCGAAAAAACATTGTCATACTATTTATTAGGGATCCTAGTGCCGTGTTTTTGTTGCTATAGGGATTGTTTTCCTTCTTTATATAACAAATATGTAATAATGTACATTTGAGTATGTCTTGTAAGTAACAGACATAATGTAAAGTGAAAAGAACTACTTACAGCAAAGAGGTTTTTAAATGATACGAGTACACAATAGTGTTATGGTTCCATTCATCCTTTAATCATCACCACCTTTGATTAGTTATATATCTCAGTGGTGGTATTTTCGGTTAAAATAAACTTCTTTTTATATATTGACTAAGATTGTTGGCACTTGAGGATCTCTAAGAACAATTTGGCTAAAAAAATCTCATAAATTGTATTTTTTCAGTGGCTACGTGTCATTGCTTTGACTCCCGCATGGCGCTAAAGTCAACGTGCACAATTTGAATTTCAAATTTCGAAGTCGCGGTTTTTCGATATTCACCTTTCTGTTTTTCTTCTTATTGTTTACTCGACGTATTTTATTTTGTTACTGGCTGCCGGTATTGGTTTATGGTGCAAGAGTTTTTGACAAACAAGTTTTATAAAATATTTTTGGAATTGGAACAAAACACAAACAATGTATGAACTCTTATTTTATTTTATCCAAGTTATCAATTAAACCGAAGTTGGTTCATGATTGTATAACATGTTAATGATATTTACCTCCTTTCTTCTAAATCCCATAGGAATGAATCAAGAGTCTCTCTCCACTCAACAGTAGTACCAGGCAGTCATAAGTGCGGAGCGGTCACCCCCTGTTGTCTTAGTAAGCACTAAGCGCAGGTCAAGTAAACACCCATAATGGATTCTACCCGAGACTGTAAATTATCATCTTCCCGGATATTGAATATATTAAGGCAATATTGCTTCATGTAAAGCAGGAATTATGTGTTTGCGTAATTGTGTGTTGGAATCTCTAGTTGTTTTGATTTGGTGCTTGTATTTAGGCGGACAATGTTTTGATTGCGTTTGTGTATTGTACATGTTTGAATAAATAATGTCTATATTATTCAGAATACGGCATTACACCCTAAGCATCTAGCATCAGGCAGGCCGCTGACTTGACGATTAAACAGAAGCATGAGTTATTTAATTTGCCATTTCACCTCAAGGTTCAACCTAGTAGGTAGGTATTATGTATGTGTTCTATAAGAATAAATGACTTCTTTCGACTAAAAATGCTATCATACTGACGTGAAGACTAGCAATTAAACAATAAAGTTTATGTCTTATTTATTATTCAATAATCATAATTTTATGTGTAGGTATTCAGTTATCAGCTAAATTACACAAATCAAATAACACTGTTTTAATTAAATAAGAATAGTGTTTTGTATACGTAAACAAAAAAGCACTCAACAATCACCAAGCACTCAGGAATGCAATCAGTTACAAAAGGAAAGTAATTAGCTTGTACGAAATCAAAGCGAAAGTATACCAAAGACATTGTGGAGACGTCCAAGCAATAATGGTGGAGGAGATGAACCAGACCGGCCTCGTTCTGAATATTAATCGACTACGGGAAATGGATTAAAAATTCCGTGTCCCAACAACCACCGAGCGATCTCTTGTGTTTTCCAACAAGTTTTTTTAAAACATTTCTTTCGTACTCATTTGCATTATTTTTTACTTTTCCCTTGTGAATAATTTAATGAATCTTAAGAAATGTTGCGCCTTCTGTGGTTTGGGGATGTCTTTTTGTTTATTTTATGTTTGTTACATATATGAAGCTATATAAAATATATATCTTTCAATAAAAATACTAAAAAGAATCATGCTGTATAAAATACACGACTTTTAAATTAGACTTTTTCTAAATCAGCTTAAAAGGTATTGCGCTGAGTGTAACAAAATTTAACGGATATTAAAAAGTTTAACTCGTTGTACCGGAGTTAATATTGACGGGCGTGGCAGATGGGAAGAAAGGGTTTCTTCAAAAGAATTCAAACGGTGACAAAAAGGCGTAAAGAATCACGGGGAAGCAAGGGGTGAAGTAACTTATGCGGCGAAGAAAGAGCCCCAAGAATTAACAAAAATAAAAGGTGACGGCCACGACGCTGTTTACGGGGTGGCGAGGGGCGACCCTTAATTAAAGGCTTTTGGACTTTTCGCGATGCAATTTGCCTAAAAGACAAGAATTATTTTTATTGAAGTCATCACTAATTTCGGAAGAAAAGGGGGGACAGCTCTTTTGTTGTGGACAAATGGCACTTAATTGCGCGGTTTTACGTTAAAGCCCGAGAAATAATCGCTTCGATTTTTAATAATTATATAAGTACATATATTAGTAAAAAGATCAATGTTACCGCAAGTCCTAAAATATTTTCATCAGTTGTACTCTTAATTCATTATAATTAATATATTCAACGTGTAACTAATCATATTATTTAGTTTTATATATTATATATTTCCTCTTATTTTCATTTTGATTTTCCAGATCCATTATCAAGTTAAATAAATCACACACATTCCATAAAAAATCAAACGAAATATTTCAATATTGGAAATAAAGCCTACGAATAAGTTAAAGCTATATTCAATGTACAAATTCAACAGATTTTAAATATATTTAATATCGTCCAAGGAAAAGATTTTCTAATTAAGTTCGGGAATGCTTAAACAAAATTTAAGTAGTATTAATTGTCTTCGTCCTTTATTAATAAAAGTAAAACTCGGAATAAAAAAACCTGAGTGGAGACAGTTGTTCCAAATCCGTGATGAGGAGGGTAGAGCAAAAATTAAAATCATAAGAAAATAATTAAAGTCCGTAAGGGAATTTATTGGACAGAGGCACGTGATTAATTGGTTTTCTTGGATAAATTTGGAGGAAAGCAATAAGTGTCAATGTTATGCTTGCATTGGAAAAATAAATAAAGAAAATTTTAATTAATAGCTATAAAGTTTCTAATTATTGGCAGCTTATGCGTATGCGTTCTCAATTCCCTAAGTTAAATAATAGCTAAGTAGAAATTCAAGAAGTATGAATCAACCAAATTCGTAAACTTTGATTGATACAATCCGTGTACGTTCTAAAGCAAAACTTAGTTTCCAAAAGTACCCCATCCACTAATTAATATTGTTGGCAACCTAAAATAATTTTCGTTATTAAAATTTCTGAGAACAAATGGCATCAATTTAATAATTCAGTTCCAGCAATCGGTTCTAATTTGGGGCGACGGCGGCGGGTTGAACTTGACCATTAATAAATGGCAATGATACTTCAAAGTTAACCCTCTCGTCGTCCGAGCTGTTTCTAATGAGAGGTATCGCTGGATCAGTTACCACTTGTGCTGTGCTTGTCTAATCTGATGGATTATTTGGATTGTCGTGGGGCTGGAAAATGTAGGGATAAAAACTTTGTATCATTAATGAATCTAACCGTGTTTTGTTTTTATTCAGGTCATGTAATTTAAGGTTTAGTAGCCATAATTAATCAATTCATACTATTATAATATGAATATAAGTTTTTAAGATACTAAATTCATTTGTCTTATATCCTTATGATAACAAAGCTGAGGATTCCTTCATAATTCACATCGCAATAAAACGGACATTAGAACCGTTACACACTTAAAATCGCATAAAATATCGCTCGCCCTAACCTTTTTAATGGTCTTGCCTCACCCTCAGGGAAAACAAAGAGAAAAAAAACTTTTCACAAAGTAGTGTATTCTGGTGATATTTATTATTATATTAAAAGTAGGGGATCTTACGTGAGTAGAAAAAAATACAACCGTAAGTTCTATTTGCGGTACACTGCAAGTTTTCTTTGAGACATATTTTGAGTGTGCTAAGTTAAAACAGCATTGAAAGTTGAAATGAAGCTTGAATTTTTAGCAGACGTACGGTCGGGCGAGAATTTCGCCGTCGGCGAGCGGTGGGCGATTACTGCACCGACCACCGAATTTATGGTCAAACTTCTGTGTGAAGGCGACGGCGCGAGTTTTTATTATGATCAGCCCAGTGGACCGTGAAAGCAAGTTGCCGCGGGGAAACGTAATTTCCATACCTCATGTCTGTTTCTGTCGCCCTGGTGGTTTCTTAATAAAAGTTGCGGTTCTGTTTTATTATTACTAAATTAAATAAGTTGGTGTTGCATACCACCAGTATAATGTTATCCAAATCTATGCGACTAACTTAGTTGTGAAATTGGGAGGGTTTTGTCTGCATCGCCTTCGTGTCCGACAAACTCAAGTAAAAACAATCTTTTACCTAGTACCTTTTTGTCTTGATATGTAAGTTGTAAGTTTGTTTATGTTGTTCTCAGCTCTCTAGTTAGAGGAGAGGAGACCCGATCCCAGCTGTGGAATTTAATGGGTTGCTGATGATGATGATGTAAGTTTGTCGCATATTTATATATTATATATATTAAGAAAAATTCTTTTAGTGTTGGATAGCCCATTTATCGAGGACGTCTATAAGTAAGTAAGTATAGGTATACCATCACACTACGATTAATAGGAGCTAAGTAGTTGCCAAACAAAGAGCCACGAGAGCGAAACACCGCACGACAGTAATTAGTTATCTCCATTCATTATTAAGGTGAGGCTTCTAAATTATATTATTTGTTTGTTAAGACAACACAGTTACTTGTTTAAAAACAGACATACCTCCATATTGTAATTATTCTTACAATGAATTCCACAAGCTTCAGCAGAGCACTAAAGATGGTGTTTTGAATAGAAGTAGGTGAATGGTAGTAATAAAGTTAAAGAAATACTACGTAAAAGAAGAGGAAATCTTGTATTTAACAACCTGAGTAAACTAAACAAAAAATCACGGAATAAAAATTAGTCAATCAACGAAGAAAAAAAAAGAAATATAAACAGACGATTCCAAACTCCCCATTGACTTGAAAACTTTAAGTAAGACGTGAAAAATGGGAATATGAAAAGAAATAATTTTCCACCCGAGTCGTCTGTGCAAATGAGCTGAATGAAGGAGCTACTCATGCGAATGATTGAACGGTGAACGATGAAACAATATTTAAAGTTTACGTTGCGTTGTTGACTTATGTTGAAAATAATGACGTCTGCGTATCTTACTTGGATTTATTTTATACTAAAGGTGACTTTATTGGAAGTCGAAATTCAACTGTTTATAAATTTTTAGTGATACCTTCCATAAAGTTCACAAAAACAAATCAGAATTATAGCTGATAACTGTTATGACAGTTTCGCACTGATTTGATTAGTGCTTCATAGTTTCATACTGTTGATAGCGATGATTTATATAAGGTACAACGCCATCTAGTATCGAGGTTTATAATTAGATTTATTTTCAAGAAAGATTTAGGTGGCTGATTGCGAAAGGAATGCTTATAATTTTTGAACCTATTTTGCTTAGCTTATTATAAAAATATACAGATTATATACTAAATAAATTAATGTTGTTATTGTTTTTATTACAGTTTTATTTTAGGATCAGTGATGATAGCGACATCTTGTGTTTAAATTAAGTACTAGTAACAAGTATGACGCATTTATAGATTCTCATAAGTTCAACCTTACAATTGTGGCGCTACTAGCAGAACAATTTGACGTCAAGTATTTTTACCTCCTTGTTCTTATGTTATCCTAGTAATGTAGAAATAATATCTGCTCGTTTAAAATATCCGCAACATTTTAGTAACATACAAAATATTTTGTTGAATCAACCGTTTAGGAACTGGAACACAGTATGAATGGTTGTTTGTGTCACGATTTGCGCAATATTCACCACGCAACAAATAAATTGATAATCAAAAATGTGCATGCATTATATTAATGGTTACAGTGACATCTAGCGGACTATTTTAGAAGCGCTTATTTTAATGTGCAGCTGAGATAATGATAAAGTGTTTTCTTAAAGGTAATATTATTTGATAATTTATAAATATTTATTTTCTATTAATATTTAAGGTTATATGAAAAAGTTAGCATGCACATTATTAAGATCTGCCTACCCACTATTCCGCGAACAACTAGCAATTTCTAGAAAATTATCATACAGATCACATTATTTCGCTAATGTAGGTAAAAACAAAATTTTTGATTAGAGACCTATTCAATTACATAATATCACCAACGTAGCAGTTGTGAAACACCGGCGCAACGTGCTTATGAATACTTTGTTAACAATCACACATCAGATTTATTACTACATATTCAGTAAGAACGCGAAGTTTGTAAAGAAAATGGATTATGTACCATTTCCACGTTTTTCAAGTGAAAAACTGGACATATGGTTCGCCCGAGTGGAATCTGTGTTCAACCTAAATGGAATTATATCGGATTCGGACAAATATGATTATATAGTCGCTCAAATACCTCTTGAATTCACTTCAATGCTCGAAGATATATTGTTGAATCCGCCACCAGCAAGCAAGTACGACCATATAAAGTATGAGTTCATCAAACGCATGTCAATTTACTGGATGAAGAAAGAAGAATTGGGAGAAGATATGCCTTCAAAATATCTCGAACGGCTAATAAAGATGGCCGATACTCGAGTGCCTATTGAACTAATTTTGAACACATGGTTGAATAATTTACCAAAGCCCGTTCGTGAAATATTGAGTCTCGAGACATCAGGACATATTGAAGTTCTAGAACCTATGGCAGACAAGATCATGCAGGTGATTTCAGAACGTGGAGAACGTATTAAGCCATCACAATGTGACCAGTTTGAGTTAGTGCTGAAGCGAATAGATGAACTGGGTGAACAAGTGCTGGCAGTGCAGTTGATGCTTGATGGTGAATGCCCTCAAGTAAAACACATGATGGGGATTGGCAAGCAGGAGCGTGATCCTGCTGTTCCAGGTTGCAGTATTGAGAAAGTGCCAAATAAGAACAGGTTAAACCCACAAAGAGTTATTTACTGCTATCATAATATCGGAAGTGATGAAAGAGCGTGCCCGGGTCCTTGTTTTGCCTCTCAGTGTCATAAATAAAACGTGTCGTTAGCCAATAAATGTTATTTGTTAAGTAATACAATTTTAAACCTATTTCTTTTGCAATTTTAATCTAAGTGTCACAGCGTTTATTTATAGAATTATTTTTGTTGAAATGATTAACTTTTGAATTGATTGCTTATAAGCTATTAAATAGTGAGTATAATTTATTGTTGTCCATTGTAATAACTTGAAAAAAATACATTTATTTTATTTTGTAGAACCTATTGTGATTAGCTTTTATATAGATAATGTTGTCTCATTGAATGTCACCTAAATTTATAACTGCTATTATTGAAATTAAAATTGATTTGTGAATATTGTGTGTTATTTTATGTTGTTATAACCTTTTGTTCTATTAACTCTGAAAACCTCGTAAGTATTCCGCCAAGCCATAAATGACACATTTTAGTGTCTTTGCCTTCTACTTATTTACTTTTATGCATTTTTTCTTGGGGTGTCCTTTTTAATGTGTTAATATTAATAGACGTGAAACCATGAACCCAGTCCGGTACTTACCGTAGCATGTTCAATTGTATGTCCCGCAGTGCGCCGCACATTATTATTATAACGGTTCGGCCACGCACGGTGCGATGCATGGTGCGGCCGCACCATGTATAGTCGACAGTAAAATGACTCGTAGCACCCTTAGAGTAAATGTCGTTTGCTAAACACAAAACAATGTCTATTTGTTTGCTTGCAAGTGACATCAGTAAAGTGACAGTTGTCATCAATAATGTGTCATAATTAAATTAAATTTTGATAGCATGTTTTGTCAAATGTGATTTTGTAAAATTTTATTAGCACTTTTAAAATTGTAGTTAATGAAGAGTGCTTATTAAATTTAGGATACTATAGTGTAATACCTAGATAAGGTTTGCAAAAGAAAACACTATGTAAATAATACTCATGGTTTATTATGTAATATTATATAACTTTATATTTTATAACAAATATAGAATTGCACACTGTATCAGAATGCATTATAAGTATTACGGAAAGTATATTTACAGAGACACATTATTAAAGCTACCATTAAATTAAATATTTTAATTGTATTTTCAACACTAATTATTTACATTATTAAGAAAATATTCTAATAATTTTAAGATAAACCAGTCAATAAACATAGGCAGTTGTATCAAGTTCACTTATTTATTAAAATTTATTATACACATTAATTAGAAGCAGATCTAGGATGCATTTTAGCTAAAATCCTATACGTATAACGAAACTAGCTTAATCTAACTTAATCTAAGTATTTGATATTAGCTAAAAGGTATTCCAAAATAATCTGCGTAAAAATATTTCATTGTTTATCTTTATTATATCTATAGATTTTTAAGATAATTTATTATTGGACGAAATACAGGCAGAGTGAGTCTTTAATTTTATGTTTTTACAAATAGACAATAATTTAAGGCACTCAATCGACGGATTCAATATATAAGAGAACTAGTACGAAGTGGAACTACTGTCAGGCCTTAGTTGTTTTGTTTGGACATCGTCATACGCAATCGTAAACACACTTTTCTTCTCCGTAATAGGTAATCTCTTCATGTTCTGTTGAACTAAAGTATTCATAGCTATACCGGAGTCATTATCATCTAGTTTTGATGTTACGTTTCTATGAGCTATATCTAGTACATTATCACCTCCTATATTTATTTTAGAAACGTGCACTTCGGGGTTCTTCCGATCTTCCTCGTAGCTAGTAGATATTGATATACTATGGGTTAAAGCACTTTCTGATATGTCTTGCTTACCGTCTGTTCTGACGTCGTCCTGATTTACATAGATTGGTTGTTGTTCTGATGCAGCTTTTCTTGGTAATGGTTGTTGACCCAGGTATTTAGGAATATGTGTTGGTTGTATATAGCATAGAGGATTTTGATTTTCATAATTATGTTCATACCTATGTTCAGAATGCTGAAGTAGAGGATGTACATCGGGTAATGGACCTTCTGGAACAGGAGTAACTTTACCTTCTTTTAATATCCGTGGATGAATGAACTCACTTTCTTTTGTTGATTTGAAGTTTTTTTTTACCTCTGATTCACTTTGATTGTCTTTGCTTATAATTTTTCCATACCGACCTTTTTCTTTCTCATCATCATTTTTTGTTTTTGTTATTCGTTTCGGTTTGTTTGGAACTACCTTTTCAGCGGGTGCTGCTTTACCACTTGCTGATTTTTTGTTGCCATACCATTGCATATAGCGTGGCAAACTTTTGCCAGCTGGCTTAGCATTTTCTGATGACTTACTTGATTCGCTAGCATCATTGACCTTTTTACTATTGGATTCTAAATTAATTGTACTATCTGCTTTTGTTGATTTTACTGCGACATCAGGAGATTTGATTTTTATACCCGATTGTTCTGCAGCTAGTTGTCGTCCTTCGGTAGATGAACCTTGCCTGGAAAATACTAAATTTCGATTATCTTTTGAAGCAGTACTACTTCTACTTTTACTTCCACTACTTTCATGTTCTATGGCTAGAGGGCTTGTAGGTAAAGCAGCATCATCTGTTGTTACTGGGGACTGTTTATGTAGTCGTAGCCTCTTATCACTTATATCAGAGTCTATTTTCTCGTCTAAAGAATCTGATATTTCCATTAACACTTCCCTTCTTAGTCTCGATAATTTCCTGTCATTATCTGCTACTTTTATTTGAGTGGAACTGACAGTTTCATTCTTTGATGTAGTGACTGTACTTTTAGTCAAGTCACCATAATTTCTTACATGTTCTTCTCTTTCATTTGTTTTACTAATCTTTATATGTTTTTCACTTTCTAATGAAGGAGAAACTTCACTTTCTTCTAAAATCGGTGTTTTTATCTTTCTTCTTAAATCATATACCCTAATACTCCGTCTTGGATCTTTATATTTTAATTTCTTTTTAGGTTTTTTCTTTTTTACCCAAGCTACATTTTTCGTGTCGTTTTCGACTACCATTTCAGATTCATCTTCACTGTAGGAATCATTATCACTTCTGGCTTTTCTTCTAGTTGGTTTAAGTAGTTGTGGCTCTGTTTGCGTACCTATGTGGCATTCAGTTTGAGTTGCCATCACAGAATGCCCAGGTAAACTTTGAGTTTCTAATTTACTTTCCACTTGAGAAGCTGTTTCTTGATTTTGTAACATTCGTTCACGCTCAATTAAAATTTGATGCAATAGTTCATTTTGTTTTCTTAAAGATGATTCTAATAATTCTTGATGTATTGTTGATTTGTTTTGCATTTCTAGTAATGCTGTTTGAAGATAATCGGTTTTAAGAGGTACTAAGCCAGGTACATCCTGATGAAGGTTGGTATAGTCACGATACTGGTTTTGTCCATCACTGCCTACTTGTGATCTTTGTCCTAAGCTTTTACCGTCTTTACCCGTAGATACATTGTCTAAATCTGTAACTTTTCCCATTCGCTCCCTAATGTTGTTTGCCTCTTCTCCTTGTTCTCTTATAAATCTCTCCATCAGTAGATTTTTTCCGCTATCAAGAACTACGTATTGTGTATGTGGTATTAATGTTACAGGTCGTTTTTGTTGAGCAGGAAGATTAACGTACCGCTCTTCTTCGTTCTTACCTCTAGTTACTAATCTTAATATTTCTGTATTTCCTTCCTTAATAAAATATTGATCCCTACCATGAGAAGATGGGGCGCGTGCTTTATCTTGAAATTCACGTTTAGTTTTATTATCAGTCTTGTCATGTATATGTTTTTCTACATCAGACTTGAGGAAAACTCCGACTTCAGAGCCGCGATCTATTTCATGTCTGCGAATTGAATCGTTGTCATGCTCTCTTCTTTGATAATGTAACGTTGCGATTCTATCGTAACCATTTTCTAAATCATCTATGTACTCTTTGTGCTTGTTGGCAAATGCTTCTTGGAGTTGCATTTCTTTTGTGTAAATAATATTGGGTCCGTCTCTGAAAATAAAGAAAAATCCACTAAGCGTTATGTTTACATAAATTATAAAAGGTATTATAATAAACTTAAAAAAAATATATTACCTTAATCGAAATGATTGACGGTTGTCATTATATCTGTAATCGTTATCGGCAGCTGTGTGAATAAACTCTTGGTGGATATCTCCTGGTGTTGAAGCTGGTTTAGAAGGTTCTTTGGATCTTTGATTTCTTTTATTAAATTTCCACTGCGTTGGCTTGGTCCTCAAGTCTGCCTGTTCAGCACTCCACGCCTCGCGCCTTCTCCACTCATTAGCTTGTATGGATTTATTTTCTAAATTTTGCGTCGACTTGTTTTCCCTCCCAAGTCCCTTGTCGCGTACCACTAAATGCACGTCGTCCTCTGTGGAGTTGACACGTATCACTCTTTTCCTAGAATTTATTAATGGATATCTATGTACCTAGCTGATCTGTTATCATCACTTATGAGTATAGTGTGGCTTAGTGTTAAAAAAAGAACTTTCAAACATTTTACTATTTAGGTGACATGCAGTAAGTAAATGAATGTAGGTATCTCTAATGTACATGCCATGCTTTCCCTTTTTATTATCTGTATTAATTATATAAAAACAAAAAAGTGCGTGAAAACCAAATAAAATATTTACCTAAAAAGTGTTAAGATGGTGTGAGAACTTGCATTAGTTGGTGCATTTCATTCTGTTAATAAGAAAAAGGAAAATAATATTAGTAGAAAATAATTTAAAAATTTTGTTTGTGTTGTGATCGAAAATTTAAAGGGGTTAGGAGTCAGCAATTATGTGTATAATAAAGCCTTAAAAATAAAAGCATCTTAATGATATAAATAATTACCTTGGAGGCATATAGAGAGGACATCCTTCACATATGCAACAGCAAATAAGTAGTAACAGTACTAAGGCTACTAATATCGCCAAAAATATTAACAACCAAAATAATAAACGGCTCTCAGCTCTGTATAAACCCTAAAACAAATAAAAATTATATTAGTACAATATACATTACATTGTGTAATATAATATTACAATCATATTTTATTGAACATTCAAATAGGGATGGAATGAATGATAATAATAAGATCTACCTTAAAACTGATGGCTGTTTAATTTTAAACAATAAGAAAATAATAAGGTCCTTTGTGTTTGTGATACTTACAGAATCTCCACCATCATCTGTGGACGTTTGATCTGATTTCTCAGAATTTGTACCAGTGCCAGAACCTATATTTGTATTGATAACACCACCAGCATTGGTGCCAGTTGTATACACGGTCATATTCTTCGCCAGCTGATCCTGTAGCTTTGCTACGTTTATGGCAGTGTTTCCAGTCATGCGCACAACGGCTATTACTTCACTCCTACAAAAAATAATTAAACAATGAAGTACATAATAGTAATAATAGCAACCATTTTTATGCCATCACAGAATTGAGTCTCCACTCCTCTAACTAGAGAGTTAAGAGGGTTTTTTTATTTTTATTTTTTTTTAGTTAGAGGAGAGGAGACCCGAGCCCAGCAGTGGGACTTAATGGGTTGCTGATGATGATGATGATGACAGCATTGAGTTTAGGATAAATTCTAAGTCTGGTACATTTAAAAATTTGAATGTTATTATAGGCAAATTGCCATTAGACATGACATAATTTATAATAACACATTTTTACTTACTTTTGACTAGACGATCCGTTCAAATCTGTAGCACCATTATCCGCCCCTCTGTATGGCTTAATCTCAATTATGGTCACTCTTCCCCCTGAGAGTGTACTCAAAACTTCCTCGAGTTTCTTTTTATCAGGATTGACTCCTGGCACTATAAAGGACATTGTCCTTGTCTTGCTTTCTGGAGGGTATATTTTCGCAATAGTGTTGGAGTACAGTCTAGGTACGCCCAAATCATACGCTCTGATTGTAAGAACAAATATTTCGCTTTCGTCCTGACTTTCAGATTGACGTTTTCGTCTATTTACATTTTGTTTCTTTGTTCTTTTTAGTGTTTCTAGAAGATACAGTTCACCTGAAAATAAATAATGGAAGTCATGACTATGATAAATACTATAACATTCTGAAACCTTGATATCTATAGATGCACAAATAAGTACCTGTTTCCTCATTAATGGCAAGCTTTCCATCACTATTCCCCTGTATAATTTCATATCTGACTACATTATTTGGTGGCTCGGCATCTTTGTCATCTGCCCTTACAAAGGCTGCCGAAGTGAAATTATTCAAGCTTGGTGACAGTACAAATTCGTACAGAGACCTCTCGAATTCTGGTGGGTTATCATTTACATCTATTAACTTAATAATTAATGGCACTGTTACTCTTAAACCTACTCCTTCGTTGTCTTTAGCCTCTACTAAGAAATGCAGGTCTGGCATGGCTTCTCGATCGAAGCCATGATTGTTTGTAGCTACAGTTATGACTCCCGATATAGGATCCAAGTGTAGGGAAGTGTTAAGGTATCCTAAAATGGCAGTGAACTGTACTTTGCCGAATGACCCAGTATCTACGTCGTCGGCGGCGACCTGAACGACCCTGGTACCGGCGGTTACATTTTCCGCTAGTTCCACGTCATATGACTGTGCCAAGAATACTGGTGGATTGTCATTGACATCATTTAGATATACTGTCACATTTACTATTGTTGACAGATTCGTTGCCGGGCCAAGTTCATTCGCTGAAATCTGAAAACGGAAAAGCAGAATATTGTAATTTTAAGTTACTTAAGAACTATTTATGTTAAATTGAATTATTGTGAACTAAATGAGTTTTAGTAGCATTTGTACCATCTATGCTAGTTATACTGAATTGTTAGTAAAGGTATATTAATCTATAAAGTAAGGGTTATTATATAGAAGCTCAAGTTAACTACATTTTATAATATGTAGACGATAAAGCTTTGGTATCCATAGCTTCGGCTCCCATAACATGGGACCAAGCCTAGCTTGCGAAATGTAGATGGAACCACTCCACACTTCACAGAAAAAGGTTATATTTTAAATCATGATTACCTGGAACACAACAGATTTCCTCGCTTCATAATCCAGCATGGTATTGTCCCGTACTTTTATGATGAACTGCGCATGTCTCTCAGCTACAGTGGGTGATATCTCGAAAGTACCATTGTTGCCTATTAACGTGAGTGAAAATACGCCGTTCTTCCCTGCGTCGTTGTCGTTCACTTGTGGAATGTACGGTTCGCTGAACGTTAGCGCCGTACCTTGAGGTGCGTTCTCATCTAAATATGTGATGTAGCTGGAATAACATTGGAATAATTTGTTAGGTCAATCTTCATTTAAGTTTAGTACTTGAAATAAGACGTTTGTGGTCTAGACTTAGGACCCCGTATAAAATAGGATAAGTATTTGAAGCTATATAGTAGGTCTATAATGCCGAAAATACTTTTTTATTGGAAATAACTGGAACTAAATTAGATGTAGAACTTTCGGTATCTACTATAGATTCGCAAAAAAAAAGAAAAAACATCAAAATGTGTGTAGGTATATTATAATACAATGACATCATGATAAGTATTTTTTTATTATTAACCCGACTGCGTATTATAAACGCGGGCAAGTTGTTTAATTATAAATTAAGTAAAGCTAGGTAGGTAATAAATAACTTACAACTGATTCTCAAAGTACGGTGGCGAGTTCTCCCTCTCAGGCAGGATAAACGCGAGCTGTACGGTGGACGACATTGCCTCTGGTTCCTCCCTAGATAACCGCACTTCCTCAGCCACCACTGTGAGGAGAATCGGTGCTCCTGCGTGAGAGATAGCTGAAATCTCCTCGACAGGACGCTCTAGGGTCACCTCACCTGGAAATATGCATGGAATTATTGATTAACATAAATAACATAGGTACTGAAAATTACATGATTGTAACTACAGTTATTTTGACTTTCGAAAAGGTAACTCATTTTACTTTTTATTATTATTTATTTATTTTACTCATTTCCCTGTAAATTAACATTACAAAAAACCCTACTACTGCCATCTATGACATGCAAGACAAACTACTACATACATACTATAACGTTCCTTTTTGTTGTCAGCTAAATGTTCATCAATTAGTACAGCCGATGGCTAACAGATGGCTCTGTACTATTACTACTAACAATAATTATTATAATTTTTGCAATAATAATTTTATTAGACACATTTAAAATATATGTTTAAGTTCAGTTGAACTTATACATACGTATAATGTAATTCTTAGATCAACATGATATTGAGGGCAATAAAACGTGATTCTCAAAAGTAAAATTAAATAATGCCGTCAATCGACGGTTGACGGTTAAGATACCTAATTATCTGCTAATAAAAAACACAATAACTGAGGAAATTACTTAGAAAGTAGTTAAAACTGGTAGCGCTATTAAATCTGGGAAACTTTTACACCTCACAATTAAGTTCCATGTATTGTTTGTATCATGGAATCATTAATCTAGAGTGATTTTTAAAATTCGATGCTGCGGTATTGATACTTAGATTAAAATCTCTTCTTATACTTTTTCAACAATCATACTAATAGTAATATTATAACAATAAAACGGGTTTCATAAAAATATATCAAAGACACCGCGTACCGGCTTCAAATTAAGTGTCATCTAATACCACACCTACGTTTTAATATCCATCAACTTCTTAATATGGGCATAATAATTATAAGACGAACATTCTTTCATTCATGAGAGCCTAGTACCTCGGCACGCTTTCATTATGCCAAGTAGGTGTCTAAGAGAAAAAAAGTCGTGACTGGCAATTAACATACAAAAGTGGTGCATCTACTTGTCTGTAGTATTAACTTTGGTCCTCATCTGTCGTCGGTGACAAGGCGCAAATGAGCCCCTCATTCATTATTTAGCAGCCGTGGCTTGAATAGACCGAATAAATTATTACTAAGGAATAAATTAATACTGTTTATGTCCGTAGTATCTGTAAGCTTTCATTGTGACAGTGTTGTTACAACTTTGTTATTCATTTGAGTCTACTGTTTTAATTGTCAAAATGTTTTTTTTTTAAACGTACTGTTAGGTGGCAGTCGCGAATTGTCTTTTTAAAAAAAAACACCAAAAGTTCACTAACTAAAGTTTATTCCCAAAAATTTTCCCAAAAAAATTACACCACTACACAATGAACCTCACATTTCTTTAAAATAAACTAGGAATGACAACGCGGGAACACGGTTTGGTTAGGAGTTTACTCTGCGACTGTGTTCAACACATAGGCGCAATGAATTTATATAAAATAATTACGATGACTTCAGTATTTAGTTACTAACAGAATACGGATATAACAGTACGAAAGATGGGTTGTGGAAATCACTGGCACATTTTGCTTGGACTATGTCACACATAGGAAGCGAGATAATAGCTATGTGAAAAACAACAACATAAGTTAAATTAGAAAAGCAATGTTGAAAAAAATCTCATAGTATGTAAGCAGAGAAGTTGGTAATTGGTGATGCTCAATTTCTAAGTATATCTTAAATTATTATGAATCGTATAATGATGTAGGAGGTTTAATGACGTTAATATTGGGTTTATAAAAAAATATACAACGCAAAACGTAACGTTTATAGCTTGTACATTACAATAAAGTTTACGATCAGGGATGTTCAATACGTCCATTCGTATGTAACAACAACGGGTGGGCTTTAGGTATTCCACTCGAAATACGCGTACTAACTTCCAAATTGCCTCGAGCAAATTGTATCCCGATAACCTTTCACAAGCGTTTTCTCATAAGGTGTTTGCTGATTAATGCTTCAAATTTGCAAGAACGATAGATCGCCGAAATCAGTAAAGTTTTAACGGTTCTTTAGGGACAAGTTTGCGGAGGCGAGCATAGTTACTGAGCTGATAATGTCAGAGTTGGGATTGTATTGTCAGCGGCTACTAGGTATACGGAGACGCTATTCAAAGGAACTACCTTTATTATGAAGTAAGGTAGGGCAGCTTTACAAACAATGGATGTTGGTGCGAGAGCGCGACCGGTAAGGTCTAATGAGCCATTATGCGCTTGTTCAGCAGAATGCAAGGTTGCATTAAAAGCCCTGTTAGCATTTCCGAAGTCCGTCGTGTTTGTAGTTCTGTTAGCGAACAAATACGCTTTGTTAAGCGTTGTCATAGTAACTACTACGCACTGAACATGAACTTATGGCTTTGTTAAGGGAATTTAGATGTTAACGTTTACTGTGCTGTAAGTAACTTTCAAAATGCTAAATTGTCTTTCGAACAATACCTTTGCATATCTTTATAAATTCATAGAATGGTCGTAAAATAATGGTTTAGTTAGAGTCTTGTTAGATATATTTCAAGGCAATGTATAGGGTTTAGTAAACCTTTGGCATTTACCCAATGAAAACATGTCTTTTAAGTTGATTGCTTTTATTGCAAATCGAAATATGACTAATCTGGAATCTGCATACGTTTATTGAACAGTTCCGTTAACAAACAATATTCGAATTAGATTTAAAGCTGCCATTTTCTAATTTACGTTCCATTTTAACAAAGAACATTTCATAACAAACAAATACCTGCCGGCAAATTTGCAACGGAATTTAATTTGAAACGGTTTTGTTTACACGTTAATTGTTATACTTAATGAAGAAAGTTTCGCCACTAAATTTGGTGCTATAAAATCCAAAGTTTGGTATAAAATGACTGGAAACAAATCTGATAGTGTTATTTAGTGGTTAAAGTGGGTCACGCAAAGAGGCCACGTGGTACCACAACTGGGCTACTGAGGGAGTGTCGACCTTACGACCTACGATAAGGAAGTAGAATATACATCGGAAGCCGGATACTCGACGGACGTAGCGATACTATCACAGGAAAAAAATGCTGACCTAGTGCGGGCAAGAAACGCAAAAACCAGACATATTACCAAGGCCAAATGAGCCGTGGAAAGTAGGGTACACTATTCAGAACTTACAACTTATTTCATGACCTTATCAGACGGTAAAGTCACCATTACATATTACTGCAATGAAATTTCCATTACATGTTTCAATGCATCTGGAATACCTATAAGGTACTTATTTATCAATAACGTTTTATTGTTTACTATCAATAATACAATACAAAATACTTTTATTTGTTCTCTCACACAGTACATGAAATGTTTAAGATAACAAACAACGGGTCCATAATAGAAATTAGCGAATGTGTAGTCTGTGTGAGAGACTGGTCTCTGTACTAGGAGGTCCTGTATTACAGATCACCAGCCTCTCCGTGCTCTGGATAGGTGGAATATGTGTGAATGGAGCTAGTATGTATGTTCGTTATACGTCATGATTGTAGAATGCGTGAGTGGGTAAAGATATGCGCATGTATATGTGTGTGTGTGATGTGTTGTGTGTATCGTTTACTGTGATAGTATTGCAAGTAAATAATTATTTAGACAGCTTATGTTCTTCATCTACTGTGGGTTGTGTGTAAAATTCTCGTTGAAACGCACCATGTCATATGTCACACCCAAAATTTAATTAGGTACATGGTAAACTGACAAACTATATCTGTTTCAAAAGCAATCACAAGTAAGTTGAAAGACGATTTTTAGGTTTATTCTTTAGTAAATGCAAACCTTATTATTCAGTTTATAAATAAATCAAGGAACAATAAATAACAAATTGCAGAACAGAAATCGCATCAATCAGTCTGTCTCATATTAAACAACGTACAACAAAAACTGTATCTACTAGCCATCGCAGGTTGTTAAATCATAAATTGCAAAGAAATATACGACTTGGCCAACTTGCCCATTTAATGTAAATAAAAAGGTAGAAAAGGCAGCGGTCGTTAAAATGCCGCTGACCCTACAACCAGCACGTAAATGAATAATCTTTGTGGAAAATTAACATGGAAAATGCAGCTTCGTAATATCCGTTAACACGGTGTTTACCCTTATTTTGGTTAAAGTCTACTGTCATGTCCGTATTGGGTAAAGAGTATGTGGCTATTTCTAGTTCAAGCTGTGTAGACCCGGTTTGATTACGAGCGCAGTCTTAAAATTACAGGCATTTTTAGTGTTTGTATAATAATAATAATATTTTACTACATTCACACAGCGCCATCTAGTCTCAAATTAAGCAATTCTATTTGCTTGTATTATGGGTACTAAACAACTGATATAGTACTTCAATAATTTTTTTTTTCGTAAAAACATACATATTATAGATAAATTACACCCAGACACAGAACAAACAATCATGCTCATCACACAAAGATTTGTGGGTGGGGATCGAACCCACGACCTCCGGCATAGCAGTCAGGGTCACTAACCACTAGACCAACAGTTAAGTTCTATACAACTTAACTGGCCAGTTGTTTATTTTAAAATTTTTAGTTAAATGTTTAGTTTAATTAAAATTATCAGTAATTTTTGCCGATTTTAATGTAATTCAAGAAACTGATTACGCTTCGGGAATGATAGTTGAACTAGAACTTTATTATAGACCATATACAGAAAGTATAAAGCAATAAATAGGGAATGGTATCGATGAAGAGTAAATTGCAAGCCTGCCCAACTCAGCAGTAACAAATCTCGCTTAGGATGGTCATAAAACTATACTAGTTTTATTTACTTTTAAACTTTTTCATTGAGTCATAATATCCCTACCTATTTAAACAAGGCCAAATCATGAAACACACGTCGTACTTAAGTATGGTAATCACTTTATTTTGCGACACGAAATCGAATTCGAAACCTTGAGCTTTGGGATAAGTTTTTCAAAATGATATTAAAAAGAGTTTGCCAAGTGATATGAATCCTGAAATTTTGTTTATGACCAGAATGCAACCGCAAGTGCATTCAACTTATATTTTACTAATTTTTTTTGGCTGGGGCTTAAACTAAATTCTGGAAATAACATTTTGTAATGCAAAATTAAATTTAAAAAACGCCATTGTTCAGTTAATGAAGGTATTATAGGATCGGACAGCCACTCGTACATATGGAAATGTTTTAATTAAATATTTAACGGTTTTATGTAAATGCAACTTGTAATGCTTTTATTATACAAATCAAGACGTTTTCAATATTTTATTGTTCAATATAGTGAAGATCCCTTTAGAATTGAGTGACTATCGTAGGCGTATTTATTAATGTTAATAGCTAAAGCTCAAGTTCGATTCATTGGACTCTATTTCTTGTTTCAACGTAGCCACATTATTCTGATAGACCCAAGCTTAAAATTTGACAAGGTCACTTCTTTTTTCACTTAATGTGGTATACCAGAGATCACCCGTTTAATTGTCATTAAAATTTGCTAAAATTATGGATGCAGCCATGTTTTGTTTTTTGATGTGTACACATTTCTGATATGATATAAAAAATGTCATCATCATCATCATTTCAACCAATAAACGTCCCACTACTGGGCACGGGTCTCCTCCAAAAAATGTATGTACGACTAATCCACCAGAGAACATCACGCAATAACTTCAGTATTTTAGAATTCTCTTTTTTTTCTATACGGAAAGATTCAAAAACTTATTGT
Organism: Laspeyria flexula; assembly: GCA_905147015.1. Lineage (NCBI taxonomy): Eukaryota > Metazoa > Arthropoda > Insecta > Lepidoptera > Erebidae > Laspeyria > Laspeyria flexula. The sequence continues at coordinate 12,300,512 of LR989956.1, forward strand.
TACCACAGTTAAAATGTGTGTCTCAATCTAAATAAATCATTTTCTCAGTGATTAAGTATTGTCATCTATTTTAGGTAAATTTCAAGATTTAATTGCCCGTAGATGAAACAATTCCTTGTTAAAAAAGTGTATCATAATCATAACTCAAACTTATTTGAAAATGCAAATAAAAAATCTTACCTGTTGTTTCATTGATATTGAAGAACGGTGTAAACGGGTTCCCTTCAGATACTAAACCGTATCTGATCTGTCTTGGGGCTCCTTTATCTCCATCTTCGGCTCTAACTCTGACGATCATATCCCCCGGGATCACCTGACGAGGCAGGTGAGTGATAGGAGGCGCATTTGTGAATACCGGAGGCATATCTTGAACGTCTTGTACGACTACAACCACTTCTAGACCAGCGATGTTTCTTGTATCTTTTCCTACTTCTGTGTATGGATCCTGTAATATAAAATGAATAATTGTATTTTCTGGTTCTTCTGTTGTATTTATATTATCTTATGCTTAAGCGTGCGAACATAGGTGACTTAAGTTTGTCACGTCACAGTCACGTCTATTGTATGCCGAGCTGTGGGCAAATATTAACACCACGTCACCGCCGTGTCTTGAGTCAATAAACCGGCGCCGTGGAAGATCACGAAAAGATGACACGATGAAATAGTAAAATACAATGAAATCTGGACCATTTTAACCACTAATAGAAAATCTTTCTTTGACCAGCAGTGGGCAAATAGTAAAAGTATGCGAGCAGGTACATTGCTGCTGAAAAATGAAGTCGTTTAAAGTTATTGTCACATCACAAACTAAAACTTAATAACTAATACAAATTAGTAAGTATGTTTGTTTGGTTTTTCTTCCTTTTTTAGCGCTGCAACTAAGAAAAAAGTGCTATTTTTTGCACTCGAGTGTTGGAGAATTAGATAAACTATAATTTATTTTGATATTATAAATATTAAGATATCCTTTTTTACGATAATTTTAAGCCCGAATAAAACGTAAACCGATATAAAGATTTCCTTAAAAGTTCGATTATATTAGAATTCTGCAATTCGAGCCATTTGCGATAGAAATAGAAATTGAAGAGGATGTTTAAAATATTCACAAATACGGTAACTTTAAAGCCATTACTTTCTGCATAAATATTTTAACTTCAGCAAAAAAGGAGCTTGGGATGGAATTGTAGATTAATACCCAAGTTAGGATATGTGCCATTACGTAGACGCCCTTTGATGTCTCCACATTGTTCGCCAATAATAGTGATCTTTGAAGTGAATACATTGATAGATAATGGCTCAAGGAGTAGATTACCTATACCTATTTAAATGATAATTTTTTGCTTGTTAAAAAGATTATTGTAAAAATGTATATATGAGTCCCGGACACCATCAAAGTTCAGATACAAGTAAGAAGATAAAAAAGAGATACATTGGGGCCAATTCTGCTAAATTACACACGTCGATAACAGACCAAAGGGCTAATATCGACCAATCGCAGGCCGGCAATATGACGCGATTGACTTAGTAAGCCAATCACAGCTGTCGAATGAGACCATTGGCTTACCATTGTGCTACGATTGTGATAGCAGACTCTGGCCCATATACTGTCATTAAATTTAATGTGTAAAGCTGGAAAGCATTTTATGAATTGTAATTATTAAAATTTTATAGATTGTTTATACGTTTATGCGTATCCGAAGCTACTATTACTTCAGCGGCTTCTAATTAATATTATTCGCTTCTTCCCATTAATCTTCCTCAGTTCCTCGCAGAAAATAGGTGTTATTTTATTTCAGTTATTAGCAATTTAACTATTACAACATCCTTATTATCAGTAATAATATTTTCTTTTAGTATGTCATGGTAATTACTTTTCAATTACTTGTGCGAGAAGTGTTTTTGCCCTACGCCATAATTTTAACTGCTCACTATTAACTGAATAGAAGAGTGTTTAGACACCATCTTCAGCTGCGCTTATAGCAATTATAAGAGTTTATTTAAGTACCTACATCAATATACCTTCATAAACAAGGGTCAAAATATGGGTTGAAATAAATATATTTGGATTATCATTATGACGTGATTTTAGGATAGATTTATTTCGTTGAAAAGGATATAGGTGTAACGGTTGCACCCGTTGCAGGCTACGTCCTGCACGACTGCACCTCTTTCGACCAACTTTTGGATCTCTTTTGATTTCTTTTTAATTTACTTTTAATAATTTAAAATTCAAAATCCTAAATTAATTCAAATTCGAACCGAGTCTTCGTCGGACCACCCGTCGAAGACTAAAGGCTCACTATTATTCCGATTTCTTGTACAGTGCACGCACTTGTTGACATTTAAAATTAATACTATCAGTACGTATTTATCAGTTGTGTTTTATTGTGAGGGCCCCACGCCCTTCCCCATATATTATAGCCGGATCCTACTACATATTCTTGCCTAGCGCCCACTGGAGGGGACGGTGGAGACGCTAGATAGGTATATCTTCCTACATGTATTCATTAGGTATAAAGTACGTAGCTTTATAAGTATCATCATCATATCAGCCCAATGACGTCCACTGCTGAACATAGGCCTCACCTAATTTCCGCCAAGTATAAGTATAAGTACACTAAATTAAGTATATAATATTCAATTATATTTTAAATGTGTTGCATGAAAGATTAAGTAAAAACTTAAACGAAATTTATAGACAAGTGAACAACCTGGCACATTTTGCTTCTAAATTTTAATAGTTATATTAGCTAAGGATTCATTTAATTTATTAAAAAAAACGATATTTTTAGCCCAATAACAAATTGTATAAATTTTAATAGAAATCAAGCGGACACGATTACGATGTATGCAAAACGCAATTCTAAATACATAGTACTCGTTTTGGCTTACCTAATTAATTACGTTTAAATACGGATCATTAGTTAGTGTACCAGATTGCGTCTGGTCGATACATGCTCGACTTGATCTCGAGAACTTAGCATAATTAACACTAATTAGGGAAATAAGGCTTGTTTGAATACTAGGTTTTAGCTGTAGGTCTGCTTTGGCAAAAGCTAGCAAATATCCATTGAAGTTAAAAAATAAAAAGAACGTCTGTGAGAAATCGAAGATAAATGTGGACATAGAGATAATGAAAATTCAGAATCAAAGAGCATAGAAATAGAAACAGTAATTACATTTATATACGGTTCGTTTTGCCTACGTAGAATTCGGGTCCCAAAAACTCAGGATTTTTGTAAGTTGAAGATGAGTCTTTAAAAGAACCATAAAATTTGTTTAAAATTTCATGTTTCCAGTTTCAGCGGTATCGATTATGAGTTAATTAGTCAGTCAGTCAGCCATTCAAATTTTCCTTTTAGTATAAGCGTATATACTCTATATGTTTTGATAATTGATTGCTATTATTTCTTTCGTGTACAGTCGAGATTAATTCGGATTGCTTATGTAATTGATCAAGATCACGTATCGATCATACTTGATAGTTCGTGCGTTTATTTTGTATTTTTATTCAGCCGTTTCAAAATAATACTTAATGAGTATATTATGTTACTTACCACAGCTAACAGTGTTAAATGATACATGGATTGAGCTTCGAAGTCGAGTGGTCCTACAAGGAATATGGTCCCTTCGGTGTTTTCAGCGGATACCCGTCGCTGACGAATCGCGAAAAGCGGTGAACCCTGTAAAAAAATTTAATTTGCTTCAAAATAATATTGATGTTTGGACATTCACACACAGCGCCATCTAGTCCCAAACTAAGCTAATGCTTGTAATATGGATACTAGACACCTGATATAATACTTATATAATGTTTTTTTTTCGTAAATACATACATATTATCATAGATATATTACACTCAGAAACAGAACAAATAATTGTGCTCTTTTTTTTAAAATAATATAATATAATAATATTCTACCAGATTTACACAGCGCCATCTAGTCCCAAAGTAAGCAATTATATTTGCTTGTGTTGTGGGTACTAAACAACTGATATACTACTTAAATAAATTTTTTTTTGTATTATAGATAAATTACACCCAGACACAGAACATACCTTTATGCTCATCACACAAAGATTTGTCCTGGGTGGGAATCAAACCCACGACCTCTGTCTCAGCAGTCGGGGTCACTAACCACTGAGCCACGGAGGCTTAATATATAATAGAGGAGGAGGAATAGAGAAGGAGAATAAAACGTAAGACTTTACAAACATACAATTACGTTTTTAAAGTATACCTAGACTTTGAATAACTAGCTTTGGACCACACAAATATTGTCCTATGACTTGCGATATTCGATAGTATACTCGATAACGCAAACGGCGTTATCAGTTGCCACTTGGCGAATGAGACATTAAAGTCTTTGATGCTACATAATATCTATTTGTAATGAAACAAAACTTATATTGTTAGCAATAACCATATATTTTACTTCCACGATACATTTACAATTGAAATCATAGGTCTATTACAGTGATTCTCGATCCCGGCAACTGTATACATTTTACAACCCGCACAGCACTAAAGGCCGCAGCCGGCCCACAACAGAGGCTCTAAAATTACACCACATGTAAGGACACGATCTCCATTATTATAGCATTTAAGTCTATAAAACGACCTCGGGTTGCGGGTGCTAGGCGTTCTCTCTGGCCTGTGAGAATTTTAACATGGCTCTCGCCTTAATGCCCCGTAATTGCAACTCATGGGATGGTCAATGCAAAAACCCGAAGCCCACAATACTCTTATTAAGTAGCTCCCTAATGAGATCGTTCGTGAATTAATATATTCATTGCCGCTAACTGTGTTGTGAGCAATCGTTATGCATAACAATTCTTCTGTACAATGTAAGTACCTATGAAGAGTCTCAGAAATGTTGATTATTACTGCTTTGAATTCGAGCGCTCAACTTATTATGTTGTTTGTGCTTTCATCGCCTTTTTGTACAACATAATTATCATTTTGAAACGCTGTTGCGTCGCAGAAATTTTGTTCAAATTTGACTATTTCGCACGGTTATCATGTTGTCGAGACTTAATAATGTTGTTAGAAAGTTAACGAGCTCTTAATATTATGTATTATTACGTTATAATTTTCCATTCCATTGTAATTCTGAAATTGATTGCCTATTCAAATCTGTGAGAGTTCATATATGTAACGTTAAAGTCCAACCACATAAACTGTAAGTAAATGAGTTTCGCAAGAGGCGTACCCCGCGTCAGCCATAACGCTGTGAAAATGATCCCTATTAACGTGCAAGCGAAACTTCATTATGTGGTAACAGCGAAATGCGTGTCAAACACGACGTAGGCAGAAAATATCATTAGCTAACCCTTAATCATCATATCGTATACCTTTTAAAATGCAAATTAGTTACTTACCCAAAGTTCAAGTTCTAATGGCTTTGGCGATAAAGGATTTTTTCTTGCAATTACTATCTCGAGATCTGTTCCACGTTTGGCATCCTGCAAATAAAATGATTTGTTAGAGGTTTTTCCTGTATAATTCAACTTAAACCTTGCCTGCTTTCCAATTTTGATATAATTATCATATTCTTAATTAATATCCACTGCAATCATTATAAACCCTGCTTTTCTCCTAAAGCCTTAGGTCTGTTTCATTTATTTCAATTCCCATACAAACACCACACAGATTTAATAAAACTCAGAAATATACGAGTAGATTTACAAGAGTAATGTTAATTTCGATATCTGGTGTTTGTGTCGCTGCACGTACGCCATCATCATCATCAATCACGTCGCGTCACGCGGCACGCTCTGCCGCCTCATTTGTTCGTGAGACAGGTGCTTTTTACGCCAACATCACCATTATAACTGCATCTTTACTATGTAAATGAACATGTTCAAGAGACAATTTTAATGCAACTGGTAAATGAGTTCGTTGCAAGTGAATAGTTAATTCATCTGCAATAGGGTGTTATGGTCCATCATATGCTATTTATGTTAATAAACTCCTAATAGAAAACCTTTAAAGGTACTGCCAAGTAAATTGATAATAAAAAATCATTCGTAGTATAATGTTCCAGGCTCAGGTATGTCGAAAGCATAACTAAAAGCTGCATAATGCATAGTCTAGGATTTCAATTACCATGTACATTGTTAAGGATATTTTACTGCGGTCATAAAAATTTAGAGGGCGAGTTTTATGATTGTCGTAGGCGAAGGCTCTTGTGACATTTCACACATCGAATTAGCTATTCGGACTTAATGAAGAAAACGCAGATATTGATGCTTGTAATGTACACTAGAAATCGTTAACTGGATTTACTGTGGTAACAAGGTGCATAATTTTTAATCAGAGGACAGTGTATCATCTTTAAGGGAGTTGGCCAGAAACAGCTAAAGCCTGATTAGGATGATAATCTGATAAATAAACTTGGTGAACTTATTACTTATTAGCTTACCAATTAATTATTATTATCACTAGTAATAAGCTGACAATCTTAAATGATACCTATATTGAACCTACCTCTGGAACTAATATAATGCCAGGCTGGTGAGGATAAATGGTGTCCCTGGGTGTGGTAGCATTGGTCCCGGTAATTGAACAAGCGATGCGTGTGCTTCGTCCGCGGGTGTTTCGCACCGACAGCCTGAAGTCCACGTAGCGACCAGGCTCAAGACGACGCAGCAGGATGATATTGGCTTGACAGACGGAGTTATACCGAGTGCAGGGGAGAGTCTCCACGCCGATGTCGAGGCGACCCATTTGACCTAAAAAGGAGTTCACAATTAGTGTGACGCAGTAAAAGGAGTATATTTGAGGCGATTAGCTTCTTATTGTGGCTTGTTTTTATTTTTTAATTGATAACAAATTTGAACATAATTTAATCAATAACAGCAGAGTAACGAAAAGTCAAGTAAACGACCCAAGATTGCAGGCTGTAGAATTTCTCTTTATTTTTTCAAACAAACCGTGTACGTTTGCAGGCTTATGATGTTGATGATGTGTGTGGTCATTGGTATTCTGTGGAAATCGTAAAAGTGAAATATGTAGAACTCACCGATTAGTTCAAAGTGCAGCGGATAGTCGAAGACAGGGTCAGAAGCGCGGACGCGGTAGATGACAGAGCCGACGGGCACGTCCGCAGGTACGAGCACCAAGCGCATCAGCGTGGTGGGGTCGAACACCGGGTCGCCAGCTTGTACGATGCTCGCCCACCACACCACCACCAGCGCCAAGGTGAACGTCATCCTGTAAACAATCGGAACTAGTTCAGTTTTTGCAGATCTCCTTTCTTTGTGCGTCGTGACTCGTGTCCTCATTCCTGAGGGACGCAACTTGCTTATGTGAGTTTGCCGTGAATTAGTATCTTCTATTTCCTTCAGTATTTGGTCATTGGCCGATTTAAGGGAAAGGTGACCATCATTGGATTGATTTGCCAATGGATATGGAATACAGGTAAGGTGTTATCTTAAAATATATAACTTTCTACTTTGGTCCCCTTATTTATTGGTTGAATACGACAAACTCACGAAACACCACAAAGTTAGTATTACTATGTTCGCTGCTTTTATTTAAAGGGTGGAAGGTACTTATCAACCTTATAGCTCAATCTATTTAAGTGAGAATTACTGCCTACCTTTAGTCTAACTTACTATGGAAAATAATCAGGTGGTCTAATTCTTGCGGCAGACACGCCAAATCAGGTTTATTAACCATTAAACATTTAAGATTTATTTTCATGGTATATTCCCTTAGGTGGTTTAATATGAAAGGCAAAACTAATTCAGTGCGTGCTAATTTTGCTCGAAGCACTAATCAAAGACTTGTGTGTTGTAAGACTAATTGTTTGGTTGATTTCATAAGCCAATCAGCAGCAATAGGTGCTAGATTGTTTTACATTGAAAGTAAACTGATTATTTCGAGCATGTTTAATATCCTTTTTTAATATCCTTTAATATCCTAACTTTTTCAAAAAAGTGACATAAAGAGTTCACGAGTTTCACAGTGGAAAACTTCTTAATACATTTGCTCTCCCACAACTTTTCACTTTTATTTTCATCAGGAACAGTAATGAATTCTCACTTGCCCTTCAAATCAATCAAAATTTCACAGTTGAAACCAAGAATCAACTCGACAGAACTCTGTCAACAAGTTTGGAAACAAAATTTTGCAGCGACCCACTTCGTTATCGGGCCATAACTAACTCAGTAAATAATATTTCGCATAACAGAGAAATCAAAAGTTTGTCTGCGTGTAAGGCAGCTAAGTATATTATCGAATACTACCGGCTGGGTGCGGGTAAAGCCACGGCATTAAATTATAAATTGTCCGTACCTCATGATATTCTCGGGATCGGCACTTCGACCGCAGAACTGACGTAGCTTGCGAAAGGGAAAATTGTGTTATGAAATCATTCCGCCGCTTCTGTATAGACCAGGAAGTGGCCGCTCTTTATGGCTCGCCTAGTAATAACTCGTTTAGGGATGCTATCAACTCAATTTTATTTTAATTTCATACGCAACCTGCGTTTCTAATCTGAGATCATTGTGCCATAAAATAACAACGATTATACGGGTGCTGGAATGGGTTTCATATCGATTGCAAAATCATATATTTGTACGCGTTTCTATGTTTGGTACAATTATTACTTGATGGTTTAACTAATATTTTATGTGATTTGTATTAATCGATTTTATACAATCGGTATCGTTGCAGTACTGTTTTAATCCTTCTCAAATAACTAAAAGACAAAGTAAGGCACTTAAACTAAAGTAAAATCCATTCGAGTGTTGTCTGTTAGTATGTTATCTACAGTGCTGCAGCACCAACTACGTACAAGTTCACTGGCGCGTTAACACGGTACATATCTAACTTCGAAACTTTTCGATAAACATTTTCTTAAGAAAATATTGCGGAAAGAAATTGAATCGGCGAAGGTGATATAGGTATATCGAATTTCCCCTACCCGTATTTTATGGGATTGAAATATATTTTTCACTCATGTAAAGACTAGAACACGAGGACGTGAAACACCGCCGTGCAAGGGCTATTAATATTGTCCAGACGCTTGAGAAGCAATTATTCAGTAGTAAAACTTATGGCCTGTCTGTAGAAAAGCTAGAGAAAATTTTAGTTGAGAATATTCAAGAAAGGAGACGAATCTGAATGCAACTAGATCCTGATTTAAGTGAACGAGTTTCAGAAAGCGTCACATCGGTGATATTTCCGTATGGCGGCGCGAACCAAGGTGAAATATTTGTCTGACGCGAACGCCCGCCGTCTGTGACATTAAATCTTGTCGCGTGCTCAACCTGGACTGTGAACTACACTACACCTAGTCCTAGATATCGACAACGTTTTGGTATACAGTTAAATGTTGTAACACAGTGGAAAATTCTACTTACCTACGTAGCAATCAAAGCAAATAATAGTCCATTAAAATACTCGTACACACATACTCGTTACCATCTCCTAATGCCAATTAAAGTCATTTCGGGAAGACAGAGAGCTATTACTGCCATTCGATCATTCGGGAAAGCACAGGAACGCAATTAAGGTATCATTATCTCAACGTCCACGCGGACCGAGAATCCAGCTTTAAATCATCTGACTGTTCGTTTATCTTTGACATTAATATGAGCTTTATGTTATGGTAATGTGTATCCTCGAAAGGTACCTTTGTGTTCCTTCAGGTAAAGATTGTGGTGAACCTTTTCGTCTAAACAACAAAACAAAGTCGTACTACTTATTTATATCAATGTTCCCATAAAAAGTTATAGGCGTGAAGTACACCAGAAATGGTATGGAATACTGTAATCGTAACGGAATACTATTTGTCATTGTTATTTATGAGTTTCTCGGTTTGAAGTGGGAACTAGCGGTCTGTGGGCCCGGGGCGCGGCGGCTCGGCGTCAGGCGCAAGCCCCTAACAGCGGGAGATATGCAGCAAAAATAGTAGGTGCACGATGTCGCCTGACCCCAACTACGCGTCATAAGACGTTGTTCCCGTTTGGTCACGGCTCCCCATTATCATAACACTGAGTGTGTGTGAGGAGCAGACGTGAGGCTCCGCCGACAGATAGCCTCGCCTCGTGCTTATTATAAATTCTAATATACAATCTCGTAATAATGCAACATTATGCGCTGGCGATCGATTTGTAAAGATACCGGGTCACGGTTCCCGCCCGGAGCCATACCACCTTTTCACCTATAAAATTTTATTGTTAATTTACTTTGTTTATAACCTCAACGAACCTAGAGTCAGATTGTATGAAGGGAAATAAAACAGGCGAATGATGATGTAAATGATACTACCGGGTGCTGAAGGATCAATTTACTAAAACGAAACCGTAGGAAGTCAGTCAAGTCCTCACAAAAGATTAACTGCCTAATCCTATATTGGGTACGTGTTAACTAAATCTGAGCTTAGCATAATGTGATCCGGAGTTTTTTTGCTGTGTAGAGTTAATTTATGTGGGAGCTTTATTTACAGTATTTAGGTTACTCGTTAACTGATACTATCGTGGAAAAATGTTTAGTGGCCTTGTGGCCGCGAAGCATGTCGTTCAATATTATTGATTTTTCGTTCACATCAATAATGGACTAAAATAAATTGAACTTTAAGTAACGAGGCTGGTCAATTTGTAATGTTATACTATATATTATAATGCCCGTCTAATTGTGCTTTACGTAAAAAATAGAAAATTGAGTTAATAAATCTTAAAATTTACCCGTCATTATTAGCGTTTAGGATACTGTTATTTTTGGTATGAACGAAGTATGTGATATTTTTGTAAAGGAAAAGGTATTCCTGTAGTTCATCACCATCATTTCAACCCATAAACGTCCCACTGATGCACGGGTCTCCTTCAAAGAATGTGGAGGGAATTTACCAATTCCTCTAGTTGGGCTTTCCTTTTTGAGACAAAGATCTCGCTGCGTCTCATCTTTTTGATAAAAACAGAGTAATTGAAGTTTTAGACCGACCCAAACTAACGGTCCTCGCTATTATTAATCGTACTTACAATGTAGATGATAAACTTATCGTATTCCGCAAGATAGTTAATAAAGATATTGTCTAAGATAAAATCCAATAAAATAGAGTAACAGTTACCAAGAAAGGTATCGGTTTAGAAGCTTGGGGAACTTATTAAACTTTAATAATGTCGTGCAGTTAATCATGACCCCTATAAGGGTACGTGGTGCGGTAAATCTGGACAAAAACGTAATTTTATAGCAAGCATCACGCGAACTGACCCCTCTAACCTCATTAACCAAGTACAGTGGTTTAACTTTGCTAGTGCCCAATGAACTCTAACATCAGATACTTATTACAAAGTAAGAACTTAATACGTTTATCCATACGTTATTTTATCGGCGTGTTTGTTATTAATGAGATTATGTAATAGCACCCTAGATCAGGAATTATTGTAATTAAAAATATTTAAAACTGTGGCTCAAAATATATTATATAGAGAGTAGACCAAATTAGTAAATAATAATACACCGACTTTACATAATGACATTGTAATTATAAAAGGAAATAAATTATTGGGACGAAATAAATTTAAGAATGAGCCTTCTGGTTTTGCCGTTTAGAATTATTTTTAAATGACTTATTATTAGATAGGTGCACAAAACTATAATGTCTGACTTTTATAATGATTTCAAACTGAAAAATCCTGCCTTTATTATTGCATTCCGCGAAAACGAATTAGACTTACAAATTAGTTTAAGGGCTTCTACAAAGCTCACATAAACAAAAAGGTTGAACGTTTGAAGACGATAGTTTCGAACGAAGTGACCTCAATAATCTGTGATGGATATGAGGTCCAGTAACTAACTTTTGTTTCCCCGCGAAGCTTACGCCGCCGTTCCCGACAGCCAATTAATTTCTGCCAAAAGTGATTTGTTTGCCATTATTATTTGAAGTCAGTTAACCAATTTATTATCTATAATGAACACGTTAAAATAAACAACAAACATTCTATTGCCGATAAGTTTTATCGTAAATATAAAATGGCGTTTTATTTATTGCATTAGTTGATATGCGGGTTTGCCAGTTGTATCGACGGTAATAACAATCGGTCCTATAAACTTTTATTGCTAGGCCATCAGATGCAGGTAAACAAACTATTGGGTAACGAGCCTTCATAAAAATGCTCCAGATATAACTAATGACATATTGAATTACATTTTTATTTCGTATCGTATTATTTGTCACGGAATAATAAAAACTGGTAACTGATCAGATCATTAAAACACTTCAGTTACGCAGTTTTTATAGAGAAATTGCTTTATTAGTTAGCTAATTTGTAGCGGCAATTCAATTGATTTATTTAATGTAATAAAATTACGTAAACTAATTGATACTTGCAATGAAAAGCAGTTTCCACCTTATGGCAATGAAGACAATATTTGGTAGATTATAAATGACACAATATTTTAAAGAAGCAGAGCAGTTTTATCACTCCTACAGAAAACTGTAGTCATACTGTCTGTAGTCTACCACAGCAACGCATATAATCAAAGAAATATCGTTTTTAATAGGCGATTACAGTCTATCAAGCATATATGGAGGCTGACCAGTGATAATCTAACATTATGTTGTTAATCATAGCCTCTTTCGTACTTGCCCATTATGATTATAAGCCATTGTGTGGAGGTGCGCTTATATTAATAGCTATACGCAGGTCATGTTCATGACATTGCTGTCGTCTAAGTAGCGTTAACAGAACCTCAGATACGTTTTTAATTGTGACTTGAATACAGATTGTAAAATAGTATACTTAATTGAAAAGCTTACTGTTTTTATACATAGCAACATGCCTTTTTCCTCGAAGGGGTAGGCAGAGGTGATTTACACCCACATTTCGCCAGCTATGTTTCATCATCATCATCATCATCATATCAGCCCAATGACGTCTACTGTTGAACATAGGCCTTACCTAATTTCGGCCATAACGAGCGATTTTGTGCCATATTTATGCCAGCTATGTTTGGTCCCATGAAATAGGGGGCGGGCCTGTCATCCACCGGGAACATTTGTTTTACCAAACTCCGGGAAAATCTCTATACTGGAATTTTCATGATAGAAAAGCCCAATACCATTTTCACCCGACCCGGGAATCAAACCCGGGACCTCTTGCACAGTAGTCGTATACTAATTATACATTACTAAAGATTACTGTAGTACACGGTAAACGCATTACTGGATCTGTCGCTCTATGTAATACCAACTTGAATTGGGAACACACGGTGTGTTCCGAATTCAAGTTGGTATTAAATCGATATCGACTCGACGAAAAAATCGAACACAATATTTGTATCGAAACAAAATATTTGTAAAATATCATATCTCAAATAAATCCACAAGCTGTATATTTCCGTTGTCCATGCTTGACCTAACTGGGTATTTGGTGAGAATTTTATGACAAAAAAATCTCAATATACTTATCGAATAATATATCTAAGTATACTGTTTGAATCCAGGAATCGAACTTAATGCAAGCATCCTCCCGCAAACCATCAGGTTGTCAAATGGGAGTTCATTTGACACTACGTTAACGAGATTTTCTCAAGGGACTACAATATAGAGTTCTTCAAAAAGGTAGTAAATAGGTATCTCAAGCATTGGCAACGGTGCTCGTACTGTCACTGGAGTTTCAGGCGTCTATAGGCTTATTACCCGCTTACCTGTCATCGTGATATAAAGACGCACGAGGTAGTTGTGTAGGTCAACGGGACTTTCCCCTTTGGGACCACGGTGTCAATCGCGGAACGGCCTTTTTTGAATTGGTTGTTTCACCCCAAGACCAGAAAAGTCTCATTTTGAATTTTGACTCTGTCTCATTTAGACTTTTCTACATGAGTGTAATAAAATTTATTCATCAAATCTTCGTTTTATCATTTTTATTAGCTTGGGGTGAATCGAAATCGAATCAAAAGGTCTCATTTTGAATTCCTGATTAGGACCACGGTTTAGTCTTGGGGTGAAACAGCCAATTCAAAAAGGGCCGTTCCGCGATTGACACCGTAGTCCCAAAGTTTCGTGGTCCCAAAGTGGAAAGACCCGTATCAATCAAAGCTTTACTTATAATAAGGCAAGCTCAACGTCATAGTTACTCAATCTTGTTAGTAACCAGCAGTCACCCCTCAATCAATTCGCACTAGACGATCCACTTTCTCCAGTCACGTTCCACAAGTAACATGATCCAACAAATCACTGCCTATTATATCTTCATTGCTGCTCATTCTGACCTCATTATATAGGTATACCACCGATCTATTTTAATTATACTAATAACTTTATTTTAGTAATTAAGTAGTAGACAGTCATTGATGTAACTACTAAATGTGTGATCCAAGCTAACAATATTATATCAACGAAACTTAAACAATGCAATTTGTTTAAAAAGTAAGTTTTTTCTCAATTCAATAATTTAGGAAAGTTTTGTCCTAAAAGTAAATACGCGATTTTAAAGTAGAAAATTGATAAAATGAATACTTCTAAGTCAAAAATATCTGTCAGTCGGACAATATATTATTTTATTTATTTTTATTGTCCGGGTCGGACTGGATGTGGAAGATGGAGGACCGAGTGTTATGGCGCATGAACTGCAATAGGCTGAGATGATGATAATGATGTCAGTACCCCATTTCAACCCGTGGGTGGTAGTGTCGTGAAAGGACCTAAATTTAAGCAGACAAGATCACTGCGAGAAAAGGAAAATTCGAAACAAAACCTTATGCCAACCTGGCCAGCGTGGTATAGTAGGTCAAATTCCCTCCAAAATGTTTGGAGGAGACCCGTGCCGAGTGTGGTGGGACAGTGGGACGTTTTAGGGTTGAAATGATGATGTAAAAAAGTGTCTATGTTCAGAGACAATAACGCCAATAAAATGTATGGAGGAGACGTATCGGAACTTGCACCTTAAATTCTAATTAGATGTAATGAATGTGCCTGGTCCAGTCGAGATCTGGTAATGCAATAATCTACCGTTACTGTTTAAACCAGGAACAGGGACTAAATGATTGGCAATATCCTTGAGACTTGACTTGACTTGTAAATAATTGATGTAGTTTATTTAAATGAATCTTCGTACGAACTACGAAATAAAACCGCATTTAAATTTTAAATATCGCCGTTACTGTCATACAATTTAAAGACAATTTATTTCAAGTCCGGGATTAGCAAATACTTCTCATTCTATAAATGTAGCTCTTGGAAAGACGAATGTGACAATCTATCTAAATGACCACTTTGTAAAGAACTATAAAATGAAAGCGGAATAATTTGTTCGGGGTTTTTGTTATTCTGGTTTACCTATATACGTCATGTTGCCCAATCATTCGAGACCATCGCGGTTACGTAACTAAGGCATTTTTGCTTAACACTGCCCACACTGCACTCGGCGAGAGAAAACAATGAATTACAATATACAGAGGTATGTTGTATTTGTGTTTTCTGTTATCGATTCTGTATCGATTTCTTTCGTTTGTCTTTACAATTGTATTATGTTCAAATTATGTTAATATTCACTTTGTATTTTGTTTTGGGTGTTAATAGATGTCGATGAAGGCTTTGTGATTCTTTGATATATTGGGTAAGTATTTACATATAATTATTTAGTGTTTTGTTTCTTTTTCATTGTTGTAGCAGTGGGTGTTAAACACAGAACAGAATTCCAATGATAAAGATAACATTAGCGTCTCACCTTTTTTAACCTCCGACTCAAAATTGGGTGTTATAATTTTCATGTGTCTGTGTATCTGTGACATCGTAGCTCTTTACACGAATAGGACAATGTTGATGTGTTTTTTTTAAAGCTGACATGATCGCAGGCAGGTGTGCATCACATATACATTTAGCTTAGCTTGACATAGTAGGTTCTATGTAATAGGGGGAGAGTCATACAGACATTTTAAATTAGGCGTTTCTCAAATTTCATGTCAGAAAAACTCAAGGCAGTAAATACCCTACCATAAAGAACGATTTCGGTGTTTCATGTGACAATTCATTACGATTTGTCTACTATATTACAAGACAGCCATCTAACGTTTTTAAAAACTACTTACAATTTTGCAATTTTACGCTAGAATTCGTAATATGTACACTAACAGTAATTGGATACTGGTCCAAAATTCACGCTAGTTATACTCGCTAATACTACACCATTAATCGACATATACCACCGTGACAGTTTGCGCCAGCAGCCAATACGTACAAAGCAACAATTCAAAATTGAAACAACTGTTACATCCAATTTCACTTAACCAGATAATTGGCCCAATAATCTATTTCCGAACGAATTCCGCTACGTGTGACTGATAAATAGTACTTTCGTTCAACAACAGCTCCGCAATACGTGACCATTATGTACTTGCGGTAACCAATGATTGTTGTTTACTTGAGTACTGGACGAGTAGATGATCTACACACCGTTAAACTAAACGGGGCTCTGCAAAAACTAACAATTGTGTCATTTCTTTGTAAACTTTTTTAAGAATCTTATGTAATACATGTATTGGTATATTCTAAAGCTTTAATTACATCAATTAATGTTTCAATGTGTAAAAAATTGATAGAGAAAAGCGGTGTGATAGGAAGAAAGATTTTTTATCAGCACGTAAATCAAACAGACTATTAAAGCGGCACTATGAAGTCAAATAAGTCATTAGGAAAGTCGTTTCGTATAAATGGGTGACTGTTGCCGCTGTGTCGAAATTCCGTCACAGACACGTAGGTAATATGCCTAACACTAGAGGTCTGTTAAACTCAAGGTTGTAAATTTAATCACAATAAAGGGCAAAGATCTGTTCAAGGATCCTAGAAACTTCGACATTCGATGTCAAAAATTCGAAAATTTCAATTTTGTCCTTGCATTTTCAAACATTTGCTAACGTTATCGTCCCTGAGCTCTTACTTGGAATAAACCCTCAGGGTCTCTTTAAAGTCTTCTCTCCACACAACTTGATGCCACTGCAGGATTTCTTTATCTCTTAAAAAAAAAACCTATCATTTGTTTAAATTCATCAACCTTTTCATTCATAATCATATCTCTCATATATAGATACCAAAAACTTCCAGGAACTTTTAACATTACCCTTTCTGAATAATATATTAGGTTATTGTACAGTTCGTTAGCGCATTTTCATTATAATAATATATCTATTTATAAAAGGTTTAAGTATGACCCTCAGATTGTTATTGCTTATTGACATCGTTATTTCGTCGTTCGGATTTTCGGTATAATTTCCCATGGGCACTTTGTTAGGTGATTTTAAAGCACTTAAGGGAACTCAGCAGCAGTATTTTAGATGACCCTACTAGGTTGACGTAATTATAATATACTTAATCAAGTTGTTTAGAAATCTCTCGAGGAGGCTTATGTGTACGTAATACGACAGATAATAAATTTTGATGATAATCGAGTAGTTGCTTTTTGCAAGCTAAATTAACCTTAAATGTATGTTATTTAGGTGAAACTTTGGAAGTTTTTGAACCGTTTCTCAGTTTGCGATATTGAGCTGAATTTTTGCATAAATAAATTCGATTTCAATTCAGTATTACGAAATAGAGCCTATCCGATGATGGGGCCAAAAGACACCCTATATTGGATACTCTATATTGAATTGAGTTTAGGTTCGTTCAAGTTTATTTGTCTTGACAAGAAATGTAATATAATCATAAACAATCTAAAAAGTTAAGAATGAACATAGTACAAGTTTACGTATAACTTACTAAGAAAAGAAAGCACTTGGGGCTTACTCTGAAATTCGACATTCGATTCGAAGTGTCAGCGACCATGTCTAAATTTCCTTACATTTGCCAGCGACATCAAAACCAACTAATCTCGAAATTCAGAGTAAGCCCCCTGGTATCACTTTATGATACAGATTAACGAAACCCGAAAATTAAAAACGTAAGTATCTCCAAAGCCATAAACAATCTTGAATATTAACGACAGTATTAGAAGCACATAATAAATCAAGAGATGCTAATTAAGAGTTATCTTTGTAGCTACAGATTAATATAATAGAGCTTTTAACACCCTCGCGTGGGAACGGGTAAAAAGGCCTGGAGAGATGCGACCGAACGTTTTTCATTGCCGCGACAGTTATTGCTTCAGTTGATTACATAGAGCCTTAAAACTCCCTTTAAAATGAATTGAAACGACATAAATCTGTTAAAATGTATATTGTACGCGGTTTTGTATCAATGGAGCTATAATAAGCTTATTGTAAGAGTCAATTTCTTGGCGAAAATAAATAGCTATATTGACCAAAAGTGATTTTGATTTGGACGGTGAAGTCAATAATGTAACAAGTCACTTTTTACTACGAAAATGTTTTATGGTTCCAAAAAGATCTTCTATATAAGAAAATGCAACTATAACTGTTACTGAATGGTTAGTTTCTATTGACATAATGTGCTCGTCAGACAGTTTTGAAATAGAATACATGCTAAACTTGATTTATAACTGAATTCTATGTTTATTGCCTAGGCTTATTCAATTTTTGTGAGTTCTTTATATGTATAATGAGACCTAAGTTCTACCATGAAATAAAATCATTTTGAAATACATGTTCGATTAAAAAAAAAATCTTTTGAGAGATATAACATGCATACTAAATATTTAGCACAATTTCTACATATTATTTCTTTTTTATAGCCATTATTCAATAACAATTACTACCAGTCCCGCGGGGCTTCGCTCTCGTCGTTCTTTATTTGGCCAATGATCAGCTCCTATTGGCTGTAGCGTGATGTTATATAGTCTATAGTCTTCTTCAATAAATGGGCTATCCAACACAAAAATAATTTTTCAAATCAAACCAATAGTGCCTGAAATCCTAGCGTTAAGTCAAACAAGCTCTTCAGCTTTATAATATTAGTATAGATATAATGTACGAGATACCTGACGAGTATAAATTCTACACTAGTTCCTAGGTTAACTACTAAATGGCATAACGAAGCCTTTTGAAGTGGAATAATATTGTTTTTATGCAGTTTGTAACTGTGACTATTATGGCATATATAACAAGTAAGACTTCCACAAAAAATCAGGCCAACTAAATGTACAAGCGCCTTCACGTAACAAGTATACGATTAATTCAATTTCATGGCCTATTCAATGACAATATAAAACAATTTTTTCAACAAATATATCGAAACTGGGACGATACGTTAGAAAACTTTTTATTGCTATCGAAATTAAAATCGTGAGCGTCTGAATCGTGATGTGTAGAATTCTTTTATTACAATCTCTAAATGCTCCACATTTATATGTCATTAAACGTTTTTATTGGATATCCGACGCTGTAACTTATTGGTATTGAAATAAAAAGGGTACCAATAGTGTAAATAAACATCTAAACACCGTTTAATCGAATCTACGGACGAAAAATACATGTTTCTTCCTAAAGTTTGGTTATAAAGAAACAGTTTATTACTTGCTTAGGGACATGTCGCCATTGCATTGGTAATAACAGTTATAGTTTGGGCGTATTTCAAACTGTTTTTATAGTAGTGGTACATAACTATAGAATACACAATAGCTATGTTTCCAGCTCTAAATAAAAATTAAATTATGTGGGTTTTCATTGCAATAAAACCTTCTGTAATAGTGTAAACGATATCTGATTTCGAACACAACTTTTACAGACAGGCAAGTAAGAATAGTAACATAAAATACGTCATTGTAATGAAAATATAAATGTAGCTATCAAGATATCTACCGTTTTATCAGAATAGAGACATGACAAAGAAACATTTACATTTTGAGTGAACTCTAGATTGGACACGACCTTATCTGTCAACAAACGAGAGCATTATTACGGCAGTTGGAAAAAAATATAGAAGATGCCTGACGTGGCTTAGTGATAATAATATGATGCTGATCTTGCTTGACAAAAGGACATTGTGTACTCGACGGTGTAGTCGTAGCTTTTAAATGATTTTAATAAGCGGCTGGAGACGTTGTCGCCTTACAATGTGCACCGGATGCTCAATCGTTCTTATTAACATAATATAAGTCAGGAATTTCACTATTCGATTTTATATTTTTAGGGTTCTATATTTCAATAGTTTAGACGGAATCTTATGTAGGTTGTCTTTTTCCACAGGCGTATTTTTTACGGTTTATTTCTTGTAAGGCTGTAATTACAATTGAGGATATGATCATTTCCACTTGTCAAGTTTTAACAAATTAAATCAAATTTAAATATTAGAGTTACGTGACTCTTGGTAAGTAGAACAACTTGACCTCACAAAAGCCATAGCAATTTAATTCGGCTTCTATTACAAAACAGCAATTTTATGAGCAGCCATAAAAAAACCAACAAGACTTGTTTTAACATTATTGATATTATATACATAATTAACGAAACCGTATATACAACACCTATTCTCTTTTATGATGCCTATATATTATTATATCTACCTACTTTACATACCTATACTTTTTATTATTTCCCCCATATATTAATAATAATAAAATAAATAAATAAAATAAAATAAAAAAGCCTTTTATTCCATGCATTACATTACAACTTATTTCTAATACAAATAATAATATAATAATAATATTCTACCACATTCACACAGCGCCATCTAGTCCCAAAGTAAGCAATTATATTTGCTTGTGTTATGGGTACTAAACAACTGATATACTACTTAAATACATTTTTTTTTTGTAAATACATACATATTATAGATAAATTACACCCAGACACAGAACAAACCTTTATGCTCATCACACAAAGATTTGTCCTGGGTGGGGATTAAACCCACGACCTCCGGTTTAGCAGTCAGGGTCACTAACCACTAGACCAACAGGCCAGTCAAAAACAAATTTATTACACCTAGTTATTAAATTAAATTAAATTTATTAAATTATATTAATCTAACTAATATTGTGTACACTGTAAAAATAGTCTAGTATTATTAATAAATATTAATAATACTAGACTATTTTTACAGTGGATTTATAGCAACGTAATATATGAACCAAATTTAGACAATACAAATTATCTGTACTATCAGTACTAAAGAATAAAACAAGCTATAATGTTGGTTATTATTATAGACCAGAATCCTTCTCAAGAGTAAAGTCGTGTTACAGTTCCTACAAAATTGAATTGTGACTTTCACGTCACTTGTTAAAAATTGCATTTGGTGTATAGGCTTGAAATTATGTTGGATTCCCATCGGACCTCACGTGGGGGTCAGTCATGGGGTCCGTTGGGAAAAAGTATCGAAAATGAAATAAAATTCAAATGGGATAAATAGCCGTAAATAACGTTTTAAAAGCGCCATAAATATAGATTAGGTAGTACGAACAAAAAATACATGAAACAAAACAGTTACTATTTTTTTCTTGCACTTTGCGAAGTACTCGCAAAAACTCCCCAATTGCATCGGGAATATCTTCACAGTTTTCGTGCACTAGTAACATTATCTGCTCCATTTAAATACATAATATCATTGCCTATACGTAAGTTCTGTAGCACGAACTTACAAACATACTTAACGAGCATTCGAGTGGGATCGTTACGACGGCCTCATGTGTATTATTAAGCCTAAGAAGGAATGCGAGTTTCAACCCGGGTCGGCCGGTCGGGCACTGGTGCGGTAGCTGACGTGCCTAGCTACATGTGGCTAGTGGGTACTACATACGTTGACCCTAGGGCAACAATTACATCGTTCTATTTTACTTGATTTCTGTACCTTTATTTGTGGATCGTTATGTGTGGACTGTAATATCGTAACCGTACTCGGAATGGTTTCGTACCAATAACTGTCAAGATATTATTGTTGCTGTAAATTGTGATTGCAATGTAATAGTAATCTTTTAAAATTAACTGTTTTGTATGGAATTGTTTACTTCCCTTTGGTGTCTTGTTTAGTTTGTAATTTTTTTAATGATTTTTTTTTGTGATTTAATTTGTTATATGTACATACATATTTTGTTCGATTTCGATATTTTTTCGGTTCGATCCCTACCCAGGACAAATCTTTGTGTGATGAGTATAAAGTTTTGTTCTGTGTCTGGGTGTAATTTATCTATAATATGTATGTATTTACAAAAAAATATATATTTAAGTAGTATATGAGTTGTTTAGTACCCATAACACAAGCAAATATAATTGCTTACTTTGGGACTAGATGGCGCTGTGTGAATGTGGTACAATATTATTAATATTATTATTATGTAATTTAATATTAGTGCTGTTTTTCTATCAGACATTATATTTTTACTTTGATACATCACACTATCATTGTAAATATCATCATCATCATCAGCAACCCATTAATGTCCCACTGCTGGACTCGGGTCTCCTCTCCTCTATCTAGAGAGCTGAGAGGGTTTAGGCCATAATCTAAACACACTGGCCAAAAAAATAAAATGATAATGTAAATATAGTACCTATTTAAAAAATGCATACCTATACATACCTATATTATATTTCAAAACAAAAAATAAAGCCTTAAATCAGTATCTATTCAATTACCTCTTTTCTTCAGACACAAATTACAATTAAGTATATTAATACTTTAACGCCAAAAACCGCGAAATATTCCACTATCATTTATGCATTTATAAATACACTTTATATACTAAATTAAGAGCAAGGTAAGTTTCAATAAAATCGCCCTTGTGTCTCTAAATCACATAATATTTTCCCATAACTGTAGTACGAGGGGCCTAAAGGACCGTCAATAACCTCCTTTGGGAAAGACCCGTGTCCACTTACCAGTAATAGGCGTTCATGAATACCAAAGTAAACAGTTTTACATAACAAACTTTAAAATTGTTTGAATCAATTTGATGTTTGTTTATATGTGCTGTATAATATAAGCATATTTACATTTCGTTCTTTGAAATACCTGATGCTTTACAAAGCAATTTATTGCTGAAGAGTTTAGCTTCTACCAATCTTTGTATATCGTGTTTCTGTCAGTGAATGATTGCTTCTTCATTCAAGAGAATTACTTTCCTGGTACTTGGACTCTGGCATGTATTTCTGTATAATCATTTCATTTTAAGGCAGCTTAAGTAAATTTTTAATGTTGTATACAATGATATTGTATGTTAAAAAAGGAACAACAACAATATCATTGGTTGTATATCATTATTATTCTCTATAGCGTTGCTATGGATATAGCGGATACCATGAGATACCATTTTTCGTCAGCTCATCTGATGCACGTTTACATGCTGGTTTGATTGTAAACGTCCCATTACTGGGCACGGGACTGATTATACTATGCTGAATAAGTAACTAATACAAGTAAACGATTATAAG
The DNA here is from genome assembly GCA_905147015.1 of Laspeyria flexula. NCBI lineage: Eukaryota > Metazoa > Arthropoda > Insecta > Lepidoptera > Erebidae > Laspeyria > Laspeyria flexula. The sequence continues at coordinate 12,323,790 of LR989956.1, forward strand.
CATTTTAGAGAAGAAATTACTTAAAAGGCAGGCACTTCTCTGATGAAAAACTTAACCTTCAAAAATAACCGTAAGTACGTGACCGTCTTAAAGCTATTACAAAACCTTCGGTAACACTAACACCCGATGACAGAACCAATAGAATGTGCTGACTAATTATACTCGTAAAATTGTAAAGATACTTTTTTTCTGATTCTGTGTACCTCCGTACGTTTGTATAGAATACTATTAACTCGGTACGGAGATGTTAGATTAGTCTGGTTATCGATAGGGATCGCTTGACCTATGATCCGCTAATAATCGTGTCGAACGCCTGTCGTATTTGGTGAGACTTTGGAGTATCTTTTGATTACCAATACCATTTATATACGACAAACGGTCACTTGTTTCGATGACACGGCAGTTTCGTTTTAACGGAATTTGTAAACGAGATTATTGTCGGTGAAACAAATATCTATTCTTCTTTATTACTATACCATTACTTAACTTTAATATTGCCTAGGCTGTAATAATATTTATGATAAAAATGGCTTAGCTTTATAACTACGAGATTGTCTACTTAAAATATTTTAGAGTGTACAATGACCTTTTTGAATAGTTGATAATCAAGTAGTTGAAAATAAGCTACTTAAATATGTATTAATAGCAGCTCATTATGCTATCATAAGACATGTTACAATACAAGAATGCTTTCAGTGAGCAAGCTATAAATCTTCAAAAGGCATTTCAGAATATAAGTACAGTTACTTTACAAATTCCTTTCTCAAGTCCGGCGCCTCGAGCCTCGTTATAAGCACTTCCACAAACAAAGCTTCACATCATATCCAAGGCACTTGTGTGGCTGCAATAAATACTTATTTGCGATACTGCAGGGTTGTCGTCATAAGCTACAATCAATGGACGAGAGGCACGGAGCCGGTCACTGCGCTCCGGGCATTGTTCCCATACAACTTATATTTGCTTTAGTACCGAACCCATCTTGCGATGCTAAATGCCACCCATACGATTGTAAACATTGGTTATTGAATATACTCAGCCACTTTGTCTTCTACATATGAACTTAATAGCAATATGACAAGTGTTATGTGAGAAAGTTGCAACTATTCAATGATTGGTGTTCATACAGTAAGCATAGAATGAGGTTACCGTCGTTAACAACATTGTAGACAATACGTGGGTGACTATTGTTTACAATGTCTTCTTGAGTAATCTCGTAGATTTCATCGGCGATGATATGTTAGTAATAGTCACATAAAGAGCTTTGAAACGTACCGTGCTAACAATTAACTATTAAATTGACGTAATACTGTAGAATTTGCTTCAAAGAAGAGGTATTAAACGGTGTCAACAAAACATACCGGAGTTGGGTATAATTTCTGGAAACCAGTGGCGGCTTGCATAAATGGAAAGGGCTTTTACTACAACTTGAAACCTGTCTAAGACGAAGATGTCATATGTAAGCGATTTATAGTATTTTTCGATTTCGTTAATAAACAATCACCATAATACCTAGCGATACTGAACTTCATCCTCGTCAATTTTTTTGTATCCAATGTAGAACAACAGACTTAGGCCATAAAAGATGATGATGATTATGACATGCCAACACATTATAACTTTTAACGAAGATCAAGCGTTTCTAAGACCTTAACCTCAAGTTTAATAGGTTATCCTTGTACGGGACTTGCAGTACTTAAAGTTTAGTCTCCTGCAGTGCTTCTCTCATCTATCAATTGGTCGCATTAAGCCGAACGAGCCAGTGAAATGTTTATGGAGTCGCAATAGGCTCATTTATTATAGGACGCATGCGTGTTGCTCTTGCCGCGAGACGTGTTTTAAATTATAATTTATGGCTTATTTGAGTGTCGAAAGAGTAGATTGTGTGGGCGGCACCGGTTGTACGTATAGTATGTCGGCACTGCGTATCGGTGTAAATGTCGTCGCCTTTGCATTGTTCGTACGGTGTAACAGACGTTAACTTATAATCAACTCGGATTTATTGCATTCCGGGTGTGTGTGAATTATCATTATGTTCTGCACTAATAATACCTTTTGCATCAATGATAGTCATAAGTCCGTTAGATATAACAATTAGACTTATTTTTTATTGACATTTAATTGTTCAAATTTTTTTCCTTTCAATAATCATAGTCATCTTTTTTGTAGACTTCTCAAGTTGTCTTGGGAGTAATTGATACATTATATTTAGCAAAATTTGAAACGGGCATTGAAAAATATATTTGGCTAGAAGTATGCAAATGGCGGAGATAGGAATCGAAAGCGTATCTAAATGATGTGTGTGAGTTAGAGCGAATAATATGCGCGTGCGCTGTCTAGGGCGGTACTCGTACGGCTTGGATACAATCTGCAGATTAGCCGATATGTCTAGAATTTTCAAGCTGGCTAGATTTTACTATAAAACTTTTGGCTGTCAGCCATAAACTTGACTAGGATTCTGTAACAGATAAAAATGCCGACAAAATTCTAATATATTTTAAATTCTAAGGTCGAAAACATGGAAGAGATAATTCGTGCGTATATTGAATACAAATTGGTAGACGATGAAAAAACTAATGTTTATTCTGATTGTTAGCAAATTCAATAATATTATCCACTTACAATAAGCTGATTCAATTTAGAATGACACAGAAAAGTTAGATTATAAATCATGATTACAAGTAATAATTACGATAATACCAAGGTCTTTAAATTCGTCGTGGTTCTAAGGAGTTTCATTGCGACCTCTGGCACTCGAAGAAGGCTTTTATTCATATTAAAACTGTTATTGCAATCTATTGTTGTCCAACGGATGATTTATTTGATGTTTTTTTAACGCGACGTATCTATTTTAGATAATCAGAGGTCAGTCACGATGTTACGTGAATTGCGATGTTTGATTGTACTACTATTATTTTGGGTTCTTTAAAATTAATCTAACTATTTCACTTCATGTTTGGAGTCCAAATGCCGTTACATTAAGATTGTTTTCGTTTAGAAATTAAGATGTAAGGTGTGATAATTTTGAAAGTGTTCTTGCTTACTTAAATTAAATTATGTAATATATTTAAGCTATCAGTTTTATCGAAAATTAGACATTATTTTGTAAACTTGAGAATTATAAACAATATACTGGCTGGAGACAATTAAAATATGACGATTGAGATATTTACAATTATTTTCGCGTTACATAAATAAAACCTAAACGTCTGACTGTATCCACAGTGTATTTGAATAAATGCATCAATGATGGTTCTTCCATAGGTTGAGATTGCGCGAAGCACATGCCAACGGTATCAACCACAACAATACAAAAACGTTGGTAACTGTTAGTTATTGTGATTGGTTTCGGCAGAGGCTGGTGCGCGGGAAAACTGTTAGTCACGCTTACTCGTGGGTCCGAGACCCAACTCGATCGAAACTCGATCAGATAAGAGATGCGCACAAAAATACCGAGCCGATGGTCCGATGGAGCGATCCAGTCGTGATCGATAGAGAATCGAAGTGTCACGCGCAGGGTCGACGCCCTCAGGTCAGGGTCGATCCTCGTCTGCATTTATGCAACGCAAATATCGTTTCCTCCGACGGATACATCGTTACGTGGAATATTACATGTAAACACTTCATTGTTATTCTCTATCGAGTGTTTTTATTCGTGACTCGTCGACAGATCGCGCGAGCCACGGTTTATTTGCCCTGGCTCCGGTTGGGTGTTAACCTCTGTTCCGTCATGTTTACATACCTCTGCCCGTATTTGATCGTTATTATATTTTTTATTTGAAAATCGATCACTGTTAAAATAGAATTCGAATTTGCTCAATATTGTAAAAGGAAGCGGTGAATGAACTGTGAAACAAATGAGTTGTGAAATGACCTTGCGATTGGATGCGCACGTTTTATTAATTTCAATTAAATAATAAAACCTGTACAAGTGTCCTATGAAACGTTTTATTGCAATTGGTTCCGACAACAAATACGTTAGAAGGCTCAGTTTGATCCGCTGCACTCCGTTCCGGCACATATTACTTACACTTGTGAACTAAACGCCAATTCCAAGTGAATGGTATCAAATCACCATAAACCTATCTCAGTTATGGCTCAATATGGAGCGCACGAAATAACGGACAACTGTTCTCTTCTAAGAATGATGTAGGTACATGCACCCTGACCCCAGTACGGTTTAGGCATGAGATTCAAGTAAAGAATATGCAATGACCTGCAGCTTTATCATAAACCTTGGTTTCAAAATAAGAATATTTATGGAGTCGTGAAAACTGGAAATGTCATTCACCGTTTGAATTGTTATACAATAATAGAATGTACTTGATGGATTTAATGTCTATTTTTGAATTTAATGTCTGCTTTATTGTTCGTCTGATATTCAGATATAAATGAGACATGAATATAACGTAACGGTACTTTATAGACCAATACTTCATAAACTGATATCAATCTAAAACAATTTTGGAACTGTACCAAAGTTTGTAAATATGTCATACTCATAAGGTTGAAGTGGCTGCTTGTTTGGGACTAATAACAGCAATTTAGAGGCATTCAAAGTTTCCATTACATCCTATATGAAGTAGATCAATCACAGGTACTGTTGCAAAAATGTAATTGAGTAGGGTCAGGTTGACTCCGCGATCGGCGCAGGAGCATAGGTTAATCGAGTGAGCGCCCGTGCAGCATACTGCCACATAACATAAGAGATAGCGATATTGAACGATCCATTGCCCCTCACACAAATAAATCGCTGTTGATAGAAATACTCCTAAGATTAGTGACCACATATGTCGTAATCAGAAGTGTCGTTAAAGTAAATTGACAATATTTATGACATTTAACTTCTGACTTCGAATGTGTTGAATTTAATTCTATAAATATCTGGATGTCATAAAGTATGACTGCGAAGGTCAATTCTACTTATACAGTGTCATAAATAAACATTTCATTCATGTGATAATATTTGTGAGATTATGGTGCATTAATTTAAATAATCACCTTACTAACTGTTTACTATCCAGAGCTTCTTGAGTAATCGTTAGGCTTCCATCGGTTTCATGTTAAATAGGGTATCAATGCACAAGATAAACTACTAGTATTTAATCGTCTATAATACTAAAATATTTCATTAACAAGACAATACGTCACACTGCAGGGTAACAGGATCTTTTTCGCAATCTCGACAATTAACTGGTCGATTTTAATATCATTTTCAACTATTTGAAAATGTTCATTTGGATATTATGTAATTTTGTAACATTTGACAACAAGCAAATAGGTCATTCACTAGCCGTCATTTCTTCCTTTAACTTGTTATCAAAAATGTAAATTAAGATAATATCAGATCAAACTAAGTTGTGAATGTTTATGGGTTGAAATGATGATTAATCATTTCAACCCATAAACATTCCACTACTGGGCACGGGTCTCCTCCAAAGAATGTGGAGGGAATTAATGCCTAATGAGAATTGAAATCACAATATTATGCTCAATTATTGGCAAAGTAAACATTCTAACCAAAATACTATCCATCCATTACTTTAATTACGATGCGCGATGTAATAAAACACTATTTTGGCAACATCAGATCAAAACGCTTTGTTAGTCTAACCGGGCCGCATGACATTTATGACATCACGTTGTCTCAGAGACATGGGGTTATCGCATCGCCTGTGCAATATGCGCACGACCTTATGACGCGGAAGCGGCGCACGAGTTGTTTCGTTGATAACACCACATAATAAAACAATGCACGCTATGCTGATGCCAGCCACTTTGCGAACGTCCCGCCTTTTTCATTGAAAATTTAAAGGCACCGCATGATTTGCGCTGATGGTATACTACAGAACAATTTGAACTTCAAGTGAAGTAATTTGATGATAAAATTTAACGATACGATTAACTTTATCGGCTCCTACGGATATTGAGATCGTTAACAAACTTACCTTATTCAGATACAGAACTGAATTCTCACTTTATAAAGATAAAGTCACCACTTAAGAACATTTCACACTATACACGAATAAAACGAGTATAAAATGTTACGTAATCATTCTAATAGCTATTAGATTTGTAACAATTTAAGTTGTAGATACAGTTAAAGTTAATGTCATTACTTACTAAATAAAAATGATATCCAATTAAAAACGTCCTACGCATCGTAATAAACGAACGATACTGCATTCCAATATTAAGCGCTGCTTTCGTATGAGAAGAAAAAAATTGTTTCCTACGCATAAAAACTCTTGTGATTATCGAAATTTTAATGAGCCCATAAATAACATCGAAGCGTTGATTATTATTCCAATACAGGACAAATTGGTGATGCACCCTCGGATCTCCTCAACAGTTAACAATACTCTTAGGAACGCAAGGGTCAAACGTTTTTTTCTCCTCACCCAAATAAACCGCCTTCAATAGAGGCTTGATTTTATGATTTATAGGGCCCTTTATCCGCTCTCTGCTTCTCCGTATTTTGTTTTGATTGAGGCTCCTTTCAGTGTTCCTAAGATTGATTGTTTTTGATGGTGTGGGAGTTTTTGTTGACTACGTTTGTGTGTAAATATTTTGTTTTTATTTTTGTTCAATGAAAAAAATGTAAGCAGTGGCAGGAGAACGAAAACATATTATTTATATGCGGATCAAACCTCAGGATGAATGCTATTTATTTATTTTCCTTTAATTTGTACAAGTCAAGAATTTAGTATCGGGAATTAATTTATCGCGAGTAAACTGCCAAATCACGTCGGTTACCGAACTTGTAATTATAATTGATAGTTTATTGGTATCGGTTATAGCTAAATTGCATTTCAGTGTAGTTATTGAGATATTGTAGTTTCCAGCTGTATTGATTGCGAGGCATTCCCGAGTCAGAGGCAATTGAGCAATATCACCCACCGCAGGCTCGACCTTCTTAGATTATTCCTTCGAGGCTTAACTGAATGCGTTGATCCTGTGTGTGGCGATAGACAAAGGAATTTTCATACAAGCTTGTTCCATTTCAATCATTAAAAGCCACTTAATGTCTAAGTCAAAAGTAACGAGTAAATTAGAGAGAGTAACAAAATTACTTTCACGAGGTTTTCATAACAAAGTTGCCGGAACAACTTCTGGTTATTTCTGCTAAGAGAACTCGGTCAGTTAGTAAGTCACGCGTTCTATCTTTGCCGATGGCATTCCCCATTATACAAGTCATAAACAAGGACATCGACGTTTCCTAATAACCTCGTATTCCAACTTTACGACTGTCAAGATTTACCACCGTCTACAATAGCTTTAAGTGGCGATAAGATCATAATAAGTTACACAATTATGGAACAACCAAGTGTAAGTTCGATTAACATTAACGACCGAGAAGTCACAAAGGTCAAAGTCCACCATTTCGAACTGTCGTGAGTTGAAGTGCTTATAATAGTGTTGTCCTGCCTAATCTATTCCATGTGTTGTTCCCTACGGGTTGAGGACTGCAATTGAAATGTCCCGCTAGCGGAGTGGAGTGGGTGAGAGCCGTGTCCATTTCCGCAATTTCAAGACGTACAAGAGGCGATCGTGTACCGACAATGGGCGCTATCGTGTGGCGTCTAATCACGCGGGCCGTGGTACTGTTAGGTCGCTGTATTGCCTGCGGCTTGAGCTGCGCCAGCGTAGAGTAATGTGCGTGCGAACGCGATCCGATCGTCGCATCGCGTCCAACAACATCTCATAACGTTCCCTGGGAGCTCGACGGTCTATCTTACAATGCCTAATCACTGTGACGCGACTAAACGATGCGATTATGCGTGCACTCTAGGTCGCACCGGGTCATATTGAACTTGTTAAGTTCTTAATGAGTATTAGGTAGATAGTATTGACGTGATAATTATAGGGTTGCCGCAAAAAATCAAACGGGATACTGATCGAGTTGTAATAATGTCGAATTACTTGACAGTTAATTAGGGCCTGCCATTCAGGCGGGCGCAGCCTTGTTCGCTTTGTGGCAAACTTGTAGTTTCGTAATATCTGTCGTGTGTCCGCCCGAACGCGATACAATACCACAGCTATGATTTATGGTTGTAAGGCCCTTGCCGTAGATTGAACTCTTTGTAATCATTGACAAATTATGCGGCTACCATTTACTTTTATCCGGTCCTAGCTTTGTTTCTTGTTAGATGAATATAATAGGTTCGATAACGCACCGTTGAGTGCGCTACAAATTACAATAAGCACCTATCTGTCCGATACAAGCTGGCATTTGAGATTTATTTTCGTAAATGATACTTTAACTTTATCTATACTAATATTATTAATGTAGAAACAATTTTGTTGCACTGCGTAGTTAACTTAAGAAATTCAACTGCAGTTAAATCTAGATTCAAACTTTCGACGACGATATCTTTATAGGTATGCACTGTAATCGGAGACCCTGCACATTGTGTTTAAAAATAAGTTTATCCCCAATTTTTTGGAATCGAAAGTTAATTCCTTCCCTCATGAAAAACGTAAGAATCTACATTTATTTCTAATAATTTACACAAACAAACACGCACACATCTACAGATATATCTCTAGGGCGCCATTAGGGCCGAGACTCACAACACGCGTCTTATGATTTGCACTATTTGTAAGTCAAGTAATGCGATCCCTTGAGAGATAGCCATAAATTTTTCATACGGTGTTCGCTTCTCGTGTAACAATACATTCACTTACGACAAACAACATTTATTAAGGGCAGACACAAAGTCGAGAGTCGCTATGGCTCATGCCTCGCTCTATGCGAGAAATAAACACTTATAAATCTCTAAGAGGTTATATTTAATCACAATGCCCTCACAGAGCGCACGTTTGCAGTTGAAGTCTGAATTATTTTAATCCGGACACTGGGTCTTTTATTGTAGCCAGACGCTTTGTAAGTTTCTAGTACCTAAATCAGCTTAGTGGACGGATGGTGCGGCTGTTATCTTCCTTGCATTGTATTGCACAAATCTGTCGCTAACATTTATTTTTACACTACATTATATTCGCGGTTCCATTCTCTTGAATCCAGTGGGATTTTAGTTATATATATCATAGTGAGCGCCTTCTCCACACACAAGACTTGAAACTACGGCATTTATTTAACGAGAGACTACAGTTAATGGGTTTGTTTTATGCCATGAAATGCTGCTTCAAATTTACCTACCCGTAGATCTTTTTTTGGCTCTCGGCTCCTGATAGTATTACCTTGATTTTATAAATATAGCCTATAATCTTCCTCAATAACTGGCCTATCCAACACTAAAATAATTTTTCAATTCAGTGTTTTTAGTATAATTATACGTAAGTATATAAAACAAACTGCACTAGGCCAGCGTGTATCGATTATTACCTAAACCCTCTTGGCTTTCTAGATAGAGAAGAGCAGACCCGAGCCCAGCAGTGGAATATTAATGGGTTGCTGATGACGATAGATACGTACATTATTTCAAGAAATTCTATTATTGAACAAAATTTAAGTGAATATAACAAAACGTAAAGATTAATTTATATTATTTTAATGCGTTCATTGTTGTTACGTGAAAGATTGAAAACATTGACTTAAGTGTTCATTTATGCCCTGAAATTAAACGAAATTCATCTGCCAAAGTGAAGGATACAATCCTATAATTTATAAATCATGCAACACTTTAACACTTAAGCAGCAGTCGCTCAGAGCAATAACTTAGCATTTAGACGCCTACTTCCGACGAATATTCTCTTAGTTTCAATTAAATAAGCTTCTAACTTGAAGTTATGCGCTATATAAATAGGATTATTGCCTTTACTGAACATTTATATTATAAATAATGCTTTAATAATATTTTTTTACGAATAACTTTTCTGAATGTTGATATTTAAGTCAGTTAAAAGTAAATAAGCTGTATAATCGGCTTATTTAAATTGAAACGATTTGGTGTAACAGATTTGTGAAGAAACCTCTGTAGTGGACCTTTAATGCTATTAGCAGTGGATGTATAGCAATCTTTTTGTGGTCTGTGGTGGTTTAGGAAAACTGGGCATACATTGTAGATTATTAAAACGAAGTTAAATTATAAAAGGTCTATGTTTTTGACAAAGACTTTTCAATATTTTTGGAGTTTTAATACTTTGTATATTAAATGGTGTAATTGTAATAATTAAGTAAAAATAAATCAACGAAAAAGAAATCCTTTTTATTTTTTTTTATTTAAAGAACTGGCCGTCATAAGTATTCACAATTATCAATTCCTAATCGAATATTCGTAAAGTAAAACGATTACGTTTAGCAAGGCTTCTAAGTATATCGTAAATCCTTACGACTGAGGCTATATTCTATTGCGGTCAAGTGGGACTAAGTAAAGCGCTTACACTTAACCTGTTAAATGGCCTCAGCTTATAATTATTTTTTCTTTACTTTCCTTAGCAACGGCGCGGCGCGGCGTAACACTAAGATGCCTACGTAAAAGTGAAACTAGTAGCTTCTTGTGGTCCTATAAACTTTATTGTTTAGAAAGGGACTTGTATTTTTTGCCTTTTGAAGAAAAAATATAATGGAAGTGGATGACATTTGAATTTTGTGGTACTTGATGGTAATTCATAGCCGAAGCGACTGTCTTATCAACAATTTTAAAACTTAAAGTGAAAATTAGATTTTTTCAAGACATGGATTTATTTTTACATATAATTGAATGAATTTCTCGAAAAGCACCCAGTCGAATAGCACCTAACATATTCCTCGAATAGCACCTATCAATAGTTTTGCTAGGGTATTCGTAAAAAAATTATTCACGTAGCTACGTGAATAATTTTTTGCTATATATATAATAAGGTGCTATTCGACTGGGTGCTGTTCGAGGAATTCATCCTTATTGTTGTATTATCACTTGAAAAACATGAAAATAACCATAGGTAATTATTTGAAATGAGAACACATTTGGTATAGGTACTCATCACATTAACAGACATCAAATTAGATTAGCAATATAATGATCATTGTAACATAAACTCCAGTTATGAAACTATTACGTCTACCAACCTGCAAAAGTTTTCGTTTCATTAACAAACAATTGGAAATCACCAATAACGTCACCACCTTTTTATATCCCTTTGGGAAATGATAGGGTTGACTGTTATATATTATCTACTTAAGATACAAACAAGATGAATAGACGTAGATCCATCTTGACAAACCCGCCTCACGCCTGTGAATCACAAAGAGCGTTTAGCTAAAAGTCAACCACGTAACAAGGAGATTACTGTTGCAACCATTTCGCCTAGCACAACATTATTAATGATTGGAGATCGAATCGCAGTGAAATTGAATTCAGAACCTCGTTTTTGACGCAGGTTTTATTTGTTTTGATTGAAGTAGCTGGCTGGTTATTTAAAGCGAATATTGTGTTTTTATTTGTGCTTTTAATCGTCAGTATAAATAATAAATAAGCAGAAATTAAATACCATTTTGAATTATTCATGTGCATAATGTCAAACGTGCATCCGAATCAGAGCGTATTGAAACGCTGAATGTAAAACCGGCCTTAATTGTTTTTCTCAAGCTTATTATTATTAAAATTTGAAAACCACGAAATATGTCATTAAATTACGACGTTGCCACTCTTATGAATAAACGCTCTTAATACAAAACTAAGTTTCTTCACGAATAGTAAGAATAAATTCCATTTACAAGTACTATTAAATCATAAAATAATGTAAAATCATATATGTAAGACAAAAAGTTAAAAGGAGCTTTCATCTGCCAACAAACTGCTGTGCAGTTTGGCAGACGATTAAACAATGTATGTAATTTCCTTACACTCTAAATAAATGCTTTTTTCTTTTCTTTTCTTTCTTCTATTGTACTTTCATTTACAGTTTTAACTTATTTTGCATTTTGAAATGATTTCTTAATTATTATTGAAGACAATATTATGTGCGTGATGATGTTGTCTAGTACCTATTCATTTAATTTGTTTTGCTATAACATTATTTTATTTCGTCAGTTAGTTCTTGAGATGTATTGCTTAGCACTGATTACTGGTTAGCGTTGCAATCAAAAAGTTTTAATCACTAATTGGCCTTCTTAGATATTATAAAAGTAGTCCACAGGTTAAAATATCCGTTGTTAAAACTAGAACGTGGTCCGATATAGCAATAACTTTTAATTTGGAGCAATCGTGACACGAACTCGAAGGTGGTCGGTTACCTAATCTATAGAACGATCGTCTGCCGAAAGTACCTGTGTGTCGCAGCCATTGTACTTCTTGTTTCTATTGTTCATTTGCGCTAACAAGGCATCCATGTCTCGCTATGACCGCCTTACGTCAGGAGCTAATCATTTAACTCCAGCAATGGTTAATGGTGGGCAGTATTGTTCTCTAGTGAACCGATGAGTTAGGTAACGCTATCGCAATGAACTACAAACTTTCCAGTTATTAATTATGCTTTATTGGTCCGAAGACCGCCCGCAATGTTTACATACGCTTCTTGTGAAATGCTGGGTCATAGGATAATCGATCTAACTAGCTGTTTATTTATTTGATAATGTAATTGTTCAGCTATTGTATGTATTACAATTTTTATTCGTAAAAGCAACTGTAGGCAATAGGTACATCGATATTTTGAATGAAAGCTCAGCAGGAGGGAGAAATCGTGAAGTGCTGCGCGTTCACGTAATTCTAAAAAGTGTTTTGAAAACCTTTACAAAAAATAGTTCCGATTAAAATATAATAAAGATCTAAAACCACAAAATACGTTGTCATTCCTCTGCATGAACCCTCTTAACATTTTTTATATGTGATGGTAATTTATTAAACAATTGTGCTTCTTCATAGGTCGTAATACTCTTTTTAGCATAGTTGGTTCATATTTTCAACAAAACAAGTAAACTAGGACGACGAAGACTACGTTTAGATCATCATCATCATCTCAGCCTATTGCAGTCCACTGCTGGACATAGGCCTCTCCCAACACGCGCCATAATACTCGATCCTCCGCCTTCCACGTTTAGATAATTAAGATTTTATTATTAACGACATGTGCATATTAGCCCATATTTTTGGGTGGCTTTGTCTAAAATTATACGAATTAAACTACAAGTATTTTAAAAGAAAGAAGAGAATCTAAAAAAGTATGTAATGCCTCTTATTAGGTATATATGAAACTCCTTCGTTTTAAAGCGTTCATAATATGCTCACTCATGAAGTCATAGCTTTCGCTTACTTACAGCCAAGTATTTTTTTATTTATATAATTATTGTTTAATAAATTATTCTATGACAGTTTACCTTAAAGATAATAACAATACAATTTTTTCCCTTAAAGAAAACATCATCATAACAAACGTCCCACTGCTGCCTTTTACGACACCCACGGGTTGAAATGGGGTAGTAACAATATGTATTCTTAATCCGTCACTACACGACAAAAGAAAACATGTGATAGTATAATTGTTGATATTTGAAGTGCACATTGTCCTATTGCATACAACACGGTGCGCAAACATATAAATTACCTGTTACTCGAAGCACAAAACCTCAAGGTTTACGCAATACCGTGGGATCCGAACCGTCAATATGACGTCTCACACAAAATTGACCATATGTGTACCAAATACGACTAGTTAACGTAACCGACCAGTTAATTACCGGCTACTTTTTATGTTGCTTGATGTAATTCTGAAATCATGAGACATTATATCTTTATAGTCGTCCTATCTCGATCTTTACTTCGTCTTTTATAGGTTATTACTTAGAAAGTGGGAGTTCGATCAAATTACAACGTAAGTTTAAATAAATATTAGTATTAAAGTTATGCAATATAAACGGGCGACCACAAAATTAACGTAGGTGGTTCGTTATGGTAATAAACAGAAGTGATCTTCCGGTGTACAAGTTTCCGATACATTAATGTGTAATAAAGTTCACTGGATCGTATTACTTGTTTACGATCTCTGCTTGTAATTATGCTGCTTTCAACTATTTCAAGACCAAAAATATTGTTACGTCACAAATTCCAATATTCAATATGTCACGTTTCCTTTCAAACAAAACAATTATTGTTATAAACGATTGAATTCATTGTAAATTACACATAAAGACTTATATTCATAAAAAGCAACTCTTAATTTATTAAGTCATAGGCCCGGTTTTTAACCACTGGCTGATAAGTGTCTGATAACTTATCCGAAACTTAAATGATAGAACTTTTAAGAAGATATGTCAGAAGTCTATCACTTAAGGTTTGGATAGGTTAGAATAGATATCAGGTGCTTTTACAACTTCAATTGTTGTGTTATTTAAAATTTTATTCAACACTTGTAAATTTGCATGCCTTTAAAAAGGTAGAGTAGTTGTTACATTGAGATATATATATTATCTCAATGTAACAACTAATTTTCCATGTTTCTGAATAAATGTCTTTATCTTAACTTTATCAAGCACAATATATTAACCTGTTTCAAGGCCATACTTTTTTTAAATAAAAGTGAAACAACAGGAAATTCTTAAGTTTTGTACTAAATTACGGAACGTTTACTAATTCTAATTCTGTTCGGAATTTTGATACTCAATAGGATTCTTCAGTAAAGTTTTAAAATACGCTAGTGTTGAAAGTTACATTGACATTATACCTTCTTATATATAAAAAACAAAATTAAAAATTTTGAAAAAACCCACGACGATAACATCTATACAAAATAAGAAACGTAACATATAAAAAGGTTTAAATAACTTTATTTTAAATCCCCGACGAAAAGATAATAAGTAGCATAAAAACAATCCCAAGAAAATCCGTCGGGGGCTGCCATACCCTAACTTGAAATGAACGAAAGTATTGCAGTTTTATGTATTTGATACCTACCTAATTATTAACAATATTTAGTTTACAATATATATTTAATACTAGAAACAGTAATGATATTGGCAGCCCCCGACGAATTTTCTTGGGATTGTTTTTACGCTACTTATTATCTTTTCGTCGGGGATTTAAAATAAAGTTATTTAAACCTTTTTATATGTTACGTTTCTTATTTTGTATAGATGTTATCGTCGTGGGTTTTTTCAAAATTTTTAATTTTGTTTTTTATTTTAAATATTTTCAAAGAGCGCCCTATCTTACTAACTGTAAGTAACTCGTATAAAATCTTAAGAACCTTGACAGATAAATAAAAGTTTTATACTAAGTTATAGAATAAACATTTTTTTTTTTTAATTTGCTGTTGCAGTAAGTCTTATAACTTGAAATTATCATTTTAATTTTCTTATTTTAAACTTTTTAAGGAGCGCCTTATCTTACCATGTAAGCTAATAGAATGAATGGAATTTGCATGGAGCTTCGACTATATTATATATATTTTAATTTTTTGTTGACTTCTGTGCTCATCCGTCGCACAAAAGTCGTCGGAGCCCCGCTTAGCGGGGCTCCTACTTCTGGGTGGTTTGAAAAAAAAAATAACCCTAACCTAACTAGTCCGATTCGGATTGCTCTGAATCGGGGGTGTTAAGTTTAGCTATCGCACATTGATTGCCGTAGCTGGCCTGCCTTCGGCGTTAGCGCAGATTTCCACCTATAATAGCTTGTATCTCGAAAACGGTGCGTGCTATCGCAAAAATGATGAAAATTTGGTTACACCCCGAGCACGGGATACCTATAAGTTAGAATAAATAAGGTAGGTAGGTGTTTATATAACGTCAGTCTGGAATAAACTCTCACTCTTACTAATTTTTTTTAGGCTTATCATTGTATACCTCAGTACTAATATTCAGTGATATAACAACACGAGATCGGTTTTCGGATTTTTTCCTTTACTTGTGCAACTTGTTATTGCTTCTGGCCAAATTTCATGATTCTAGGTCAACGGTAAGTTCCCTATAGATTAAGATCGTCAAGATAAATGGAGCATAAACAGCTGTATCTTTTGATTGCGTTAACTTAGAATTCTGATTTTTATTTTACGCCGAGGGTTTGCAGACCCAAGTATATGATATTAATTTCAGCTTTATACCTCTATGCGTTCTTGAGAAAAATATTCTAGACAGACGGACAGACAGACAGACAGACAGACATACAACGGAGTGATCCTATAAGGGTTTCGTTTTTTTCTTTTGAGGTACAGAACGCTAAAATTGCATAAACGGTCACCCATCTATGAACTGACCTTATCCGAAGTTGCTTAACCTCATGAGTGTAATCAATATCTCAGTACTACAATGCTACGTGTCCCTATACAGTAATAGGTCTAATTATTTTACAGATAACTGTAAATATAAGTTTGCTTAGTCTATTGCAGCGCCCCCTGGCGAAAAAATACAATAT
This sequence comes from Laspeyria flexula, assembly GCA_905147015.1. Classification (NCBI taxonomy): domain Eukaryota; kingdom Metazoa; phylum Arthropoda; class Insecta; order Lepidoptera; family Erebidae; genus Laspeyria; species Laspeyria flexula. The sequence continues at coordinate 12,340,073 of LR989956.1, forward strand.
CGTGTATCCAAAAGTCATCCTCGATAAATCACAAATACATAACAGAAAACCGTATCGAAATCGCTTTAATCGTTTTAAAGATAGGAGGGCACAAAGGTTTCAACGAAATCAACATAGGTTTGCCTAGTCTATAGCAGCGCCCCCTGGCGAAAAAATACAAAATCTTGAATCCAAAAACAATCCCCGATAAATCACAAATACATTACAGAAAACCGTATCGAAATCAGTCTAATCGTTTTAAAGATAGGAGGGCACAAAGGATTCAACGAAATCAGTGTATTGCAGCGCCCCCTGGCAAGCTATTAACATAACACCTATATAATAACCTGTCCCCAAGAGCCGCACACACTTTACAGAAAACCGCATCTAAATCGGTCAAACCGTTTCCGTGATATAAGGCATTATGTTGGAACACACAAACACACAAACACACAAACACACAAACACACAGCCTCTCACCCCAAACGCATATACCGTCTCCGTTCCGTCGTGGGTAAAAATCATTATAAATGATATTAAAAAGAGAGCGGAACCTTAAATTTTGTTAAACATACCATTCTACCGCGGAAACTGAGGTCAATCAAGAATAAGAGTAAAATATATAATTGAAAATATTTTTCAATAATACTTTTTTATACTTTTTATATAATACTCATATATACGAGTATATAACTAAAAACTGTACATTTTTAGCTTTTGCTTTTTTTTTCTGTTTTGTTATATTCTTACTAGCTTCTTTTTTTTATTGTTTTAGTTTAACCTTTTATTCATTCTGTTTTTTCTTATTTTTAATAATAGTACTATATTAATAATATACCTATATAAAACTTCTTTTTTAAAAATATTAACCAAATGTGGAGGCTTGTAATTAGCAACCTGATTATAATTATTTTATGTATACTGATGGTGTATTAGACTGTAAGCCTTCTTTAAAATTAAATAAATAAATAAAAAAATAAATAATAAAGTTAAGAGCAACAGCTCTTAAAAATGGCGACTAATTAAAAAAATTTCAACTATCGTGTCACTTGTTGGTTATTCAATACCTATCTACATAATTTATACATAATATAAAGTCTTTAACCTGTCTGTTGCATAGTATCCGTTTAGTTATCCTGCCGGACTACAGCGAAAAGATCGGAATGTGGGTAAGCGCTTCCTCTTACTTTCGCAATGTGGTAATCACATCACCATAGATAGTAACGTTAAATACGCAAAAAGAGCTACAAGCCTGTGCCGTGTCAACGTAAAGGGTTGATGTCATAATTACTCTTCAAATGATTATATAAATTAAGCCAAACAGAATACGTTCCAGTTTACAATGACCGAAATATTGTTGTTTTAAGTGTGGGTTACAATTTAATACAAAACACCTGTACAATAAAATTGGGTCGGTATTGTAAATGAATATAACATACTCGTACTTGTTGGTTTAATAACATACATGTTATTTCGATACCACAATTATTATTTTGGGGATGAGAATTATATTAATCGGTTGTTGGAAAATTTTGCGCTACAAATATTGTTATCGAATTTTTTAATTTCAATCGATGCCTTATTGCATTTTTTGTGTAATACATTTTGAAAGGCAATAATTAATAAAAACTGTGAAGTGTTTGATATAGTAAAGGAAAATTTAAAATATTTAGTAAGTCACCCGCGAAAAGAGCTGGAAACCTTGAAACGACTGCACACATAAAAAAAAACTTGTCTAATTCAATCACCCATTGAACATTTTAGTGGTCCGTGATATGGCTCAAAAAGTCTTCAGAATATAATCCTAGCGGTTCAGTATGCGCGATTGCTTCGTGGACACTTTTGTTACCACCAGTACCAGACTACCAGTGGTCCACGGACCAAGGGTTAAGAACCACTGCTCTAGCGTTTCTGTGCTTCGGAAAGGACGTAAAACCGTTGGTCCCTGTTATCACTTAATGTTACGCTAAGTGAAGTCGGCGACTTGATAAATTCCAACGAAAGAAGAAAACGAAGAAACAAAATAATTCACCTATTCTTTCCAAGAAATAAAGTATAATATTTAACAACATAACAGAAGACAAGTAATGCCTCGTTTAGACTTTGTTTATCGACCTGCATCTATCACTAACCTCGATGACTAACACCAACGTCAATGTAGGTCATCCTAAATTCTCACTAACATTACAAATTCATGCTGTATATTGTGGGCTGGGCAAATAAACGACTGTTTACGTCGGCGTCAATCTCTTGACATGACATATGGACGTACGAGGCATAGATACTACAGATATAAGGAATTATAGGACATTTGTATTCGGGTTTGAATTTTTAGGTCATGTAAGACACGTGGAAGTTACTACGGATATTATGGGTGATATAAATCGCGTAGTATGTTCTATATGTCAGAACAAAGTCTTCCCCCAAATAACTTGTAGTTGATAATCAACAATTAAATGTCATTGATCTTACTAATATTATAAATATATACAGTTATACAGTAAGGTTATATGGATGGAGTTATGGATGGATATTTATGAAACACTCACGCCAGAAAGGCTAAAAGGATCTCTTTGAAATTTAGCACACATATAGATTTTATGGTGGATCAGACATACTCATAGAATTTCTTCTAGGGTATGTGGGTTTCCTCACGATGTTTTCCTTCACCGTCAGCAGATGGTCACTTGACTGGTACATATAAAATCCACATTGGTACTGCCGGTTGGAGTATGTCTGATCCACCAGACCGCACTAGGCCAGCGTGAGTGGATTATGGCTTAAACCCTCTTAGCTCTCTAATTAGAGGAGAGGAGACCCGAGCCCAGCAGTGGGACTTAATGGGTTGCTGATAATATTAGATTTTATTGGTGGACAGATATTTTAGTATTTATATTCTTAGTATTTATTCCTAACATATGTAGGTTTTCTTTTACCATTAACAGATAGTACAGTCATAATATTATGACAATAAAGTAAAGTCTGCATGGTACGGCATCGAACTCGGGCCGCATGTTTTGCATCTTACTTTTTCGTTTATAGTTCGTCCAGCGCCGCTTATATCGAGCTCATCTAGTAGTTCAATAATTATTTACTTATTGTAGCCGGTATTGATATTAAAAATAACAAAAACGGGACAAAAAATCAACATGATTTGACTGGCCTGTTGGTCTAGTGGTTAGTGACCCTGACTGCTAAGCCAGAGGTCGTGGGTTCGATCCCCACCCAGGACAAATCTTTGTGTGATGAGCACAAAGGTTTATTCTGTGTCTGGGTGTAATTTATCTATAATATGTATGTATTTACAAAAAAAAAATGTATCTAAGTAGTATATCAGTTGTTCAGTACCCATAACACAAGCAAATATAATTGCTTAATTTGGGACTAGATGGCGCTGTGTGAATGTGGTAGAATATTATATTATACATAGAAATAGTACAGGGAGGTATTATAGAAATAGTCGGGGAGTCACCTATAGGCTATAATTTGTTCCATGGCGCCTCTTGGATTGACAGGAACTAATGTTCGACAATTACGTATTTATTTAATAAATGACTGTAACTGCATATTTTAACATTTTCCTATATCGTTTAAGAGTTATTTTATATAGAAGAATTTATAACGTTCAAGAACGAGTCGGGTTAATACCTTCCTGCACAGTTAATGTTTGTAGCTGTCATAACAATAAGAAATTCTATTGTGTTTAGGTAACAGTCTAGACAAGAGGTAAGCCTATTGTCCATCAAGCGCTTATTAGTAGACTAAGATCGTTTATAGACCATTAGGTTCAATGATCATTAAATTTAACACACAATTACCTACTTCTCCAACAGTAAAGTTGGATTCTAATAGACAGTAAATAAGGCACATTATAACTATTGGAAGCGGTGGTAGACGAATGGATAAGTGTTCGGCATGCAAATCATTCAGATCGGCAGTACCAATGTGGATTTCACTTTGCGGTATTAAAATGTACTTACTAGTCACGTGACTTACCAGCTGCTAATGGTGAAGGAAAACATCGCGAGGAAACCCACATATCCTAGGAGAAATTCTAAGTGTGATCCACCAACCCGCACTAGGTCAGCGTGTGTGGGTTATGGTCTGAACCCTCTCAGGTCTCTAGATAGAGGAGAGGACACCCCATAATGATTATAATTAACTATAACTCTCAAAGCTTTTCGTTTCCCATAAAAGCAGATGTTTTATATAACACAATAAGCTTCATATAAAAGCAATAGTTCGATGATAAAAACGTTTAACGCAGTTACAATACAACATAAATATAAAAATAAGACATGATAATGCATAATGGCATTTTACAGGCGTCTCATTGAAATGCGAATAAATTAACATAAATGACGCGACGATGTCTCGTAGGGAGCGTTTGCGGAACAAGCTAACGCAATAAATATCTGAGTAATGACGGTTGGTGAGTTTCGTAGATAGAGAATGGAGGAGCAAGCATAAATAAAGATTTAGTCTTCACTGCACATGATACCGCACTTCCTTCAGACGCCTTATTTTAATAAAACTCCAAATATAGAAATACGATTTCTTATCGCAGTATCAAAGCACCGCATCAATTCCACGACATTACTTTTTTTTGCAGACGCGTCCAAATTCTACTTGCATGTGAGTTCGTGACTGTCGATTTGTGGGAAATTGATATGAACTCAAACAATGTTCGCGGAAACAGAGTTTTGCTTTGTAACTCACATAATACTGCAGTTTAATGAAAAATCATGTTGCATGGGAAAAGTTTATGGTATCTCGTCTTACAGTTATCATTGAGCATGCGTAACTGGTGCTCCGAGGACTATCGGGCGACTATCTGCCGCTGCGCCCGCGCATTGTTAGTTGCGTGCCTCGAATAACAAGTCTATCGGAGCTATTAACAAATATGAAACCTTCAATTATACCTTGTTTATTGGAAAAGTACAGATAAACGCAGTTGCGTGTCGACCCAAGCTGTTAAAACGTAATTTATATACAGTTATGAATTACGTTAGAGCTTTAAATCTAAAAACGTCCATATAAGGAAACTGAATTTTAATGAATTCGAAAGGCATTCAGCTGATGTTTCGATGGATTTTATTTATGTTTTATATAGTCTACTATACAGACCACATGGTTTCGGTTCGCGTGAGAAATGCAGCCATCAGGCACATCAGGAACTCGTTATTGCGTTGCGTGCATTAATGTGCAAGCGCGAATTTTAAACTGTACCATAAATTATTACCTAGAAGTGATTTGAGCGTATTATCTGAATGTTTGTGTGGTTGCAACCCGCTTGGGGCGAACGTGATAGCGGGAAGTTTCCGCGAGAGATCAGTAATTTATGCCTTGAAGAATGACCACTATCTGTAGGGTTACACATCGCAGCGAGAACACAGATAAGTAAAGAAAGCATCAAGAAAGTTCGTGTAATCCTTGTGAACATAAGTCACTGATGTACTCTACGAAGGGCATAAACAGGGTTATTTCTGAATACCAACCTAGACATTATTTGAAATTCAAAATATTCGCCGTAATTTCGCCGAGTTTTATTCCCATAGCAGCAACGTCAGCGGCATTCCTTTGCGCACCTTTATCTTTGCCACTGAATTCTCGGTAGACGTGCAATTTGAAATATTTTTGCCATAGAGATGGGTGTGAATGTGTGATAAACAACGCGAGTGCGAGTTATTTAAAGCTAACATAGTGTATGGTGCTGCCGATGGTCTAAGATTTATCACAAGATATATCGAATGTTAAAAATAGTTATGGTGGAGTAGCGAGGCTTGAACGACAAAGTAATGGCAGTGTTTAGATATGCGACTGTAAAATTGAGGCGAACAGACGACTGAAGCATATTCGTGCGAGGAAGTTATAGATAAGGTCACGTGCTCATATATTTTGACTTCTTAGTTTGATTTAGGTGTTAAATTCGTATAAATAATTTATTGTAAGTTAACACCTAAATCTGAGTATAATTATGCTAAAAATGTTTATGTATTTTAATCAGTCCATTATTTTTCTTATTTGCTAGATTCATCACTATAATAAGGTCATTCAAAGCTGTGCAATCGTAACGTTAAGAAATAAATTTATTGGGTTATGTTATAATGTATTAAATTAACATTAACTCTTTTGAATGAGTGGGTAGAGTAGGGTACTATTAATTTTGGAGTAGTTAATTCGAAAGGAAATTCATCATCTATCCCAGACTGCGTTAGTGAATCCTACTATATTATTATTGTAAATGCAAAACTTTGGGAAGATGGATGAATGAAATGTTTGTAATATTTAATGCAAAAACTACCAAACGTATTTACTAAAACTCGACACAAGGCTAGGCTATTTTCTTTTTGCTATGGGAAGCGACTTCGTAATAATGTTAAATATGAAAATGCAGCTGTTTACATGAAATATTTTGCAATCATAGGCATATAACATATAATATGAAATTAATTGTAATAACTGTTATTATTGTTAAGCATTTGTCATATTTATAATTTACTTCTATGCCAATGACATAATCAGTGCTAATGAAAACGTCTCACTACTTACTGTCTTAATGATCTCTGATCACATAATCTCGGAGCTATGCAAATTACAAATCCTATAAGGTCAACATCATAATGAGATTATTATATTATCTGTCAAGACAATAATATAAAAAGTGATTTATTGACTATTGCCATGTTATTATACAAATCTGTCAAAACTGCTTAATTATTACTGATTCATTTTAAAAAGATCGTAGCAATTTTGGTTTTGTTACTAAAATATGCCGTATGCCTAGTTTCTAATAAAATTTAATTTTTACGATGATGTATTGGGATCCTAGATATATAAAAAATATTAAGTGAGGCTTATGTTCAGCAGTGGACGTCGTTGGACTGATATGATGATGATGATGATATAATTGGGATCCTAATAAATTGTTTCCCTATTCTGTGAAGTCTGCTGCACTTATAAAAACAACCAATAGTATTTCTATGCGAATCTACGGATTTTTGTTATATGGAAAGTCTACAGATTCTATTCAAATAAAAGGTTTTCTGTTTATGGGAGACATATTATATTGAGAAGAAAAGGGGGATGTCGCGAGTTTGGATATACGAGTATCTGTCACTGGCTTTAATTTATAAATAGCGACCGAAGTTACAAATCCAATATTCAATTTTCCCTCCGCGGTACGGGAGTGTAATAGGCTCCCCCTAATATAGCCGGTGAAATGTGAGTACGAGGCATCTCTGCTTACCCCTACTGGAAGAAAGACGTGATGATAATTATGTTGTTGTTATTATTTCATCATTGTACCTATTCTTTATTAGAATGACAATACCAAATAAGGTCATTTCCATTTTCGTTGTACATTTCAATTTCATAATTTATGCCGATGTAATCTTTGGGAATAATCTAATAGAATCGTCCCAGTTTCTTTGATTAATGAAACACAGTTCGTGGTTGATGATTGCAACTCAACAAATAATCTATTTTCTAACAAATAAATTGTGTTCCGTCTCCAACGTTGCGTAACATAGCGAGGCATTGTTTACATTTGATTGTCGATCATTATTTTACTTCGTATCTCGTTATCGAACGTGATGTATCGAATCTGTCCGATATATTTCTGGTTGCATTATTTTGATTGGATAAATCAGAAAAGGTATCTAGCCTACTTATATTAATGCGAAAATTAGGGTAGATGGATGTATGGATGTATTACGTGCACTTTTAGTCAACATATAAACTCTTTAAGGGTCATATTAATCAGATATATAATATATATGCTGTGCAAGAGGTCCTGGGTTCGATTCCCGGGTCGGGTAAAAATGGTATTGGGTTTTTATGTCATGAAATTCCAATATTCAGATTTTCCCGGAGTTTGGCAGACAAATGCTCCCGGTTGATGACAATAGGCTCGCCCCCTATTTCATGGGACCAAACATAGCTGGCGAAATAAGGCTGTGATCTGCCTACCCCTTCGGGGAAAAAGGTGTGATGCTATGTATGTATGTATATAATATAATTATCTAACGAAATGAAACAAAAAAAAATCGATCAAGTGCGAGTTGCGAGTCGGACTCACACACTGAGGGTTCCGTATTTTTTATTATAACGTAAGATATTAGTCGGGATAGCTATAAGTTAAAATAAATATTCACGTAAATGTAGGTAGCTGCAGCATCTATATGTAACGTCAGTCCGGAATATTGTCTCACTTGTAATTTTTAAGGCTTGTCATTGTATAATGTATATCCCTTTCAATTTGTATAATTTTTTCTTTCAATATGAAACACACAATATATAGATTATAGTGTAATTTTTACCGGCACACCACGCGGGGGAAGTTAGTACTAGTGTATTTAATTTTTTTTTAATAGGCATTCACGATTAATTAATTATTTTTTTCAATTAATCTTTATCAAATGTATCATAAATATAGTGTAGACTTTGAGATGAATATTATAGATTTTAATCATCACACTATGGGTGAAGCCCCGGACAGTTAATTTCCAATAATAATTTTTGTTACTATCAACATTATAGGTCAAAAATATCTAAACGTAAAAAAATACCAGTCGCTAATGGATCTGGTAATTATAGTAACTTAAACTTAAAGGTTATATACTTATTCATTAAAAGAAGCTTAGGGCCAAAATTAACCGATAAAAAGTTTTTAATGACTTCAGCTGTCAAATTTTAGTTTTCTGTCGGCCATATTTAATTGTTGATGACATCATTGGTCTCTGTTACAGTCTGAATAAAAAGTGAAAATTTTAATTGAAGTGTCTACAGAAACAAAGTGTAATGTCAACGACCGTTTTGGTGCATAGATACAAGATGGTTAATGTAAATTGCCGCGTTTTCTCTGTTAGTCATTATTTTAAAATTTCGTAATTTGATTGTTTAACAATAGTATCACACCTTTTTCTCAAAGGAGTTGGCACAGGTTGCTCACAACAATATTTAGCAAGGTATGTTTGGTCTCTAATATATTGCTATTAATCAGTTATACTATTCGAACCTCATAATGACAATTATATGACAAGAAAATTTTTATCCGACACGGGTAACGAACCTGGAACCTATTGCATAGCAGTTGTATACACGCCCGCTATGCCACCGAGGCTCTCTGTCTGAATAAGGAGCAATATCTGTATCAAAAATCACCCTCTGCTACTAGTGCCACTAACAAGATATAATAATTGTAAGAAAATAAAAATGTATCTACCTACATTTCGTTTTATGCAGTGGTGGCTCGTGATCGCTTAATTTGTGAGCGGTTTACTTGAGACCCACATAATGTTAATATTTTTTTGTTTTGGTTATTGTTGTATGTTGATGCATCTTTATTTGACATATCTTTTATAAATTTGTGAGAACGTAGTGTCTAGATAAACCTAATATAAGGCTTGAAGACGAAGAACTGCGATGTTATGGTGAGCATATACGTAAGGTTATATATATAATAATAATATTCTACCACATTCACACAGCGCCATCTAGTCCCAAAGTAAGCAATTATATTTGCTTGTGTTATGGCTACTAAACAACTGATATACTACTTAAATACATTTTTGTTGTAAATACATACATATTATAGATAAATTACACCCAGACACAAAACAAACAATCATGCTCATCACACAAAGATTTGTCCTGGGTGGGGAACAAACCCACGACCTTCGGCTTAGCAGTCATGGTCACTAACCACTAGACCAACAGGCCAGTCAAATATGGATAAAGGTTTTGACCTAACAGACACAACCGTCATGCTAACTCTAGCAGCGTATGTGACCACTATTAGTGGCGAGACGACCACCTTAATCCCTACGCTATGGTGACAGTAAATTTGGCAGCGTCTACCTTCCAGACAGCATTAATTCACAATACTTTACGCAAGCATAAACTACAACTCTAAATCTTTGATCCGAATCAAATACTCATAATCACTTCGCAACATGTATGTGTGTCAACACATACATAAATATTCTTATCTCTGATTTTAAACTCGTGCTTCATAGAAAATATTGTGTCAGTATCGTATTGTGATTGCTACTTGTACACGTTAGACCGGTCAGTAAGACAATGATGAACGCGATCTTATAGCGGGCCTTACATAATTTTGATTTTCGAACTACCTATTGGTTGATTTCGTAACTTATTATGTAATTGATGGTAAAGACAATAGGAGTTCGTGTATTAAATTAATGGATAACGGGTTAAATTAATGGTAATCACTTAGTTAAGAATTGTGACGGGTTTTGTTTATGTAGATATGTCGTTCTACGTGGAAAACTACTTAATATGAAAACGTGTTGGTGTAATTGATACTTTAAAAGGTCTTGATATAATTAAAGTGCTTTTACTGTGAATAAGTTACACAGTGAGCATATTATAATGAAGCATTACGTCGTTATATCTTTGTCACGAAGTATATTGTCAAAAGCACTGTGAGAAAGTAAAATTCTAACCTATGCCCAATGGTTGGAAATTAATTTACGGGTTGGAATGATGATATGGCCATGGACATGACGTAAAGCTTTGAAGTCTGCAAAATATATTTTGTTTTTTGACCCTATAAATATATTTGCTGACACTACTTTTCGGATAACCTGTTACATTCTTAATTTGTGACTTTCATAAGTGTTACCTTATAACCTAGATGAATAAACGAGATTTCATTTCATTTCATTACAACGAGCGTACTAATATGATGGGGTATTTTAAACACACAATTAACAGACACAAAGTACACCCAGAGTCGAAACAAATATCTATGAAACACACAATTTTTTGTCTGGTGTGATAATTGAACCTAAGTCACTCGGTTACAGCCATCGTCTTTTGAATAAAAACTTCATGGTGTTCAACTCTATTTCACTCACTTTAAATGCAAATTTGTGAAATAATATAATTAAATGTTATGTTATGCCTTACACAAGTAGGACAATGATGTAAGCAAGCGCCAAAGAGAGTCATTATTCATTATCGTGACAAGAGTAACGTTGACCAAATACTAATTAGGTGATAAAAGTAGTCGAAGTCGGGTGGGTGGCCGCCAACTTCCTACTTGTAAACAAACCACCTAGTATCAAACTTTTCAAAACTTGAAGCAAGTAAGTAAAACTTATGTAGAGGTTATTCCTGAAAGTTTACTGTTATTCAAAATTCGGATCTAATGACGACGTTTTGGAGGAAAGAGCTTCCATTTTGCTGTGTAAATCAAGATTAAATTTAAAAGGCACTCAAACAAAAATTTGTCTGTATTCTTACCGACTGATTCTCTTTATTTCGAGTTACTATGCGTTTATATGCCGTGTGTATGTGTAATGAGCCAATTTATATTGTAAAATATCTTCGATGAGAAATCAAGGCCGATTGACAATTAGCTGCTATCACATTGTTTTACATGACAATTCTAGCAAACATTAGACTTTCTTCGATTTATAATTTTGAAAACAAATAGTCCTAATAAATACCGCTAGGTTATCTACATTTCACAAACATTTTCAAGTTAAGAACAGTCCGATACTTCAAACTTGCCAAAGCTTATTTCTGACACCCGAAAAGTTTATGAATGAACATCAAGGTGAATGACCTTCACGTTTAGTTTGCGCCGAAAGCTCTCCAAGTGATAATAGATGCTAAATATTTCTGTAAACATGGACCGCACCATTCATGCTGTGATGAAACAGGTGACAAAATATGACGAACAATGTGCCTCCTATCAGAGTTTGTTTTTAACCACATAGTTGTACAGTTTGGTTGTTATTCTGTCAGTATATATAGCACGTTCATGTAGCCGAATTCACAACAGAAAATCCTTTGACTCAAGTCAGAACTCACCGTTGTACCGTATGTGTTCCGTATATAACAACATTTTTTTTTTTATTGCCTGTAGTGGCAGACGAGCAAGCGGCCCACCTGATGGTAAGTGGTTACCGCCGCTCATGGACGTTAGCAATGCTAGGGGCACAGCCAGGCCGCTGCCTACCTTGAGAGGATAGCTCTCTTTAAACCTCGTTTGAAGAAGGACATGTCATTGCGCTCAGGAAACACCGCTGTAGGAAGTTCACTCCAGAGCCTGCACGTACATGGGAAGAATGATCGCTGGAACCTTACCGTTTTAGACGGTATCGGCTCCAGGTAGTGTGGGTGAAGCCTACAGCGGCGTCGAGTGGTGCGATGATAGAAAGGCGACGATGGCACCAAATCATGGAGTTCATCGGAGCATTTGCAACGAAATTGATATTTTTGATGTATCTTGTTCACTGAAACTCCAAATAACTAGTATGTAAGATGAAGAACGGAGTACCTACCAGTCTAAGTATATAAACGCATGCTGTGTTCACTTCTAGAAGGTCATACACGATAGTTATTTATTTAAAGTGATGCTATGTATTATAATGTGTTATGTCCAGTTTAGTGAACCCAATAAAAAACCTTTGTCAATAAGTAGTAGGTACAAATACAAGATTATTACTTTTCTTGGCTTTGAATCACTCCGATAAAGGATTATGATATTTGATTTGATTCGAACGACAGCTGTATTTACAGCACTTGTTCTATGCAGTATATTTTTCAGTAGGTTTGTATGCATATAAATATAAACTAATTTGATTATGAATTATTTGTAACCAGTATTATATCGTTCAAAAACTCGTCAAGACCTTTCAAATATAAAGTTATTTCATCTGCTAACATTGTTGCATATTCAGTAGCTATACAATCTTGAGTGTACCCATTCATTGGTAAATTTAGTACTTCGTTTAGTTAGTATGTTGTGATTGGAATGTGCAGCCAGCAGTGGCAATGAATGCCGAGCATTCAGTTTATTGATCGATCTGATTGAGGTGCATTAACTATACTAGCAAGCTATACATAAAGTTCTCATGCTAGTTATCTATGTGAGCATCTCGTAAAAAAATAGATTTAGCACTTAAATCATTTTATTTAAGACTTATTTTCCCGTAAGATTTACTTACAGAACAACCTTCTGATATATCTCAGAAGATTTAAAATTACATAACGAAACTTACGTCTTACTATTTAACGATAAATTACTTTACCAGTCTGCATTACGTCTATGTGTTTCGATTTTATTTACCTGTGAACAAAGAAAAACAACATTAGTCAATATAAAATTCATAGTTTAATTATTACAAACAACTTTTTTAAATTTTATTACTCCAGTATAAAACTTTGCTCCTCTCTGCATTACACTAAAGTTAGCTGATAGACAATACTCTTGGCATTAAGGCCTTCTATGTGTATAATATTAATCTGAATCAACTTTAAATAAATAATAATTATACCTCAACAATACAATGTTAAGAATTGATCTTTTAGTTTAATTGACGAGTACAATTGTAACTAGTTGACATAACAGACAAACCTGTACAATACATCAAGTTCCTACCTACATAGAATTCGAACACGACATCAATCCAGCATTCACAGTTTCAATCTCAAACAACGATAAAAGACGCAATACACGTAAATCATTGCTTTCTATTATTATTTATAGGTGGCAATATTATCGTTAGTGCATTATTTCATCAAATTCAATACTGTGTGTCTGCCTGTCTGCCTGCAGCAACGTGAACTGAACTGAACACTGAACGTTCACCGGACGTTTCGTAACGCAAGCATTATTCTTATCAGACCCAATCCATCGTACATCCGTAAAGTGACTTCGATAAAACAATATCTGTGTTCTATCGAAGTAATCTGATAGATCGTGACCACGTTGTGAAATGTTTCACACCTTGTGTGGTCTGCGCCTTACACAAATAGTTCAGAAACTCATTAATACATTACCAATTAAACAGACGTTGTAAATCACTGATTCTAAATTCGAAATTTTTTAAATTCCATAGTTTTTATTTGATTATCTATGATTATATACCCTTGCGTGTGAGGAAGCTTATAAAATGACTGCCGAAGAATTTTAATTACTCACATAAAATACTTCGCAAGTAAGATTATTTTTAATAGATAATTGGCAAAATAAAAAGCAAATAGTTTTCATCACGCTTTGGTACCCAAGTTATTTTATTTTAGCTTTTAAATTGATCAGATATGACAGTATCTTCTTTTATTTTGCCCATTCTTGGTGATGAACATAACAATAATTATTATTGCTCAAGTTAAAAATCCAATTCAAATATCATAAAGTAACCCATCACTCCCCCACCTCACTGTTCGTTCAAGCAGCTGGCTATGAACAAACCAACTAGCCATAGACAAAATCAAGCAAGATCCTGCAAGCACGTATTGTGAAACAATAATCGACTAAATCCGTTGGTTCAACAATCTATGCATCTGATCGACGCCTATGCAAGTACGAGTGTGTTCTACTGACTATTATCCACAGTGACTCGCAGTAATGCCAACTCAATGAGGATTAATTAACTCGCCCCTGCACGTATAATTACGTCATCCAGCCGGGCCCTTGTCAAAGTCCCTATTGTCTGACGGTGAATAGGAAATGGACTGACATAACACAGGCGGTAAGAATAAGTTTACGCTTCGGATAAGATTACTAAGTATTTTGAATATGATTAAATGTTTGTTGACCATTACTTGGTTTTAGACGTCCGTTCACTGTTCTGATTAGATACGTTGAATTATTTGCATTCGTAAGATTTCAAATGTCAAATTTCCGAACGGTATTAGAAATGATAAGCAGATTAAATTATTACTTAATTCAGAAACTGTACTTTAAACAATTGTTTAGTAATGAGAAAATTCGTTTAGAAATTCTTCTCCCTGCTTGATACTATCAGACAGAGAGACGAATTTCTAGACGAAGATAACTTGTTTGACAAAGAGATCACTATTCTTATTTATTGCGGTTGAGTTTTCAAATTTTTCAGCTTTTGCGTCTGATTGGTTGTAGAATTTTATTATCGTTTCATTGAAAGCGTCTATTGACTAATTGCCGATTTCGATACTATGAACAGCTAGTCATACATATTTTATTTTGGTTCCAAAAAAATATGTCAAAAATTACAAGGACCGTAGGTAAAACTGTTCACTTATCGAAATTCAACCTTATAGTAATTTTTAAAGAGAATATTATAACACTACTAAAACATAGTTTCATTGCTAAATAAGACTTTATAGAAGCTAACGTACTTGAAAACTACCCTCATATAAAATTATTTTGAATATAAGAACAGATAACTTGCGACATAAATAAGTATTTGTTGCCTTTGGTTAGTCAGTTATGGCAGTAACGGGATATCTGAAGGCACGAATCCTTCTTTATTGGACAGGTTATAGCCTAGTTTGTCATTGGGAGTACTGAAGGAAACAGAGTTGAAGATTTTTGCTGGCATAAAAGATTTTATCGGAAAATTGCGGCTTTATTATGTATATATAAAGAGTTTTTTATTTAGTACGCTTATACTTATAAGTATCAATAAAAAAAGCAATGGTGGCTGAATGGATAAGGGACCGGCGTGCAAATCACACAGTTCGAGTTCGATCTCGACCGGCAGTACCAATATGGATTCCACTTTGAATTTATATGTACTAGTCAAGTGACTTACCATCTGCTGACGGTGAAGGAAAACATCGTGAGGAAACCCACATACCCTAGAAGAAATTCTATGAGTATGTCTGATCCACCAACCCGCACTAGGCCAGCGTGAGTGGATTATGGCCTAAAACCCTCACAGCTCTCTAGTTAGAGGAGAGGAGACCCAAGCCCAGCAGTGGGACTTAATGGGTTGCTGCTGAATACTTATAGGCCACGTCACATTTTAGTGTCATGTTTCGTGGATTTCAATTTTTATTATTTCTGGAGACAGAGACCAGTCGTTTCTGATATAAATGCGTTGAACCAAACAAACTCTTTAGCTTTATAAAATTACTAGATATAGATAAGTAAAAAAGATGCATTATTTAAATAATAGAGTACACGTTGTGACCTGTCTAGTCAATAATAATATAATATAATATTCTACCACATTCACACAGCGCCATCTAGTCCCAAAGTAAGTAATTATATTTGCTTTTGTTATGGGTACTAAACAACTGATATACTACTTAAATACATTTTTTTTTTGTAAATACATACATACATATTATACATAAATTACACCCAGACACAGAACAAACCTTTATGCTCATCACACAAAGATTTGTCCTGGGTGGGGATCGAACCCACGACCTCCGGCTTAGCAGTCAGGGTCACTAACCACTAGACCAACAGGCCAGTCAACATCATCATCATCATTATAAGCTTTCTGTAAAAGCAGCTCTATAACTTTATGTTAAAGCATTACAACATACTCGTAGGCCACCCAATACTTTACCTGCATACATATCGATTTGTTTCCGTTAGTATTTCATATCGTAGTTCCTAATTGACTGTTCTTATTATTCTCGATTAGTTGTATACTAGGGCAGGGTGTCCCAACCTTTGCTTTAGTGTGAACTCTTATTGAAATAATTTGATCACGAATCAAATTATTTCGCCGCCGTTAATGAAAATCGCTTAAATATAATTAATTTCAAAAGTAACATAAATCCGTTTTTCATACTAACAGTGATAAATGGCATTGTTTTCGATGCACTTTTCTATCAAATGATTATCGAAGCATTATGCTTTACAATCTTAATTTTTATTTTAGGCACCGACCACAGCTATTTGTGGTCAACGACAGCTACTTCGTATTGTTTTCATTACACTGCGGCACTGTAGCGCTTGGCACAGGCCACACGTGTTCCATATTATTATAAAGTGTAATAAAAACCGAGCAAGTGTCTCTGGCTGGCTACCGATGGCTGTGGTTGGTGACCAGTTTGCACTAGCCGTAGACTTTCTTGGATAGATCTGCTGACCTCAGGTTGGTAAAGCCTGATATAGACAGTCGCAGTCGGACGTTTGCCGTTGACAACTGCACTATGATGCCAGCTAATGCGGTCAACATGCCTTGTACAAATACAAGTACAGGCTTTGTATACACACATGGACATGTCATTAATATGCGTCATCTGTGTATGTTCTCGAGTAAATTCATGTACTTATAACAGGAAAGCTTTGTCTAAGGGTTGGGCTTGTTCAGTTTGGTTATGATATCTGATTTGTTTAAGTAATTGCTTTTAGTTCTAACTTTATGGTATTTGTAACGTGATGTAATGTTAAACAAAATTATGTTAATTATAGTTGTTCGTTTTATGTATTTGCTTCTTAGTGAAAGAGTATTGAAATAGATATTTAATATGGTATTATTATATTCTGAGTATAATTTTTAGGTATGTCATACAAAGATCACTTTGGTCGTTGCGTATCATGAGACATGCTTAATCTATTCACTCGTGATGTTGTAGAGATTTAAAAATTGTTTATAAGCATGTATATAAGCATTAAAAAACTCAAAACGCACACTAAGCGATTAAAAAACGGCGCTCAAAATAGAGCTCAAAAAGTGTTTAATTGTCACACAATCGTTTCGCTGTCATGACTTGTGAACGTCTAAAAGTTTTATTGCTTTTAAGTAATGTTTTTTAAAAGCAATTGTAATTTGTATTAAATAAGACTGATTTTACAAAAACAATATTATATAATTTGAGTAGTAGTCAGTATATCGGCGACAATTTTCACTGTGATTTAGCACGGTGATTGTACATGACACCGAATATGGTAAGTGGTTCACGTAGTCTATGGTCGTCTGCACAAGCAGCATCACATACGCATTGCCGACCCTTGAAAAGTCTATGTTAATTTCTGTACCGACAACTATCAACGTGTTGTTAAGTATACAACATTCACCAAAGTCTGGTATATAATTATGACTCATAAATGTTTTGTTTATGATTTTATTGCAGTAAACTATTCATCAAACTAATTAATAGAACACTAAAACTTTACTGTCAATTAGCATAGAAGCTAATAATAATGTCCTCGTGACCAAAGTTACTGTCAAAGTTTATTATAGCCAAAACATTCATCTCTTGTATAAATGTTTTTTTTATTGCTATAAATTTTATGGGTAGTAGTACAATTTATAGAAATAAAAAATATAATATAATTACTAAATGTGTTGCTAAGCGATCAATTGAAGTCTAGAGATAAGAGCTAAATTCACAGTCTTGACTTTACTTTGTAAAATACGCTTCCCAAAGTAAACTTCGAATTGAAGTCTCCTTTATTTTTTGCATTTCACAGACAGTGCCTTGCCTTTACTAAGTAAGCATAGGATGGTTTAGGAAAGTAAAGTAAGAGTTTGACAGGATTATGAATCTTCATATTGGTTGAAAGTTGATATTTCCTTCAAAGCAAAGTCAAAGTGCGGTCTGTGAATCTGAGCCTTAGGAAGGTTCCTATGAGCAGAAAATATTGATAAATTACCATGAACAAATATACATATATAGGCATAGGAGAAAAGTTTGTGTGCTCATAGGAACCAAATTCAGATAGATATTACAGACATAGAAATTACACAGCATTTTCGAGAAGTCGCGCCGGGGTTCGCTCCCGTCGTTCTTTATTACTGCTCAGTTCCTTTTAGCCATATGATGATGTTATATAGCCTATTATACCTTACTTATTCTTCAATAAATGGGCTATCCAACACAAAAATATTTTTTCAAGTAGGACTAGTAGTTCTTGAGATACTAGCGTTAAACCAAACATACTCTTCAGCTTTATAATTAATATTATAAATAATTATTATAATTAATACTAATGTATAGATTGAATATAGATAAAGCGAGTAGGGTCTATGGAACCCTGCTCGCAATTTCGACATTATTTAACTTTGTCGATTTCAATATCATTGGCAATGTTTAAAAATGACAACGATTGTCGATATTTGATTGAGATTGCGAGTTGTATATGTGAGTATTACGTAAGCTATATTTCATTAAAAAAAAATTATTAAACTTTTCATGCCAATTATCTTTTAACGACTTATTATGTAAAATAATGAAATGAGTCGTCAACAATAAAAGGTTTGGCAACTCAAACTGAGAGAAAAGCTTGTAGAACTTTATTAGATATTCATCGATGGAAATTAAAAGCATTGGATATACATATTAAACCGTGGTTAACCAATAATTTGAATACGCACAAGTCGCACAAGTTTTAAGAGTTACATAATTTCAATTAATTGAACAGCAAAGACTTATTAAATATTCATGTGTATTAATAACGACTAATTATGTATGAAATGTTTATAATCATTATCATACGACGTTAATATTGTCAATAAGATTAATTGCTTTGGTATTCGATTGGATTTTTTATCGAAGGTTTTGCCTAAGGCGCGGTAAACACGTACAAATTGAAAATTATTTTATGTGTAGTTGTAATTAAACAAACTCATTGGAGAGTAAATTTGTCACTGATGCTATATTAACATAAAATACTTATTTATCAAACCTTTATCAATAAAATATTTTGACATAAATTAAAAATATACACAGCTAACCTATTTACAGGAAATTCTTATAAATAGAATATCTGATTGCGATCAGATTCCTGAGGAAACGTACCCAAAAGGCTAGCCACATTACCGCGTTGGATAGCAAGGATAATGCGTGGCCCCAGGTAGAGGCCAGCCCTTGGGTAATGTGTTACCTGAGAAACAAGCTTACAAATTTCACGATAAAATTTGTGAGCGTTTCGCCCGTTTATTAAACCTAATCATTAACTAGTTCAATTTACTAAAAACTTACTAGACTGTAAGTTGATTTTATTTTAAGATTTATTTATGTTCTAAGTGACACGAGAAACTATTTATTTTGTAATTTTATTACACGCCATGTAGTCCAACTCCAGCAGAAAAGATAACTCAAAAATACTTTTTAGCTAACCCAGCAATCGAAATCAGGATCTCATGTTTACCAGTCGCACTACGTGACCACTGGATCAACGCTTTTGTCACTGTAAACCCTACCACTCATTCATTATAGATGATGAATGAATAGTATCTAATACTGCTTATACTTCTTCGCACGTAAATATAATCTACCCCATCAATAAGACTTTAGTTCGTATTTCTAAACTACTTTTTCTTCTGTTCTGCTCTGTGCGTAATGTTGCGTAAGTGGTGTTAGCAAAATAATTACCGGTGGAGTGGAATGGAGCGGTCGCGCCGTGCGCGGTGGCCCTATCATGCAGGGCTGTCTAATCGAGTTTATTTAACGAAGAGTTGAGTCAAAGTAACGTATGAACTATATCTATACTTTTATATATTAGTAGTCTATTAGAAGTTTTCAATAAATTATATGTCTGTGATATAAGGTTAGTGAAACAGAGTCCTATTAATGTCAATCTGCTGTCCTTACGTTCACATATAATGGGGTCTTCACTGGTTCGTGTTCAGAATGAGTTACAGTTCTCGAATTTGGATATTGATTTTTAGAATATTGACCTAAAACGAATATTAAGTTAGCTTTTCAATTTAATTTCTTTTGGTATGATACTTCGACCTTATTGTGAATAGAATACAGTAAACTTAAGTGTGTTTTGAAAAAATATACAGTTCGAGGAACTTATTTTTAATTAAGATAATTGTGTTTGCAGTTAATGCTTTCATTCTATCGGTTCTATCGTGTTTGAAATTCGAAGTTGAAATTCTTCACAATCAAATGAAGTCATTTATTCATTTTAATCATCCAGATAAAATATACAATAATAATATGAACGTCACACAACCGAAAAGATGACAATATAATTTTTCGAAGGATAAGCCTTAAGAAGAGCTTGCAAGAAACTTTTTTTATAATGAACCTAAACTATGCAAAATTTTACACTCCTCCATGCGCGCAATATTCTAATAATGAAATCCGAATTTTCAATTCACATATCTATGAACATTGCAAGCTTGAACGTTGTAAATAATTTCACATTCTATAAAATACCATTCTTGAATAACAGATATGCTAATACTATTGTACTTAAGTTCTAAAGTGAGAGGTTATTTAAGCTAAAAGATTAAGAAAAGATTAAACAGTTTCCGTTAGTAACCAAGTAGAAATAACTAAGTAACTAAATCCGTTAGACTCAATACACAGTTAACTTGTAGGACTCCTTAATTTCACGCCATAATTCACGCAACCGTATCCAATCTATTGTCAATCAAATGACACATATCTCTCTCTTAATTAAGGATCAAGTATTCATATATTAATAATAGTCTACAGAAAACATTGTTTCATACATTTATCACAGAGATTTCCTCGCTTTAACAATGCGTAGTTATCTGAAAACCGTCATTATAATAGTAACAATAGTGATTTCGCAGCCCTAGACTATAAGGAGTACAGAAAAGGGAACCCTGGAACTCAGGTCTTGCAACCAGTTTATACGGAAGGACGTTTTAGGCATTGCACGGCGAGCTTTATGCGGCAAATCGATGTGACAACCGCGGCTTTGCATGCGTTCCGCCTGATCCCTGGATACGTTAGTCAATTAGGCTTGTCACGATCATGACTGCACATGGAAAATACCGTACGAGTTTCGCAAAAAGTATATTGATGGGTGAATCGCCAATAAATATTCGAACAAGATAGCGATAACACCCAGAATGTTTTAAATAACCCGATTTATCTTCGTATTTATCGAGAGTTATTGAACATTGAACTTTTTTTATTAATCGTTTAACAGAAAATAGCCTTAGTTATTGTCGATTGAGTAAACAGTATCATTTCCGTTGAGACGTTTAGATTCGGTGACGATGACAGTTATGATGATATTTCTTTTATATATGACCTAATTATGAGAGCGAGCGGCAAGAACGAATAATAAGACATCCAAATGCTCACAATTATAATAATATGTTGAAAACTATTCCATTTGCAATTAAAACAGTGTAATTTCTATCCATAAAACTACATACCGTGGTCTTAACGAACTGCGAACCACGGACTAATGGCGTTGGCTGCAGATTTTAAGCGCCCTTGTTAAAATTCTCAATTTTTTTCTACGACAAAATATAGAAAATTCCTTTAAAACGAGCTCAAAGGTCCCGGGAAGGATGTCGCCGATTATCGGGCGTCATTACCGAGGTACGGAGTACGAGTAGACGCGGTCGGTTGTCGCACCCCAGAGCCGCAACCCGTACTCGTTTCGATTTATTGGTTAATCTCTCCGTCGTTAATTGCTCCTTGCCTCGGGGACCACTTTTATTTCTATTCTTTTTAGATACCTCACTTTATAATAGCCCCTTTGAAAATGGCGATTTATTGCGAGTGGGTTTTTGTTGAGTTATGATCGCTTTGTTTGCTTATATCACACAACGGTGTATTCTTTACATTTTATTCTACAGAACTACTTTAAGAATTAATTCGAATACCACGGTCAAATGATTGTATTATTATAATAAAATAATTTTTAACTGGAACGGGAAAATGTTATTGAGGCTTATTTCAATTGTAAGCATTTATAAACAATATCTTTTGACAGCTTCGAAATAAGCGTAACTAATGGATTAATGTAAAAGGTCTTTCGTTGCACAATCATAACCAACTGTTCTCTTATTGGTCGTGTTTTATATGTTTTCTTTTTATAAATAAAATATAAAGTTGAACTTTGCAGTTATGAAATGTCGTAAGAAAATGAAAAAAAACTATTGCCCCCTTATTACGAAATACCAAAATACGGACAAAATATTATGCCAAGTTTAAATTGACAACTTTGACACAAAAACAATGGGCTTATGTTAATTTAAAGCAGTCCAATTATCAATTTAATAATTTCATATTTAGTAAGGATTGGAGTTTTGTAACCTATAATATATTAGTATTATTATATTTTTGAGTTTTTGCCGCCAGCCTTTTCGGTACGTTGACAGTGATGCTGACGAATATTACGATGCCTAAACAAGTTTTTCTTGGGGTATTTTTTTTATTTTTCTATTATTGTTTAATTTTACTTTCTAGTTTCTTTTTTTTGTTTGTAATTAATTGTATATATAGTTTTAATTTAATTATTTTCATTATTGTAATTATCTTCTCTAAATAAATGCCAACACCCCGATAAAATAAAATCTTCTTTAAAATTAGAACCTAAAAGTAAGTGAGATTTTTGACCGCGTCCAAAACATTGCATTATTTTAATTTTTCTATTTTATAATAGTCCTGCAGTAACATCATCTGCAGTCGTCATGCGAAGTGAGCGCCTAGAATGTAGACCATCTTAACAATTATAGGTAGATACTAACCTATGTTCAACTATCCCTATTTACGTGTGAGAGGTCAGACAAGCTAACTCTGCGTAATACTAGTAATCATCCACAACAACTTAGAGAGGAAACTGAAGTAAGCACAGCCAGAAATAAAAAACAATACCCATCCTGACAGTCGGGTAAAAAGATAATTCAATTCTGGCACTAGTCATGTTAAGTAATTTATGTATGCTACGACAAACATGCGTTTTGAAATTATAGATGTTTAGCTACTTTTGATGCTGACCGTACTTACTATTGGTATAAAAATGTAAAAATGTTGCTACGTATAAATATGTACCGTTGCGATTCGTCTGGTCCCAGTACCCATCATTTTCCTTCCTATTCAATAGGCAACGGCTTGGTAGTAATTTCTTCGCAATTAATGCAAAAAAACACAGCCATGTCCTTGGACAGCGGTTACCACCTACTATCTACTATCAAATGCTCATCTGCCTCGTTGGGCAAAAAAAGTGTTTATAACCATATTATACATTACCTTAATGGTACGTTTTGCCTTCGCTAAACTAGATGGTCTTAAGCCGCAAAATGTATTTATTAGAAATGCCATTATAATCTATTACAAGATGCTATTCAAAATATGTGCCTAGAGCACCAGTCTTATAACATTAACTTTTTTCAAATATTATAAACAGGAAAGTAACAGAATTTCGATAGATTTTTTTTCGATAGACTTTACACATTCATGTAACTCAAACATAAAATATGAAAGCTAAATTCTCCTTGAATTTCAAATTTTTTTATTAAAAGTTGGATTTTAATAAAAGTTTTGCACAATAGAGTCATAGTTGTTCTAAAGACATTTAAGTAAAGATGTAGTATCTTGAGTTATACCAACGTCAAATTGAATAAATTGAGAAAAGATAAGTCTCACATAGCTACATCTACACTCATATTTATTCATACATGTATTTGAATAAAATTAGTTTCAATAAGGATAAATCATGTTCAATATATTGCATTCATACTTATTGACAATCGCAGATTTCCTCACAACAGAGATTAACGTTTAGATCTGACGATTTCATCCTGGTAAATGCTTTATAAGTACATAAAGCATTATAACAGGCATTAGTTGTAAGCATTTGTCGGCTAAGCTGTAGATAAATGAGTAGTTGCGAAACGTTTCGAAACTTACCGCGACAATTCATTGATTCGGCTTACAATATAAAGATATTTATGTCTTTAAATAAGTACACTATTTCGTGTTCACTTTGATTAAAATGATAGAAATTTGAATACCTAAGGGGTTAAAGTTAAAATTTGGGGAACGTACTGCTTCTTTGCAACTTTAAAATTACGTTGTTGCAGATGTGATCACCATAGGACAAAATAAATATCTATGCGCCCTGTAAAAAGTTCCGAGTCTGAATGTAATTTGTGATCGTTAATTGTAGGTTTCAAACATTCCCAGCAACATAGGAAACAACAAAATACTAGGAAATAATGAATTACGACTCATTTGTTATCATGCCACCAGTTAATACCAAAAAATTATGTAAGTAACAGATATTTTAATAATAAATTGCTAAGAATTGGTCACATTTATGAATAACTGTTGACTATTATGTATATACATTTGTTATACATAATATTCTCTTAAAAATAAAACAGATTCAGCATTACGATATCATTTAATATAAATAATTCATTTCAGCTTTATCTTCAATCTATTAAATCTGACTTATGGCACACAAGCTGACTTAAAAGGCTCGCAAATTAATCAACCTTAGGAAATATAACGTGCATGGTATCATGTTCCATGGTTTATAATCGTACCCAGCTTTTAAGTAAAGCAACACTTGTATTTATAAGGGCCTTGACACATCTCCTTCGTAAAATTAAATCCATGTATTTATGTGGTTTCATTACGAAAACGTCTCAACCTTGTTTCATTAGAATTTTTCGTTTTTGGGAAAGTGGGTTTTCTTATTGAATTTTTGGAGTTCCTTTTAAGATCGAGAATTATTGTACATAAGTTGGAGTTTAGATTTTTTTAATAGTTTTTAGCGGCTCCAAATTTTAGATGGGATAATCTGAAGTTCTTATTAAATTTTTGTAAAGGGATTTATGGGATTTATTCATGACTAGGTTATCAAAAAACTGTAACATAATTATAGTCTTTTAAAAGAAGCCATTAATACCTATTATATATAATATTATCTATATTAATGACTTCCCAAGAGCTGTTACCTCACCGATGATACTTTTCGCAGATGACAGTACTGTCATCTTTTCCAATAATAATCTCCATAATCTAAAATCTGATATAACAGAAAACTTGAATAACATAGTTAATTGGTTACGGGCCAACAATTTAGTCATTAATTTAGAAAAAACCAATCTTATGTTTTTTGGAAATAGAATTGCACCGTCTATGGATCTCCAGGTAGAATGCTCAGGAACTATAATAAAAAAAGTTGATACTGCAAGATTTCTTAGCTTGGACATAGACTGTAACCTAAACTGGAAAGCACATGTTGATGGTCTATGTTCTAAACTTAATAAAAGTTCATATGCTCTGTATATGTTATCCAAAACTGTCAATACATCTACAGTTGTAATGGCATATCATGCATTTGCAGAATCGCTATTGCGATATGGAATAATCTTCTGGGGTAACTCTACCAACTGGGAGTATGTTTTTAAAGCTCAAAAGCGGTGTATAAGAGCAATCTACAGACTCAAGAGCACAGATAGTTGTAAATCAGTTTTTAAGGGACTAAATTTGCTTACCCTCCCCAGCCTATACATACTAGAAGTTGCTGTCTTTGTAAAAAATAATATACACCTCTTTACAAAGTTACAAGGTAGAAGACATCAACATAAAATTAAAACTATGTCAAATAAAACAACTCTACTAAATAAAAGTATACTGTGTATGACATCTAGGGTTTATAACAGGCTCCCAGTCGAACTATGTAAAACTGATAATATTAATGTATTTAAAATGAAATTAAAAAGATTATTAATAGACAAAGTATATTACAGTGTAAAGGAATATCTAGATGATAAATTTATATAATTTCTATTTAAAATAACCGGCCAATACATTTGTTTAATTATGAATATTATTATGATTGTTAATTATTATTATTTTATTCTATTCTATTGCTCAAATTGTTTTAATATGTATTATCAATCCTAAATGAATGACTGTACAATTGTGTTATTATTATTATTTAATTGTTGTAATTATCATCATTGTAGAAATACTGATTGCTAAACTTGAAACATTTGCATGCCTAATAGGTGGAGTATGGAAGAACATTATTATATATTTTGTAACATCATTCACTGTACCCATATTCGCAAATAAAATTTGATTGATTGATTGATTGATTGATACATTTGTATTTAACTAATTTAAAAAAGAAACTTAAATTTGCAATACTTATTTTCTGGAAAATATTGTACCAAAAGCTGGTGTTTCATTAATTTTAATTTATTAAGTTAAAGAAACTGTCATGTTTTCTTTCAATGTTATTTAAATTTTAAATGTAATATTGAGTCTAAAGTTTTATGAATGTTGTCTGTTGAGGGATTGGATACTTAAATTTTAGGTATGTTATACATTCAAACTGTTTGTATCTCCATTATAAAACACATCCATGGATATTTCAATTAATTGAATCTTCATACCAAACGAGTAATGCCATACCTACTCCATAATCATTTTCGTACTTAAATTCTACCATTATTATTCTATTGCCTAACAATCATAGTCGGCATTTTTGCGGCAAATTCGTTTCCAAAACGAGCGCGTTCCCCGCAGTCTCTAGACTGCCTAAGTTATTCACTAACGAAATGGCGCACATTTCATTCGAATTCGCAAACCAGTCGCTGTCGGCTCAACGCCATCCAGAATTACTCGTATAATTCAATCGTAGAGTTAAACAGCCTCCATCTTGAACAATTGAGATGATTAGAATCCTCGTAATTGTTAATTTGTTTCGTAAACTTTTGGAAAGCGTCAAATTTGATCAGTGTGTTGGAACAATAGATTGTTTTAGCCTTTAGCAGAGTTCAAACTTACTAACTTTATTAGACAGACACTTTTAGTTGTCTGCCGATCAGATTTTTTAGAATATCGTATTTCCTTCCTCTCCTCTGTGTAGAGAGATGAGAGGGTTTATTATATATTATAATCCACACACGCTGGCCTAGTGCAAGTTGGTGTATCAGACATACACTTAGAATTTCTTCTAGGGTATGTGGGTTTCGTCACAATGTTTTCCTTTACCATTAGTAGATGGTAGATCATCATCAGAAATTTACATTGGTACAGCCGGTCAGAATTAAACTTGGACCGTATGATTTGCATGCCGATCTCTTATCCATTTGGTTACCATCACTTGCGTATGGACTACATTTCTAATGTAGGAGAAAAAGGGACTATACTAATAATATTCTACCACATTTACACATTGCCATCTAGTCCCAAATTAAGCAATTATATTTGCTTGTGTTAAGGGTACTAACAAAACAACAAACAAACAACTGATATACTACTTAAATACATTTTTTTTTGTAAATACATACATATTATAGATAAATTACACCCAGACACAGAACAAACAATTATGCTCATCACACAAAGATTTGTCCTGGGTGGGGATCGAACCCACGACCTCCGGCTTAGCAGTCAGGGTCACTAACCACTAGACCAACAGGCCAGTCAATATATAATATAATACTTTTACGCCTAATTCCGATCTATCACTGATTTGGTAGGCTACACTAATCTAAATCACCTCCATCATCACCTACAACATCATTCATCAGTCTCTAGCAATCCATTTTTACTTTGTCTTTTCTTAACGCAATTTGCCTTCTGTCTGCGGTCTTTCACAGATCATAAGAACATTTAAGGATCTGCACTACATTTTAATAGAATTTCAATGAATATCACGAATGTATGTCCTAAAACAATTATTAAGCTTTATTTTTTATTGTTAATACGATATATAAATAAATAACTGACCATGGTACACATTGGTTTATTACAAAAAACTTGCGTTGTCAATGCTGCCGTTTGATTAAACGCCTGAGGCCATACATTCAACCATTCCTTTTCCTATAGATCCTACAAGCTGTAAACGTATCTTAGGCATGCAAATGTCACCTCACACATGTATACATATAGCGCCAACTGACTAATTTGTTGGTTATTTATCGCCGCACTCCCCTAGATGTATTTCGTAAGGCGGTGCGTTTAAATCGTGAAATTATACTCGGAGCAACGTGGGCGAAATATGACAATGCTACAGTACGCCAATGTATTATTGTACAAACTCACTCAGTGTGTGTCCAGAGCCTTATAGTACAGCGAATGGCCTTTCTTAGCTTACTAACAACTTTATTTTACTGCTAACGTCATTTAACGTTGGTACATTAAAGTGATGCTTCGTTTCCAAGTATTATTTATTTACGTATGATTTATACGGAGGTTGTAAAGATTTCAATTTAATATTGTAAATGTTTTGTGTAACTCGTGCAATTTTATTACTTACACTATATTAACCAGTAATACCTCATTATTATGATAAATCTTAGCACTAAATGAAGTTTTAGTATGATTTTCGAGTTCATAAGGTTTCTATGCTAGGTTTTTCCTTTTTATACAACGTACATTCTTGGGATTTTTAATTTCTCATGGTTAACATACATACCTATTTTTTGGTTTGAGACCTTTCTTGGTATAAATTTCGGGTTACTTTATCACGAATTTTGAGAAATAAAAAAAGTAAGTAGAAATAATAAAAAGTACTACAAAAATGTTATTAAACAAGATTATCATTACAATACAATGCCCCTTTCCTCTGTCTTCAAGATATGTTTATAAAATGTAGCCTACACCTATCCTTTTCCAAATTCTAGACGACATTTAAGTCAGTCTTCATTAAAATCCATTCAGTGATCTTAAGATTACTAACCTACTCGTAATTTCGACATTCGATTGGTCGTCAATAGCGATGACAAATGTTTAAAAAAATGGCTACTAAAATTTATGTATAACAAATAAACTCAGTTTAGCATTTTATAATTACTACAGATTGTTTAGTTATTTTCGTATCAGTTAAACTTACCTGTTGATTTCAGTATATCTGGGCCAAAGCAGCGTTTCCAGCATCGTTGCTTATTCCTCATTCTTTGCGAGGCACAGCTACTGTTATTCTACTCCACCTGCAACAATAAAAGCCTTCATATATTCTGATTTCACAACGTGTGAACGAAATATCTATTAGCTTCAATTAGAAGAAATTTCTCCGCGAGATTTTAGCTTGTCTTCAATTAGCACATAGCACGAGAAGTGGAACAGCGTTCCTCATTAGGAGAGCAGAGTGTGGTAAGAGGTAGATGTGAGATAACGCATTACGCATGCGCGGGCCATTGTCTTCGCGCCCAGATGCCTAGATAATACGGCGAAAGCTCACTGCACTAAATATATGGCAAGAATTCAGATGTCACCCAATATAAGTACTAGGCGCACATAACATAGAACAAGTAAAACAAAATAATGCTGTTATTTTTAATACTTTTTTAATAACCACGATGTTTTCAGGTAGAAATAAAATTTGGACGACCATCTGTTGCTTGACCGTAAAATTATTTTCCGTTGGAATTTTTTATTATTAAATTGTGTACAAGATGTTCCGTGATTGCTTTTTCAACTTTAATTTTATGAAAATAATTTCTACTTTATACTTTACTGATATCCTGCTTATTTTGGTTAGGAAAATACAGTCATTTAGTTTCTACATATTTCACAAAGAAAAACGCTAATGTAACGTGAGTATTTAATTAAATTAATTTAATGTATTATATAATATATAATAAGCGATGGTGGCTGAATGGATAAGAGACCGGCGTGTTAAACACTCGGTCCGAGTTCGATTCCGACCAGCAGTGCCAATGTGGATTTCACTTGTGGAGTCATGTGACTTACCATCTGCTAACGGTGAAGGAAAACATCGTGAGGAAACCCACATACTCTAGAAGAAATTCTATGGGTATGTCTGATCCACCAACCCGCACTAGGCCAGCGTGTGTGGATTATGGCCTAAACCCTCTCAGCTCTCTAGATAGAGGAGAGGAAACCCGAGCCCAGCAGTGGGACATTAATGGGTAGCTGATGAAGATGATGATGATGAATTTAATGTAGAACGAAAAAAACGAAAGTAAAAACGGCAAGAAAACCCTATACCTCAACTCGACTCGTCTTGCCAGCATGGTATGGTAGGCTAAATTTCCTCCACAATATAAGGTGGAGACCTTAGTTATCGACACCCACGGATTGAGATGGGATAGTGGCATTATGTATTCTTATTCCGTCACTACACGGATACCTATTAGAGTATACGATTGCGGTTGCACAATTTTTTATATTTTGCAAATGTTTGTGTATATATTATGTATGTAAATCCGTTGTTTAGATCCCATAACACAATTTTATATTAGCTTACTTTGAGCTAGACGCTGAGTAACAAAAAAAAATGCCCCAAATAAAATTTATTTATATATATAGCATTCAAAGAATGTAACACTTTCGCATATACTACACAACATTAAAAGCAAGCAGCTAATTCTTAGCGCACGTGCTTACTACGTACACAGAGTCATACCTCACCAAACCTAGTTCAATAAATACGATTTTGGATATGCATAATGAGAGCTGTCCATGGCCAAGTATAACTATGGTCAATGAGTACTCAGGGAGAAGTAAACGCGGAACTATCAGACAAACTGGTGCCTATTTCTATTATTGTTACAACTAAGGAAACGTATTAGCAAGCGCTAAGTGTGAAAGCTTCAATACCTCCAAGGTGGAATGAATAATTAGTTCTATACCCAGCTGTGCAATGTTAGTCATTATTTATACCTAAATTAGGGTTTCTAATTCTATGTCACCGACACTTAGTTGAGTTACTTTCTATAGTAAACTATAGAGTCTGATGTAGATTAAGCGCACCCGTTTATCTTGATCATAGATATAGTTAACATTATTTTTATCATTTCTATTTAATTGCTGAAGCTGAATCAATGGTAGTTTCACCATGCTATATTACAATAGCTATAGAAAAAAGCATCTATTGTAAAATGTTTAAGACGCGTTTTTCCTCTGGATTTAGGCACGCACTTATTTCATTAACCTTTAGTAGGTTATTTATCTTCTTTTAAAGTTGATTATTTTTAGTCATCACAAAATTGTTGCTAAAGATACGTTTGAAATTGATTTTTAAACAAAAAACACTAGAAGCGATTCCACCATGTCACAAGGTAAAAGGGAAAGTCCAAGATACACATAAATATATCACACAATCAATGAACATTCGAATCAAAAACTTTCATAAGCAAAACGTCACATTATTATACATCGCCAGCATTCAATGGTACATTAAATCTTAAGGCATATCATTGCAACACACGCCAACGCATACATTGTTCCAAGAACTACGGATGTTCTATTTAAGTAACTAAATTGTAAACATAACGGGGTTTATACTTCAACAGAGCGTTTCTTATCTCTTGTACAGTAACTAAATAGTTACTTAGCGAAAACGTGCTTAAGATTTTACAAGTTTTTCAAGTTAAGGCGTGCCTATGTTCATATTCTACGGCTTTTATGAATTATTATTATGATGTAAGGTGCAGTAACTGTATTTGTTTAATTGCTCACGATACGGCAATTAATGAGAAACGGTGGGAGTGGGCCAGTAGACAAATCTAACTTTAAAGTGATGTAGAATTTTATAATCATTTTATTGTAATGAGAGAGTCTCGTGAATCGTATAATAATTGAGTAGTTTATGATGTACAAAAGCAGTAAAACAGTTTACAGTGATTTTTAAATAAGATTGTATGCAATCGACTCATTAAAGCTGTGCTCCAATGATTAATTGTTTCATGTACTATATTGTCTCCGTGTTGTGACGGATTAAGAATACATAATGTCACTACCCCATCTCAACCCGTGGGTGTCGTAAAAGGCGACTAAGGGAGTAACCATAAATAAGCAAACAAGTGCACTGCAAGAAAAAAAAAATTCGAAACAAACCCTATACCAACCCGTCTGAGCAGCGTGGTATAGTAGGCTAAATTCCCTCTACATTCTTTGGAGGAGACCCGTGCCCAGCAGTGGGGCGTTTATGGGTTGAAATGATGACTATATTGTCATTTTTAATCTATGGGAAATTTTAACAGAACATACGGAAGATTAAATGATTTATTTTGGGTTTTGAAACTTGATCTAATTCCCTTATCAACTCGTAAACCGCTATTTCTATCTTAGCATTGAAGATAGTGGTCATGTAGAAGTCAAAAGCCTCACTGCAGTTTGTGTGATAAATTCTCAAGTTCATTAATATGTAGTTAGTAGTCACAAATAGGATATAGGGTTTATTGACTACGTAATAGTGAGCAAGGAACTGGTTTCAATGTATGGGTAAAAGTGAACCATAAGCTACGATTCAGACCAACCGGCTCGCATCGGCCCGCGCCGGGCGGCATTTTACAATGCGTTAAAGAACATTGAAATGTATCAACAGTAATTACAGTTCATATTTGCATGCAACTTACGGTCGGAGCCGGTCGGCCGTCGCGACGCGTCGCGGGATGCCGACGGAGGTAACTATGCGTAAGTTGCATGCAAATATGAACTGTAATTACTGTTGATACATTTCAATGTTCTTTAACGCATTGTAAAATGCCGCCCGGCGCGGGCCGATGCGAGCCGGTTGGTCTGAATCGTAGCTAAAACAGACTTCTTACGATCTAAGGTCGCGTGAACAAAAATAAATATAAATTAAAAATATAAATAAAATATTCGTGAAAAGTGATTTCATGTGTGAATTTACTATTAAAGTTGAGCTGGTCATGGTGCCTAAAAGTTAGTAATGCGTAAACTTTAAAAATTCAATGGTCCACAATCATAAATCCCGTTTTTAATACCAAGGAAGTTATTAAAAACATTTAAAAATAATGTACTCACTTGAGTACATTATTTTTAGTGATCAAAAATAAAGATTGATCACTTCATTATACGAAACGGCTTGCACATTATACTTTTAAAATAATAAATTGTGTAAATTGCTTTCTTTTTAAAATAGTAGGTACTAAAGGACAATTATGAGCAATATTTTTCAGTACAATTTAGTAAATCATTGCTAAGATCAATCCACATTACTTTCAAGAATGAATAATCATACCATGTGAACCAAATCATTACTACTGAACTGGTCGTTTCTTAATTAGACACGAAAATTATCAATTGGATCAGTCACAAATGATATATTGAGTGAGCATTTAAACAGTATATTATATATCTTATCTATACTTATAATATTATAAAGCTTGTTTGCTTGTTTGGTTTTTTTTAATTGAAACATTCTATTAGTAATAATAATAATATAATAATATTCTACCACATTCACACAGCGCCATCTAGTCCCAAAGTAAGCAATTATATTTGCTTGTGTTATGGGTACTAAACAACTGATATACACTTAAATACATTTTTTTTTGTAAATACATACATATTATAGATAAATTACACCCAGACACAGCACAAACCTTTATTATGCTCATCACACAAAGATTTGTCCTGGGTGGGGATCGAACCCACGACGTCCGGCTTAGCAGTCAGGGTTATTAACCACTAAACCAACAGGCCAGTTAGTGTTGGATAGCAAGCGATATAGAAACATAAGTTGAATATTGGTCAAACAAATTTACAAAGAAATGAAGCCCCGGGCAGCAAATAGTTATTCAATAATGATATATTAGTATGTCGTTCTATGGACTTCGATCACGGGCAACTTATTTCTTGCGACCCTGTGTTTAATTAGCTCCGTCAACCGGTTTGGTGAAAAACATTTTTTTAATGCTCACAGCTTGTCAGGTGGATAAGCGTATATGATGTTATAATTATTTCCATGTCAATGTTACTCTAATAGAGACGAATATAATAGTAATATATAATATATATTCTACCACATTCACACAGCGCCATCTAGTCCCAAAGTAAGCAATTATATTTGCTTGTGTTATGGGTACTAAACAAGTGATATACTACTTAAATACATTTTTTTTGTAAATACATACATATTATAGATAAATTACACCCAGACACAGAACAAAACTTTATAATAATAATAAAATAATCATTTATTTATAAAGCAACTGAGGCTCAATTACAGAAAAACGTACACACACATAATACAAAATAAAATGTCATAATATAAATACATAAGATGTCATAAAATTTCCAAAAAATAATAATTATAGATAAGTACATTATAATATAATTCTAAATAAAAATAAAATAGTAAATGTCAATATGCTCATCACACAAAGATTTGTCCTGGGTGGGGATCGAACCCACGACCCCCAGCTTAGCAGTCAGGGTCACTAACCACTAGACCAACAGACCAGTCATAATATCTTTAAACCATTTTATTTTTCCATTTTTTTTTAACATTTTAATGAAATTTTTTTTTTTTTATCTTAGCAATGGTTTCACCGTGAGGGCGCCTCAGGGGAGGGGTTCATCGTGTAATAGAGCGAGGAAAACGGGCAGTGCCTGGGACTTGCGATTCCAGAAGTTGTGATATTTTTTTTATACTTTGGTAAATATCTAGTATGATAGTTCAATGTTGTTGTGGTATATCTATACTAATATTATAAAGTTGAAGAGTGTTTTTTGCTTGTTTGGTTGGACGCGCTAATCTCAGGAACTGCTGGTCCGATTTGAATGATTCTTTTAGTGTTAGATAGCCCATTTATCGAGGAAGTCTATCGGTTATATAACATCAAGTGAAGACCAATAAGAGCTGAGCTCCGGGGAAACAGCTGGTCTTTACTAAAATTATAAATACGAGTTAATCTGTTTGTTCTTTACGCTTTAAAGCATTAACCACTCAACCATTTTTCATGAAATTACACATGAAGGTAGTCTAGTACCTGGAGAAAGGTAGGTATATCTATATAATTGTATACATCTAACATAGATATAACAAACAAAAAACAAGAACAAAATTATGCTTGTACAGCATAATTTTGTATTTACATGTACATACAATAGTTCTTTATCCCAATAAAAAGGCACTTGAAACACCACTCACTTGAAAAAAATATTATCTTAAGTTATTAGTCGATTTTTTGTAAAGATATTTTTACAATCTAGTCGAAATTTTGTCGTGACTTAGGTCACTTAAAATATGAATAATTGAATAGGCATATATTACTAAATATCGTGCTTGGTATGCGTATGTCTTGAATCCAAATCTTCTCTACTTGACACTCCAACGGCCTTTTACTAAGTAATTGCACAGCTACTGAGTAGGTATTCAAATTACCTAATTGAGATTTGACACAATAATCGAATAAATGTCGATTAATTACATTCTCGCCTTACGTTTGCAACACGAAACCTTTCGTCTCGTAACCGAATGCTAATGCTTTACTTGTTTTGTTTACAGTAACTGTGCTCCATTGTTGTTAGACAGCGGCAAATTTACGTGCCAACAGTTTTGCAATAGCCAACCAGTTTTTGTAGTTGCGATGAAGATATGAGAATGCTAGTACCGAAGTACTTTCGCAATGTGTCACGTAATTAAACTGTTATCAGAGAGTCGTAGGTATCACAACCCTTCTATCTGACGCCTTAGATTAAGTAGGCAAGTTACAATTGCTCAATTAATTATTTCGAAGTAACGACTCGGTACCTAAACAGAGCCTGTTTTGCGCAGTTCTTGAAGTTTACTACGCACAGTAATTACAATCCATTTTAGGCGGCAATTTTAATTAAACCGCTTAGTGTTGTATTCGTTGTTGTTCAATTGAGAATAGATTTACTTAGATATTAATCCTGCATTTTGATAGTATTATGTTGAATATCTTATCACAGTGGTAATCTAATGCGTACTAATAGACAATAAATGCGTGACTCGAAAATGCTGCTCTCAACGCGTTATAAAGCTTTTACGATCTCTTTAGCAACGCTTTGTGAATGAAGTTACAACACCTAATTTTAACATTAAAATATTACTTCGCTCACATTGAAGACGCTATAAAATTATCTAATAGCAGTCATAAAATGTCACCTAGCAACACTGACGGTAATATCTGTGAAACGTAATAAAAAGTTGCTAGATTAAAAATTATAAATGCGTATTTAAAATGCAAGAATGCGATACAATGAACTCGGCAGAAACATCGCGACCTTGGTAGTGAGAAAAGAAAATAAGCAAAATATTTCGAGTTCATTCTTAGCGTACTCCGGTACTCGTACGATTTAATGTTCGGAACTGCGAATGGCCAGTGAAGGCAAGCAGCTTTCGGCTTAATCCGGACCTGAGCGACTTATAAAACGCCTTTTACTTCACTATACACATGAACGTCTGTCGTGGGCGGGATCCACCGATCCCCTACTCTTAGTGCTCGACATTACCACATTGTTATTTCGACCACACAACTATTACGCAACCACATATTCGGATATTTTTTTAAGGATATCAATTGAAGAGAGAGAGCTGCAATATAAGATGGATGCCGCTCCTAAATTTTGCAATTGTATTAATCCCGAATGAAATATACCGCAATAACGGTGCAAATTAATTTTCTATTTGAAGTCTCCGGAATACAAACAATATATTAATTAATTTCGTTATGACAGTTATTGGAGTAGGCTTATAGTCATTAAGCTATTTGATTTATAAAGAACATTTTGGTTCAGACATATTATTACGGGGCAACTGGACGCATGAATTATAAGGAGGAAATTAACTAGTAGCTTACACCCTTTCTAGAAATGAAAGGAGGTAGTAATAAGGAAGTTAGATTAAACAGTGGCTGGGTTGGGCCCTAAATATTTACTAACATAATTTCCGTTGCATGGGCGTAGTTCTTAGTCGGGCATCATCATCTAAGAGTGGGAAGGCGCAAAGACATTAATGTCAATTCGGACTTTAATGAGCATTGAATCTGATTGCTTCTAAACAGAAACTGCAAAATTATAAAATGTGAAGGCATATATATTAATGATAAACTCTGCTATACTTATTGACTTATAAAAATGTATTTTAGAGCACTACTCTAAAACACATTTTTATAGGTCAGTGGCTATAATTAGTAGGTATTTATTCATCTTTGTTTAACAAATATGGCCGCTGTAAAATTAAGTGTAAAAATGGTCGTATCACACCAATTTCGAATTGAGTACATTTAATTGTTCGACACAAATGGTGTTTGTAAGCGTCAGCACTTAAAATCCATTTAAGTCGTATCATGATGTAATGACATGCTTGAATCGTATACGTAGAAAGTTTACGTAAAATCCGCATCTGTACACAATGCAACAAAAATAAAACTGTGTTCCTTTTAAGGAGATGGTACGCAATACCGGCTATCGCGACTCACAGTCCTTTAAAGTCGCTAAGCGGCTTATGAAATGTGGGTACAGACGATCCAACTTTTCTCATCGAGCACTACTCATGTGATCATAATGGTCATAACATCGCAGATTACTCGCAATCCACTCCCATCAACTGAATGAATTTTTCTTTCATATAGTCCGCGAGTTCCGGGTATAGTTTATTGATCATTATAAGTCGTATAAATTACTTGACGGCTCCGTCTTGAACAATCTTGACAAAAACGCGTCGGCGCTTTTTAAATAAGCTTATTTTCTTGTATCAATGTGAGGCGTGTAAACGTAATGTTTCATTAAAATTTTAATAGAAGTAATAAATCTTTCTAATAGCTCATTATTTCAGTTTGTCGAACGTGTTTGACAACATTAATAAATATAATTTGCATCAATTAAAGCTGGGGTACAAATGATATATTGTATTGACTACTATGTGTGTAATAAACGTTTGAATGTTCAAGGGGATTTATACTTACTTATTTATAATTTTGTTTATTGTTCAATTTGTACTACATAACAAATTTGGTCTTTGATTTGCGAATCCCGGGTCAGGAAAAGTGTTGCCATAAAGTTCTCAGAATGTACCTGATGTTTGGAAGTGCGACTGGTTAATAGCAATAGGCTCGATTGCTCACACATGGTGTCTAACATAAATCGCGAAGTGTGAATGTGATATTCCTCTGTCAACTCCTTCGGAGAAAGAGGCTTGACGCTATAAGTGCTGCTTATTTTCTCAATGGATTATCACTTCCTATAATACAGAAAACATGTCCTTAAAAAAGGACATTTATTCTGTGTAGTCGCAATTATATGCATACTTTATTATGTTCAAAATATAGCACAGAAATCAGTCCACCTAATTCCAATCTAAGCACATAACCGCAAAATACGTGCTTTGTAAATTAAAAAGCTAACCACTATTCATATTACATTAATCTTTGCCATTATAACCGTGTCTTTTCAAGTTATACATTAAACACTCCACTTTATATGTATTACTTGCAACAGTTGACAAAGTTTCACAATGCTGGAGGTTAACAGACCATCGCTTATCTGCAAAGCGTTAGCCTTTTCCCTCAGTCGCTTACAACTAGCTGATAAACTACTTAGAGTGAAATGAAAGCGAACAGCCTGTATAAACGTAAATGCAGCACGATGTATGTAGATTAAACCACTCATACATGCGGTGGCCAGTTCATATTATATAACAATGAAAGCAGCATGCATTTTTGACAGCACGACCTTTCTATGCACCCATTGCACTAGTTTATAATCAGTAGAAAGCTGGCCGCAGGCGACAGGAACTAACCTTTTGAGACGACCTTTTAGCCAATATTAGGTGACCGACCCCGGCAGTGCGATACGTTAAATAAGCTACCATTTTACCGTGATAACGTTTTGGTCGTGGATAATTTCTATGTAAGCGTAGGCGTGAGCATCGGTCACGTATTGGCCTGAGTTATAACCCGGGAATGAAATAAATCTAACTTAGTACTGTACCTTTGGTGTTGACTGCTGAGCGTATAGACCGCCCACGCTGAGGATTTACATACGTAATACGCCTCGTAACTACCGCTTCGTCAATCTTGCGAGTGCGAAATAATTGCGAAGCCGACCCTTTACGTGTTATTATGAAAATCATTCTAACGGTTTACCCTATATAGGGACTGACCTATTTAGGGTATGTAGGAGTAGATGTAGGCGTTACATTTATTAGGATCATAGAATTAAAGTGTATGGCCTAAAATACGCCCGATATAATAAATGCAAATGGCTTTGAATACTAAAATTGTTCAAACATTATAATCATAGCAGCAACTTGTTAATATCCTTCTGCTGAGCAAGTAGCTCTTATCCTCTGTGTCATTTGAGAGATTTCAGATAATAATTTATTTTTTGTACACACAAATGCAATTTGGTAGTTTAGTATATTTTTGAACTGTGCTCACACGCGGATAGTTTTTTGTTTTCAATTTGACAGTGACACTGCCCATTGGAATCGATCTCAAATCTTACGCATTGGAGTCGATTGCTTTGTATTCGACTCCCACCACTTGAAAAATTATACTTTATCGTCACAATAGCTTTGAAGTATCAGCTGTATCGAATATCTCTGATAATATCGGAACGACTTACAACTACCTTCAAATTTAATAAAATCTATTCGTTTATCAATTTAAATTAGAAACAAGCTATTGTACAGCGCAACCTAAACTCGATTAACTTTTTACAACAGGAATAAGCAAATATGAAATCGGTTTTACAATAGAACTGTTTCAGCTTTCGCTTCGTATCGTTGCACCGAACTGTAGATACAGGTTCGTTCACGCATATTTTCTAATTCGATTCGCAATAACAATGTTTGCGGTCAATGTGACTGCTATTATATCCGTGCGTATAAAATTTTCGAAAAATAATCTCATGGCGCAATAACTCCATCCAACAATGTAGGTAGGTGGATTTAATGAAAAACTGTTGTTATTCTGTCGTGTTGTAAGCATTTTTTTGTTTGGTTGCTTAAATAAAGTTGGTAAGTGATACCTACCTCACTACGGGTGGTCGGCTCTGCACTGGTTTTTGTTCATATTATTTGTTATATAAATGTTGATGGCTCCTACACGTTGAGCTACCGTGACTGACAGTGTTTCATCATACTGACATATTTATTTACGTCATTTTTGGTGACTCCAACGAAGCAAAATGTTTGATTGTTTTATTTATTTTCTCATAATACATCGCCTTAAAGTCAAATGGAAAAACTTTTTGCTTTCGAATTACTTAATTCTCTTTTGTTAGCGTAAAGTTGGCAACTAATATTATAACCTTATAGAAGAATAAACCTTTTCCTCCTTATTACAAATTACGGACTAAGCATTAAACCAGGTTTAAATTGACAACTTTGACACTAAAACAATGGCTTATGTCAATTTAAACCTGGTTTAATACTTAGTCTATGTTTTACAATAAGGGGTTTTTGTCCTATGTGCCGCAATTGACGTTTTTTAACAATTATAAATAAATATAACGTGATGAAAAGTAAAATATCGTTTTGCCGCAAAACCATTTCAAAGTAATATAATATTAGCAGAGCTGTTTATATTACATAAAATGACAAACAATATTGTCTATCTAAAACTTCATCTTGGTACTTGAGGCAAGTACCCACCCACGCGAACAATTCTCGTCTCAAACGTGAGAACTGTCTGGTGTCTAATAACATGATGACGTTCATTAGAACATGACAGTAGGAAATAACTCTCAAGACATCTTTAAATTCAATATAGTCTTGGAATAAGTCTTCACTTGACATTTTTCTAAAATACTTAAAGTTAAAAAAGCCTGAACGGTATATTTCTTAAAAAAAAATCCCTCAAACTTCAAGAAACCATTGAAATAAAAATTTAAACGTTTTAAAGTGTAAGAGATATTGTTTACTCATAATTTTGATAGAAATTTTATCCAAAGTCCAAAATTATAAATTTTGGATTAAGCTTCTGATAAAAAAAAAACAGCAATATATATATATTTTTTTTGTATACTACCACATTTACACAGCGGCATCTAGTCCCAAATTAAACAATTACATTTGCTTGTGTTATGGTACTAAACAACTGATATACTACTTAAATACTTTTTTTTTTGTAAATACATACATATTATAGATAAATTACACCCAGACACAGAACAAACCTTTATGCTCATCACACAAAGATTTGTCCTGGGTGGGGATCGAGCCCACGACCTCCGGTTTAGCAGTCAGGGTCACTAACAACTAGACCAACAGGCCAGTCAAATTATAAAAGTAAATAATTGAATAACTATAGTTTTAACTACTAAATGTTTCAACTTATCTTTTAAGAGGCAATAAGTTTCTATAACAATTGCTTATTATGTCTTCAATATTCTTTTTACCCGACTGTCAGGACGGGTATTGTTTTTCACGCGTATCTTGTATGTTTGTAAATTTCTTTATTCCCACGAATCTTCCAAACGGCTGGATGGATTTTGACAATTATGGTATCGTTAGATTTGTCTAGAAAACCCAAGTGTTCTTAGATAGGTTTTAATAATAAAAATACTTAAAAGGCGGGCTTTTGACGCCAAATTGTAAGAAGTTCAATTTTTTTTTTAACCAAACCTATTGAGTTGGGTGCCAAAATAAAGAGAATCAAAAGGAGATTACATATATTCAAAAAGAGATTATACATAATTGAATGGTTCCAAATTGTAAGCAGTTCTATTATTTTTTTTAACCAAACCTATCGAGTAGAGTATCAAAATAAAGGGAATCAAATGGAGATTACAAATATATACATATATGTATTTAAATTTAATCAGGTATAATAATATTACAATAATTTTACGGTCTTTTTAGTGCGGTGCTCTCTGTAGATATTTTGCAGTCGGGTTATTAAATTTTTTTAATTATATTTACTTGTTAAAAGGAGAATTTATAACATAGCACCACGCCTTTTTCCCCGAAGGGGTCAGCCAGAGGTGTTTCATACCCACATTTCGCCAGCTATGTTTGGTCCCATGAAATAGGGGGCGAGCCTATTGTCATCAACCGGGAACATTTGTTTACCAAACTCCGGGAAAATCTTAATACTGGAATTTCATGATAGAAAAACCCAATACCATTTTCACCCGAGCCGGGAATCGAACCCGGGACCTCTTGCACAGCAGAGAATTTATTTAAGTGTAAATTTACCTGGAATGGTGTGGCATCGTGAGGTCGGGGTAAGAACTCCGATTGTGGTAAATTTGAACTGTAATGTATTTGGTGCTTAACAGTAAAATGGCTCGGCATAGGTCCTTATTTTCATTATTTCGTAGGTTAATTATGGCCAACTCGGTTACTTAAAGTTGTTTTTGTTAGTTTATGATTGTAGGTTGATTAAGGCTTGGTAATTTAAAGCTGTGTTGCTTAGTTTAAGACTTGATTTTAGATTATAGGAATGATTCATTCTATGTACTTTATTTAGCAACCAATAGGTTAAATAATAATAATAATATTCTACCACATTCACACAGCGCCATCTAGTCCCAAAGTAAGCAATTATATTTGCTTGTGTTATGGGTACTAAACAACTGATATACTACTTATATACATTTTTTTTTGTAAATACATACATATTATAGATAAATTACACCCAGACACAGAACAAACCTTTATGCTCATCACACAAAGATTTGTCCTGGGTGGGGATCGAACGTGGGGATCGAACCCACGACCTCCGGCTTAGCAGTCAGGGTCACTAACCACTAGACCAACAGGCCAGTTAAATATAGATAGGTACTAAATTACTCTTAGAATCAAGCATACTGTAATGTATGAATAATTATATCATCAGTTACCTAATAATGTCCCACTGCTGGGCTGGGGTCTCCTCTCTCTCTTCTATCTAGGAGCTGAGAGGGTAGGTCATACATAATAATATGAGGGTCTAGATAGGTCATAATTCATACATGTTGGCCTGGTGTGGATTAATGGATGAATAATAATATATTATAAAGAAAAACACAAATTCGTAGAACTATAAAACAATTGCATCGTATAATCTGTATTGCAACTATTATTAGAAATTACATTAGGTATAAGTCTAAAAATAGTAAGTTATGATTGATTTAATCAGATCACCAAATAAATGCACCTTAAATATTCAAAGATAAGGTATAATATTGTTTACATTTTAGGCTAGTTTAGGGTACAGTTTAGTATCGGAATGTAATATGGTCATAAAGACACTCGACGGTAGGCCGCCCGGTGCGAACGACGCGTGCGCAACTTTACGATACCTTGCATAGTGCCGCCATTTGTTAAACAAAATGCAGTAAAGAGTTTACATACCCTCTGTTATACATTATGTAGGTGTTATGACAGTTTAATATAAAACTGGCTAGACTATAGATGGCGACTGTATAAGCATTTGCTTGACGAGAATATTCGCCAAGACTTTTTTCGTCGTCAGAAATGCTCATGAAGTTCGACTGGTGGCAAACATGCTTATGGTCTGCCTACTGGTAAGTGGGTACTGTAGCTTAGAGACGTCTGCAATAGCATTGGTATTACGAACACATTGTTGACCTTGAAATTCCTTTTCTTTTTCTCAGAACCGATACTGTAGGTAGTCCTTGGGAAAACCTCGTTAGGGAGTTGAAATGCCAAATATTTGACTTATAACGTGCTTCGCACAAACGCAACTAATGCTAGTATAATATTATTATCATCCTCATTTATGAGGTGAGGCATAGGCCTCAGGTTCAGCAGTGAATTTCATATTATTGTAACATATACCTACATATATACATAGCGCTTACAGCTGTAATTGTAAATATTTTATGTTTGTTATAAGTGATTTGAAACCTAATTAATTAAAACCATAAGCTTTTATTTGGAAAACAATGCTGTTATAATGTTTATGATAGCTATATAATAAAGTTCTTATGTATTTATATACTTGTTTGGTATCTCGTAACTAATTTGTAGTTATAAAATCTATTAGCAACTTTGTAAGT
Source organism: Laspeyria flexula (assembly GCA_905147015.1). Classification (NCBI taxonomy): domain Eukaryota; kingdom Metazoa; phylum Arthropoda; class Insecta; order Lepidoptera; family Erebidae; genus Laspeyria; species Laspeyria flexula. The sequence continues at coordinate 12,384,200 of LR989956.1, forward strand.
TGTGTTTTGCGCGGCTATTATAATGCTTGTAATATACAATTTAACGTATCATACTAGTTAGGTAGTAAATTGTGCGAGAGGTTACTACTGTCTATAATAAAATATATAGAGGTTCTGTTTTGCTAAAGATATAATATATTGAGTTTCGAACGCGGTAGCTAACGGTTTGATTCAGATTCGAGTATTTAATTGTTAATTGAAAATACTGATTTCCTTAAGGAGTTGGCAGAGATGTTAGATCACGCGTAAGACGGTGTGGGTCTATCAATATTTAGTTTTTTTTTAAGCTATTGCATAGCTTTTATCGCGGGCTTTGATTTTATATACACAACTCTCACTCGTTACGGCGATGGCGACCTTAACCAATCGACAATGGCTAAAGTTGTGTGTTGATATGTACATAATATTTTTGTGACTCCTTTTGCAAACTATATACTCCTTTTGCAAAATATAATATAACCCGAAGTAGCAAGTATCTCCAAAGAACGCGTGATTGAGGTACAGTCAGCAACATATCCATAATTTCAAAACGCATGTGTACTGTAGCACACCTAAACTATTTAACAAAACTAGTGCCAGAATTTAATTTTCATCGTAAATTCAATTCTGGCACGTAGTTTTGTTAAGTTATTTATGTGTGCTTCGAGATACATGCGTTTTGAAATTTTACTTTATACTTTATTGCACAAAAAGAAAATACATAAAATAATTTCACAATATACATAAAAAAAGCATACAAAGGCGATCTTAACTCAGAATTGAGTTATCTAACAGCAAACCCAGAAGTGTAGAGGAAATAAGTGTAGGTAAGAGAGCAAGAATTAAGTGTTCAACCATACAAAGAAAAGGTAGACTAGAAAAAGGGAGAATTTTGTATATGTGTTCAACTACTTTTGTTGTCGACCGTACAAGTCACAAGTACAATAATTATCTAGTTATATTAAAATGAATGTAAATAAAAAGTTTTCAGTGAAAAGCCACACAACAATATCCCATAACTACATATACAAGTAATATACAAAACATATACACGCAAGCCCACACTATACACTGAATAAACAACGCGAAAGATTGACAATATATCACAAACACATGCATACCGTGGAACAGTACCGTAGTCACGAAGCGGCGAAGAGTTCCTTCTTTGTTAGAACGATATCAAGATGCTTACGAAAGAATGTGCCAAGTAATTGTTAAACTATGCAAATTACTCTGTGTAACTCCGCGAAACTCGGAGATTAAAAGTTTCACGTTTTCTTTAGCCATTTGATAGTGGTGCGTGTTAATTATACAACTTCTGTACGATACGATAATACTGAAATATTGGTTAACAAATCCTTCAATATTGACGAAAAATGAAACTTTGCTTTCTATTAAATATGTTTCTCTCAAATATATGCGGAATGACACTCCTCCATAAACAAGTCACAGATAATACATACATAACACTTTCAAAATTACTATAGTTATCAGTCAAAAGTGAAGACTTGCAATGCAACTAAAAAATTACAAAGTACAATACATTTCTGCAATGATTTCATGAAATTTTATTCCGAAAAATCGGAATTGTGTCTAATGAAGACCTACAGTTTTGAAAGCATCAGCAAGTTTTTCGTATGATTTGCAATTAGGTACGTTATTTAGAATAAGAAAGGTCTTCTCATTGTCTTTGGGCGCATTTGTTTCCTGACCAAAACATGTGTCTTTTAAACGTTATTTGATTTGGTTGTATTTAGTAGCGTGTGCAAAGTTCAGCGTTGATGATTCTCTCTAACTGCTCGACATAACTAGAGCGAGACCGTAGTACTATTACATATTCTGTGGCGAGACTAAGGTCGTGGCCTTACGTACAAAGAGAATGCGTAAACAAAGTATTCTACTTTTGAGTCCGAAAACTTAGCTTGTTATATCTTCCATAAACAATTTTAGAAAAAAGCGATTAAAACTAATTTTGTGGATCTGTTTGGTAGCTTCCAGGTTGAAAGTTAGCTATGGATTTGATAGCTGGTGCTATTTTCGGGATATTTAGAAGGCGAGTCTTTTAGTGTTGGATAGCGCATTTATCTAAGAAGGTAATAGGTTATATAACATCACGCTACTGCTAATAGGAGCTGAGCAGTTGCTAAATAAAGAACGACGGGAGCAAAGTCCCCAAAGCCGAAGAATTCTAGTATTATTAAAAAGTAGTAAAAATTAGCTATGAACTTTAGTGACACTCATTATCGCGTAGGTACTCAATAGCTTACTGTTGTTTTAGATGCTATTAAAGTTTATATTATTCGTAAAATACATACAATTTTAATGTTACATCGTCACATCCATCACCTTTGATCAAACAATCTCTTCCGCTTGCAATCTAATATACACTAACTTGTCCTTTAAACTATCTTCCGCCTGCGTTGTATGTCGATAAAAAGCCTATGTGCTATTCCAGATTATAATCCATCCATGTGTCAAATTTCATTCAGATTTTTTCAGCCATTCTGGCATGACTGAGTGACAAACATTCATTGAAACTTTTGCATTTATATGTGGCTTACTGTCTGTAAGAAATTGTAAGATGAATTTTTATATTAAAGTAAGATTTTATTTTCTTTGCCGTAAATAAAATACAAGTATTTCTGAGTAAATATTAGTAATTTTAGTCCGTGTAGTGACGGATTTAGAATACATAATGTTACTACCCCATCTCAACTCGTGGGTGTCGTAAAAGGCAACTAAGGGAGTAGCAATTTTATGTAGACAATAGCACTGCGAGAAAAGGAAAATTCGAAACAAACCCTATACCAACCCGCCTGGTCAGCGTGGTATAATAGGCTAAATTCCCTCCACTTTCTATGGAGGAGACCCATGCCCAGCGGTTGTAATGGGTTGAAAAGATAATGATGATTAGTAATTTTAGAGGCCGGGTGTATCGAACACAGCAAAACAATGGAAGTCATAATCATATTTGCTATTTCTCCAAATCTGCAATTATGTATTAGCAACTCGGGGTAAAACCGCAACTGTGATTGCTGCAACGAGAAATTAATATCGCCCACACTACGATATGACTCATAATGCTAGTGAGTGCAATCCATGGTAGGGAGGTAGTCATAATCCATTAGATATAGCTAATTAATGAGTGATCGTGTTACATGTCTTGTCAACAATGTGTTGTGAATTTAAGCGAATACGATCAGTGTCAATGGGGATTTCATTATATGGAATTTATATGTACTACCTATCATCTAAACGAATATGTTATTATAAAACTGAAGAGTTTGTTTGTTTGTTTGAACGCTAGGTTCTCAGGAACTACTGGTCCGATTTGAAAAAAATATTTTAGTGTTCGATAGCCCATTTATCGGGGCATGTTAAGTGGTATATTACATCACGCTACGATTAATAGGAACTGAGCAGATGCAAAATAAAGAACGAATATAAAATAGATTTGCCAAAGGTAGCTATGGAATATTGTAATTTGAAAAAGTTTCTCACAGAAAGTTTATGCAAATTATAATTTATATTAAAATATATAAATATGTATATATATTTAATTTTTAATATTTATTTAACTCAATATATTATAGTCTGTATTTATAGACCTATTATAGGTATTCAATTCAACTTTGACATTCAGAACCAGTAGTTGTTAAGTTTATATACCTACTTATTTATTTACAAGCTCGTGGTCAGTAATGGCGACCTTGGTAAATGCAGTCATTATAAAATTCAATCTAAATATTCTACGTGTAGATAATATCTGTAACATAGCTTTAACATTATCATTTCATGATTAAGTGCAATCAGGTTTATCAGATCTGTTATTACTTATCCATCATTATTTTTAAACTTGCGACGTCATACATGTGCGTGTGTTTATGTGTTGTGTGTCGTGTTTATACATACATACATACATATAGGACACGCCTCTTTCCCAACAGAGGGGTCATCATTTTCAACCCATAAACGTCCCACTGCTGGGCACGGTTCTTCTCCAGAGAATGTGGAGAGAATTTAGCCTACCATACCACGCTGGCCAGACGGGTTGGAATGGGGTTTGTTTCGAATTTTCCTTTTCTCGCAGTATTCTTATCTGCTTAAGAATACTCCCTTAGTCGCCTTTTACGACACCCACGGGTTGAGATGCAGTAGTGACATTATGTATTCTTAATCCGTCACTACACGGATAACAGAGATGACAGAGGCAGAGGCTATTTCCTTCCACTTGCTGCGAATCTGACATCTTTGGCTTCTTCAAAATTAATCATTCATTCTCGCCGGTTGAGGGTTGTTGTTTATGTTAAATAAAATAAAAATAGCTTTAAAAACCGGTAAAACAATTTTTTCTACTTTTGAAAGATAAATTAATTCCTTGAGTATGCTGAGATAATAAAATTACATAGCGTGTTATAAAATAGTCCAGTGTTTAAAATATTTAGAATAGAAAACTATATATATTATAAATTTACTATTTACTATATATTTTCCAAGCTCTGTTAAGACAAGTAAGCGCAGCATTTTGATAGTAAAAATATTATAGTAGACACGTACCACGTGTAAGTAATTCTTTCTTATTTGATTGTTTACTTTCGTTCATTATAATAACTTTATGTATAAAGGTTTCATTCGCTATCATAAGTAATAAACAAACGAATTTCCATATATTTTGCAACTAAAGTAAGCCTCACAATAAACTTTTCATAATTATCACATATCTTGTACAGGCATCCATTGTTTTGTTAAATATTTTAATATCAGAAACACGCGGTGTAAATTATTGCGCATTTATGAAATTAACGTCCCGCTTTTATGGTAACCACATTTTTTCATGTGCATTTTTGTACACGAGGTAGAGGTATGACCTTTAATTTTATGCATTCTTTATGTAATGTAATAAGTTTTTTTTTTAACTTATTTAATTTTGAATTATTTATTTGGTCCCGTGTGGGATTGGAATCTATAACCTCTTATTCAGCAGCTGTACCTATAGTCGCATATTATTACAATTATTAAAGATAATGCTGTTGTTATCAGCACGAATACGTACTTAAAAATTTTCAAGTGGAGGTATCGATTGGTAGGATTATTGTAGCTCTGAAGTTTCATCCGAAACTTTGAATTTTCTTTCTATGCAGGGTTCTTAGACAAAACCATGTTAACAGGCATCAAATTAAACGATACAAAAGACGGTGGATAGCATTTTCACTCACTGTCTAAGCAAATTTTTCGTCATCAATAAAACTTCAAGGTTTTAATTAAGTTTGTCTGAAAAATATACTCTAATTTACTCTGAACTGCCAGCAATTTCGAACCATTAAAAATCTCATAGAAAGTGATCGTTTCAGATAATATATTGGCAAGCTCTTAAGTTGGCGGCTTGCACGCAACCGGAACAAATTAACGCCTTACACGTTATGATATTTATCAGCCGATCTAATAACAGGATACCTTACAAGCAACATCACCCATAAAGTTTTGCTATCCTTTCATACCGAACCTGAGTCCCGATGTATGTCGTCTAATTTTATACACTAAGACGTGAAACTAAGTACTTCTGTTTTATTTTTAATCAAGATACTGATTATGTTGCAAACAAATTAAAATGTATATAAATAGTTCCAGAAATTTCCACAAGGATATTTGAAAGGAGAAATAATTTAGTAATTTAATAGTCAATCCACATCTAGAAAGGCATATGACAGAGTAGTATCGATTTCTACTAGATCTACGATATTGAATTGAAATAATCAGTAATAGATTCCAAAGAAAATGAATTAAAATGTGAGATAATCTCTGAAGTAGAGAGATACCTCTGCAGTAGATAATAAATTTCTTAGCTTACAAAAAGGAAGTTATAAAAAAGGACCAACCAAGCAAAAGGTTTACATCACACTATTTTAAATGTCTGACCTGAAATCTTAGTTATAAATATTAACTTTTAGTTCTTGATTCCAAATTCATTGACTGATTTTTTGTCCGATATTTACTAACCCACTTATCAAACTAGAACACTCTTTAAATAAATTATATTTTTAACAACAAAGGTTTACATCCACTATAATGTAACACGTGAAACATTACAGCACGTTAATATCACCATAAATAATATGATTTAGAACTAAAACACGATCCATTGCGCGACATGGCTGATATTTTATAAGCGAAGCCTTTTAGCGTGTGTAACAAAAGTTTTAATTAGTAACTCTGACCTAAATTGTAACAACCGACTAACCTGTTTAGTGGTGGCGTGATTTAGTTACTGATCACATTAGAATAAGTTTTAAAATGGTGTTAAATATGTGGTATTTTCTTGGTTTCATAATAGAGATTATGAGAAGTGATGCGAATTTGTTATGAATTGAGCGTAGAGAATATTGCAGCCATATAATGCTTCTGATAATATCGTGTTAGTGTTAATAATAATTGGAGTATAGAGTTGCTTGAAGCCAAAAAAAGGACTTAGAAAATCGTTAGAACATTAATTTAATTTTATATAAGGTGTCAACATACAAATCATAACCCTGTCTTTCAAGACTGGTCTCTATATAGTGTGGAAACTTCTTGCAAAATAATATATGATCAGAACCATTTAAGTGTTCGACGCTAGTCTAGAAGCTATTTCAGTTGTGTCAGTTGTCTTATGAAGCAAAATAACTGCGCTTTGCTTCTTAAAAAGCCAAGTGTCAACTATGCCGTAACAAATAGCATTACATAGGAGTTATTGGTGGTCGAACATAGCGCATTTAGCAACACCCTCAGGGCACTTATGAGGCAGTAATTGTGGCCTACAAAATGATTTGTATAGTTCTTTATTAGTACCGTTAATTGCGACTTAAATGTTACTATTACACCTCAAGCAATACTCTAAAGTTCTGTCTATTATACTAGTTATTTAGTCAAGTGTAACTGGAGTGTATAATTTAAAAAAAAATGATTCATTAGTTCAGTTTGACATGCGCTATTGCGCTTGTCCATCAATGCATTTGTAATTTTGTATACAAAAAATATAACTGTAATGTATGCACTTAATGTTGCGGTTCAATGGACAGCGACCTTATTATGAAAATGTTCTTGGCTTTTTCTAAATGTTTTTATATTTAAGCAAAAGAATCGTTTTCATAGTTCTCTAGTGAACTTAAGCTTGTTTTACAAATTCATTTTAATTTATTTTTCAATTTCTCAGACGGCTGTTTTATTTCTCTTTGTCAGCATTCGCCAGTTATACTTTTTGTTGATTTCTTTTATACAACTTCATTTAAATATTTTAATACAGTGGACGTTTTCTCAAGAATAACAATTATAATTCTCTTTTTCCAATTTTTCAATTAAAATCTTCTATTAATCGGCAGTAGCAAAAGAAACGAATCATAATAAATTTGTAAAAGTAATTACTTAAATAATTTACTAGACAAGCGGCCGTCCTAACAGAAGGGTATACAATTAAAACCATAGAGTGGTACCACGTTAATCGCGATACCGTGTCCATACGTTCTGTGGAAGATAAAAATACACGCCATCTTTACGGTGATATTTCGAATAAATTACTATAATTATCGCTTACGAGATTCCGAGTACTACTAAGTTGGCTTTTAATTGGTGGAGGATCAGATAAGAAATGAAACTAACGGTCATGTAGTGACATTTAGAAGCGTGTGGTGTTGGCGGGCCGCCGGCGACTGGCGACTGGCGATCGTCGGTGGCGTCGTCGCCGTCGTCCGTTCTTAACAATTAGCCGTGTCCATCAGTTAAGGCTGTAAGGCGATTCGCTGTGACCGCGATAGCTTCGTTACTATAGAGACCGAGGACCACACACGACCGCCAATAAACTTGGACCCTCGTAGTGAAATATGCAAATCGGGCCCTTCGCTGAATACGGCATGAATATTTTAAATGTTTTGTTTTCTTGTGAAATTAATTAAATCTGCGACGGGCAACTACTGCCAGAGTTTGTTATACTAGTTTTACTGCATTCATTTTAGAATTCTATTAAATTGCCGCTGACCTATTATTTTATTCTTTGACTGGCCTGTTGGTCTAGTGGTTAGTGACCCTGACTACTAAGCCGGAGGTCGTGGGTTCCATCCCCACCCAGGACAAATCTTTGTGTGATGAGCATAAAGGTTTGTTCTGTGTCTGGGTGTAATTTATCTATAATATGTATGTATTTACAAAAAAAAAAGTATTTAAGTAGTATATCAGTTGTTTAGTACCCATAACACAAGCAAATATAATTGCTTAATTTGGGACTAGATGGCGCTATGTGAATGCGGTAGAATATTATTATTATTCCACTGACAAGTTATTCACGACAATGATAATATAATATTATTATGTACATAACTTTTCAGCCGTTTATCTATACTAGTTATTCAAACTACATTGAAAAATTCAAGTTCTGAAAGAGTTCATACAGGGTTTATGACATATCTTACTTTTTTTTTTAGTAACTTTCTTTACAGGCATCATTTTTAAATGATAGTTGAAATATTCTTCTGACAAGTTCAAAATAAAACTCTATAAAAACAGAATAAATAATTCAACTTTTTCTCCGTCCTTGTAATAAATAAGAAAGAACCGCTTCGTAAATAAAAAGGTATCATTTTGAGACTGTCTCAAACGTATTGCGAAGGTAAATAAATAAATAGTTGAGGTTCATTGAGGCGACCCGTTGGGAACACGTACGAGGTTAAACGGGGCACATTTCTTTCATTTTGGCTTGTTTTCTATAAGAAATATCTGGTAACATAGAAATCGTCCCATTAGAAGAATAATGTTTTATCTTCACATAAAACAAAACTGAAATTATTAAAAAAATCGGCATTAAAAACCGTAAACTATCGATTGATCAAATTTTTATTTAATTCTCTAGTCAGTATTTTACAAAATACAAATTTGATCAATATAGTTTATGGTTTTTAATGCCAAATTAATAATAATTTCATTTTTGTTTTATCTGAAGATAAGACATTATTCTTCTAATGGGACGAAATAGTAAATTGTTCCTAATAATGTCAAGGTTATTGGTACAAATCAACAAAACTGTTTCGGAAAAATGTTATATGTAAATCTATAAACTAAAAATTTCTTAGCCTTACGATTTATTTGTGTATCTAATCAAACGGCTTTATTCCCGTGTCACCGAGTCGCGCGGGGCTTCACTCCCGTCATTATTTCGCTCAACCAATGCTCAGCTCCTGTTGGCCGTAGCGTGATGTTATATAACCTATAACCTTTCTTGATAAATGGGCTGTCCAACATTAAAATAATTTTATAAATCGGACCAGTAGTTTCTGAGATTCTAGTGTTCAACCGGATAAACAAACTCTTTAGCATTAAAATATTAAGTATAGATAAACATATACTGGCACTTGATCATCAAAATAATATCTGCTTGTTTTTAAAACTTGAAGAAAATAGATCAAATAAATGAGACCAAATAACGACCCCATTATTTCTAGAAATTCCAGATACTTCATGGTTCTAATAATGATTCCTCTTTATACGACGGCGTGGAATATCACTTTAATGCTCGCGCCCACGATCCATTTCAAGTGGACGACATCGTAGACAATTATCGGTAGTGAGAACGCGATAAATCGACATAGACCGTTATTGGGACGTGAACCTATCTGATTTTATTGCTAGGACATGTCCCTTTTGGTCAAACAAATAGGGTACACGAACCTATTGCTGATCTGATCATTGTTATTGCGATACTAAATTATTTCGGTGTGCTAACATTTGGCTGAAGACTTATTTTGTATATTTGAATAAGATTGTAATTATTTAAAGATAAATTATTTTAAGATATTTTGGGAATTCGATTTATAATCAGTAGGAATAACGACCAAAAATACACTTACTTAATACAAAATACAGCTAGGAATGCGGTGTGAATTTTGAACTACTAATAATAATTATGTATTTAGTCAAAAATTTAAACTAAGTACTTTTGATAAGTTACTAAATGTATCGATAGAAAAGTAGTGTTGTTAAGCTGTCATTTTTAATACTATAATAAAACTTTTGTTACAAAAAAATATCCTCAAGATAAGATAACATTCTATATAATTCGTTCGTTATTTCAAATCGACGTTGATTGTCTGTTTGCCTCGCGTGCATGAGTGTATTTTCTTTCTTGTTTTGCGATATATACTTCGCACCTAAAGTGTAATATTGCTATAATGTGTATGTGAAAACTGTTTTTACATTACCATCACAGTAATATTTGCGTTTATTTACGATTTATCATAAAACCACCTTAAAATTTTCACAGCTTTTGTCTGAACATAGAATATTATTAAGGTAATATATTGTAATTTATTCGACAAAATTCGTTATGGGCATGCTATTGAAATTGTGTATAAAATTTATTTTATTTATTGCAAATTATTATAATATATTAGTTTCGCACCTGTAGCCAAATATGTATTGATTTAGGTGTAAGAGTTGTTAACAATAATTATTTTATGTTTTTCAAATATTCTGTCGGATTGTAAAACAGAGAGTATGTTGGTCCACTGGAGTTGGAATTATAATATCAGAATATCGGATAATATACAAATTATGAACTACACATTCTGTTAAAACGATAATTCAATATCATTTATATAGTATTAGCATTATAAATAATCAATTATTGTTGTGAGTAAATAAACCATAGACCATTCCAAAATTAACGAAAAACAACTCAACTCAAATTAATTTTCACGAAAATCATCACTAAATTGAATAATTTTAGATATCGTTTTTCCTTGGCTTGTATCATAGAGATACATCGTTCTTTATCAACATGGCAGCATTGTAATAAACCTATTATCGTATTAGACATACCGATGGTCGTAAAACGCCTCCTTTACCTTACATTTGGTGTAAAAGTCACGTCTGACTCATTGGGAATAGCCTCACGCAACGTATTGCGCAACGTGACACGTAACAATCGATATTATAATGAATAAAACATTGTTTTGTATGAACACGGATATTATAAACATGATTAATATCATATTAGATACGCGTTATAAATACCTGTTACTTTGTTATGGTATTTTGGCAACGTTATTTGTCATTTTTTTAAATATTAATTATTCTTCATCTTTAGGGCTTTTAATCACTGCCGCCTTGTTGGTGCTTTTCACGTGGGGATGTGGAAAAGAATGCCATTACTGAGAGCTCCGAAAAGTCAGCTGTTGTTCAAGACTGATGCAAGCCTCAAGTTCAAAAATTTTGCGGGAAGTTTTTTATATTTGTAACTAAACTTTTCAGCACCTTCATATATATGACACACAAGAATGCAGTCTGGCCCTTCAACTAATCCACTGCAATAATCATATCCTATCGACTTAAAGAAACTTTGTGAAGAATAATAATTGAAGTCGCTTTATTTCTAATTCAAAAGTATGTGTGTCAAACAGGTGCTAAGTGTTTTATCACACAAAGATACAAGTCGTGAGGCGTTTAGGTAAATTATTTTAAATGCTGTGCTGTGCAGCTTTACTGCTTCTGAGAATACCTATATAATAGTAATTGTTTAAGTTCATCTAAATTAACTAATTTAAATAGTATTTGAAAGTACAAGGTGATAATTCTAATTAGATGGAGAGAGTATTATCTTATTCTTATATTGAAACTAAATAATGATTGTACAAAAAATAATTCATTGCTCTCGGAAACGGCTCATGCGAATTTTTACTTTTTAAATTTATACTTTTCTAGACTATTGCCATTTAAATTTTTCAGTATAGATTTATTTTATTTTTAGAAATCATCAATCATCATCGTATCAGCCCCACGACGCCCACTGCTGGACTCATTTCCACCACTGCAAGACCAGATCATCGGGCCATCTAGTGAGGGGCTGTCCCACGCCGCGCTTTCCAATACGTGGCCGCCACTAGAGAACTCTTTTGCCCCATCGGCCTTCACTGTTTTTAAAAGTTAATTTTTATAATAAATAAGACACTTCTGTCTATTAGCCCATTTTCTTGTAGAAATTATTGAAACTACGCTAGACGACCCCCACTCTTGTCAGTTGTACAAAACACGGTTGCTCAGAAATTATTATTATATAATTTAATGAGAATAAACAGAGCTAACATAGATACGGTTTATAGTAAGTGATCTGTGGGAACCATTGGGCGTATCTTCGCTACCGTTTATTATATTCTCAATATTAATTAAGGGCGTGATACCCATCAAATTAATATGATTTATCTTTGAACTATCGTCCCGCCCCAACTTCAGGTCGTTGTGATTTATTATTATTGAATCAATATGTTACCTTTAGTTCTAAAATTAACCAAACTACGACATGAAATGTAAAATATGTCTAATTTTATCGATGTCTGAAAATAAGATTTTATATAGTCTCAATGCCTTAATCTCAAAATAAAGGCAAGATATTTTTTTAAATTTTATGATCGCAGCTTGATTGTATTCTAAAATATAATAAATCTAGAAGTCGCACGGGGATTCGCTCCTGTTCGTCGTTCTTTATTTTGCCGTTTCGTCCTTCTTTATTTTGCCACTGCTCAGTTCCTATTGGCCATAGCGTGATGTTGCCTATAACCTTCCTCAATAAATGAACTATCTAACATTAAAATATTTTTAAAATCGAATGAAAAAGAATACTCACAAACTTTACCTTTTTATAATATTAGGATACCTAGATAAAGCATAAATTGGGTGCAAGGGCTTGAGTGAGAGAGATTGAACGAAAAAAAAAAACCATATTACGTAGAAAGACCAAAAAAAAAGAAAAAAATATCTTATTACATATTATATTTCCTTTTCTACTTGTATACAGTATAAACTATGCTGCAAGCGCTATGCGAAGCTTACATTCATGCATGTCGAACGGTGTATGCAAGCGTGTGTGATTTGTCATGGGTACCATATTGATAGGTCCAACATAATACTATTATACCGTTATCTTTCCCTTACGTTTTTATTCGATCATCTATCATTTTAGTTTGGATCTATAAATAGAGACTGTGAGAATTTTCTATACTAATATATATTTATTAATATTATAAAGCTGAAGAGTCTGTTTGTTTGACTATTGATGAACTCTTCAGCTTTATAAAATAAGTATAGACTAGCTGAGCCCGCGACTTCGTTCGCGTGGACAACTAATCCCGCATTTATGTAGCTTTTTTTTCTTTTTACGGAATTCTGATATTTTTTCCAAAATCAAAGTACCCTAAGTTACTCCTTGTGACATTAGCTATCCACCTGTGAAAGTCCCGTTGAAATCGGTCCAGCCGTTCCAGATATTAGCCGGACAATAGACAGCCAAAAATTGTAAAAAATGTTATTTTGGTATATGTACCGTATATACATCATGTAGTAAAAAGCGGTTATTTTCATATTACAAACAGACACTCTAATATAATTTATTTGTATAGAGTATAGATTAGTAGGATATAATTGATTGAAACAGCAAATTTCCAACGTAAAGCTCATCTTTCATTCAAACATACAAGCGGCTTTCCTGATGCTGGCCGGCGCCAGACGTAGCCATATGACGTAATGAAACAGAAAACTTTTTCCTTTCAAATAAAAATATGAAATCTTAAGTATCCGCATTTTCTGAGTCTACACGACAGCAATCTACTTACTGTTTATGGTCACTTCGAGTTATCTCGGGGCGTATCGCAATAGAAGTCAGACTTCATATTAATTGCGATCTATAATAACCTTTTCCGTATTAAGAGATAATGTCAAATCGCGAAGAATTTATTACGGTTTATGTAATAATATTTATGACATGTGTTTTTAAGGGAGCAAAGTTAAATGACAAAAGTGTGAAATTACGTAAATTGAGAAATTACTACGACTAGTATATATTTTTGATTTATTCATTATTTGAGACGAAAAATGAATAAAATCAATTATAATTATCTCACAGCAGAATAATGTCAGGTTAAGTAGCTCACTTAAGTCATCATAGTCGTCAAGATTATTGTCATTCGTACATCAATCCGATTGGTTAGTTAGATATAATGAAGTTAAATATAATACTTAATATAACATTCTACCACATTCACACAGCACCATCTAGTCCCAAATTAAGCAATTAAATTTGCTTGTGTTAACTGATGTACCTACTACTTAAATATTTTTTTTTTGTAAATAATGATTTCTTACTATAGATAAATTACACCCAGACACAGAACAAACAATCATGATCATCACACAAGATTTGTCCTGGGTGGGGATCGGACCCACGACCTCCGGCGCAGCAGTCAGGGTCACTAACCACTAGACCAACAGACCAGTCAAATAAGTTAAATAATATATAAATTAATTTAAAACGGGTCTCCAACACGGATTATATTAAAAAGATTAATAAATACCCTAATAAAGTAGATCTTACACATTTTCTAGCTAGGTCTACCGACATATTGATAGAATTGAACCAGTCCAGGTCACAGGCTGAATCATTGAGTCAGCCATAACATACAATACGTAACGTAGACTCAATTAAAAAATTAAATTTAAGTAAATTGGTAACATTTATTAACTCATTAGTTATAACTATCAATGAAGCAACAGAACAATGTAATTTTTGCAAAGAAAAAATCAAAGCGCCGCACAACGATATAGCTGTGACAAAAAAATCGTTTGCGTAATAATATTTTGTATCTCTCATAAACAGCCGTTTTCAAATACAAAAGAAAAGTGACAACACATTGTCAGGAAATCAACTATTGAACAACAATCGTTAGAAATGTTCCTTTGAGCTGGCACGTTTGTTTTATTTGCGTGTGGGCTTAAGTGAAGAGGTAGAACGTAGAATGCTAAGCAGAAATTTGATTACGTTAGCGGCTAGTTACTAGTTAATGACCATTAGGGTGGTCTATGTGGTTTTCCCCTTTGAGTAGGACGTAATGATGATGAAGATAGTATCACCTAATCAACTTCATTTATAGTTAGAAGAATTCTAGTTCGATTAATGTTAGCTACTGTATCCTTATTTGGCTGCATCGTAATTGTTATCATGTGTAAGATCTCTAACTGAGTAAAGTTACAATTAAAACAGATTCTTGAAGCGGTTGTTATTTGAGATAGTAATGCCTGGTTTATTTTAGTGCACTGTTAAGTGAATTTGTATATTTTGGTTTATATTTTTTTCATATCTGTTATCCATTGTGTTTCTTCAAATATTTATATGTTCAATCAATAAAACCTAGTCCTTGTAGAGGGACTTACCCGGCTCACTCTGGACATGCAATTATTTACTTGTAAGTTATAGGCTTGAAAATTCTGCATATTGCTACGAATCGAAGGCTATGATGGCAATGATAGACAAAAAGAAGTCAAAATGTAACTATCCTATATTTTAATAAGGAATTCAATATTTACATATATATACAGGGTGTATACGACGATACGACATTAAATGAAACCACGTGTAGCATGTGATGTTAGAAGACTATACCAAAAAAATTTAACAGAAATTTGCAATAGTTTAGACGCAAATGTACTTTCTTTATGTCACAGTTGTTCACAGTTTTAAACAACCTGTAGGTATTTACGTTGATCTTATGTTGTCATTACGTCATTCAATTCATTTAAATATCTCTGACTCTTTCATATTATCTTATCTCTTACTCTGTTCCGCACAGTTGTCGTCGTCATGTCGAAAACGTCATGATAGAAAAATAAGGTGTAGTTTAATATTCTTAAATTTTTCGACTTTAAATAATGTGTAGCTTTTTTTTTTTTTTTTTCTTTTTTTTTTTTTCTTTTTTTTTTTAATAATTTATATTAGAATATGTTTATAAGGGTTAACACTGGCTACCTTGTCATTTAATGTCGTATCGTCGTATACACCCTGTATATATATGTACCAATATTATAAAACTGAAGAGTTTGTTTGTTTTGTTAAATGCGATATATTCACAAGAACTACGGGTTCGATTTGAAAAATTATTTTACTGTTGGATAGCTCATTTATAGAGGAAGGCTGTAGACTATAATTACGCTACGGCCAATAGGAGCTGAGCAGTGGCCAAACAAAGAACGACAGGAGCGAAGGCCCCCGTGACTTCTAACTACGCTATAAATTATTCTGACCTTTACATCACTTTAACGTATTTTCGATAAAATAAACAATAAACTCAACCACAATTCGTAACGGACCACGATGTAGATAGCTATTTGCATTAAGTTCGGGCCTTAGACGGTAATCAGGTGCACTCCATATAAACTAATCAGTTAGCAGTAGAGGCAGATAGCGGTGCATTCACCACATACGCCTAACTTGCTACCAACACTACTAACTAATTGCACCCGACGCCTTGCCTATTGGCCTACCAAAGTTTAAGAAGAAACAGCTAACTCAAGACTCACAACAGTATAATTATTATATAAAATTCCTATTAAAACCTATTACATCTCTACAGGGGTCTCTTCCATTATAAGCGTATTGTTACCACGGTGGCCAAAAAGATTCACACATGACTTTATTTTCCTTCTCTCACACAGTCGTATTTTGGTGTGTTTTCCTATTTTTACGACATCCTTGAAAATAATATTGCATCTAATATTAAATATGCACATAATATTAAACACTTCTACTTTTAGCAAAATGAAAGTTCAAATGGATAACAGTTAATCATGTCATTCAATCGATATAAAATTTATTGTCGCATATCGAAAAGAATTGTCTCACTACACAAACGATTTTGAAACGATACGGATTAAGTCCTCACAATGAATCGATTGTCAACTTTTTTGGCATGGGTATTGCCATCGAATAAAAATAATTGACTTTAATCGCATTATTATGCGTACATCTGACTCGAACGTGAAATAGTTATCGATGGCCTGTAATCTATCCAAAGTCACGAACGCCTCCAGATGTTTATTCATTAACGCCGTGTTTATTTAGACCTGAGTTAGCTGTTCAATGTTAAGCTGTAATAACTTGCACTTTATAAATTTAATTTATACGGACCGGCCAGCAGACCAACGTTTCCAAGATAATGTCATCTTGAATTACATCTCGCTAATAAAAATGTATCAACCATTGGTGGTATTTCTTACTGTCTCATGTGAACTGCTTATATATTAAATCGTAAGCGACAAAAACATGGTAAAGGTATAGTTCGTTTTCAACGTGAGCAGTAAAACGTTTTGTTAGGCGGCAGCCGCGAATTGTCTTTTTAAAAAAAACACCAAAAGTTCACTAATTAAAGTTTATTACCAAAAATTACACCACTACACACTGAACCTCACTTTTCGTTTTAAATAAACTAGAAATGACAACACGGGAACGCGGTTAGGAGTTTACTCTGCGACTGTCTCGAACACATGGGCGCAATTAATTTATATTAAATAATTATGATGACTTCAGCATTTCGTTACTTACAGAATACGGATATAACATCTCCCCCCTTTAGATGGAGCTTTATCCCAAAATAATGAAGCGAAATCGAGAAAAAGAAAAATGAGGCTTACAAATATTTAGAAAAGTACAAAAACTTAATATGAATTAGAAATAGATTATTAATTAAGATAAACACGCTAGAAATAGCATAAAGAAAATAAAATCATAGAAAAATAGTTATAAAATCTTATTATAGACACCATAAAAATATCTTAACATTAATTACAAATAAAATTAGTAATTATTTAAATTTCTGTTTGATAAATGAGGACTATTATCATTATCAGAGTTTTCAATTTGTTCAATCATTTCAATTGAATTAGTTACTGTATTTCGATGTTGAACATTTCTTTTTGTATTACATTGGTTGAATATTTGGATACAGCATGATTGACTTCTACGATTAAAATAGTAATTATATAATTTATACAGAGTAAACAAGAACATTAAAATAATGACACAATAGGTAAAACTTGAATAATAAGAAGAATATTTTATGAAATGACTTTGATTTTGATACTGATTAATTTCTTGTTCTAAATCGTCTAATTTATGAGAAGTATGTTTTAAGGAATCTAAATCTATGTTGCTTAAAGATAATGGCGACAGTAATGGGATAGTTTTATTAACTATCTCTTTGTTACAGCAATAATCTTGAGTAATATCAAAATCAATAACAAATTGATTTTTATATATGGAAGTCGAAGTAGTTGAAGGTATAAATTGTAAAGTTTTGAAATAACCAATGCAATCAGGATTTATTCTTAATATTCCTGTACCAAGGACAGAATAGTCTTTAACTTCGGTTTTACATTTTATGGTTAATTTCGATGGATTTGACTGTACATAAATCCATTGATTATTTTGCAGTTTATGCCAAATATCAATTTGACCGTAAAGTAATTTAAAATTACATTCATTTGGTAGTTTTAATACTACTTCAGTTAGTAATTTCATCTCGCAGGATGGATTAGATGTACTAGAGTAAAGAGTAGTTAATTGACAAATAGAATAATCATTATTTATCTTTAAACAATCTTTAATTTCGACACTGGATAGCATGGCATAATTAATTCTATCATCTGTGATAGCAAGGTAAGGATTGGTTGGGTGAATTAGGGCAAAGGCGTTAGGATTACTTTGATCTGGAGGTGTAGGTAAAGGTATTAACTTATAAACATTATATTTTATAGATGAGATAAGAGGGATCTGCATAACAAAAACGACTCTTTTCTTATAATAGTATGCAGTTAATTTTGACACATCAATAATTGTATGAATAGTTTCTATGTTAAGAGGAACTGGAAATTCTAAACGTGTCGTTATCATATGATTTTGTTTAGATAATTCAATCAATAGATTACTAGGCGTAATAACTGATGGATGTAAGACATTAATTTTAGCAAATAAAATAGCATTTAGGACTGAGTCTAAGAAATTGGAAATAGTTATCAGGGAACTTTCAATTATATTAACTAAGTTATTTATTTTAGAAATATACAACATTTCGTTGTTGTTTTTAGTAGATTGAGATAAAATATCATTAAGCTTATTAATCTGAGAGTTTAATCGAATCTCATTTTTACTTAACCTAGATATAGTAGAATTAAATGTATTAATAGAAGACTTCACTATATGAATGTTTTCTTTCATTAAATTAAATAAATTGTTCTCGCTCTTTTGACAAGAATCAATTGCAGCATCATATTTTCGTGCATCATCGGCATCTAAAGTTCCAAAGAAGAACTTTAATATTTCGCCACCAAATTCTAATGATCTTTTAAATCTATTTGGCGAGTCAGATGAGATAATATGTGATAAAGAATCTAATTTAATTAAGTTAGCTTGTAAGTTTACTTCTATTGGACTAAAAAGATCTTTACAATGCATGAATTCCTTTACTTCGGATTTAATGCAGATATCTAATGTAGTTTTAACCAAATTTTCAATGTTGTTAAGATGTGGTTCAACCGATACTATATCTATATGAGTAATAATTTTCCAATAATCGTTGTAAAAATAAATAGTATCTATAGGGTCGAAATAAATTCCAGGGCTGTGTATAATCGGCGTTAAAGGAGGCTCCGCAAGGGCGTGATGCCATAGCGTTCTGAAAAAGATAACGGCTAAGCGTTAGCGGGTTTAATTTCATTAGTATGATATTTAATCTTTTTACGACCTATTTGTAAGGTAACATTATGATTATTATGAACCTTAATAATTTTATAAGGGCCTTTCCATATTGGGGATAAGGCTTTCCGCAATCTATGGTGATGTTTTAAATAAACTAAATCACCAACTTTATAATTTGGCACTCGGGAACTGGAATCGTAATATTGTTTTGATTTTTCTTTACTGTTAATTATATTTTCAATAGCTTTTTCGCGGCTAAACCGCATTCTGTATTGCAATGCGCGAATATATTCATTGTAAGTTGTGTTAGTATTAGTTTCATATAAGGAATTAGGAATATTAGGTTTATAACCGTAAAGTAATTCGTGTGGCGCGAAATTAGTTGTAGAATGAGGAGTGGTATTATATGCTAAAATTGCTGTAAATAGGTAACAGTGCCAATCATTCTGATTTTCATTAACGAAAGATTTAAGGTATTCTTTTAAGGTTGCATGAGACCGTTCTAATGCTCCGTTAGTTTGAGGATGGTAAGGAGTAGTAAATAGGTTTTTAATTTTTAAGATTTCGGTTAGTTGTTTAAATAAATCCGACGTAAAGCATGTGCCAAGGTCAGTTAGTATGGTTTTTGGAAAACCGAAAAGAGACATGAAGTGTATAAGATTTCTAGCGATTTCCTCACTAGTAGAGGAAACCATAGGATATGCACTAGAGAATTTAGTGAGATCATCTTGCAAGGTTAAGATAAATTTAAATTTTTGAAAACCTGCTTCAGGTAAGGGACCTACAATGTCAAGAGCTAATCTCTCAAAAGGTCTAGTTGAAGTAGAAGTAATCTCCATAGGAGCCTTATTTGAGATTCTGAATGGCTTATTAATTTGGCATAATTGACATTTTTTTACATAGTTTTCAATGTCTAAACGCATAGATTTCCAATAGTAAGATTCTTTAATACGACTCAACATTCGTTTCATACCTGGATGTCCAGCAATGGGTGAGTCATGATTTTCCTGAAGTATTTTGGGTAATTCAGCAGGAGTAGGATAAATAATTTGATTTTTATAAATATGTATTTTAATGTTTGTGTTATGAAAAATGAACGTTAATATATTGTAGATTTTATTATAAGATAGTTTAGAAAATGGTTCACTGAAATCTGATATCGCGAGTTCTGGTTCATTTATGTTTTGTTCCAGAATAGTATCACGTAACTTCATTACTAGACAATAAATTGTTTTATAACTGACTTCTTCGTAATGGTGTATTTTAGTAAATAAGAAATAGTAATGTTTGCCATCAGAAGATGTTGTAAATACTGTATTTGGTTCACGTTCTGATGCAATTATATCACTAGAATTTTCAATTTGAGAGAGTAAATTTTGGCAATTAGGCATAGAACTGTCAAAATCTAAAGATGTAGGACAGGCTATTAGTTTACATTTAGTAAGATGTAAAGATTGTGAGTGTTCTTCAATTTGTAGATTAATGATAGGTATTGATTTAGTAAATTGCAGTTTAAAGTACTCTTCATAAGAGTGATTATTAAATCTATTGCTACGTGTAATGGCGAGTATCGGATGACGCGATAAGGCGTCGGCGTTAGAATTAAGTTTGCCTTGTTTATATAAGATTTCATAATCATACTCCTCTAGTTTTAGACGCCAGCGAATAAGTCGACTACCAGGGTCTTTTACATTAAAAAGCCAAACAAGAGGTCTATGATCAGTAATAATTTTAAATTTATTTCCGTAAAGATAGGGACGGAAAGTTTTCACGGCAAATAAAATTGCTAATAATTCCTTTTCAGTAGTAGAATAATTGCCTTCAGCTTTATTTAATGTACGCGATGCATAGGCGATTGGTTTATCTTTGCCAACCGGACCTTGAGAGAGAACTGCGCCTATGGCGTAGTTACTTGCATCTGTAGTAACGAGAAAAGGTTGAGAAAAATCGGGATATTGAAGTAAAGGAGCCGTAGTTAGTTTATTTTTTAAAATATCAAATGCATTTTGTTGTTCCGCATTCCAATGAAAGGCGGTATCCTTTTTTAAAAGAAGAGTTAAAGGTTTAGTTATTTTAGAAAAGTTTTCGATAAATCGGCGATAGTAGCCTATGAGACCTAGGAAAGATTTTATGTCTTTAGGATTTTTGGGAATAGGATATTCTGAGACGGCCTTGACCTTGTCAAGGTTTGGAGAGACACCGTTATCGGTTATAGTATGACCTAAATAATTTACCTCACGTCTTAAGAATTCACATTTATCAGGTTGTAGTTTTAAGTTAAATTGACGAAGTCTATCAAATACTAAGCGAAGTTTTTCGACCATCGAATTTAATGAGGCTGCGTAGACAATACAGTCATCTAAATATACATAGCAATGTAGACCTTGAAGGCCTGATAAAACAGTGTTCATAAGACGTTGGAAGGTTGCGGGCGCATTTTTGAGCCCAAATGGCATTCTCGTGAATTCATAATGGCCTGAGGTGCCGTTTGTATTAATTACTGTGAATCCAGTTTTTGCTGCGTCAGCCGAATTTAATTCAATTTGGTGAAAACCAGAAACCAGATCTAATACACTAAAATATTTAGAGTGACCTAGCTGGTCTAGAATATCTGAGATTAAAGGAATAGGATATATTTCATTTACAGTGACGTCATTAAGTCGCCTATAATCAATAACGATTCGCCACTTTCGTTGTCCGGAAGCGTCCATCTTTTTGGGGACTACCCAGACAGGAGCACTCCAGGGTGAATTAGAAGGTTTAATTATATCTTGGACAAGCATCTTTTTTATTTGTTTGTCAACTTCATCCTTATGACACTCTGGAAAACGGTATGATTTGACATTAATAGGAGGTGCATTGCCTGTGTTAATTGAGTGCTGAATTGCATTAGTGCAAGTGAGGGGGTCTCCGTCCAAGTAAAATATGTCAGTAAAATCAGCACAACATTCTAAAAGAGCTTGTTTTTCCTCAGAGTTAAGATGATCATGCCTAATTTGACTAAGAACGCGATCTCGTCGATCAGACGGAGACGAGTTTAAAGAATGTATAATTTCCTGAGATGAATAAGATTGAGATAAGTCGATAGGAGTTAGGGCGACCTTGAAATCATGTATTCGAACTTCAATTTCGGTTGTATTTAATACCGAAATATTGACGCGATTATTTGATTTTAAAGTTACTATGCAATTAGCTAGGTAAACACCGTCGCTTACAATATGATCTAAAACCAATGCTTCACGTAAGTTATGTAGTTCTGAGATATCATTTGATACCATGCATTCAATTACAGCTTCACAGCGAGCCGGTATGACGTAGGTAGGTTTATCAAATAAAATAGGTAAGTGATGACCTGACAGAGTCATGTACTTAGAATTATAATCTATATTGGCTTTATAAATGCGTAGAAAATCTGTACCGATTATACCGTCATATTTTAGATTTAATTCGTCTGTAATGACGTGAAATTTATGTAAAAATGTCTGTTTGCATACATGAAACTCTAAATCAAATGCACCTAAAGTTTCATTGTAAGATTTAGCGTTATTAATACCTTTAAGTTGAATTATTTCGGTATTTAATTTAGGTTTGTTTAATAAACTAGATTGTTTAATAATACTGACACTTGAACCAGTGTCAATAAGAAAACTTAGAGGGCTTTCAGAATATTTTGTAATTAATTTAGTAAATGGTAATGATACCTTGTATTTATTTATTTCAAAAATAGGTACAGAGATTTCGCGAGACTCCTGTGTAAGTATAGACTTAGCATTAGAATAAGGTAAGTTACACTTATTTGTAGTACTCAGATTGTTCTGAGATGTATTATTAGGATTAGATTTAGTATAGGATTTAGGATAGGATTTAAGATGACTCAATTCCGTTTTCGGACATTGAGATGTATAAGATTTAGTATGACTCAACTCCGTTTTCGGAGATTGAGATGTAAAAGATATAGTATGACTCAACTCCGTTTTCGGAGATTGAGATGTAAAAGATTTAGTATGACTCAACTCCGTTTTCGGAGATTGAGATGTAAAAGATTTAGTATGACTCAACTCCGTTTTCGGAGATTGAGATGTAAAAGATTTAGTATGAGAGTTTGTGCCGTTGCTATTAACAGATTTCGGCAGGCACGGATCCGAAATCAAATTTCGTTTAAATCACGGTCATTATCCGTGCTTGAACATTCATTAGAATTACATTCGCAACAATTCACACGGGCATCGCTATTCGGTGCATGTGAACTGGCGACTTTGCCCTGTGAAGTATCGGGTTGCGAATTCTGAGAGCGGCGCTGATTATTGTATTGGAGCTTGCGACACTCTTGGATTACATGCCCTTTGTTCTTACAATAAGCACATGATTTCGTAATAGATTTATGCTGATCATCATTTTTCCCTGTTGAAGACGAAGATGGATTAGGAACATGGAAAGATTTTTGGACTTGAGGATTAGATTTCTTCTTGAAACATTCATTGGATGTGTGTCCCTGTTTATTACATATAGTGCATGATTTATTCGATTTTTGGGACACACGACATAAATTGTAGATTTTTTCTTCCTCTACCGCTAGTGTAGTGGCGTCATTTAAAGAAGATGGATTACGACACCGCACTATCGTTGAAATATTGGGGTTGAGACCCATGAGGAATGTATTTAAGGCTAGATCTTCCATAGCAGCTACTCTGCCTATAAGCTCCTGCGGACTAGAGCAGGAGTAATGGATGTCCGCCTGAATTCTTGTGAGGCATGCCTCAATTTTTAATGAATATTGGGTGACGGATTCTGTTGGTAATTGCTTGCAACTTTGAAGTTCCAATAAAAGATGAGAGCTATGTTTCTTCTCACCAAAAGTGGATTTTAAAAATGATTTTAAATCAGCCCAACTTGAGAATTTTTTTAAACTACATGCTAATTGAGCCTTGCCTTCCAGTTGCGATATAATGTATTTACTTAGAATTCCCTGTTGTTCGGGCATTGCTAAAGAAATTGCGTTATCGCAATTGGTAAGAAAGGCTGGTAAGGTTTCACGATCCCCATTGTATGGCCTTATGAATTTGGTTAGGACACTAAGGCTAACCTTTTCAAGGGACTCGGGTTTCACATCATTTTTGGACATCTTTAGGAATTAGGATGCACAGATATAAGTATAACAATAAAATTAGAAATATAGAAAGAAATATAGAGAACAAAATATAAATTTACTCACAGTGTCAGGAACATCAGCAACATTCCTAAATACACTAGGATTAAGATTAGAGTCCAGATTTAATATAAACACGCGCGGTGTGTGTGACCACGGATGATGTGCGACGGAGATGTTGTCCGATACGCGATGCAATGACGACTTGACGCCTATATGACCACGTAACGTACAGGCTGGTGACGAGTGCAGAGTGATGATGATAATATACCGATGTAGAAATATAGGATGAATCTGAATATTGTTGTACTGGTCCTGGTTGAAAGCGGAAATGGAGGTTCTATACTGTAGATTCTGATGGTGCGGGCTCTCGACTTAGGTGGAGGCTTATCGTCGACCACGAGGTGTTTGGCGGTGATGCAGGCTCGATGAACTGGGTAGACTTACTGTCGATCACAATTTTGGGCAGGTGTCTTGATGCGGGCTCAGCACGTGGGGCTGAGGCTGACCGTCGATCAGTTTGACAAAGACGCGACGACCACGGATTCAGATCTCGGGGTTTATACGAAAACCACTCGCGAGATCCCACTTCTGACACCAATGTTAGGCGGCAGCCGCGAATTGTCTTTTTAAAAAAAACACCAAAAGTTCACTAATTAAAGTTTATTACCAAAAATTACACCACTACACACTGAACCTCACTTTTCGTTTTAAATAAACTAGAAATGACAACACGGGAACGCGGTTAGGAGTTTACTCTGCGACTGTCTCGAACACATGGGCGCAATTAATTTATATTAAATAATTATGATGACTTCAGCATTTCGTTACTTACAGAATACGGATATAACAGTTTGTTAGTCGTGGAAGAGTCGTAAAGATCGATCGATGATGACAATGACCCTCCTAAAATTTACTTTTGGTGACGATCATCGGCTAAACACACTAATGCAAAAGACTTACGCAGAAGTCGCATATTTCTGTGTAAGTCTTTTGCATTAGTGTGCGTAATACCATCACGAAACGCGATGTAAAGAATACAAATATGAAGAATACTGTGTGGTCTTAGATTCGATTCTTAGAAGAGGCAAAATATTTTAGAATTTTTGTATTAGATTGAAATAGATCGATAATCCGTGTAGTGACGGATTAAGAATATATAATGTCACTACCCTATCTCAACCCGTGGGTGTCGTAAAAAGTGACTAAGATAGTAACCTTAAGCAGACAAGAGCACTGTGAAAAAAATAAAATTCGAAACAAACCCTATACCAACCCGTTATAGTTTGTTGTTATAGTAGTATGTTATAGTTGACTAAATTCCCGCTACATTCTGTGGAGGAGACCCGTGCCCAGCAGTAGGGCGTTTATGGGTTGAAATTATGTATTAGATTTTATTTTAGTAAGTTCCAAGTATTGTTCGACAAAGTGTTAAGCTATCGGAACTTTATAAATTTAAATCAGAACTGGCACACCATATTCAGCCATTCCTAAAGGAGACAGATGGTAAGATAATGAATATTGTAGTTTAACAATTGGTTCTATTGTTAAAAGTTTATTCCGTAACCCAGTAAACACTGCGCACACGCAGAGGCATTTTGTATTTGGCAACTATTAAGTTTTTACGTGAATGCTATGGACTACAGTATTTATGTAATAGGGACTGTTTTGCATGCAACAACGTTTTCAGACCGACTGTTGCATTAGTGGACCAATTAGATATTGATATTCATTATTATTTTATTAAGTATATTAGCAATAAGTTGCTATATAGCGAATAATTTGCATAAAAGCTTTGAAGTAATAATAATAGAATGTAAATAATGATAGTGTTTATTGATATATAAAAAGATTAACACGCCTTAGTTGGAATGTTAGGTTAACTTTTGTTACGTAATAATTATATTATCAATACAGGAATTAGACTTTCTACTAATATTAAACATACAAAACGGCCGTCGAAATATGAGATTTTCGTTATGGAAGTTACGTGTATTTTACAATTATTTAAGATCAGCGACCTAGCTGGCTTTGTATTGGTGCAATTTATTGAGATTAATTTACAAAATAATATTAAATTTCTGACTTTTCTCTTTCAGCGCGCTGCCAATACAAAATGTAGTGTGAACTATGAATTTAGATATCAACTTAGTCGGTATTTCAAATATCTTACAGAGATATCAACTCCTAGTAAGTTGTATGTCGAAATTAATACTAAACAAAGAAAAGAAAATTATTATTAGTGTGTGTAGGTTTTTCTCTAATTGGCATTTATTTTTTATAAACGATATAGAAAGATGACGGGCCTGTTGGTCTAGTGGCTAGTGACCCTGACTGCTAAACCGGAGGTCGTGGGTTCGATCCCCACCCAGGACAAATCTTTGTGTGATGAGCATAAAGGTTTGTTCTGTGTCTGGGTGTAATTTATCTATAATATGTATGTATTTACAAAAAAAAAATGTATTTAAGTAGTATATCAGTTGTTTAGTACCCATAACACAAGCAAATATAATTGCTTACTTTGGGACTAGATGGCGCTGTGTGAATGTGGTAGAAAATTAAAAAAAAAAAAAAAAAAAAAATCTTTGTATATCGTTCTTATTTTACTCGTTGCAGTACTTCAATACACGTCTGCACGGTTTTACGAAAAACCTTCTCCCTTTCAAGTAATTGTGAGATTTAGAGATAAGATTTGAGAATTTTAAACGATTTCACAGTCACTCGGTGGGAGGTTGTCGGCCTCAAACATGGGAATCCGCGCATTTTAGGTACGTGGCGGCACCATACACAAATACCATGGACACAAAACGCGCGTAGAATTTTAAAAGCCGATGTAGTGATACACTTTTTTCAAGTTCCCCATAAATTTATAAATTTATCTCACTGTTTACTTGTGCTGTCTAGAATTTATTCAAGTATACATAAGGTTACTATTACGATGATCCTTTCATGCACTGTTTAAGAGCCATATATTTATATCAAGACCGACAAAATTGAACTCCTGGACTTTTCGACCATTTGATTAAAATTTCACCGAATCGCACGACGCGACGGGCCAATTCAATTTATCCCGTTTTTGGAGCGTAATGCAAATCTTCCGAGTCTTAGACAGCTGAACATGTATGAAATAAAACGTATTTCTTTAAACGGATGATTTAAAATTTATGAATGGTTACAACAGTTTACTCATGTCGGATAATTATGCAATATGAATTTCTACATTTATAATAAGTAATTACAAGTATAATTTTTTTCAATAAATTCATGCAAATTATATTTATAATACATACCTACACTATTATTTTTGAACAATTTTCCATTAAATTCCTATAGCTAAAGGTAAATTATATTTTGTTGTACACATGAATAGCACTATTATAGAATATTGTGTTTCTAAGTGGTTATCTTAAATTAAATTTAATGCCGAGATACGATTCGGGGAAAGCCAAAGGCATTAAAAATATTTTGATTACGTCACTTTGAAACAAAACTGAAAGGTCACGAACTCGTTCCATTATATTTGATGACGTCAAATCTGGTCATGAATAATGTTATTCAGGTTATGATTCAGTTATAAATGTCCGTACACTATAAGGCATTTCTACGTAATTGTAAGTTGGCTGAAGTATGACCACGCGAAGGACATTGGTGGTGAATTGATGGTATAATAATTATTGTAAATATGTATTAGTCATAGTCATACCGGTTATTTTTCCAGGAAAAATCGTCATTTATGTAAAATAAATAAATATAAGGAAATTATTTTGCGAAGGATAGCTTGAACTTTGATTATAATGAATTGATATTTTAGTGTGAAATTAAAACGTCATACCATGTTTTTTTAAATTACTTTCTTTTTTATAATGATTATGAATACATTGATAAATTTAATATTCAATCACTCAGTGAAGCAAAAATAGCAAATATAGCGCTCGGAAAAGTTAGAAATTTGCAGAAAAGTGATATATATATTATTAAAAAATTTTCGGAATCCAAACATAAAACATTCATAATAGCCCAAAATAAAATTAATCTTATATTGCATAAATTATTATCTTTTTTTCACAGTCGTGTACATAGTAAAACTAAAAGCAACGAGACAGGCTAAACCCGTACCTACATTCTCAATTTCTAGGCTAAACTTATCAAACACAGTCGTGATTTTAACGACTCATATTTCGTGATTATTAAACAGTTATTGACAAGTTACGTCATTTCTCTCACGAGATTAAGTCAATAATGTAACGATATGATCGCGACTGACAATAGCTGACTCCGAATAGTTACCTGTTAAAATTATTGGCACATGTCTGTTAGAAAATATAACTGACTAGCTCGTAGTGATCTATAAAAGATAAGCTTAAAAATCATACTTATTTCAGAGGCAATAGGGGCTAATTTTAGTGAGCAAATAATAAATAGTTGACGCCATTATCTTCTCTCATCAAATACTTCTTGATAATTTATTTCAAATTATTGGATATAATAACTTGTAAGGCAAAATTAACAGATCTTATTTTTATATTGTTATTTTATTTTCAATAAGATTTTCAAAGACAGTAGGTATACGTCTGTTAAATCCAAGATTTCGCTAGAGTAGGGTTGCACTAGTGAAACCCCTAGAACACTTGACTACGAGTGGAAAAAAGTTAACTTTGGCTTGACGTCTTTAAATTTTTTGTCGAAGTGTCGAAGACCTTTTTAATAGATTAGTGGTAGTTAATTCTAAATAATTAAATATCTAACATGACGAGCTTTTGTACGAAACAGGTTTACATCGAATTAGTATAGTAAAAACAAAACCTATTAGGTACGTTTCCAATTGTAAAATGTCTAATAGCTAAGTGTATAAAATTAACACGCGCTCGATTCGGTAGTTCTTAGTAATTACTTATTCGGTAATAAAAATAATTATAAATTCATCGGTAAAAGTTTTATACGGCTTATTGTGATTTATGAATGTTTTAAGTATGCGATTCGGCTATTAAAATACATGCTTAGTTACGCCATTTTATTTTAAATACTTTTTTTATTAAAAAGTTAAGTCTAATACCTTTTAACATTGCCGCGTCCGGTTCAAGGGACAACAAGAACCTTTGGACAAACACTTTTGACGAAACCTTCAGGCCCTCATACGACAAAGAAAACACAACTAAAAAAACACTTGGAAGTACTTAACACAAATCTATTTGTTGAGTTAGAATGTGTGTACAGGCGAAATCGTGACAAGGGTATATAAGACACGTTATGTGGAAGTAAAAGTCTTTACAACTTACGGTACGATTTTAATCGATGCATTTGTCGTCCAAATGAGATTTCATACACAATTACACACAAAAAACGCGAAAACCCATTAATGTCTCACTGCTGGCCTCGGGTCTTCTCTTCTCTATCTAAAGAGTGGAAACGGTTTAGGTCATAATCCACACACGCTAATGTGAGTTGATGGATTAGACGTACCCTTAGAATTTCGTACACTGTCAGCAGAGGGTAAGCCACATGACGAGTACATATTAATCAGACAAAGGAAATCTACATTAGACTGCCTTTCTGAATAGACTGACTTATCAATTCGGCTTTTTCTTAATCATTGTCCATTAAATCGGAGTAAGTAAGTTGGCACTTTGAGCTTACGTCGCGTGATATCAACCACTCAGCTGTGTGAAGGTTACAAAATCATTTCGATGCTATCAGACGAGACCAATAACGTCCAAATTGTGATCGTAACACTTGTACTACAGCCTTGAATACTCGCGACGAAATTATTATAACACCACGCGGTTTTTAGAGGGTTATTCTGTCACCTTGGCTTGTAAATCTAATGTATTTGCTTTGGGTGAATTGAGGCTATTATTAGCGTTTTTGTTACGTAAGTTGTTACGTAATGTCACAATAAATATTTGCATACTTTTGAATTAAGAATGTAGATTAATATTAGGAAGCATTTAACTTTAAGAAACAATTGTTTGAATAGTGATTGGCTTTTGTTACGTTTTAGACTACAACAATTTTTTTTATATTTTATTATTTGTAACATTAAGTTTGTGAGATCGAAATATCAGTCGAATAAACTTCTTAAAACTTAAACTAATAATAAGACTGTGCTTATGATCACAACAAATTGTTAACTTTATTCAAAATTCTATAAGTACAACATTTTATTTTAATTTTTTATGCAAAAGCAACCGTAGCAATCAAAACACACAACTTAAAGTTGCAAAGCAAAATTGCATTAAAAGTATCGTCTACTGCATTTTAATAATTAACTTAATCACAAGCTATTTCATTGAATAATTTAACGCTTGATTCATTTGCTGGTCAAACGTATTATTGCTATCGACCCGTCACGGGGTCAATGGTTCACTATAGGTAAAACGTCCATAGGTTTTAGTAGGTATATGTTTCATTTGTATGAATAACTTCAATTCTCAAGGACGAGCTTTTGTTCTGTATTTGGTATCCGATTGACACATGTCGTATAGGAAATAGGACAAAATAGGTTGTCATAGATAAGTATTATTGATTTTTCAAGCAAGAACTGTGTGAAGTAATACGTATTGTGAAGAGTCTTCAATGGAAATATACACAATATTCAATACGCAAATAAGAATTTGTGACTTACGAAAATAGCTCTATTTGTTTGTTACGCCTCGTTATGTTCATCAAATTCCATATAGATATAGTCAAAGGGTGATATAGTCTCAAGGACCTGAATACAGTCACGCGGTCATGCGTTCAAGAGGTTATTTTTGCGTTCCTTGTGATGTTTTACATAGACGTATCCATCCACACAGGAGGTGTTCTGACCTCGTCGATCTATCAGTACAACGCAAACTGACCTCTTGAGCGCATGACCGCGTGAACGCGTTCAGTATGGCGGATCTCTAAGACTTGGAGTTGGAGGATCCTAGTTTAAGATAACATATTGAATTAAATAGGTACTATGAATTCAGCAATATTTCTTTTATTTAGGAGCTTCACTCTTGTCGGCGAAACAATCGCAATTCTTATCAATTTTTTGCTATTTTTCCAATTTCTAGAAGAAGACAAGTTTCATCCAGAATGTGAAGGAAAAAGTGGGAGTCGTGTCTGTACTAAGAAGTGAAAAAAAACAGAACACAAAATATGGAGTGGTAAATAAATGCTGTAGGAGTAATTAAATCGTAACTTTGACATTGTAAGTTCTGTCACACATTTCACACCAAATCATGTGATCTACTTGCATAACATTCAATATCAATTCACATGTGATAGTGTAAGTATTCGGGATAAATTCATGCAAGCTTCTGTTTTGTGTAATAAGGTCTTTTTATATAAAATAAAAGAAATTACTAATTCAATCTTTAAAAAGTAACATTCAAACACTTAGAATGAATTTTATAAGCCTATTTTTACGTCTTAATTGATGCAACACTTTCATTTTTATAGTAGCAATATAATCAAAGCTGCTATAGGGATGTGATGACACGTCTTTATTCAACAGTTAGAACAAAATACTCAATAGATTTGTTGTATGTCTTGTCACGAATGTCTTTGGACTTGTATGCATTTAAAAATGGGGCTTTGAATATACTTCCGTGCCTTTCTAAATGTATTTCACAAATGTATACCTGTCTTTGGAACGAAAAGCATTTGTAAAAACTTATCGTTCTATGTTATGAATAATATTATAACGGGACAGTCTCACTTACAACTACTACGGCAAGTTCTGTAAGCCAGGATTAACAGTGATGAACCCCTGTGACCGGTGTTCACAGGGGTTCGCAGGGGGGTTTTCCAGGCACTTCCGAATGTCATAGGCCGGTGCCTATGACATTCGGAAGTGCCTGGAAAAGACTAACCTACTGTTTTGGAACCCGCGACGAATTTAATCAAAAGTGTATTAAGGAGTAAGAAAAAAATTATCCACTGCCCTCCATAGTAAAGTGGGTGACAAAGTCAATCTTAGTTCTAAATCCATTAGAAACAAATCACCATTGACAAAAATTAAAACAATGGAACCTATTAAACTAATATCAAAATCTAATTGGTAAGATTTAATGACATGTTTTGCAGATTTTATTGAAGTCTAATTTGTGGCTTCAACTTGATTTGAAACAAATTTAAGCATGAAATAACAGATTTTCAAATCTATCCATCTCTTTTTATAATCCTTTTTAAAAGGGATTAAGTAAATTATCCAGCTTGCTGACTAAATAGATAATCTACTTAACAGAAAATATATACAAAGCCGCCGCCACAAAATACCAAACGAATACATTACGGAACGGACCAGACAAAATGCCTATATTATTCAAATCAAAATACCTTAATCGATTTAAGACTCTGTTATCGGCCGGATCTAGTCTGGGCCGGTCGAATTTCTTTAATGAGTCACAACCACTAACGATTTTCCGTCAGAACAATTGGGAATGAATAATGGAGACTAACCGACCTACATCTGACTTTACGATAAGCTGACCGGTCGCCAAAAAACACTGTAAAACTGACCATAATCAACTTATTTATTGCGTCAAATCACGTACTTCCTGAGTATATTTAGGACGATGGTTATGGCAACGACGAGCATAACATAGGTACTTATAACCTATGTTATTTTGTTTTCGTTCGGCTCCCGCATTTATTTTACATTTTTAAATGTATTTTTATATATATATATTTAAAAATGTTTTGTAGGTGTGAGAGACTAATAATAATGTTTGGAAATTCACACACAAATGTTGCCCAAATGTTCGCTTCTGAATGGATGGATAGATCGTTGTTAAGCCGCTAGTCAACAAAACTTTACATCGCTTAGCTTAAACTATTGGCATTGAAATTATTACGGATTCTAAGTTACGTTATTTGAGCAATTTATACAGGATATTCAAAAAAATTAAACCACCTTTAGAACTATCTTAAACATGTTATCTTTTAAAAATAACCTTATCAATTTCTTTCAACTTTATATTATTGACATAGGAGTAAATAATAATCTTATTAATACATAAAAAATGTTTCATATAAATAAAATATCGAAGTCACACGGTTTTTGATTTTAAATCAACTCCGAAAATAATTTCTTTGAATTTTAAATACTAATTAAATTGAATTTATTAACAAAACTTCAATAAAACAACGCGGGGAGCCTACAATCATGTTTATTGAAAGAAAATAAAAAAGTATAATATAGATATTTGTATTTGTAATCAATATTATATTTTATTATCCAAAAATTATAGATATCATACTTAATAATATTTAATTTTGTGAGTATAATAATAATAATATATTCTCATAAATATAATTACTTAGTTACAAAAAAAAATGCGATCCACAAATGGTTGTTCTGAGTCTGGTGAAGTATTTACTCTATACTCATTAATTAATTGTTTTTAAATTCCCCTAACACAAGAATTCTTCTCTATCAAAAGAACAACTATTCATTCACTAGTGGTTTCGGTTCACATGACCACATAATTTTTTCTCCTCATAAGCACCTTAACTGCAAAGAATATTAAAAAATAGCCTAATTATAATTCAATCGTTTCTGAAGTTTAGCTTAGCAAAATGTTTAATTATTAATTTTATTTTTATTCATTCATAATTTCATCTGTCAATTAACATCAACAATTAGTGACTTTATAATATCGACCTTAAAACTTCTTAATTTATGGTTAAAATAATTAAGTTCAATAGCGAACTCACTTCAGCAATATCCACAATAATTGACCATTTAAATGGTCTATAACTCGTCAGTAATGGGACGATATCTGCTTTGTTTATATTATTCCGTGTAGGCAGACCTTTCCTTTGCGTTCCAATCCTCTTAAAATAAATTAAGAAACAATAAACTCTAACTCTAAGTCACAATGGATGGATTTAAAGTGGAACCGGTATTCTGACTGATATAGCTATCCATGTTTTTTTAAAAGAGTGGCTTGAGTTTCTTGCCAGTTCTTCTCATAGTTCCACCCCGTCCAACGAACTGGTTGTACGCAAGTTTGCTGGCACTACTTTTCGGATAACCTTTTACATTCTTAACTTGTGACTTTCATAAGTGTTACCTTGTAACCTAGATGAATAAACAAGATTTCATTTCATTTCATTTCGATACCACAGTACGAGTATAAGTACGTCAAATAATGTACCTCGGTGGTGCAGCGACAACTGTATGGTATGTAATAGGTTGCTGACGATGATGATGAAGCCTGGATTTTGGAAACAAATGTACCCAGTTGATGACAATGATGATGTTCGCCTTCTATTACATGGGATTGACTCACTCTGTCTACTCCTTCGGGGAAAAATGCTATGTTTATGTTATCATTGACTTATAGCACTACGACATGATAATTGTGGCACTGGACGACATGATAATTGTGGCACCAGGCCACAATTATCATGTCGTCCAGCAAGATATCAATTTAACGACCACCATATTAAATGGTCACCAGGACTAGCGAACGTATGTCGTCTATCAAAGTATGAAGATGCTTTAGAATAAAAATGCCATAAACGGTCACCCATCTATGGACTGACCTTACGAAAAGTTGCTTAACCTCGATGAGTAACGAACCTCTCAATACCACAATGCTACAAGTACCTCAGTATTCTAACCACGTGAAATAAAGTTCTCATTTTGTTTCAAATCCAATGGAAAAATATTGGTACTTTTGCACCTACACAGTTTTGATGTTTGGTTATTGAGATATTTTGTTGTAAATATATATTTATGTCTGTATAGTCATGTAACTTGTCAGAATGTATTATGTACCTAAGTGCGT
This sequence comes from Laspeyria flexula, assembly GCA_905147015.1. NCBI lineage: Eukaryota > Metazoa > Arthropoda > Insecta > Lepidoptera > Erebidae > Laspeyria > Laspeyria flexula. The sequence goes on from LR989956.1 coordinate 12,419,625, forward strand.
TATTTAGAAATCGGATGCATATTCGTAAATCAAGAATGTTGGTGTAGGCGTTGCTATTATACCAAAAGTGTATTAATAATTTTCGAAAAAAAACATTTAAAAAAAACAGAGTCAAGTAAACGGAAATAGAGTTTTTGTTTTTATGATACTAATATTTGATATATTATTTATTGTTATTGTTAAAACATAACATGATATTAAAATAAAATATAGGATGCGCGTGCGCCGGCTGTGTTTTCTTAGAAAAGACATCAACGCGATGCGTCAACTTAAAACTAACATTGTGTTTCGTTAACAACATAACACTTCACTAAGTCTTGATTAGATTTTATGCGATAAATAAAAAGCGTTCTAAACACATTTTATTGGCAGTGAACATTTCACGGTATTGTCTAACAATGTTGCAGCTGTGTTATACGTATATGGGCATCAAGGTAGATTCGAATTCTCGTTGCGTGTAAAGCGTCGCGTCGGTGCGCACAACGATGCGCGCTTTATTTGCTAAAAAGTTGCATAATATTAACCATTTCTGTCCAGTAATAAATCTCTTTGAACGCACTTTGTCACCATCCACTAACCATTTAAGTGGACAAGCTCGAACGAAATTGACAGTTACGAATTCCATTTGAATATTTTTTACAACATTCCTTTACTGAATGCATATGCAAAATAATTCTTCAATTGAATTTCAATGCTTTACCTCTCATAAAGTGTAATAAACGTGCAAGTATTTTAACAATGAATATGCAACCAAAGTTAAGTTATGCCATAAAAGAAAACACATTTAAACTAATGCGTGCTAACGCCTGCCGGTCGTGAAAGAGCCTTAAGGCAGCATTGGCAGCACGACGCGCCATTAAAGTCGAAGTCTGTGTCGCCCCTAACGAGAGCCCTGCCATTGTGATAACTAGAGATGGGACTAAATCGACTAACTAGTCGATTTAGCTGTCCTTGACAATCGACTATCTGATTTATTGTATAAGATAAAAGGGTATTTTGGTTGCGTCTTAAATTTGAATTAAGTAATAATAAGTTCATAAATATGTATTGTGTGAAAATTTGTTTAGAATTTTAAATGGCAATATGATCGATTTTTATTTCATTTTGGTGGGAATATAATAATAAAATATATGTTATAATAAAACATGCATAATAAAATATTAATTTGTTTAATATCTTTTATTTATTGATTTTAATATTTAAATTGTGGAATTAACAAATTAATACAGGAAAAATAATTATTTTTGGGTTCTCAAAACTTTCAGTGATAGCACAAAAAGGCATCATTGACACAAAATATTCAAAATTTAAAAATACCACCAGTAGAAAAACTAGTAGAAAAAGTTTTCTGTTATGTTTTTTCATAATAACACTTTCAATACAATCGGTGCGGGGTGACCTAACTTTTATTGTTTAAAAAGTCTCTTAACAAGTACTTTTCTTTTAAGTTTCTCAGTGTTACCCTTTCTTGCAATCTGCGTGTCTTTTCTTTTATATTTTTTCAAACAGTCCCATCTCTAGAAGATAAAAATAAAGAGTATAGATAGCACTAGTCGGCCACAATCTAGCATCGGCGTGATTGCCCTCATAAGATCGGCTCGCGCATAACAATCGCCTTGTTGACTTTAATTGTCAACTAAATCATTTTTATACGTTCGATAAGCAACTATACTTTCCATTTTATTTCTATATAGGTCTCTAGAAATAGAGTACATCCGTATAGTTTTTAAATTGTATAATATATTTTCATATGTATTTCAATATATTAGATATGTACGTTTAAACCGAAGTCATTCCTGGCTACTTTAGATTTTATATACCTTGCATAATTTACAACTCATATTTATTAAACAATAATATGATTTATTAACCAGAAAAGATTTTTAATATTATATTTTTCTCTTTTATAAAATTGTGAATTTTATTCATAAACACATAAAACTCTGTATACATTTCTTTTCACGTTGGTCAATCAGAAGATTCATGTTATTTACTGGACCTAGTCTAAACAAGTTTCAAACTATGAAGAAATTGCTTAGAAATGTACTAAAATCTACTATTCTCAGAAGAATATCATAAAAGTCCACTAGGATATAAACAAAGGATCGTGATCGCTGGTTCTATTGCGTTTCACGATAATTACTGTTTTATCTGCGATTCTTAAATTGCATCCAAATATTCCATATGGGGGTCAATGATTACAACAAAAGTCTTAGGATTTCGAAATTTTCGTTATATTGACAATATACAATACACCGATTTTAATGATTATTAATTTTTTTGATGCCAATTTATTTTTTGTTTGGACATTCTCACACAGCGCCATCTAGTCCCAAACTAAACAACTGATATAATACTTAAATAACTTTTTTTGTAAATGAATACATATTATTTAATATACTCTACACCCAGAATGCCAGAAAAAATAGAAGAACAACGTTTACCGTTGGCAGTAATGTCCTACTCCTGGGCTCGGGTCTCCTCTCCTCTATTTATAAAGCTGAAAAGGTTAATAAATAGAGGATAAGGCCGTAATCCACATACGCTGGCCTAATGAGGGTCAGCTAAAGTTATATTATATAGAATGGGTGGAGTCACAAAAGTTTAAGAACCACTGTCCATGTAGACTGGATTTATAAGAATTCCATGTTTGACTGTGTGCATTTATGGTCTGTTCATTCCATGTTTCTACGAATTGTCTTCAACTGAACAATAATGAAAGATAATGGATTAATTATAAAAATAATTTTTATTGTGACATATTCTTAATTGTTACTGAGTTGTTTGATGGTGTGTTATGAGTTTATTGGTGATTGAGATTGGAATTTTTGTTAATCGATAAATGTTTATACCTTATATATAATAATATACCTTATATTGGAGACATGGATTCCTATGGTTAGTATATAATTAATATATCCGATAACTGAAGACGCGTTCTGAGTTAATAGGATCCCAGTTGTCGGAAATCTCCTGAATTTACCTACCTTTAGAGGTATTTCCATCATTTATTTCACTCTAGAAAATGTTAATAATATTATAAAGCTAAAGAGTTTGTTTGGTCGATTGAACGCTAGGATCTCAGGAAGTACTTGTCCGATTTGAAAAAATATTTTAGAGTTCGATAGCGTATTTATTGAAGAAGGATATAAGCTATATCACATCACGCTACGGCTCATAGAAGATGAGTAGTGGCCAAATAAAGAACGACGAGAGCGTTGTCCCGCATGACTTCTATTAGATTATATGTAGTCTGGAATAGAACAGAGGCTACTTTTTAACGACACACCAAGCGGGTGGAGCCTCGAGCGGAAGATAGTTGTAAATATAGATTTGATCTAGGAACACTACACTTAAGCACGCAGCCACAATCCTGCAATCCCTTCGGGGATGTACAGATCCCGTAAAACCAATCACATTGATGGCTAGATCGTGGTCCACTCAGGCGCAATTGAATCGTGCCATTATCGACCACTTATCACTACTGACGGTTCAACTAATCGTGAATACTTGGCAAAGGTTGTGTTGTGTTGAAATGTATTTGTATTAAGCCGCGAACAGATATGCGGGGCTCAGCGAGTGCAGACCCCGAATAGAAAGCATTAAGGATCGTCATATCAACCCATAAACGTTGCACTGCTGGGCACGGGTCTCCTTTAAAGAATGTTGAAGGAATTTAGCCTACTATACCACGCTGGACAGACGGGTTGGTATAGGGTTTGTCTTTCGAATTTTCCTTTTCTTGCAGTGCTCTTGTCTGCATAAAGTTACTCCCTTAGTCGCCTCTTAAGATACCCACGGGTCACTACACGAACTCAAGATCGAAGTTTGTAAATCGCCGAACCACGATTCTTAGTGTTGGCTTCAGTCGTCTAATTATCGGTAATTTTGTCCACTTCAAAGTTGACGAAAACGAATCACGATCGATGTTTGCAATGATATTGTATGTTAAAAAAGGTGTAGATAGGTTACCTACATAGCGTTCGATCTTTGGAAATGGCACACACACGCACACATAAGTAAATATCGTAATAATGCAACGTCAAAATACCTTTGCCGTCAACGGTACATTGAGATGAAGTTTGCTAATAAGACTATTTTTAGTGTGCCACTTTTTGATAGCCTATAACCTATCTACACCTTTTTTAACATACAATATCATTGGATGTTTGTAAATCGCCGAACCACGATTCTTAGTGTTGGCTTCAATCGGCTAATTATCGGTAATTTTGTCCACTTCAAAGTAAACGAATGCGAATATAATTCAGTCATTTCTTATTACTTGAAAACAACTAGGTATACGAATAGGGTAATTATAGTATTCATGCTCACTACCTAGCAAATACGACACCAAGTACTTGTCACTGGGTGATACATCGGTATTTGGCGAGTTCCCGCATATCTGGTCACGGCTTTAGAATAAATAAAAAGTAATGTGATTACACTAGTAAAAGTTTTAGTTGGTATTCTGTACGAAGAAGCTGGCAGGTGGCTTGAAACTTGAAAGTGAATTAAAAATAAATTCACGTAGGAAAACATAAGTACCTACCTAATTAGGTATTTTTAGTACGAATCATAATTTATATTCGTACTGTAATTGAAATCCAAATTTATATGATTGAAATCTCAACAATAATTGAATCCACATTTATCAATGTTAGATTTAAAAATTGAATTTTATTGAAATTCTTATTGGCTCTCATTAATTTATATTATAAGAAGTATATTCATGTTATAAAGTTGTTTTAGTAATATTTAATGAATTGTATAAAATAACAGTTTTTTTTAATTACAGATAATTATAATCAGGGCTTATGATGTCATTGGACTACTTGTTTTCCGAACTGTTATGGTAGCTCTCCTAAAGAAAAATTCCCAACTTTTGTGTTGTCAACACAACTTGATAACAAAAGTTTCTGTAAGTAATTACCTTGTGTAAGTAATTACCGTGTTAGCAACAAAATTGAACCACGATGTAAGCTAAAAGTTTGTGATTTTCTGGAGAGTTGGAAACACTAAAATTACCAACGATTTCAGTGGAAACGCATCCTTTGAATTAGATTTAGGTAAGTTCCTCTGAGGCGCAGCGGGGGTGTACACGATTGATACCCAAGAAGTTCTGGGATCGATTTCCGTGTTGAACAAAACGATATTTGGTTGCTGTGACAAAATTTGCAGTATTCAGGAGATTGTAAATGTGCCCAGATAATGACATGAACACAATAATGACATGGGACCTAACATAGCTGGCGAAATATAGGAGTGATGCACCTCTGCCTACCCCTTGGGGGAAAAAATTAGATGCTATATATAATTGTATGTGTAACCTAGCATTAACCTAACATACCTATCCACTAGTCTAACTTCACAACCTTGCATGCCGCTGTAGATAAACTCACCAAAGAATGTACTAAATTCAGTAGGTAGGTAGGTAAAGTTTACATTTAACTTCAATACCTACAATATATCTATCTATATTCATCAATACTCAAATATTTACCAAGTCTTAAGTCAAAATACAACGCCAATAACTATTTACATAAGCTAAACAAAAATATGCGCAACCGATCTCGTTATTCCCTAAAAGCATTATAACAACCGTAATAAATCATAAAATTGCCAAGTTACGGAATTAAAAACTGAGATAGAACCGCAAATCTGAATAAGAATATATTACTTTACTTTGACAAAATGCACCATAATGTCTAAGGCTTTAGGTTGAATGTTATCTGACAATAAATGTAGCCATATATCTACAAAGCAAATAAAAATTCTGTACAGACCAATGCATAGCACCAAACCCATTCTAAATTCAAATAAATACCTATCGTGTGCTAAGAAAAACAAACCAACAAAAATTCAAATTGTAAACTAAAATATTCAAAGCTGGTATTTATAGTACAGCCAATTTGTACCAATATTATCTTTGTTTATATTGACATAAGAAACAACCACGTACTTTTACTAAACTAGTACTTAATTAAGAGATAAGAGGCTTACATCTATCATATAACTGAGATAAGTTTACACCAACAGATAAATATGACATGCGGCAAGTAAACAGAAAAAAACAGACAGTAATGAAGCTTATTCTAACATAGGAGTCTTATACGAAAAAGTAAATAAACAATACAAAGCAATAAAAAGAGTTTTGATTTATGTCTAATAAAAGTTGTAAAGAAGTATGAACTTATAGATAGTACTTACTGTTATCACGCAACAATTACAAGAGCTCGAGTTATCAACAATTATGTAAAAGAGGGCGCGCTCGCGCCTCCGAACGCCACTTTCGCTCCAGACTCCCGCCAAAACCTCCCCCTCACCCGATCGAAACACGGACACCCCGAGTGCACTCAATCCTTGGTTATACTTATAGACGAACGAAACGTAACACAGTCAGTAAACACACCCGAGTTGGAAAAGTTTGTATTAATGTTGTGTTGTCGTATGCGCGCGCCGAGGTATTTGCGGCGCGCGTCCGCTGCGTGCCTGCGCCCGTGTCGTACTAGAGTGGCGAGTATGGCGAGCCGAGAACCGGCCACGGCTACCGAGTTGAGGACAAGCATGCCCGCCCGCCGGCCCTCGCCCTGCTATACTACAACCTACCACTATAACCACCCTGTACTCTGTACCTATATCATTCTTATTGCACGTTTTATCGCATAGCCAGTGTTGACTTTTTGTAACGGCTGGATTATGCGCCTCTAAAACCCTCGGAGTAGGCCAATATCAACTTTCGGATATAAAATCCACCGCACAAAGAGTTCCTTTATCGAGTGATATAAATTTTATGCCCGCATTGAGTGTCTACTTAGTTATAAAGGCTGAACTAGAGTGTAATTTTATAGGGCCATGTAAAATGTCGAAGTAAACAAATCGAACGTCCACGAAGTTTTATCTTAAAGTTAAATAAGATAGTGCGCAAACTTCGGCATCTGGATGGTAGAACTTCGATGAATATTTGAACATTTGATTTCCATCTTATACAACGTCGGAGCTACTAGTTTTAAAATGTCTTATAATTCTGCGAAAGCTTCACATCGCGTGATGTAGGTATAAGGGTGAACCCTACGCGTCCGCCGCCGCGCGCCGACTTGCATGTAATTACGAACAGAAGGAGTTTTGCTTCTTTTCGGGGCCAGAGCGTGACTTAAACCAACCCTCCACCTTAAAAATGTCATTAGAAGGTAATAAAGGGCTCGTAATAGCATAAGTTCCTTGAAAACGAAAAACGAAGGTTAATATTGATCAACATAAAATGTAACCTCGAAACAATAAATCTGAAATCTAAAATTATCTTCCCTTGAAATTGGTTATTAATATGTCATTCGAATAGAAATGAAGACACAAAACAAAATATCGATTAATTTTCCGTAGCTAATAAGTCATTGGAATGTGAACAAAAATGAGAGAAAAACCTAGAAATATACATAATGTTATGCAAATGAATATAACCGGTTAGATCATTCAGAGCACCGGCACCGGCGCGGTTATAAGAATCTCTTGGGTTTATCTGTAAAACAATGCAATAAATTGGATGCAACATAAATAAAATAGTTGGTATGAAAAGTAGTGCGTCGTAGGGCGACTCCACGGGTCGGCTCCCCGACAATGGTTAATCAAAAGGCCGTATCTCATTCTGCGAGACCTTGCCGAGGCTGGACGTTACGTTATTTCGATTTCATTTGCGTTCTCGTGCGCGTGGTTTTTTACTACTTGTTGCGGTGCGCCGCGCCCACAGGTCATGCCTTGATCCCGCGAAGCCTTTGTTATTCCCGGAGAAATATGAGGCAAAGTCGGCAGGTAACTACGAATAAATGGGATTCTTTTGAGCTATATTGAAATATCTCTAGGCGATGTCGAGAAACAAGGAGATTAATTCTCGAATGATGAATGGCCAACGTAAATCTTGTCAGTAATTTACTCCTCCCTAGTTATCGCCTTTGTTTCGTGTAATATTATTGTAATTTTGAAATACGATATTCGTTTAACAAGATATCCTTCTATGGAGGTTGGTTGACTAAAGAGTACCATATCATCGTTCATTGTTGTGAAGTCCGTTACTTGGTTTGGGAGTTACTTTTTATTCGTAAACAAGCGAGGGAGTATAGAATACAGTTGTTTTCTTTTTTTAAAGAAAAGTAATTACCAGTCACGAATCTTGTGGCCAGTGATGCGGGTGCGAGTCGAGATTAATTGAATTCTTAGGTGTGAAGAGATAGATGGTCCCGCAAGGAGGCTCACACTTTTTAGATATAAAGATTTGAGATAGAAGCGGGAACGACCTATTGTGTTGAATACCAAGAGACTGATCCTTGATAACGGTTGAAATACAGTTTCAGTAAAGTTTATTTAAAACTTACGATTTACTTTATCTATTTTTATGTAGGTTAGTGTCTTTTTCAGTTACACGTTAATTGACTACATATGTTATATTTAATTTAATAAACTAAAGAAAACTCAAAATTGCGAATCGTTTGTCACCACTCGTCACCGGGATGTCGTAAGAGGAGACTAAGGAAAAATCACGACATGATAACTGCGCTAGAGAAGGAATATTTGAAACCAAACCCTCTACTAACCCGTCTGACCAGCGTGGTATCAGGCATATGTATGTCCAACAGTGGACGTCATTGGGCTGATATAATGAAAGAAAACATTACTTGTTACATGTTTTAAACATTTTTAACGCATTATGAATTTAATTAACTGTATCCACAAAAACCTTAACAATTTTAAATTTAACAAAAGTCCCACAAAGCACACATACAAACTAATGACTGAGTAACTTTCAAACATCAAAACATAAACAACAAACTCAACCGCGTGCATTTTAAATACACACTAAACATATCAGGTTGCATCTAAAAGGTCCATCATCACCTCAAAGTGCTGGACGCCCGCGCATCGCTTCGGCTCACTCGTAAAATACATACTTTATCACACATATTAAACGACTGAGATATAATTACATGCTGTAGACCTGTGACAAGCCACAGCTTTATAATAATGTTGCAGCTAGTACAATTGATACAAATAGTAAAAATTCTGTTTCCCCGTAGTCCTGCTACTAACTATAGCTACGTATAAAATAGGAAAATTATAACCCAAATATTTTCTAAATAAGGCTTTGAATGCATGATGAAAAAGAACACAGAGAATATAATTAAGCAGTAGGTACATGAATTAAAAACAAATGTGAGCTGCCTTTCTAGGTTTAAAGATGGACCCGACATCTTACTTCAACCATCCAGCTTCACGCTGCACGCACACTCACGCCTGGCAGAAAGATTAGAAAATAAATCTTTGACATCAACGTATTTTTTTAAATTTATTTAAATTTTTCTTAATAGTCGATGTTTTCTTACGATGCCACAGATAGAAACACAAACAAGTCAAACTTATAACACCCCTCTTTTGGCGTCGGGGGTTAAAAATTAAATTTTAAAATATTATTTGTCAGTGATTTTTTTACAAACACTACAATATTTCGGCCCGAGTGTGGTGGTAATTTTTACGACTTCAAAATCTCGAGAAAGTACTAATGAACCGGCTGTTTTTGTTTCAACTATGTCGTAAAGTCGTAAGTCCAACACGCAACGGATGTGTAACTATGTAATCTTGAATTTATCATTCATGCGACACTTGCGTTTTTATAATGTGGTACATATTTTTGCTTTGATATATTTATATCATATTATTATACAGAATATAGCTGTTTAGTGACGAATTTCAAATACATAATGTCACTACCCCATTTTAACTCTTGGATGTCGTAAAAGGTGACTAAGTGATCTACATAAGCAGACAAGAGCACTACGAGAAAAAAGAAAATTCATAACAAAACCCTATACTAATACCAACCCGTCTAGTCAGCATAGTAATAGTAGGCCAAATTCTCTCCAAATCTTTGGAGGAGACCCTTGCGCAACAGTGGGAAATTTATGGGTTGAAATGATGATACAGAATAAAGATTATCTCATAATGGGATCAAAAAATCGTCTTTATATTATTACTTTAACCAAAAATTAAACCAAATTATCCAACTGTAGCAAGATAGAATGTGATAGAAGATGTTCACTGAAAAGATAGGCGATGTGAAAAAGAATGCTCTTACGGTTAGCTGGTAGAGATTGCCTTTAGCATTAAGCTCACCTTTGGCTTTTTGTGCATGACGTATTTCAATAAAATAATTTGTTTCTTACCCTATAACGAAAATACAAGCAAGTTTATAAATTTATTAATTTATCAACAGCAACTAAATAAATTGATATTTCAAATACCTACTTCACAATTGCTACAAAGAATTTGTTCGCTTCATCTGTTCCACTGCTTTAGTTATATACTTCTAATATTACAATTGACTGATCATTCAGCTTAGTCTCTGCGGGTAGTCTGTAATTTACCGGCTATTCACTGCAGCTTTGTTTTTTAGTCAACTTCTTACATCATACCCTTATTTCCGCATTATGCAAAGTATTTCTTTGGTCTTAATCGATTATTCCTAGACAAAATAGAAATCTGACACTTCTCATCGTAGGCTCTAAGTCAGCATTTCCCAAAGTTTAGGGAGCAACAAATTGTAGGGTCGTGTACGAATATTATTAAGCTGAAAAATAGGACAGGAATGGAATGGGCTATCCAACAATAAAATAACTTTTCAAATGGGACCAGTAGTTTCCTGAATGAGATCCTAGCTTCCAACCAAACAAACAGACAAACACTTCAGCTTTATAATATTAGATTATTTCTATGCCCGAATTCAGTATTTAAATTAAATGGATTTTGGCTCAGTCAACTTTAGAAACCTCTTAGCTATAGTGTAGATATATTTGAAAGTCGTTCAGAGGCAGTGAGCAGCGCAAAATCAGTGGCTGCACGTTTCATACTTCATTAAGGCGAAGGAAAGCGTGTAAGTGCACCGTCAAATGTTGGAGTGCATTACGAATACACATTACTGGTGCTGACAGATGTGAAATCGCTGGCAACAGGGTGCTTATTGATATCATAAATTCTGTTCAGTTAAAACTGAGTTATCTAGCTTATATATTTTGCTTCGTATAGGTGCTTAATTTATTTAGTTCAATTGGGTAGATAAGAGTAAGTAACATGTATATTAATATGAAGCCTTTTTTGTTTTTTATTAACAATTTAGAATTCAAATGAAAGTTATTATGAGGATAAAATATGACATAAACAAATTAAAAATTACAGTTGTATGAAAAAACTATTTAGTTTTATTATTCCACTTTCACATTTAGTGAGATTATACTTAGCGATGAAAATTTTTTATTAAATGATTCAGAAACCGGGTATTTGTCGCATGTCTAAACTCTGAGTAGTTTCATCTGCATCTGTGTTAAAGAAAATACCTACATCGTTGACAACCCCAACAAATCCGTCTTGCCCACTGACTCATCGTTTACTTAGAAGTCTCACTGTTGATGTTTTAATATAATCAGATTACGGAAATATGCCTGCTTCAAACAAGTTTGTTATGGGATGTGATTAAACATTAAACACATAATAATATGTGAAATGTCAAGGTGTGAATAATCTTGTTTCGATGATTTGATCTTTATGTGCATAGTTTTTCATAATTTTTAAGAAAAAATCTCTGGAACTTGCATAAAAACAAATGCTTTACGGTATGTATTTATGGCATTGTTAATCTCTCGGTTGATAATGCAACTTTAAAATGATAAATGTACGGATAAAATAATTTACTGGCTCGTTTCCAGTGTAAGTAGCTTACGACTGCTGAGCATCAGGTTTTCGATTAGACTAAATAAATATTACATATTTAATGCACTATTCCAAGAAATTTATTTTAAGTGACGAAAATAAATAAAACGATATGACCTGTCAATCATTAATAGAAAGTACATAATTTAAGACACAAATTGACAAATAGTCTGAAAAACATCTGATACTTTGATGGTCGTTGTTTCATAACGGTATTCCTCGGTGTGTCATTACTGTCACTTTTTTTGCTTCAAACCTTTGAAATATTGATAAAATTATTGTCAGTTTTTATCGTTGTACGTGCTATCAATCTGTCTATCGTAGAAATAAAAGTCGGCCACACAAATCGCCGTATAAAGCAAGGCCGAATCATATAAGGACAATACTACAAACTTATAAAGTAGATACTACACATATCTGTTTAATGAATGTTAGGAATATTCAATCGGCATTTTCCTTCAGCCTTGCATACTTCTGTTACCAATGAAGGTTCCCACGGACTCCATAAATGAATAACGCTTGTTCTAACCTTATATTATTACGAGTGCGATTGGCTATCGACCAGACTCACGATACAACCGATTTATCGCGAGGACCCACTAAGTTCAAACTATAAAACGATATGCGCCCTTTCTAGGCCAACATGATAAAAAAGTTTATGGGGATTTTAAGATGTTCCAAATTCGGTTTTATTACTTTTTAATACTGAGCATCCTTGTAAAGATCCTTTAATGGCTGGATCCTTAGTGGATGCTTGAACAGCGGTTATCGCGCTTTATGTTTTTTGATGTTACAATATTGACTGATCATCATCAGTCAATATTGTATCATCACAGAGGTGTTTTTTAAATTTTTTTAAATTAAATCATCATTTAATTTAAAAAAATTAAAAAGCACCTCTACCGATAATTGCAAAAGTGCATATTTTCAATGAAAAATAAACACATAGGTTTTATCTAATGGTTTAGATCACTAGTACATATAGACAAAAAATTAAATAGGCCACTTATCCTAAAAAAAACTGATTTTCCAATTAAACCTCACGCCTAGTCTTTTTATACAACAAATTAAAACTCATTTCAATTAAAGCAAAGTTAGAAAAAGCTTAGACGCTTTAGAAAGCGAAGCGCTTTATCGCTGCACGTTCGTGTTGTTGCTTATCCAAGTTTTTTGATGCCTAAGCGAAGTGGGATCCATTAAGATAGGTCAAACGATACGCTTTTGGAATGCCATACTTCTCGCTCTTCACTAAAACGGTTCCGTTGAAATCGGAAAGGCGGCAAAACAGTCAGACAACGATATTTTCTTGACTGCTTTCAATTTCCTTTTGTTCTGTTCCCTTTGATTCCGTATTTTTTCGATAAAAGAAATCAGCTTGATAAAAAATACTTAAGTGTACAATCTTTCAGATAACTTCTCAACACAGTGAGCTACTGCATATCAATCGGATTATATTTTTTATATCAACTATTATTATCAAAGGCAACAAATCCGGTAATGCATTATATATTAAGATGATACTTTTATGATTGGATAACAGAAGCCCTTCTCAACGTCAATCGTCGCTTGGCGTCACATTTAAAATGTAGGTATGCTGTCAGCTCATCTGAATATAATCCGTTATATTTGACGGCTCTTAAGCATCGCTACTCGACTCGAAGGGTCCCAATGCATTGACCTTGTCAAATGGGACTGGCTCACCTACGCATTTCTGGAACACATCAACTAAACATCTTCACTGGAGAGTTCTTCGCAGCTTTAGCACTCAGCGGTCCGATTAAAGTCATCCCACATTACCTAAATAATTTAGAAAAACTGCAGACTTCTTTGTCGGCTTCTCTTAAGAACGGGTTTTGCAAGCAGTATTTGACGAAACATTTTTATCATGTAAGAAATCAGCGGTCTCCTATAAAGGATTTATTTACCTGTCTGTGTGAGTGCAGAAACCTGAACTTCATACAGAATTACTTAGCCTTTTGCGGATACTATATCTGTAACAGATTACGTGGTTTTACAAAACCTTCCTTATTCCATTTACACACGAATAGCAACATTGTTCTAACGATCTATTAAATTATTATTATCGGAAACGACCAAGCCATGAGCATATTGTTTTCTCGTATCAATTTCTACATTCTATGCAGTCCGTTTTATCACAAACTTGAATCTAAATGACATAAAAAACTTTGTCAGCGGCCATTACGGGCACCGTGTGTACGGTTTCGACGCTTTTAGGATAAGTTAGTAACAATTTAGAGTAAAACGAGCTATTCCAGCCCTCTCGTCTGACAGTACCGGTCGAAGTGGGTAAATCACCACTTTAGGGTAATATTTATAGAGGTGTATATTACCTTCTTTAAAATTTATGAGAAGTATTACGGTATCATTACCAAGTGGAATAGACCTGGATGCAACGTTGGGTTAAAGAGGTTATAACATTATATTGTAATATATAAAATTAGAGAGTTATAATGTGCAGTGTCAGGAGAGCAATAAGAGTATTTAATCACCTACCTGTAGACATAAAGAAACTTGAAGGGAAATTCTTTAAAACAACTCTAATAAACTGGTTAATAAAGTCTGTGTTCAACAACTTAACTGAATTTTTTGCAAAAAGGTATTAGTTATGTATAATTTTAATTTAGCTTTTAAGTACTAATATTGCAATGCCCGATTGGGTAGATTGTCGGAACCAAATTTTATATTTACCAGCACATGTATATCAAAGTTATTGCAATAAATGTCTTTGTCTTTTGAATGCCTGAGACATTTGGATATTTTAACAGTATTTATGTTACGAGAGAGGTCGATCAGTTATGCCAATATCTCAATTTGCGGTTAAGGATGACGCGGTGAGCCGTCCGAAGCGATGCAGCAAACCGATGAATTTGACCAATCGATAATATTACATCCTATTTTGTTATATTAAAATGGAGAGGTCTTCGAACTTGCGGTTGAATGTTGATGTGCCGTAGAAATGGAATTTTAATATGATGAGATGTAATGGCTATAGTAAAATGCAGTGGATGCGATATAAAATTTGATTTGTATTGATGTCACTTATTTTTGACACCTATAATATTCCGTCGTTAATAGTGTGATATATGTCTCCAGTAATGCTTCTTTTCGAAAACTTGACAGTTTAAAAAAACTGTCGTATATTTTTTGTAGATTTTTTTATTACTAGAATTGATTGACACCTTAATGGATTGTAGGATAAGAACTGGTTACCACTGTTTACATAAGTAATACCAGGGCCACAGTGTAGTAATGCTTTAACGTTTAGGATAACTTTAAACATCGGTGGAAGAACCTCCACAGGACCCTGCAAATCCAATTACACTGTTTTGAATTAGACTACACTAGCCTAGTATTTTTTACGATTAATGTTTTTTTTAGCTCAAGAACATTTAATTATTTGTAGCTCCAAATCATACTTCTACCTGCTTTGATTGGCACTTGAATAACTTTTGAATCCCAAATCCCATTTTAGAATCTAAAAGTTGAATTCTTGAATTTGTTTTAATACAAATGCCCACAATACGGTAACCATAACACTATCATCATATTTTCAAGAGCTTATCCAAAGTAATTTTGATTTATTGTATATTTAATATTTTATGAATATAAAACAAAACATCGTCTGTATTAATTCTGATATTAATCAAATCCTGTTGTATTCGTATTTTATTCCCTTTAATGTTTCGAAAAAAAAAATAGATATTTGGTTGTTTATTAGTGCAGTGACTTAGGTATTCTTTATTACCGTTTATATATATTGTACTTACTCTTGTACTTATACACATTATATTAACCTACATAATAGTAAAAATGCCATAAAACATCTTCTGAAATACCTCAAGTAAGGCTCACTTAGATTCGTTACTAAAGATTTTGATAGCATAATGTAGCACCTAGTTAAATGTATAACAGTTCTACGTATTACTGTTTGTTTCAAAAATAAAAAAAAGTATACCGTAAAACCCATCTCATTACCTTTTTAAATAAGCTGGAATATATTCAATTGCGATGTTTCTTTTCGATAAACACTCTCTATTAATCTCACCTAAAATAATCAAAACAAACATTTCCACACGTAAATTATAAAAGTCATTACATAAATAAATCGGAATTTAAAATTCAATACAAATTATTTTAGGGTTTCGTACCGCAAAAGCAAAAACCGAAGTAATAGGCTACGGATTTCCCTCCATCACTTCGTTGTCCATCTGTCTGTTTTCTGTCTGCCCGTCTGTTTGTCTCTCTGCCTGTCTATTTGTCGGCCTATCTATCTATCAATTAAAAAAAAAACTTTTAGAGTCTTTGCCATTTACCAAGAATCATTATGGCCTTTAGGCAAGCTTTTACAACGCAAGTAGGTAACGGAAAAAATATTTTAATTAAATCCTAATTATAAAAAGAAAAACTTTGCTATTACAAACTCATGTTTATAACATTTGAAATGTAAGTATCACACGTGTAAATCTACTTGGTTTGGTCCACATATTATATAACTTTAGTATCATTATTGTTAGTACGGAACCCTCTGCACGCGAGGTCAACCCACAGTTTTAATTCTAAACGCATCTAAATTAACACTTCGAGTGTTGGAACAATCTGTGTCCGGTATCAACTAGTTGTAGTTTACAAATCTGTGAAGTCACGCAACCTTGAGGACAACCCGTTCAACAACCAACAACAGTAGCTTGTTGATACCGGTATTGCTTGTTACACGGTAATTTATTACCGACCGCTGATCAGAGGGATCTATGGGGAATAACGGGTTAACAGATTTATCTTAGAAAGTTGCCTGTATATTGAGTGGTATTATTATTAATGAATAAATAATTAAATATCATGACAAAGGCCTATCAGAATATTGGAATAAGTCTTTGAAATCAGTTAAAAAATCATCGATTTGTTTTTTCCTTCAAACCAAGAAATTTATCAGCAGTAAATTAGCGCATTGTTTACGCAGCTTCTGGGAAAATTAGCAAAATTAAATTTCTAACCTTATGTAATCAATTTATCTAATCAATATAATCTTATACATAAAATATGTACTAGAAGTCGCACTGGGCTTCACTCCCATCGTTCTTTATTTGGCCACTGCTCAGCTTGGCCGTAGCATGATGTTATTATATAGCCTATAACCTTTATCGATAAATGGACTGGAATGGATGGCCAATCGAATGTCGCAATTCAGAGTAAGCCCCCTGAGATGCATTCAACCAAACAAACTTTTTAGCTTTATAATATTAGTATAGATAGATTTTATAGTTCAACTTACAAGCAAAACCATTTAATTACCGTTAAGTAATCTATATAAGTACCCCAATTTAACCATAACAGACAAAACAAACACGCACTTATTGTCCGTTAACCTTTAACGCGTACGTTAACGTACGTTTAGTTACACGTGTTTACTCTGGCCCTTTGTGCGAAGCCTAATGAAGCGAATTTATGTGTCGGGTCATTACGTACCGACAACTTATTACAGTGCATTATAGGTATGCTTTACGTCACTGCTTTATTAGAACATTAAAGAGGAGGTAAATGATAATAATTATACTTCCATTATCATCATATCTGCCTAATGACGTCCACTGCTGGACATAGGCCATAGTATGCTTTATGTCACATTCAAGAGGAGATAAATGATAATAATCATGCTTTCATCATTATCATCATATATTATCAGCCCAATGACGTCCACTGCAGGACATAGGCTTCACCTAGTTCCCTATTATGCTTTCATCATATCAACAAATAAGCGTAGGTACTACTGCTGAGCACGGGTCTCCTCCAAAGAATGTGGAGGGAATTTAGCCTACTAGCTATATCTCACTGGCTAGACATGTTGGTATAGGGTTTATTTCAATTTTTTCTTTTCTCGCCGTGCTCTTGTCTACATAAGGTATGCAAAGCTTCCTAAAATTAACAATCATTGTACTAGCCCTTAATCTGGTCTGTTAGACTCATCCGTTAGTTTATAAACAGAAAATAGATAAAGAAATAGATTTCTTTGATCACCCAAAGCATATTAATACAAGTACGCAATTTCACCAAATCATTTTTCTTATATGCGGATGTATAAATCTTCATAATATCTCTTCATATACGCATCCGTTCCCCCGTATATTATAACCCATTGTTTGTTACTAGAGGTCACCGTTTGACTCCGTAAAGAGAATCGTGGTATGTCTGTCCGTTTGCTGATGTTTATGCAATTGTTTTATATTTTTGTCTTATCCCAGTGAGTGTACTTTCAATTTACCATCTATACCATATTTCCAATGCTACACAAGTGAAAATACACCTTAACTTTCAAAATTTATGCTTCAGAGTTCTGTGTAAAGTTTTAGGAGTTGAGTCTTTTTGCTTGGAAAAGCATAGTATTCGGATCCGTGGTATACGAACTCGCTGTGGGCGGCGCAGTTCTGGACATGCAATATGAATTGTACGGCTAGTGCAGTCCTCTCAAGTGATGTCGATGTAGCCACGTTAACCGCCGTATCCCTATTCATATATCATAATTCTCTTATGGGAATTGTTTTGCTACTTGCAGGATGCGAAACGTTGTTTGAGAGTGGAATAACAGCTTTACGAGAAGAACTTATGATGCAAGAATGTTATTCTTTAATAATTTTTAAGATATAATTTTTTTTTAAGTTTGAGTCTGTTATACATTTTTTTGTTTATTTGTAACGACGAGCCAGCCCTTATTTTCTAAAATAGTATATTGTCGTAATGATTACACCATATTGTTTGTCTACTACTAAACGATAGTACGTAATGAATAAGCATCTAAGGGCGAGCTTTTATATCTGTCAATGTCTGGTTATGGCGGTTGGTTCGCCATTAAAATCACCTAAATATTTCTGGATTTAATTTTATTTCAAGTGTGTCATCATCATCATTTAAACCCAAAAACATCCCACTGCTGGGCACGGGGGCCAATGTACGTGGAGAGAATTAATTAGTCTACCATACCACGCTGGCCAGACGGGTTGGATAGGGTTTGTTTCGAATTTTCCTTTTCTCGCAGTATTCTTGTCTGCTTATGGTTACTCACTTAGTCGCCTTTTACGATACCCACAGGTTGAGATGGGGTAGTGACATTATGTATTCTTAATCCGTCACTACACGGTAAGTGTGTATTTATGTTTAAAGACACGAGACATGTATCGTACATTAGGGCAGATGTTGTCTTTAAAAAAAAGTTAATGTGGGTCAGGCAGAACTAACCTATCCTGACTAAAATATCACACAAGTGTACAATGAAACAAATATAATTAAATGAAAACATTCAAAGTACCTTCTGATAACTGATACTCCATTAGTTATGATAACAGTAACATTTCTAAGGCGTATCTTTGCACGTGATTAGGGGGACCATTATGTACGTACTTAGAAGGCTTCTTACATATCCTTGCCAATTTTCTCTGTCACATTTCGTTCAGTATTTTGTGCGGGTGTAAAAAAAGAAAAACAATGTTTTGCCCTATAATCCTATCCCGGCTCAACTTGAGATTTTTTTATACTCTGAAGAGCAGTAGACGTGTTTATTTCTGTCTTTATATTGAAAAGAATCTGGTAATATTTTTGATATATATGAGAAAAGAACGTAAGAATAGATACTTTTAAAGTTAACATAGACATTTTTTTTATGTTTTCATCGACTTGGAAAACAATAGGTACTTAACACCAAATTTTATATTATACAATATGACGTATTAGTTAACACATATTAATTT
Organism: Laspeyria flexula; assembly: GCA_905147015.1. NCBI lineage: Eukaryota > Metazoa > Arthropoda > Insecta > Lepidoptera > Erebidae > Laspeyria > Laspeyria flexula. Next base: position 12,439,127 of record LR989956.1, read on the forward strand.
TATTGTTGGTTATGTAATTTATTTATGAACTGATAAAAATTGTTTAATTAAATTGTTTTCGTTATACTGGGTGGACAAATGGCATTGGTAGCAGTTCTGAAGCCATTTTTTTTTTTTTTTTTTAATTTACATTTGTTTTTCTACCTATAATTGAAACACCGTCATCATCATATCAGCCCAATGACGTCCAATGCTGAATACAGGTATCACCTAATTTCCGCAACAGCGAGCGATAATAATTGGATAGTAATTTAAATTAACCTATTAAGTAAGACCAAAGCTATACTCTGTTACTGTTTCCTAGTAAATTTCTAATTCGTATATGTTTGTGTAACTCACGATTTGTGGCTCCATTTCTATTCCAAAGAACTCGAACCTTTTTATCTAATCTTGAAACTTATTTTTCACTACTAATTGCCTTTTTGCCACCTAAAGGCATGCTTCCGCCTCAAAGCAAAGATCACAGTAGTTAAAAAGAGTAACGATTTAATAAGGAAGTCTGCACTTACTACTATTTGTGGTTAGGTTCTTAGGTTCTGGTATAATTTGAAGCAATTTTCATGCACGTGTTATGAATCATGCATTCTTTGTTTAACTTTTTTTTTCTCTTTTATTTTAGGTACGTTGGTCCCCACGACATAGGAATTGTTCTTCTGCAAGCGTTATCTTTCAAATACAATACGATGCTAAGCACTGAGCTCTATGGGGACATATTTCAATGACCACGTTTAAAATTTTATGGTCACCGTAGTGATACTCGGACGCATAATGGGTTTGTCTCGGCGTTGGCGCCAAACAGTTTGGACTATTTATCGTCTAAACTGACCGTCTTCTACAATTGCGTTGTTGGCTTTTAATTCAATCCGAGCTTGCATTTGGGTGAATTTCCCGGGACCAAAAATTGCGTGGCATCGATGAAATTTTCATCGCTATGGATAGATATAACATTCTATTGAATAAGTTTGTCGTCTTGATTATACATTCGATAGAACGCCATTTCTTTTGTTTATTTATTTGTTTACTTCGAACAATCAATAGACTTTTTCTTATTTTATATTTTTGCCTTGATTTTCATCGCTATGTTCTCTTTGCTATGGTTTTCGTGGCCAAAATTTGCTATGGCAATGAAAAAAAGACACGTAAATTAAAAAACTTTAAAAAACGCTAATTTTTTTTATATAAAACTAAAGATAAAAAAATCCACGGAAATGAATATTTTAATGGACCTGTTGAAATTCACCCATTTAATATCTGGCATCTAGTTGAGCTTTAGCGTGAATAAGATATCGGTCAAATAAAGTGATTGGAAACTTTAAAATCATTCTATGGATTAACGGAGCAGACAAGCTTGTGTCTCATCTGATGGTAGGTACACTAATAGAGATGTGCCAGTGTGAAGCCAGGGACACCAAAAATTTTTTTGTCTGATCGATATAGTCATTGGCAGATATAGATAGTATCGATAAATTAATAATTTTACCTAACAGAAGTAAGTTAAGTATTTCCAGTCGAGCTATTTAATTTGAGAGAAAAAATGGGCTATATTCTATCTTCTTCTGTCTTATTTCAATGGAAGAAGAGACATCATAGGAAATACGACTGTTTGGTAGTCTTTATTATAATGTAATAATGTCAAAGATTGCTAGGATCTATCATCTTACATCTTTTTGAATTTATAGTACCTGTGTAATATTTAACAATAATATACAAAATTACTGTTGTGCGATTTGCACCTACACTTGAACTCTGGCCTTAAATTCATTAAATTTATATATTAAGTTTTGATCTAACAACAAAACCTCATTATCTTTATATTGGTAGTATTAAATAACATTGACGGGAAATATAAAAGCAATAATACCAAGGCGTTGAGTAGTCGAAAGGTTAGAGTTCAAATGCTTTCAGATTGAATTATTGCGCTAAATTATTGTCTTAATATAAAGTATTAAGTGCTAATAGGGTGCGTTAGGTGCGAAAGATAGATTCTGCTATGGGATAATTATGTTCCAGAAAATATTTTATCATGACATGACATCACATGACGGTATAACTTATTTGTTCTATTCTTTTTTCTCTTTCAGCTTTATTTCGTTGATACTTCTTTTGTTCTCACTCTTTATTCTCTTTCATCTACTCTTTAGGTTTGCTGGTAGAAAACTTAAATTGTTAAGCTCGCCTATATAAATGTTTTTTTTTCTTGTATTATTTTATTGTTTTTTTTTAGTGTACAATAAAGACTGCATAAATAAAACTATAATGATAATAATATAAAAAATATTTTAAACTAAATTTAAACAATAATATTTACAAAAAAAAATAACCTAAATGTATCATTAAAATAAATTATAAATTAAAATACGGCATCATAAAATTCCTCCGCATCGCTGCCATTGTCTGTGGGAAAAGTGCCCAACAGACTGGCAGCATTGCCACGCTGGATGGCAATTAATTATAATATCAATTATTTTTTAAGACTGAATTATTTTTTTAAATATTTCTCAATAAAGAAATCAACAAGTCGAATGTCAAAATTGCAAATAAGGTTCTAAGTTGGATAAATAGACTTTTTCAAACTGCACTGCACTTATCTTTAGTATATCAGCGACACACTTTTCGAAAAGTTATTGTTTTTCACAGCGGAATATTGCTAATCAGGTGACATTTAAAGCCTATATCATTTTGTCCCATTTTAGCGAAGTTTGGATTTTAGATTTTAGGTATTAAATAGGTACCCATTCACTGAAACAAAAAGAGCTCCGACTAATAATACTTCATTAAAATTATCACAGTGACCAGCATTGTCTTATTCAATTTAACAAACAAAGCATATTCCTCATAATTAATTAACAAACATCAAGGGAAAGTATACAACATTTTTTTGGTTTCAATTTTAACATTTCATAATTCCGCATAGAATTTTTCTACTCCGCCTTTTTGCCAATGTGTGTGGGAAGCGACAGAATGTACCCACATCAACAATGTTACCGCACTTGTACATCATATTTAGTATACGTTTTCTCTTTTGGCATTTAGATTTAATAGCCTCCAATACTCCATACATACATTTTTTTCTCACAATTGTGAAATAATAGCCAGTATAAGCACTACGTTGTTTTGATGGTGAGGTTCAATATTTACGTAATACCTAATTTGAGTTTGGAAATAGCAATAACACCTGTATCTAAAAGTATTGTGAAAAATTGGTGGTCAAGTGCGAGCGACCACTGGAGATGGATCCCGTTCTGTAAAATATTCTAAAGTTCTTAACACAGATACAACGACTTATTATACGCTTGGATAATTTATGGTGACATTTTTATATGCCATACTTATCTAGATTGTGAAAAATCTAATATTTGAAAATGAATACCTTCTGCCAATCAGTTGCATATTTTTACAACAGTACAACTTTTTGAGAACATAATTATACAAAAAGAATTAGTTAGTGTTCTTAAAAAGCCCTAAAGTTACACTTCATAGCATGAAGTTTGACAAAATTATTAATTATAACTCTGGGCTTAGCTTAGTTAGACTTTCTATTGAAATAACATTTTATTTTAGAAAGTGAACTTATGAAAAATAACAAAAACCGGACACCAAATATATCGATGCTCAATATTACTATTTGTCCTATGGACAAATCTAACCTTCCTCAAAACTCCTTATGGTTGTACGTAAGCAACAAAGTTACTACCAATACAGAGTATGTTCAAAAAAACAGTGGAACCCTAAAAATTCTATCAATTTCTTGATAAAACTAAATACGGTATTTTCGCTAGAAAACATTAGGTGCAATATCATAATTTCTCAGTAATTTTGTGAACAATGGTCCGTTAAAATGATATCATACATCCATTAGACGGCTGACCTGCATCAGATAAGATAAAACAGAGATTTGTTATACAATCGTCACACTAATGTTGAGATATAACGGTACCTCCTATTGACGGAGACAATTTTTGACTTTATATGCTTTATTTAAGAAAATAGAGCTTATAAAACAGTTTTTGACCCACTTTGGCTTTTAAGTATGTGGAAGTTAAACCGTGAAGGAATTATTTATGACGGAACTTTTATCTAGCGCCAGTGAAGCGTAAAACAGTAAGAAATGGTTGAATTTTCACTGCAGAATTTATAAAGGTAGAAATGATTGTATACGGCGTCATATATGCACTTATGCAGGTAGGTAAGTGTGTCATATGTTATGACAATGCTCTAAGGTTATGACTTAGTTTATATTTGATTGTATTTTTTACTCTTATGCACTTAAATGCGGACTTGACATAGATTTGTTGAACTCTTATTTTTATTTCATAACACCATCATTTTTAGTTTTTACAACTATGTTATTTTTTGAACAATGAAATCTTCATGCTTGTATTAAAGAAGGATGTCCAATTGTTATAATTATGACATATATCATTGAAAGGCTCTTGTTAACTTACATTTTATAACTATGAAACTTCTGGTCTGTAAAATAAACCGATTATTATTATTCACAAATTTAAGATGTAATGTATGTTTGTAATTAAAAACTACGCCTCCATTTTATCATAAAAATCTTTTTTACACCAATATTAGCTCAAAGGTATATAAAAGGTAGTAAGGACCACGCGGAGGCCACACATGCCCCTGGGTGACACGGAGATCGACAGCAAAAAGCCAAGAACAAACACGACGGACAAACATAGTGATATTGAAATCGGGTACCTATTCTCGTAAATAAATCGTGAATTTTTGATGTTTTAAAGAATCGATTAGAATTCATATCCCTTTTTCACTTTATATTGTATAATCATCATCAGCTTAAACTACACTGTGTTATGTTGCAGACAGACTCATCTAATACATAAAGCTCATCATGATCATGTCATGTTGTCTTGAAAAAATATGGTAAATTGTATGACGTCATTTTGAAGTATGCAATAAGCTTAGCTTACACTAGTTCTAAAAGTTTCTTCCAAATTCATTACATATGTTTTTTTTTAATTTTGGTGCATATATTTATGATTTGGAAGTCGTAATGAATTGTAATGTATTGAACGTGAACTGTGTTTTGGGAAGGAGAATCGTAATTCTCCCAAAGTCCAGCTTTGCATTTATCAGTGCTTTTTAAATTGGTTGGCTTAAATGATTAAGTTATGATTATTGCTAAAATGTATTGTTATTTTTATTATAAGGTAAAAAAAATGTAGTTGCATCACATTTTAAAGACTTAGTTTCTGCAAGAGTTTTTCATTAGTAAAGGCCATTAATATCGAGATTTATCAAGGGCTTCTCTAATAAGCGCTACCCTCGGGGCAGTCTACGTCTAAACAGGCGCCTCACTCAACAACAACAAACCGATGCCATTGAAACGACAAGCGATACTCCGTATTTAGACTTGACTGTTTTAGTTGAGGCGATGTCGGTTCTCTTCCGAGGCTAATGGCAATAGTACAGTGTTTGTTTAGATGTTACTTGATAAAGGAGTCAGAGGTCATAGTGACAGTTTTTATGTCCCTCGAGAAGTGTCTATCGTAGATGAGAATAGACCTTTTACCTCTTATGGGTGTGGTTGATGAGTTTAATAATGTGACCTTTCTGTGGATCGATGACCAGCAGGTTTTATGTTTGCTAAGAATGCAAGTTTGTTTAGTGGTGTTTATCTGTTTGTTTTCAAATAACTATGTAACATATAACATAACGTCACGTTAATTTTTCCGAAGGTAGGTAGAGGTTGTCTTCCAAGCGTTTTATAAGTCAGTGTATCTGTGTAGTTACGAACTTTCGAATTGAACTTAATACCTTTTGCAATTTCAAAATGTGTATCTAACCTCATATAGCCGCTAAACGTGGGTGTGATAGATCAGCTTATATATTTGGGGAAATAAGGTAATATGTTACTTTTGTGTCATAATTATGTCTTAAACTGCAAATCAGGTTAAAACCCAATATTTTTGTGTTGAAAACCTTAGCGAAACGTGGATATTATAAATTTAAATTTACCCCATTGAAGGCAATAAGCCATCAATGTATTACATCAGAGTGACGGACAGAAAAATACATAGATAATATACAACATCAGTAATTATAGTCAATTCGTTGTATACAAATGATGTTTTCCCACGGCGACGTTAGAGCAAACAAGTCAAAAGCTAAGTTAGAACTAGTTTTAACGTAATGGCTTTGCTGTCATTCTCACTTTAGTCAGTGCATCTAGTTCCCGACAGTCCTTCACGAAAACCTTGCTAGTATATTTAAAACCGTATCACTGTGATTTAAAGATTGAAATTTAAATGACTCTTTTGGTTATATTTTCTTGTACATTCGTCACAATACGTCCGTAACACATGTCAACCAGTGGTTCTAGTGGCCTTACACTGACATGATAGAGGCGGGTACGGTATGACATTAAAAAGTATGGCAATTATGTAGTGTACCAATTTGTAAACCAATTGGTATGCCATTTACTTCAAGGTCTTTGAAATACCTTCGTAATGAGTGTGAGCTTTTATTAAGTGGACAAAAATAACATAATATGTGGTTGAGAATATTGTGTAATTACAATACCTACTTTTAGGATCGTCCAATTTAATGCTGTATCTTGATCATCGTTACTAGACTTTCCTGCTATACTATAATATATAACTAGACTGCCTGCTACGCCGGAGGTCGTGGGTTCGATTCCCACCCAGGACAAATATTTTATAAAAATATATAATATTTTAATATTTTATAAATAGAATGTACGATGATAATAATAATATAATATTCTACCACATTCACACAGCGCCATCTGGTCCCAAATTAAGCAATTATATTTGCTTGTGTTATGGGACTAAATAACTGATGTATTACTTAAATACATTTTTTTTTGTAAATACATACATTTATTATAGATAAATTACACCCAGACACAGAACAAACCTTCATGCTCATCACACAAAGATTTGTCCTGGGTAGGGATCAAACCCACAACCTCCGCCGTAGCAGTCAGGGTCACTAACCACTAGACCAACAGGCCAGTCAAATGATATTATAAGATCGAGATTAAAGTGATCAAGTTATTGATAAATGTAGATAAAAGACTTACTATTAATTATGAAAGATGGCCCAGTTTCACTTGACAAATAACAGTGGTATTGGTACATCGGTAACTGCTTCGGTGGCGCAGTAGTTACAGCCACGGTATACAATTGCGGTTACTGAGGTCTTGGGTTTGATACCCGGGTCGGAACAAATGATTGTATGATCTGCAAATGTTTGTTTCGGAGTTTGGGTGTTTTCTATATATAACATATTATGTATATATTTAGAAATACCTATAAGTGTCCGTGTAGTGACAGATTAAGAATACATAATGTCACTACCCCATTTCTACCCGTGGGTGTCGTAAAAGGCGACAAAGGGAGTCATGACCTTAAGCAGACAAGAGCAATGCGAGAAAAAGAAAATTCGAAACAAACTCTATACCAACCCGTCTGGCCAGCGTGATATAGTAAGCTAAATTCCCTCCACGATCTTTAGAGGAGACCCGTGCCCAACAGTGGGACGTTTATGGGTTGAAATGACATAAGTGTATGTTTAGCAGTTGTCTAACACAAGCTCATATTTGAACAAAAATAATAAAAACTGAACTAAGATAAAATCTCATAAATTTTAATTATAATAATATATATAGTGGCGGAAATTAGGTGAGGCCTATGTTCAACAGTGGACGTCATTGGGCTGATATGACGATGATGATAAAGAAAGAAAGTCAACCCTACAATAATATTTAACTTCAAGATTCAAAACTAAAATTGAATGACCATAATATCGGTCGCACGAACCATAAAGACGTTAGCGAAGATTCCAGAATTGATCTTATGTTGAACCACTTGCTCGAACTTTGGGACTTAGCCGAAGTTTGAATGCGCTGCACTATTAATCAAGGAGCTATTGTGAAAGCAGTACCTACTGACATCTACTTCGAATGGAGGCGAAACTTCTATCTACAGTTTGATACTAGTTCGGCTTGCGTGTTTGTTACTTCCTCGTATACTCGACATACTCTAGTTGGACGTCGTTAAGATAATAGCCAGTGTAGCTAAGTTGATATTTACAACAAAATTCTACGTGAACTTATATAATTAAATTATTAGGCATATGAATTGATTTATATTTTGAAAGTCTGATAAATTAGGATATTATTTAAACAGCGATACGTGACCGGCATGTATATCATGCGGTCCGAGTTCGTTTACGACCGTCATGGCAGTACCAATGTGGATTTCAGTTTGTGGAATTTATACGTATAAGTCAAGTGATTTACCATCTGCTAACGGTGAAGAAAAACATTGTGAGGAAACCCTAGAAGAAATTCTAAGTGTATGTCTGATCCATCAACGTGTATTAAGCTAGCATGTGTGGATTATGGCCTAAACACTCTCAGCTCACTAGATAGAGTAGAGGTAATGATGATCAATCAAATGCGATGGTGGCTGAATGGATAAGGGACCGGCGTGCAAATCACGCGGTTCGAGTTCGATCCCGACTAGCAGTACCAATGTGGATTCCACTTTGTGGAATTTATATATGTACTAATCAAGTGACTTACCATCTGCTAACGGTGAAGGAAAAACATTGTGAGGAAACCCACATACCCTAGAAGAAATTCTATGAGTATGTCTGATCCACCAACTCGCACTAGGCCAGCGTGTGTAGATTATGGCCTAAACCCTCTCAGCTCTCTACTTAGAGGAGAGGAGACCCGAGCCCAGCAGTGGGACTAAATGGGCTGCTGATGATGATCAATCGCAAAAATCAGCTCTGTAATATAATGTTCTAGTATTACATTGAGACAGTAACCGTTTTTTTGAATTGTATGAGTCCAAAACGGCCCCTGTCTCAACGTCTTGTGTAAATAAAAATATACCAACGTAGGTACCAAAAAAGTTTACAAATCCACTCAGTTATTTAAGAGCCTAGAAATAAATACATTGTCTTTCTTTTCTTTCAAAAACAAAGAAAATTTCTGTGAATTTTACTAATACACAACTACTGACTGATGATGATGATATTATTCTATTGAGACTGATATCTCTTGAATTCTCAATCAACAATTGAAGTCTTTGTAGATGGATAGGTGAGGATATTGTTAAAGTAGATAATTATTGTATGTTTGAGATTTTCTTTAGGCGAGATTGTACAATTGGTTTTGTAATATTAACAAACTATTTGTTTCTTTTATTTGTGTTTATATCTTTAGTTTTTTTTTGTACTTTTCTCATGTTCACATGAAAAGCATTGTCCTGCCGTTATCCTCATTAAACTTATAGAGAAGATTGTGCTAAAATATAAATGCGAAGGTTTGTGAGAATGGATCTTTGTTTAGCTAATATGACATTTACGTATTTTTCATATAAAATCAGTCAAAAAATCTCAAGTCATTTTTAGACATTTTATCTGCCAGTGATGAAACAGGCCCTTATACGTAAACACCACTGAATGAATTTTAATGAAACGTAGCATACAGTTAGACTCCTCCTGAATTAAGACACTTTTCAACGTTGTAATATATTCATGTGTATTATAAGGGTCATGTATAGGCATTATGTGCCATCTATCTAAATAACAAAAGACAGTCAGCATATACTGACACGTACCCACAAATACGGCTGTCCAATCTGTCCATACATTTCGTATTCACCTCCAAGTAAATTTGCTTGCAATTTTGTTGTACAAAATGAACTCAATCTTTGTAATAGCGAGATGGGAGAATAAGATACCTCGTTTGTACAGAATATAGTACAACAGGCAAACAATGCTGTTTATTGTTATGATTAAATCGCTATTTTTCAAAGAACCTGCTGTTTTATTGAATTAAATAAGAATTTGTAACGGTTATAGTAAGCGATAAATACACTGAAGCATTGTTTTAGTAAAATCAATAACTTATTATTGCCCGACTTCTAAGAAAGATAAGTCAGTTTTTTTGTTTGTATATTATATACGTTTGAAAAACAGGTCAGACTGTCAATAATATGACAGTCTGACGTCAGTGAAAAACAAGTTTAAGAAAAAAATAAGTATGTCTCTTAAAAACATACAAATTATCGGACACAAAGCACACCCAGACTCGAAACAGACATTTATGAATCACAAATGTTTGTCTTGTGTGGGAATCGAACCCACGTCACTCGTCAAGTTGTACGCCTTAAGCGTTACGCCAGGGTGACAGTCATTTCATGAAGTAGTTTTATATTTGGTCTAGACTAACAACGCAAGGAGTTGGGGCTCTCAAATGAACTTGAAAATCTCTAAAGCTTAAGGAAACTAATAATATTTGAAGTAAACGGTGGATTACTAAACAATAATACCACTAGGCAACTGGAAACCGCAAGCCTATTACGTCATATCAACAAAAGCAAAAGGCGGAATTCACAAGTAACAGTAATGTGACTCTAAGATGCAAGTTTTGTTCAGAAAATGTATCTATCCCTGTCTAAAACGCTAAGAAAAACAAAGATAACACTTGGCTCACAAAACTTGCAAGTAAAATAAATCTTTATATTACGTGCTACTCTAGCGTATAAATCGAAGTGCTGATTTAAAAAAAACATTTAGTACATACCGTGGTGATTAGATTTGTCACTGTTTAGATGCATGTAATTTTAACGAGTTTTATTGAAGAACTACACTTTCTCGTTTGGTTTTGGATGAGTAGGTTAGTTGAGAGTGGTTACAGTAACAAAACATGTATATAAAGAGAGTAAGAGTTTTAAAGATGCTAAATTTGTGTCACCCACGATGGGGTCTCCCCTTGACGTGACTAAGTACATGTAGTAAGCTCCTAAGGTAGCCTCCTGGTCTATTCAGTTCCACGGTGAAACTAAGAGGAACCTCAAGGGGCCGTTCCACCGACCCGGGTAAGTGAAGTGGTCCTGGGCCATGCTAACGCGATCTTTTGCGACCTTCAGGCCAGTGAGCCCCAGATAGCTGTCCAGTTTCCCCAAATGAGGCAGTATGCGTAAAATGCATTTCCTCTCTTAAAAAGAAAGCCTTGTCTTGTTTTCATACATGCAGTTCGGAAGTTTTGAAAAAGGCTTTTTTTGCCGTAGCTACTAATTAATAATATTAATATAGTCCCAAATTAAGCAAATATATTTGCTTGTTAAATTGATTTATACTTTTTTTTTGCATCGGTAAATATTATTATTTTACAACACATTACAAAATGAATACCAAGTTTTCTTACCAGCACAGTAAATAGCGGGGTTTTAGAGAATCTCTAAAGTCTATTTATATAAACCTTGGTTCTTGGGTCGCTGGGAGGTGACATCGTCTATTTTTAAACCACTTACGTTAATTGTTCGAGAACATTTTGAGTTTTAATGAAACGCTTGAATTGAGGCAGTCTTCCTTTGTTACTAAAATAGAACTACTGTTTACGTATTTAATTTAGATTTGTTAAAACTGTACGTAGGTACATGTTATATTACTCAAATGTAGTAGTAGGTATTTGGGAACTTAAATAGATCGGTGTTATGACGGATGTGGTTATTATTCAATTTTAAAATTATTGGTTTATAAGATAAAGTATAGATACGCTGAAGGTTACATTTTAAATAATTTATCTAAATAATCTAAAATAAAAATATTTAAATAATCTTTGCCTACCCGTCTGTTGGTGAAGAGGCTAGATATAGAAGTAAACAAAGTGCGTGACACTTCATTTAGTTTATATAGTTTGAATAAATTTAATTATCTGGGCTTCAAATGTTGTTTCTCATTTCAGGTATGTGATAAAGAATGTTTTGTTAAAACTGCAGCATCGCATAACAACTAAAGATATCCTTATATTCACAAACTAGCCGTTACATGGGGCCTAGCTCTCTTGTATATTTTTTTTGACTCTACTCAGCTCCTATTCACCGTAACGTGATGTTATATAGCCTATAACCTTCCTCAATAAATAAGCTATCCAACACTAAAAGAATATTTCAATTCGGTCAAGTAGTTCCCGAGATTAGCGCGCTCAACCAAACAAACTCTTCAGTTTTATAATTTAAAGTACAGATTCTCATCCTAACCGTATAGGCTCTACACTAATAACACCAGAACATAATGATTAAAGCTACCGATGGTCGGGTGTTGCCCTCACGCCGCAACGATTTTCGTGCGGGGTTCAGACGATTTCCTTATTGCCTAAGGATCGATTCCCAGAGCTTCCAACTCTTTTGTTGCATTCACGCAATCCTGTAGAAGCATTCAAGTTCATTATGTATGAATTAGGTGTTCGTGCTTGTTCATGTGTTTTTGTTTTGTTTTATGCTTGCAGTTAAATTGTTTAATTTGAATGGTTTTTAAACGTTATCTTACAAAGTTGTGGAACAAATATATCCTGGTAATATTAATCGCACACAACTTTGTGAGGTATGATTTGCTGATGCTTATACACGTAAAAACTATTGAATGGATTTTAATGAACTGGAGATTGAACCTGAGACCTTTTAGCTACAATATTTTAGTGATGGATAGCCCATTTATTGAGGAAGTCTATAGGCTATATAACATCACGCTACAACCAACAGGAGCTGAGTTGCGGCCATACAAAGATCCATGGAAGCTAGTTTAAAGTAAAAAGTTACGTTAATAATTTTAATCCTGAATGAAGACTTCTTTGGTACAAAAATTGTGTACATTTTTGTAAATACCTTTTGAATATCATGGACTCAGCGGGAGCCAGCAAATTGGGGTCCAAAAATTAACAACCAAAAGTCGTAAAAAGTCTAAATGGGACAAATACAAATCGTACGATTTAGAAGGTTTCAAAGCCACCCTTCCGAGTCAGGCTTCAAAATACATAATTTATTGCTTCATTTGGGATAAAAGTGTTTTATATATCGTGTAAAAAAGATTTACATGTCTGGTATTTATTAATTCTGTCTTGCCTTTTTAATAGCCCGACAGATTAGCAGCGAAGTCAAAAAAAAAGAATGTAAATTCCAATAAGGAATCAATTTTGGCCTGTTAGTCTATTGCCCTGACTGCTAAGCCGGAGGTTGTGGGTTCGATCCCCACCCAGGACAAATCTTTGTGTGATGAGCATAAATATTTGTT